>OX411544.1:22447878-23647878 GCA_948146395.1 Fragum whitleyi
CTTAAAAGATACGTCGACGATAAGGTAATTATTACAGAACCAATGAAAAGTATTTGTCCATTGCAATGGACCAGGAGCAAAAAAACTGAAATCGGTCAAAGAACAAGGGAGAGCTTTGACTATATCAAAGAATTGAGGGATAGATCCGAAATTCTAGCATGGTATCTGGACCAAGACCATTCAAGAGAAGACAAGAACAATGTTAACGACTCGTTCAACATTCTTACAAATAATAGTAGAGTTGAGTTTAAAAAGATGTCAGACGAAATTGTCTTCATTGATAACGGAAATACAGTTTCTCTAGAAAAAGCCCCAGAGGGAATATTCGAAGCAATGGTTTGCTCGATTTTACTTTCTATTAAGGAGTTTAAAACAATTTGTCTAGAGGAACCAGGAAGAGGTATGCATATGCAGATGGTGGAACGTCTTAGGGACATGATTTTAAAGAAACTGAAAGACAAGACCGTGATAATCATAACTCATAATCCAGCGTTTCTCTCATCTTGGAATATTGAAAGTATCCTTTTTTGCAGAAGCACAGTAACGAAGGATAATAATTCTGTTTTCACTGTCACGAAGGTCAAAGATATTTTTGAGGCACTTGGAGACGAGGAAAACAAGACCAGACGAATCATTACGAATAGTACAATGGCAACTGTTTTCTTTGTCCAACGCGTGCTGATAGTGGAAGGGGACTCTGATTTGTTATTCATGGCCGAGCTTAAGGCAATTCTTCTTGAAAATGAAGAAATCGTGAAAAGTGTGTTCACAAAGATGGAACGAAAAGGTCTCTCTATTGAAAATTTTCAGCAATTTTTGTCGTCACTACATATCGTGCCATTACACGGGGAGCAGAATAAATTACGTCTAGAACTAGTGTGTCGAACTCTGAAACTTGAAAGATATTTCGTGTTAGATTACGATGCAATTGTTGAAAAAAGCGAAAATGTGGAGACATACAACAAATTTCTACAGGTTTTCAATTTTCAAAAAGACCAGACTCTCACCGAAGAAACAGTTATTAATGATGTGTCCGTGTTGGAAAAGTTAGATGTATTTGTTTGGAAACGCTGTTTGCCTCCGCATTGGAAGAACCTTTTACATCCCGATTTGCAAAATGTTAAAGGTGGCACGATTGAGTATGTGTTATTTGGCCTTTGTGAAGTCAACAAAGGTCTGCAAGATACATTTGAAACAAACAATTCACGCCTGAAGATACAGACCAAAACTTCTGATGGTAAAACTAAAACTGTAATTTCCAAGCTCTTCAAAAAGAAAGAGTTAACGGATAAAAACATTAGTAATATTGTTAAGAAAGTTATAGAGATATCAACAGACAATACTGAATCGGACGTTTTCAGATTCTTGAAGTTTCTTGTAAAATCGTTCATTAAAGCAAACCCATAAAAAGCAGTCAAACTTCTTGTTCAATTGTCCTCAAGAACCTCTTCTTTGAAATGATATTGCTTAATTTTACCCGATCGATACGTTTTAAATCAGCAATATACGCTACGACTATTGTCACCATCAAAAATATAGTCTATGAGCCAGAATGGGTTTTGTTCCCCCCCCCCCCCCCCCCAGGGGGAATTTTGTAGACCATATTTTTCTGAAAGTCCATGGTATGTAGAACATTTTGAGACATGTTAGCACTCTGGCGAGTGGGGCTTTTGTAAGATAAATTACTTTAAAGTAGCACACCTAACAAAATTTTGAAAATGAATTTTAAAAGAGTACCCAAAAAATTGAAGTCAAAATGACAAAAAAGTTGACTTCTTATACATATATTTGTGTTGTTTATTAACTGTAGGGTCCATTCATGGACTTTTTTGATAAATCTGGTCATCTTAAGAGTCGTGATATTGCAGTAAAATACGTTACCCTTAAATTTCATAGAAAACTTTGAATATAGAAATAAATTGTTTATCCCCTTCTCACTGGGAATTTTGTTTACATTGCCTGTTTGATAGCCCATGGTATATAGAACATTTTGAGACTTGTTAGCACTCTAACAAGTGGGGCGTTAGTGTGATACGTTACCTCAAAGTTAATTACCCATCAAATTTTCAAGACAAAATTTTAGGTTTGTACAGTGAAAGGATGAGTCAAAATGACCAGAAGTGATCTTTTTATGCCAAAATTTATGGTGCTGAATATTTTTAGAGCAAATTCATAGTTATACTTTGTAAATAAATCCCCCTTGAAGGCATGATATGGAAGTAAAAAAGTAAATACGTGACTTTTTAATTTCAAATAAAGATACATAGATAGAAATGATTTTTCATAGCTGCCCCATTGGGAAGATTGTTATCAATGCTTTTCTAAAAGCCTATGCAATATTGAATATTTTGAAACTTGTTAGCAGTCTAGCCACTGAGGCAAATGCGAGATACGTTACTTTATAGAAACCAACCTATAAAATTTTCATATAACAATTTTAGTTGTATGTCTTGTAATAGAAATTACCTGTAATTTAGTAAAAGATTAAATGATATTGTGTTTTGTTCATGATATTTGTGATCCTGAAGGTATTTGAAGCTCATTTACATTATGAATTGAAAAATATAGCCCTTACAAGCAATGCATGGGAGTAAAGTACGTTACATTTAAATTTCTATTTAATGTATTCAAAAGAAATGTTATATTCATCAATGCTCTACTGAATGTTTTGTTTACTGTGTTTTTCTATAAGCTTCTGTTCTTTGGGAGATTTTAATTTTTTTATACATCTGGCCATCAAGCTTTTTTGCAAAATACGTTACTATAAAGTAACCAATTTCCCCCATCAATTACCATAGGCTTATTCATATCACATCTGATTGCAATTGTTGTAAAATCCCTCATTGTCTAAATCAACTATAAACCAAAACTGTTTAAAGTATTTTTAAGGTATTAATATAAATTTTAATCATTTAAGACTCATTGTGGTTTTAAAAGCTTGCAAAATATGTTACCACTTATTTATTGGTAAAATTATTATTGAGCTGCTATCATTAATTCAGGAAATGTACCAAACACAATGTAAAGGCAGCTTCCAAACTCAATGTTGAGGCAGCTTATGGTTTCTTCTATGTTTGAGACTTTTTTCACATTTTTAGAATAAAACACAAATTATATACGTTACTTCTGATGATAAGAGACAGTTTTCATTGTGAAAAATGATGACCAATAAGATGAAAAAAGCTGTTCCTACAATATCTTTAAGCAATATTTCTATAAATTTAGTACAGAAAAGTTAAAATATTACTTAGAATTGATCCTAATCGCAGCACAGTTGGTAGCACATTGGATTTGGTAGCGCATTTGACTCAATACCATAGGTACTAGGTTTCATCAGCCAGTGCAAACAAGTTCATTATCATTCATCTTCGTTGAATAAGCCGCTAGAGGCTTTAAAAGGATGAAGTGATGAATGGAATGATGTGTACGATAAATACAAGGAATTCATGGTTAGGTGGAAAAGCCACCTTGATAAGTGTTATACTGTTAACATGGCCTGAAAATGCCTTGAAGCATTTTAGCTCTATATTGTTTCCAATTGAATGCAAAGTACATTGCATGCAATCCTTTTTCCTCAAGAAACTGGGCAATTCAATACTGAAAATTTACATGAGTATGACCATATTATGTTCAAAAGAATAGTACATTGCCATATACATTTTGATTTAGCTATCAAAGAGAGTAATATATGTTACATTTAAAAGACCTTTTTTTAGAAAATCAAGCATAATTGCTGCTTCCAAAGACAATTAGATGCACACCAGTTGCAATTCTCTTGAACATGATTAGTTCTTACAATGGTAAAGATTTTAGTAAAACAAAGATGCTTAAAAAATGCTTTAACTTTGAACTAGATACAAACTATAAGTACTTTTTATGCAGAAAGAAACATATTATTTTAGATAGAAGAAGCGCTTCTTTTATTTCTTACATTCTGAAACAATAAAAGAATTTTGATAAATTGCTTAAGCAAAGGGATTTCATCAAAATCAGGCCTTCATTCAAATACAACCCAAGTCTTAATTCTTAAAAATAAGAAAATTGCATGATGGGTCTATAAGTCGCATGCTTATAAGGGCTTTATAGGTGAATATGTGTAAATGGCTGGTGATTTAACACTCTATTTGCATTCCTGTTTGACATTGCTGGCTGACTTTCAATATATGTACATGCAGTTTGTGTTAAAGTAGAAAAAAGAATTGAAGAATGCCCATTCTAATTAATATACTCATGGTTGTTGGGCATAAGTCTCATGTTTTTCTCATATGCACAAGTACAAGACTCTTCTACCTACCATTAAGTTTTATTCTAACCACTTGGCCAACATTCCAGACAAGTAATTGGAAAAATATGCAGTAAAACCAAAAGAAAATCCATCTTAATCAAAGAGAAACAATGATTTTGACTTAAATGGCTACAGTATTGACACTGACGTGCATTTAAAATAATTGCGACTTGTTTCATACAAATGGTAACATACGTTATTAGATTATGACCATCGGTATTCTGTTTCAAAACTTCTATAGGCAACGCATAAACCAATGCACGAAATAAGGGATAAATGATATACATGCTTAAGTAACTAAGTAATTTTGAAAAAAAGTTTCAAATGATTAAAATCTTTTAGCTGTCATGCTGCGTTGTGTGATTGATAGATATGTAATTGCGCTGAACAGATATTAAACAATAGGTATAGTACAACATACAAAAATACATATCCATATCTATCAAAAAGCGAGTATTTTGATTGAACATTTTTCAAGATATTTTTAATTTCTAATTTTAAATGATTATTAAAATCTGTGCTGATTTAGAAGGGTGTAGGTATCTCGATTTCAGCAATTGGATATACATCTATTTATGATTTGGCTTTTTCAAAATTATGATCTCAAATCTTGTTATCAAATTGTTTTATTTTGTGAGATGGGGTACTACAAACGATACTAACTTCAACTTGTATGATTTATCACTAAAAGACAATATGTAAAAACTAGCAATCAATAAGAATTTCCTTCTTGGCTGTTCAAAGAAATAACATTGACTTCTCAATAAAGGTCTAAATTTTAATACCATTAGTGGTAGGGGATCTTTGATCTTTTGTTGGTCATGCATTTGCCTTCAGTACTGATGCATTTTCTACGAAACAGAACCGAGAGATATAAATTCAAAGAATTTTAACCCTTATTGATAAAAAATATAAAACTATAAACAGGTTTTGGTAAAATAGTTTGAGGTAACGTATGTTACAACATTCCTTCAATGACTTAAAGCATTTGTTGTAATAAGGATATCAGTTATAAATGATATTCTTGTTTTATTATGCATGATCAGAGTAGTAAATTGAAGCTGCCATTCTCCTTTTTTCTGTTTATGAACGGCATATGAAATTACATTGTATAAAGGGTTTGAAAGGACATTTGCTCAAACCTTTTCATTTCTACGCATAAAACAAGTAATTTACAAGCCAAAATAAACTATGTAAATATGAATTCATCAAATCACCTTGTGAATTTTGCCAAAAAGTCTTGACTTGAATATTTTTGGCGCCCAAATGCAAAAATCTTTATATAGGCGAATATTGAGAAACAATTTTGTAATTGTACATGTAACGTATATTTCACGTATGTTCTTGAATCATACAGGATTCTGTGGATGTTTTATCACTCATACTCAAGAATCATGGATGAGATAGTACTAAAAATCGCAATTTGCCCAAAGAATTTCACAAAATGGGAGCAAAATGTAGCATTTAATAAGGATCTAGGGTGGGTGATTTCAAAGTAACGTATCTTACAAAAGCCCCACTCGCCAGAGTGCTTACATGTCTTAAAATGTTGCTTATACATGTACCTTTCAGAAAATCATAGTGTACAAAATTCCCCCTGGGGGGGAACAGGGGTCCCAGTAGCCCATAGTCTAATATTTTGTAAAGTTCTACGATAAAACCTGACTCATTGGCCGGGTATTTAACACGCTCGACTGATAAACTGTTTTCTGCGGCTTCGGTTAGTGCTTTCATTATTAGAAGGGGGATTCTCAATCAGAAACCCTCGGCGATTATAAGGAATAGACCTCGGAAATAGTAAGGGCGCTGCCATAAAAGCGCATCATTTCTCACGCGGACTTTTTTACGACAAACTCATAATCTTTCTGCTAAAGATGACGTTGATTAATACACATTCAAGGAAAACTAAATTAAAACATACCATAATTTGCTAATAAAACTCAATTTATGGTATACCAGAAAAGATTTCCATAGACGAACGGAAATCATTCAAAATTTGCTTTTCTTTGAGCGTATCGACCGAAATACGCCTGACGCCAAAATACCTAATAAATTACTACAAATACGTCCGAGGTACTTTCCAGTGTACAGGAATGTCCGAGCGATGTTCGAATTGGGAAATTCTGATTTAATTTGCATTGCCGAACTTAGGGTAATTCTGCTAGAAAGTGAAAGAAAAAAGTAACAGGTGTTTCCGCACAGTCTGGTAAGAATTTTCACTACGCGCTCATTAGGTGGCTATGGACCTTACTTGGCTGCTCACAACCCAATATTAATTTCAATGCATAACGTGATTGCCCAGGCTTCTCAACGTCTGTTCTTCACGCACACATCAAATTGCTGGAAATTTCAAGCACATGCTCACATTAAAGCGTTTTGCCACCCTGAAAGCAGGATGGTCAAATGGCGATGTTCCTAATTACAAACATTGATTTCACATGTTTTTTTTTCTGTCAACAAAGGCAAATAGGAGATTCGAAAATTATAACCGAAAACGCCCTTATAAGTCTAAGACTTCATAATGGGTCTTACCTCTATTGCAAGTTAAAAAGTGATAATGATCTTTTATATGTGACCCGTCACGCGAAAAGGGACCATCCGGGAATTTTGTAAAATAAATTTTTGAAAAAGAGATTTAATCCAGCATAGGTCAACCAGATGTCACATTTCAATAATTCTTTCACTGGAAAAGAGATTGATCATTCTGGATTCAGAAAATAGGCATTGTGCAAAAAGTTACGACCCTAGTCAGTCTGCGCAGTCTGACTAGGGTCGACACTTTACGCACTACCCAGATGGTCCTTTTTCGCGTGACGGGTCACATTTATATAATTTGCACGTTATCTATTTTGTTGTCTTATATCCCCCTCTCATGTTTTCAAAAATGAAAAAAATGAGTTATCGCTTATGAATTGTAGTTTCAATCTTTGAATCGTCTATTTTATAGAAAAACTTCAAACAAGATGGCGGACTATTTCGGAGCTCACATGACGTCATCTCATTTTTAATGAAAGTACACAGTGTATTTGTTTGTCAATCGATTTTTGGCCTGGTTTAGCAGGCTAAAGGAAACAACCCTGTATCCTGGAAATCGCAGAGGGAAAGAAAATCGAGTCAAAAACCGAACAACATGTGTACTACGCAGATTTTGGTGATCATGCGGGCCAAAAAATAGGTCGAGTAGGCCTATTCGTCATCAATTTTTGTGTGACACGAAGTGCTTTGTGTGTTCAACACAGTGCTTGCATATCACTACGCTGTGATAAAATCAAACTACTGATAGTACTGAAGGCGAGGGAACTGCATAGACGAAACAACACACGATGTTAATTTTCTGGAATATAACCTTGATTGTTCCCCCTGTCCTTATCATGTATACTAGGTTTTTCTTACTTATCACTGCCAAAATCACTGCTGTGTTAAATATACAAAACTTTTTTGTTTGACGGATGACCTTGCTAATAGGAAAACGAAGAAAATGCTGCTAACTAACACTTTCTCATTTCTCCCTAATATTATCTACCATTTCTGCTACAATTTTTTCTAAATTGCCCACATATTGTATGTTATCTGCAACCCTTTACAAATTGGACCTATCTAAACATTTGTTGTCTTTTAATGGATTGATCTAAATTAGAAAAATTTAAAAGCTTTGTCCCGTTCTTAAACCATTAAACAGACGACAAAATTTTAGACTGGGACAATTTGGAACAGGTTGCAGACAATTAATCAACATGCGTGTAGTTTGATATATATCTAGGGTAGAAATTAAAAAAAAAAATAATGGGGTATGAGTATAAGGTGGACCATATTGTGGGAAAGGGAGAAATTGACTCCATCAATTCCTTGTGTTCCCACAGTAAAATACAACTTCTAAATGGAATTCAATTGAATGTAAAAGAAATAGCCGATGAGAAAAACAGCATTACTACCACAGGGTATAACGTGCCACGCCGACACCAGAAGGTTCGTGGACACCTGGTCGATTTTTCGATACGGAACTAACGGTGGAGCAGGTTTGTGACTGATTTGTAAACCAAAATAATCATTTTCATGTCAAATTTTAGTATCACTGTCGAGATAAATGGTTCTTCTTTTAGGAAATAAAAGTAGATGGTAACAACTAAGCAAAATGAGCGAGATCTAGCCCTAGGAGTGGGTGACTTTGCTTGATTTTTAGGTTTGTCACTAATCTTTTGTCAAACAACCTGACTATTCTTCATTTTTTGTGTTTGTCTAAGATCATTTATGTATCCTCTACACGCATACCAAATTTCTCGAGCCGCCACCATAGTGCAGTTGGTTAGGCATAAGACTTCCAATCTTGAAGTCATGGGATCGATCCCCGGTGGCGGCAAATATCCTTTCCGACGTTTGTCTCTCACCAATGGGTAGGTAATCGTAAACCTATGTGAGATAGCAGTCGGAGGCTAGGAAAGGGTGTAATGGTAGTACAGGTGACTGAAATACCAGGAATCCATTGTTAAGTGCTCCGACCGCCGCCGCGATATAACTGCGAAATTGTTGAAAGCTGCGTAAAACCCATTCAAACAAAGCAAAATTTATCGGCGAAAGATCCACAATAAGCTAAGATATTCGTACTTTTATGGGCCTGGGTAGAGGAAAATATGATAACAAGACACCCCCTGAATTTTTAAGGAACATATTCAAAGCAATCCCGTAAATAATAGCACTTATTTTCACCGTTCTGTCCGACATACATTGGACCAAGTTGGCAACTCCGTTTGAATATTTGTATTCATAAATGCGCTATATGAAACGTTCATAGGACGTTGAATCTTGTGAAATCGTATAACCCCTTCTTCACTAATATCGGGTATATATCGTTTTCATGCATCCTGTTACTGTTACGTGTATATTCCTTTGCGTCTGAATGAGGAAAAAATATAAGCGGTTGACCTAAAGAGCATATATTCAGCTTGCCTACGTGTATGACATGTATTTAAAAGTTGTTCAAGAAATATTTAGTGACCAAAAAATGGGTATGGCAGAGAGGGGCATTTTTTCACTTTAAAATCACAAAAAAAAATTCTCTTCTAAAGCCATTGGACCGATTTCAATGAAAATTTGCATAAATATCTCTTGGCTGAACATTTACTTAAATTGTACTTGAAATTTTGATTGACCTCCAAATATGGACGATGTACAGTTAAAAACATCGTGAAATTGACATTCATCTCGATCAAAACCATTCCAAATCACTCACTAAGCGTTCCACCCATTCATTCAAAACACTCACTCTCTCAAACCATTCAAAAACGATCAAACCCCACTGAAAAAGATAGAATCAACAACGTTATTCAAAATAGATAAAGCTAGGGAAAAAATCGAGATTTCACTTACATAATTCAAATTTTAGCGTCTGATAGATAATTGAAGAAAAAGGAAGCTACTGAAAGGACTTGTATACATATCTTATTAAAGGGAGGTAATAAATATCGCTAATTCTTTTCATTATGAACAAAATTAGCGATATTGAAATACCACCCATTAAATTCACACAAAACTCGTTCCTCACACTCATTCAATCTCATTCTAAAATAATTCTATTATAATTCATCGTGTCAATTTCACGATGTTTAAGCGGCCAGTCGTCAATTCTTTCCCGAAGTCTATTTCGGCAAGTCTCTAAATATCATGACCGGTGCAGGACGGCTGGGCTGAATATTGGCTGACGACCAACAACAGGAAGGGGGATTGATAACGGGGGTTTGTCCTAGGGGCTGTATTTACACAGAATAACAAAACTCAAACGTTTCTGTAAATAAAAATCAGTCAGTTTATTCAAGCACTTTCAATATGCTTAAGGTATTCCTAGTGTGAAGCAAGGGCAAAGAGAATGTGAAAATTATGCTAAATACGAATACTACATGCTATTCCTCCATTGTATCTGAAATTTAAATGACTTTCACCGTCCAGTTTAAAAAATATTTAAAAAATCCGTTTTCTTGAGAGGGTGGGGAAATCGGCCATAAGATAGGAAGGGGTCTATCTCAAAATGTTGACTGTGCAACTAACTGTGTATAACCATGCAAAATATTTTATGTAACATATGTGGCAGAAATGTTGTATGCTACAAACAGATACTTTTGAATAAATAATTTTAATCAAACAACGCATAGTTAACCAAAAGTTGAAGCCGGGAACAAATAAGGCGCCATTTTGTAATGCATTCTTGCTGCAGACACTTTCAAAGAAACTCCAGTTTTACGAAAAGTATTGATGGGGCAAACCAAATGCCTTTTTTAAAAATTCCTAAGATACTTCGGGATTTCAAGCTAAAGGTATGAAAAATTTTCACCGTGCAAAAATAGAGAAAATTGACCAAAAGTTATTCCCTTGAAATAAAAAAGAACTAATTTTTAACCAAAATTGCGCTTATAACTCTAATCATACCCAAGTCTTTACCAAAATCACTAAATAAATTAAATTTGTTAAGGCCATTGATTATCTTCGAAAAATACTGGAAAATCACAATTGTTCTTAAATTATTACATGTACTTACATTCGCTTATTCTTAATCTTAAGTGTCTAGACTACAAAGTATCTCCAAATGCCTTTGAAATAATCACAAGAATCCATGAAAAAAGTTTTTTTTATCAGAAAGAAAATGTTAAATATTTCTTTTAAAGAAAAAGACTTATGCTATTTATAGGGAAGCAATGTTTTCTCGGCATGGATTTTACTTTCATTATGAATTTACTCATTAACTGGAGTATGAATGAAAACTATCCGTAAGTATGAAATCGATCGTTGCTTTGTTTACGACACTCGTTTTGTAACTTGGATATTTTGCAAATTGACATATTCGGCCCCTTTTTAGGTTGCTTGATGTCTACATCACGCCGAATAATTTGTTTTTAATCATAATTTATTGCAAGTTAAAAATGTTTTTGTTGGTATAATCGTTCGCCTGGTTAAAAACATTGACTGAAAAGGGACATAATCTGTACAAAAATGCATATAGGCGTCTTCCTTGATAATATGGGTTGTTCTTTTAATGGTTTACATGTATGAATTGAAGTTTCGATTAAATGCCTTTAGTAAAAACAGAGATTATGTGTTTCCATAATAAGCGTAAGAACGTTTGTTATTTAATTTTTCCGGTAAATCGGCTTTCGGGGGTGTGACTTCCGGCAGTCCTTTGGTTGGTACGCTTAATAATAGACAATTTCCTGCAATTTATTTCGATGGTTCGAGGTATTTTTTGTATTGATACACATTTGGTAACAGGACCGAAAACTCATTCAAAACAATCAAAGTAATAAAATTTAAATATTTTGGTAAATTTAATCAAATTTCAATTGAGTTCATATAACTGGACGTCCATTTAGCGGGAACGTCGATAATTATGACGTCATCAAACCTGCGTGCAAAACGATGCGCTTTGATAGGCGGAAAAAGCCGACATTAAACAATTTATTTCCGATCTTCACGCTTGGAATACCTTAACAAGTTTCCATTTCTTTACATTACAATTTATCTTATATCTTTAAACCCATAGATATACATCATTTCAAGAAACATTATGTGAAAGAGAGAAGGACCAGTGACTAGATATTGTATTGAAGAGGAATGATCCGTTGCTCGTTAATAAGACGGCTTATTCTTCATGTTGAGTTCTCCAATAAGTTGATGTTGATCTAGTCTATGTTGTTTGTTGCTTCTAGTTCTATTTTACTCTTCTACTCTTCTATCTTATTGAAGCCCATTCGGAACACCACTCGGCCAATCTCACGATCAACGTCGGATGTACATAGACGGACTATTTTTAAAAAATACGAGAAAACCTTGGAAAAAAACTCGATGACGTCAGTTAAAATGGCGTTAGCCCTCGAAACTGTGAGTGAAAACATTCGACGTCGCCAACGCTTCTCCTTTAAGTCACTGACGTGAAACCATCTAATCTTAATAAAAATATCTTTATATTCTTAAATTTAGGCTGAAAAAAACGTCATTCTCAAAGATTTTTTAGCCGTTATTTACTGTAAAAGATATAAATCTACAGTGCTTGTTTTTAAATAGGAGACTTATACCGTTTTCCAGAAATCCAGTCTGTTTGACCCACTACACTTTATTTTCTGAGCAATGTGTTCAAACCAAATTATGTGTTTTCAAACACCGAAGAAACGGCCTTTTCAGTCACAATCTACAAACTCTGTTTTTATCTTATTTACTTTTCGACAAATAGAGAAGAGGCTAATACAAAATTTGATGTAATTTTCGCTTTGAGTAATTACCAGTTAGTAATTTCATTCTTACACTGTTTCCGCCGAACAAAATGCACGATTTTGTTACATACCCATCCGCCTTACATACATCCGAGGTCTGTTGCAGGTTACGGAAATAGCCGAGTGATGTTCCGAATGATTGAAGCCGTCTGAACAACTGATGCAGATCGAGTGAGTGTGAATAGATTCTGCGCGGTGAGCCGCGAAATCTACTTCCAACCGTTAGCTTCCCTGCCATTTTTTCGATTTAGATAAAACCTGATTTCAACAACACTGTAAAAAAGTTTATCTTTCAAATGTAAGTTTTTATCTTCAATCGCAAGGTTTACTCATACATGTAGTTTCAAAATTGAAGCCAATGTATTAGTTTTAATTCCTACGTAATTCTTATATGATATACCCGATATACGTATGGTACTGGACTCTGCGCCTACGTCAGAGCTCAGTCTTAAAAATACACCTGTACTTCCGTTTATTTATCGTCGCTACCGTAGTGCAAGCTCAGATGAGCGACGCCCCCAGAAGACGTAAGTTGTTAAGGGGAGTAGTGCAAGGATATATGACGAAACTACTGCTGAGATCCGTCATGGTTCTTTAACGTGCTCGGTGTAAAGCAGCGTCTCACGTGACCGCGGTTTAACGCCTTATCCGAAAGACAATTAATTTGTTAGTGTGCCAACCGAGGAATCGAACCCACGCGATTGAACTTCAACGGTTTTGAAGTCAGGTGCTCCACAAAATGAGCTAATCAGACTGACTTGCTTATCGGCGGACGCACTTTCTATTTACATACGATTGGATGCCGGCAAACGCTTTAGCCAATCAGAATCCTTAATTCGGTCTCGGCTGGACGGCTGAACGTATCGAATGAGAGATTTGGTCAAAACCCCCCAGCACAGGGCAATTACGGAAAACATTTCCAATAAATAATTTAGTAAAGTGCCGATACACATTCTTCAGACATCCCCTTTCATCTTAGTGTATAATTTATGTCGGAATTAACGATTAAAACATTTGGAGAATCAAATACACCATTCTCCTGCATATCGACACCATTACGCGAAAAAGTAGTTCTTTTCAAGCATTCGACTGGCGAGCCATCGATACGAGAGTAGCATAGATAGGACAGGTTTACCAATAAATGCCAACATTGAATTTACGTACTAAAAAAACCAATTTACATTTAAATCATACATTAAATCAATAATCAAACAAAATATTAGTTATGTAGCAACATCGGCAAGCAAAGTTATGGCTAATAAAGAAGATCGGATAAATTCTTGCTCAGCGTTCCCACCTAGAAGTCACGCCTGAGAAAGACGAAAAATGACGTTAACATATTCGAACTACCCAAAAAACCTGAATCGTAAGTTTACATGCAAATCTATCTTTCCATGCCCGGATAAGTGCATAGAAGCCCAATTCCCTAATGAATCATCTTGACAGTCCAAAAAGCACGTGTGTTTTCACTGTTCTTGCTATTAAAGGCGTGGTAAAACAGGGCTTATTTTTACATTAAAATCTTTAAAAAATCTTCTTCCACAAAATCAAAAGTCCGATTTCATCTGCGTGAACATTCCTTGGTTGACCCTTAACTTACTTTGTTCAAGAAATTTTGATTGACCCCAAAATACGGGTATGGCAGTGCGGGACTTATTTCCGCTGTAAAAACTTCCCCTCCAAAACAATTTGGCCCATTTAAAGAAACTTGAAATGAATGTTCCTCTGAAGAGTATGTATCTATGTATTCAAAAAAAAAACAAAAACAAAAACGCATTGGCCCTTAAAAATAGGTGTGGCAGTGCAGGGCTTATTTTTTACTTGAAAATCCCCCCCCACACACACACACACACAAAAATAAATAAAAATAAAAAGTAATAGAAAAAAATGGATCATCTCAACAAAACGTGACAAGCATGTTCGTTAATTGACCATGCTTTGGAATTCACTGATTTTAATTTGGATTATCTTTTTTTCAAATCTTGATATATTAAAGCCAGTGGAGCGATACAGGCACTCTAGGGCCTCTTGTTTTATAAAGAATATCTATATTTTAGATCGTAAAATCGTACAATCACAAAATTAGAATAATCAACGATCACTATGTGCCTCTTGTTTTTGCTAGCCATTTACTTGAACGATATAATCTTTATATACTGACGTCAATAATAAACACCGCTGTGAAAAAATGTCATTTCCTTCCTGGTGGGTATTTTACACAGTAAAAAATATAGGATTTTAGAATTCCATTTCAACCTGCTTAAATGAAAATATTTCGTTTACATGAATTTTCTATGCGTAGGGGTCACTAAGTTTCAGAGCTTCCCGCGCGCCTTCAACGTCTTCTTTTGTTGTCCATTTTTGTACGAGTCTTCATTTTCATCCGGGATTGTGAACGTACAACTTAAGGATGATCTCGATTACATGTCCACAATAATCAGACAATGTCTTCGGAAATTCTTAAACTGAACTTATGCTCTTTTTTTTCTTTCTATTTTTAAGGTATTCCTGGTGTGAAGATCGGAATAAAATCGGTTAATTTCGGCTGTTTTCGTCTATCAAAGCGCGTCGTTTTGCACGTACGTTAGACGACGTCATTATCACCGACGTTCCCGCTAAAATGGCTACAGTTATATAAACTCAATTGAATTTTTTATTTTATATACAGAATATACCTCGATTCCACCAAAATCATTTGCAGGAAATTGTCTTTCTTTTTACCATACCGACCAAAGGACTGCCGGAAGTAACACACCGGAAGCCGAATTACCGGTAAAAATAATTAACGAAAATTCTTACGCTTATATCTGAAACACATATTCTCTATTTTTATCAAAGGCATTTACGAAACCTTCAATTCATATATATTTAAACTATTAAAAGAGCAACCCATATCATTGAGGAAGATGCCTATATGTATTTTGTACAGATTATGTCCCTTTTCAATTATTCTTTTTTATTTGAAGGTTAAGACCAACAGAAACACATTTATTAGGCTAAAAAAATCAAGGTTAAGCAAAAACAAATTATTCGGCTCAATGAAGACATCTGACGTGCTAAAACAGGGCCGAAAATGTTTATTTACAAAAAATTCCAGTCACTAAACGAGTGTCATAAACAGTCTAACGATCTATTTCATACATTCGGAGGGTTTTCATTTTATAATTCAGTATATGAGTAAATAATGAAAGCAAAATTCATGCCAAAACATTGGAATAATAATAGCTTTTTCTAAAAAAGAAATATTTTACATTTTTCTTCGGAAAAACACACACTTTCTTCATAAATTCAAGGCAAATAGACATTTTTTTGTAGTTCAGGCAGATGAGATTTAGAATAAGTAAATGTAATATTTTAAGAACGAAGGTCATTTTCTAGAATTTTAGAAGATAGTCAAAGGCCTTAACAAATTTTATTTACTTACTGATTTTGGTGAAGACTTGCGTGCACTTAGAAAGTTAACAACATAATTATTATCAAAAATGAGGTTTTTGATTTCAAGGGCGCATCACTCTTGGTCCATTTTCTCTATTTTTCCATGGTGATTTTTTCACATGCTTTTAGCTTAATTTATCGGAGTATTGTGTTTATTTTTGAAAAGGGCATTTGATTTGCCCCATCAATTCTTTTGGGAAAAGAGAATTATCTTTGATAGTCTCTGCAACAAGAATGCATTACAAAATGGCGCCTTATTTTGTTTCCTGCTTGAAAATTTGATTTACTATGCTTTATTTGATTAAAATGAATTGTTAAAAACTATCTGTTTGTAATTTAAAAGATTTTTTACCAAATATTTTAAATTAAATTTTCCGCTTGGTTATACATAGTAAGTTGCACAATCAACATTTTAAGATAGCCCCCTTCCTATCTTATGGCCGATTTCCCCACCCACTCTAGAAAACCGACCTTTTTCAATATTTTTTTATACGGGACGGTGAAAGTATCTTAAATTTCAGATATGAATTTCAGGGGAATGACATGTAGTTTTCGTTCTTGGTATAATTTTCACATTCCGTTTACCCTTGTTCCACACTAGGAATACCCTAACGGGTTGTTGTTGTTGTTCGTGGTTCTCATGCCTTCTAATGATTATTTAGATTATTTGATAAATTATTCACACATTGTAGTACAATATAACCACAAATAGAGGACATTGAATGAGTGGTGATTGAAAACCGAACATATTAAACGAGTAATCTTTAAACAGATTAAATTGAGGAGGCAGTTTTTTTTATCTCTTTTACATGACGAGTTTGATAAATTCGGTATTTTATGAGCTCTAATTTGACATTCCATTCATAATATGATCGGATTTTTTGTGATAAAACGAAGAAATTCCAAACATTAATCGGCTTGAGTTATTCAGCTAATTATATAACGCTGTTTGCGAAATGAAGTCATAAAATTCATTATATGACGTCATTTTCAAAAGAAAATATAGCGTTGCTATCGTTTTAAGCTCATTTTCTTAGTTATTCCACTAGTTTTATAACACCCGTGTAATATCAAAAATAATCATCGGGGTTAATTCACTCCCGCGACTTAGGTCATATCATAAAAATATTTCTGTTTCAAAAGCCTCGCTCACGCCGACCTGGCATTGATATAGTGATTATAAATCATGTGCTGTTAATATTTTTTTAGCGATGGTTAAATCAATCTATCAATTATGACTGAAACTATCGTGTTATGCAATACAGTCAAGTATCATAAATAATTAATACATTGACGGTTTGCGACCAAAACAGATGTTCCAAGATGAAATTGATCGCCGATATAACGCTCGGACAGCGCGAAACAGTTGTTTCTGTATAAACAGTTAAATGCAGTAACAACTGTTTTTTATTTTTACACTGAGCCATCGATATTTTTCATGATTTTAAACCGGGCACATGAGAGCGCAAACCAGGAACACAATTGGAATAGAAAAAAAAGAGTGCTCAGTATATAAAAATGGTTTAGTTAAGATTAAATAAACGTCAGTACAACGGTCGTGATAAAACATGTAACGCTTACGTCACATAGATAACGATCAATCAGTTAGGGGGGCTTTAATAAGCCGAATTCTCGTAAATGTTTTCCCTGATCGTGCAATATCAATAGCCCTTAAGAACTGTACTTAATCAAACAATTCAAACAAAGCGATTTTAAGAACTAGCGCATTGTGGTGGCTAGGGCAAAAAAAGTACAACACAACACCGAGAAGACAACATGAAAAGCTTGTTCAAACCATATATATTTATATAAATATGATATTTATTCCTCGACCAGCTAAAGAATTCTTCAGTCAGTACATGAAATGCATAAGGACGTCAACAACGTCAATGTCATTAGTCATATACGAGGGTTGTTCTATTTTTATCTTGATTAGGTCAAGTAATCATCATTGATTTATCGCTTTGTTCAAAAAGAATACTCATATTAACGGGGCACTTAATATGCTCAAACTTGCCAAAATTTAACAAGCAAACAAAAATTCATGGGTAATAGGTGGCGGCGCACAGAACATGACGCTAGCGACGTCGTCGAAAATGAGAAATTTTGGCAAGTTGAGCAAATCGCGCAGTCTGACCAGGATCGACATTTTTTGCACTTCCCAGACCAACCTGTGTCGAAACTTTTTGCAAATAAGACATTTTATGAGTCTAGAATAATTGATATTTTACCTGCTTATGTAATTATTTAAAAAAAACGCATTCTGTTTGACATATGCTGGGCCTATTTTTTTCAAATATGTTTTACGGAGTTCCTAGATGGTCCCTTTTCGTGTATGTGACGAGCCACAAATAGAGGAAGAGGTATCTTTATTGTAGCATGAAATTATATCTTAATTGCCCTATACTTGAATTCACGGGTATTTATTTCGGGGTTTTGGTTTCATATTTCGATTGAATATAAATAATGACTCTTATTTCTTAAAATTTGGTACTAAATACCTAAAGGGTACATGAAAGTTTCTCTATTGATTGAGATAATTTTCTAATATACATGTTTACATATAACTACTTTTCGAAATTTGGCCGTTGACCTTGAGGCATACAACCTTCATTTAATTTCTGAAAGGAATATGCGTTAACCTAATTCCACTTCGATGGCTCAGCGCGAAACAAATGTAACTTCCAATAAACATATAGGCAGCTTTAACTGTTTCGCGTTGAGCCATCGATTTCCACGAGAGAGAGAGAGAAGAGAGAGAGAGAGAGAGAGAGAGAGAGAGAGAGAGAGAGAGAGAGAGAGAGAGAGAGAGAGAGAGAGAGAGAGAGAGAGAGAGAGAACAGAACAGAACAGAACAGAACAGAACAGAACATTGTTTCTTTAGGGTTTGATGCCACTTTCAACTATGATCACAGGAATATCACGGAGACTGGTGCATCTACCCATGGGTTCATGTTGTTTCTCACTCTAGTACAACAAAACATTTTCATCTGGGTCAGTTGATCATCCCTCTTTTCATACGCCCATTGTTTGGAAACAATTGAGTCAAGTCACTTTGACTTTTATAACAAAGATGTAATCATTATAAAAATGGTATATTGGCACAATATATGAACGATTGCGAATTAAAAGTTATGAATGCTATTAAGAAGGGGAGGACAGTATCTGTTGATTTCATTGAGGTGCAGACATAAAAACCTTATTACACTGTTTGAATTTGCGAAAGGGATTCATCCTTTAGTGTGATTAGGTTCTTAGTTTTATACTTCTATGAAATCAACAAATAGTATCTTCATATCTTATTATTTAATATCATGAAGCATAAATGTAAAGATTTTTCTGTTAAGAAACATATTTCTTACGTTACTACTTTTTGCGGAAGCTAACAAAACAACTGCGTACTCAAACTTGTTTTCATTGGAAAATTAAACTAACTTTTCGGCCAATCAGAGCGCACGAATATTGATGGATACAACTAAATTTGAATTATTCGTGCATAAATTTAGGCTACTTTATTTAGTTAGTCCAGTTAATCAGAAGGTTTTTCTTACGGCTAAATATTCATAAAGAACTCACAAAGGAGAGACAAAAGTAGTGTATTTTATGATGAAATCGCTACTTTAATGATAATATTTTTTTTTGTGAAAACAACACGTAGCAAAGATACTAGAAAACACTACAAAACATACCAAAAGAAAGCAGAAAAATCATGTTAAAGCAAATCAAAGTTCGAAATTTTGTTCATTTTGAGAAAGAGAAAACATTTACCTTTTCTCAATTCTTCATTGGAGAAAATGGTTCGGGGAAGACTTGTAAATTCGAAGCACTTAGAAGATGTTCAGTACATCCAAGAACTTTCTAGTATCCACGAGCCACAACACAAACGCCGAATCGGTGGTTTTGTGCAAATTTACTTAAGGCGATGATGAAAAAGTAACCATTTATTCTGGTTATGTTCGACGGCTAAACGGTGAGCCAAGAAAGAATATTGACGTAAAAATTGTTTGTGAAATAATAGACAACGAAGTTCATGAACTTTTTGTTGACCTTAAAAAACCAACTTTGATGGTTTAGTGACTAAGAAAAAATTAGGATCAGAAGGGGAAGATTTGTTAGAAGAGTTTAAAAAGGTTTTCAAAATTGTTGAAATCCATTTTGAAGTTTTGATAGACTGCGTCCGAGACAACATACAAGGCATGGAGTCAGTGAAAGAATTCCAAAGGAAGTCTAATGAATCGAATGGATACATTAAAACAAATTGTGAAAAATATCTGACAGAGCACATCGACAAGTATGTCGTAATTACCGACCCAATGAGAAGTATCAGTTGTGAGTAGTAATGGACGATACCCTGGGTACCAGTACCCAGAGTATCGTCCAGATTTTGGGCAGGCTATTTGTGCATTTGGACTTAGTCTTTTTCACAGAAATGCGAACTTAGGCTTGTGGGGAATATGAGTGTGGACTTAGTCTTTTGTACGAAACATGTGAACTTAGGTTTGTGGGTAATATGCGTGTGGACTTAGTCTTTTTAGGAGAAATGCGGGTTGGTTTGTGAGTAATGTGCATGTGGACTTAGTCCTTATCTTTCCGTCCAAAGACGGAAAGATAGGGACTTGTTATAGGGATTTTGTCTTTGAAATAAGTGGTTGAATGTATTGTGAAAGTGAGGAATGCAAAAGGACTTTGACAATTTGCGAAAGAAAATGAATTCTTTCTTGGTGTTGGGTGGTCCTGAAAAGGACCGTTTTTGTTGGTTGATAGTTCTGCTATTCATCTCAGCACTTCTTTTTGGTCTTTGGTTTCTTGAAGTTATCGATGTTTTTGCCGTAGGCACCCATCCCTGACATTGTAGGAATTTTGTATCCCCTCTCTTTTTCTGAACAATGTCTTTTACTTGGACGAACATTTTCCGTTGATGATGATGATCTCTTGGTGGATGAAGTGTGTGACGATTGCTTCTTTTTCATTACAGTCATAATACTATCTACGAGTTTGTGAAAGTTCGTTTGTTCAAAGTCAAATTCAACTGGAATCTTCAGCGGTGTTGGTTTGAATGTGACTGGAGATGATGATTGTTGACACAATTTTTGAACATTTTGGTTAAGAATCTGTATTCTCTCCGTCAGTGACTTGAAATCCAAAAAAGATTTGTTGAAGGTATTCAGCTCAGCAATAATTTTTATCATGATAGCTTCTTGTCGCGAATTCATGGTTTTCAATTCAGCGAGGATGTTTTGAAGAACAACATCATTTGTACTCACTGGTTGGAAATTCTGTTGAATTGTTGATGAATTCTCCTGAGGTCCAAGTATCTGACAACTCTGCGATCCAAATGTTGAATCCATGGCTGATGCTAGCAAATCATCGTGTGTGATATTTGCCTGAGACATGATTTCTTGTAAATTGAAATCTGAATTCATTTTTGCGTGTGTTCGCTTCGGAGGTTGACGAACGACTGATGAAGTTTTATACTGTTAGCCTACAGTGTAGGGGGCGCGGACCTTGGCGAAAGCACCTTTACTTTGACAAGTAAAATGGACGTCGAGATGGGAATTTGTGTTTTCTCAGTGTTGATTTTTCTCAAATTTCTTCTTTATGATGAAGAAAATGTAAATATTTTCTATCTCAAACGTTTTGTCAACCTATTCTTTTATCATTTCTATTAAGTTCTTCGCACAGTTATTGAACGTGAGGAATAAATTCGCAAAAACTTTTGAAATTGACGGTGAATTCCTGCTGTAGATCCAATGTTTTTCCTTTGTTTTCTACCTGAAACTGATTTTCTTTTATTTTGATGACTGGCAATGTTAGCTGTAAACCGGTTGGCTATCGCTACAAAATGTAAAACTCCGATATGAAACGGGTATCGGTGTACATGTCAGATAAAAATCGATATTTAATGTAGATGGGTGGATTAAACTCGCAAGTGAAGCATTGTTTTACTTGACTTAGCGTATTGTTGAATTTATTTGAAAATGCGATATTGGGTCTATGAAATCTTGTAACTACATTCTGAATACTTTATACGGGTTATGTTTGGTGTATTTTAAATGTGACAATTTGAGAAATGGATGCATTCTTGCAATATGGTTGGCCCTAAAAAGGGCCGTTTATTCTAGAGGAAAAGAGATTCTAACCCCAGTATTCTTCCTCCCTGTAAATACCGGGAATGTTCGGGTGAACTCTTTCTCTCCTTGGCTGGCCGATGGGTTCCAAGAACTCGTTCACTACCCAGTCATCTGCCATCTTTGGTGTCCAAATCCCGGCCTCCCATCTTGCTTTGTACCGGATTTGCTCAAGAAGCAAAACCTGCGATGGTGGCGGGTGCCTAATGTAGATCACGGCAAATGATCGGATGTTCTCAGAGTCCATGTTTCAGTTTCAGAGAATGAATTTCTTTTTGAGAACTGACGTCTTTTTATACCCTAAAGAGAGCGCGTACCCGGGAGGAAGCACTTGAATTCTCTCAAAGTCATTTGAAGGTTATTATGTTCGTTTTATCTATATAGGTCAGTGGGTCAGTAGGTTAGTAGGTCATCTCAAACAGTATTTAAATGCAGTTTTCCATACATTTTTTCATCTTGAAAGATGAATTCTGTCTTTGATTTCTTTCGACGAATCTTAAAGAAAATGAAGAAAGAGAAAGTCGATGATGAACTGAAGCAAAGAAACCAGGCTTTGTATGAATTTATGTTGCGGCGTGGATATAATTTCTATACGAAGAAAAAGTTAGTGAAGACGGGAAATTTATATCCTGATCTTTCAACCTTCAAACCACCAACTGAACATTCCGGGTGGAAAGAGAAAATGTTACAGTTGTATCCAACCATGCCTTCCTTTCATGTGAAAGATAGGAATATGTACCCTGATCTTTCGGAGTTCATGCCACCTACTGAATGTAGTGAATGGAAAAGGGGGATGGTACAATTATATCCAAGTTTAACTTCTTTTCATTGAAATGATGTTGAACTTGGAGAAATCAAAAGGTCCTTTTAAGGACCATCCAGTTGTCTTGAAAGTTTTTAACTTTTCTGCAAATTGGGGTGGATGGTGAAAAATAAAAAGGAGACAATGTTTTTTTAAATTTATTCAAATACAAAACAAATGAAACATGAATGAAACATGAAATGGTAATATGACAAACAATCATTATTTAATTCAAGAACAAAAATGTCTATGTACATTTAAATGTCTCTTCTATAGAATGCCTTTAAAATGTCTATTTGTTTAAGTTCCTTAGTTTTGCTTCCTCTTCTTCTTTGGGATGCCAGATTCAGTCTTTGTCTTTCTCTTTCTTGACTTCTTTGTTTCGTCAATCACTAGTGTAGGACAAATGTCTTTCTCCGGGTGATCGCTGGTCTTACAGAAGAAACAGTTTTGATTCTCCTCTTTCATGATGATAGTGTCCGATTTGATATCTTTTAGGTTTGATATCTCTTCACTACCCACTTTTTCCTGAGAACAGATTTTCTCAGTCTGACTCTCTGTTTCGTTTTTCACATTGTCAATTGTCTGACCGTCATTTTTCTGGATGTCATTTACTTCATGGTTATTAATGTCCTGTTGAACATGAGCAGTTTGAGTTTCCACTGAACATTTGTTTTTTAGTGTATTTGTTGGTCCGAACTTTTGCACAGTGTTTTTTCTATCAACCCTTAAACAGTATCTGTTGTGTTCATTACAGTGTGATAGGAATGCGCCAACGTATTCCATATTGTCCAGATCTGGTGTTCGATCGTTTCTTCTTGAGATCATGATGTCGTGGGTTATTGGATTCACATATACGAAAGCATAGTAAGACTCCTTCCTCGTCTTCTCAGGACAATCTTTCGCAAAGTGACCCTTTTCGTGACAGATGAAACAAAATTCAGGTCTTTTCATCCCCGGAGCATATATCTCATCTATGGTAAGTGTATCAAATACATTCTGTTTTGTAATCCGATATTCATCATTGCTGAACTGGTAAGACATGAACATACCAACGTATGGTCCAATATGTTGGATTTGGTAGTCTGCTGGTATGTTGGTTATTTCGTATTCATGGGTGTATGGGTTAACGTACACCTGCATACGTTTTCTGTTCTTTATCTTTTTCACAACTTCTGACACAATGTCATAACAATTCATGTTCTTAGCTAATTCAGACATGTCTTCTCTCTACAAAGATTTGTGAGTGAATGATGAAATAACATGAAAGCTACGCGGTATTTATACAGTTATGAACTGGTGAGTCATGAATACCCTATAAAAGCTGTGATTTGTTTCATTTCGATATCAGTTCTTTGTGAACACCCGAAAGAGAAATCATGTCAAAACGAAAAAGGGAAGATGATAATGATGAATGGATTCCACTTCATAGACGTAAGTGGAAAAGAATTAAACTTTTGGACTACAGTGACTCAGAGTCTAATGAGTCAAACAAAGCAAGTGAGTCGGAAAAAGATGTTCCGATACAAGATGATACTGATTCATCTGATGATGAATTTTGGATACCAAAAAAGAAAAAGGTGAAACCTATTGAATCGGATGATGAAGAAGAAGAAAAATCGCCTGGATCTATGAGAGAAAAATACAAGCTGTCCAAAGTAATAAATAAGAAGTCCAGGTTATTTAGAACTGACTCACATGTTGTGTCAGTGACATTTAAAGAATTTGAAGAAATTTCACCTCAACAACTTGGAACTTTGTTTGATGATATTACAACCCAACTGAGCGAGACACTTGATACTGAACCAGATGATAAAATCAGAGTTACCATCAACCACCCCGCATTAGATATGGGGATACATATACCTTTCATGGATGTTCGTGATTTAAATGGTGAAATATTCTTAAGTGAGATTGAAAAAGTCATGCAGTCAAATACTGAATTCAAGGTAGATGATGGTGAAATGAAATTAGATGTTACACACACACGATTACCAAGTGGCGGAGAAAAAAGAAAGGTAGTTGAACTTGATACGAAAGTATTTGCAAAGAAGAAACAATCAATTGTTGAAATTAAAAATGCAGAAGACAGTATGTGTTTTGCAAGGGCAGTTGTCGTTGGAATACACCATGTAAACCGAGATGATAGTGATGAATGGAAAAGAAAATGGAATTTTATCAAACGTTCAAACAAGACATTGCAGAAAAATGAAGCTGAACGTTTACTGATGGAAGTAGGAATTTCTCCTAACAAACCATGTGGAGTTGATGAGTACAAGCTGGTCCAGACCTATTTGTACGAGCAGAACTATGTGATCAAAGTCCATCAACAACATTCTAAAGTGGAAATGACATTTCAACATCCAGTAGTGTACCAGGATAGCAAAGTGATACATTTGTATTACCATCAAGGACATTATGACTTTATCACAAGTATGACAGGGTTTCTATCCTGTGGCTATTATTGTGAATTTTGTGATGTTGGATATGATCATAGAGAGTCGCATTACTGTGAGTACATTTGTTCAGCTTGTTTCACATCTCCACGTTGTGATATTTACAACATAGAATTTTACTGTCATGGTTGCAAAAGAAAGTTTTTTGGTCAAGAATGCTTTGATAATCATAAAAGAATTGAAGGTAAAAAGAAGAAATCTATTTGTAATCTGGTAAAACTTTGCAGTAAATGCAAGCAACAATACAATGTTAGAACAAATAATCATGTTTGCAAAGGTATGAAAAGGTGTCGTTACTGCAAAAAGGTTACTAATTCTGATCATCGTTGTCATATTCAGCCTTACGAAAGTAAGATACAGAAAGGCGACAATGGTGATAGAGAATTTAAAAAAGAAAAAAAGTCTTGCAAGGATGATGAAAGTGATGATGATGTGGATGATGATGATGTAGGTGATATAAAGAATAAACCATTGTTTATTTTCTATGATTTTGAATGCAAGCAAGATACTGGTCTACATATTCCAAACTATTGCATAGCACAGAGAGCTTGTGATGAATGCATAGATAAGTCACTTGATTATCACTGTTCAACATGCAGTGAGTTTGCCGAAGGAAGGGAGGTTATATTTCAAGGTGATAGCACTCTGACTGATTTTTGTAAATGGCTTTTCTCTAAGCAGCACAAGGGTATGACTGCTATAGCTCACAATGCAAAAGGTTACGATGCCCAATTTATCTTGAATGAAATAATAAGAATTGGGAATCAACCCCCATCTCTGATCATGAATGGTAACAGTATCATGAAATTGGAGTTGAATGGAGTTCGTTTGATTGACTCCTATAACTTCATGAACTTTCGTCTTGATAAATTCCCTGATACCTTTGGTCTGGAAGAAATGAAAAAGGGGTTCTTTCCTCATCTTGCCAACACTGATCAGTTTTGGGACTATGATGGTCCATATCTTGATACCTCCTATTACATGTGTGACTCTATGTCCCCGGAATTAAGAAAAGAGTTCATGAAATGGTATAATGAAAAGGTTACAAACAAAGAAACTTTCAATTTTCAAAAAGAAATGGAGTCATATTGTCGTTCAGATGTTGATATCCTCAGAAGGGGGTGTGGTCATTTCAGGAAAGTGTTTATTGAGTACGGAGGTATTGATCCATTACTGGAAGCTATAACAATAGCTGATGCATGTAACAAGGTCTGGAGAAGTAGATATTTGCCTAAAGGTCAAATTGCAATTATTTCAAGTAAGGATTCCTCCAGGCGTCGTTTCTCTATGAAAGCCATTCGTTGGCTCCAAAGTATTGCAAATGAAAAGGGCATCTTTATCCAGCATGCCCGGAATTTGGGGGAATTTGAGATCAAGTCTTTATCTGTTGATGGATTTCATGCAGAAACCAACACAGTGTACGAATTTCTTGGTGATCTATGGCACGGTTGTCCAGTCTGCTACCCAAACCGTTTACAAACCAACCCAATTAATGGTTTTACAATGCAAACTTTGTATAACGATACAATGGCCCGTCTACAATATCTAAAGAGGTTAGGCTATAAAGTTGAATACATTTGGGAACATGAGTTTGATGCAAGAGTAAAAAAAGACAAAGATTATCGTGAAGTAATCAATGGTTTATTCCCATACTCTGACCCAATAGATCCAAGGGACGGACTGTATGGCGGGCGTTGTAATGCAGTCAAGATTGCTCATGAGATAGACGAATCAAGTGAGAAAGAAATTAAGTACATTGACATTTGCTCTTTGTATCCTTATGTATGCAAGTATAAATCCTACCCTGTTGGACACCCAAAAGTCCTTACAAGCGAAAGCATTGACATTCAAAACATTAGGCAGTATGAAGGTCTTGTCAAATGTAAGGTGCTGCCACCTGATGATTTGCTTCAGCCTATTTTACCCGTACATTGTAATAACAAAATGATGTTTCCACTATGTAGAACATGTGCGGAAGAAAGTTCACAGACTTGCTCTCACAATGAAAACGAGAGAACGTTGATAGGAACATGGGTCACAGTTGAATTGTTCAAGGCTTTGGACTGTGGCTACAGATTACTTCATGTCTTTGAAGTTTGGCACTTTGAATCTCTCTCCAATAATTTCTTTAGGGGGTATGTTGACAACTTTTTGAAAATCAAACAAGAAGCCAGTGGTTATCCTGAATGGTGTAAAACCCAAGCTGACAAAGATACATTTATTCGGGAATATGAATCAGATGAAGGAATCAGTTTGGATCCTACAATGATTAAAAAGAATAAAGGAAGGAGGGCATTTGCAAAGATAATGTTAAATTGTCTATGGGGAAAACTTGCCCAAAGAGAGGTATTGACCCAATCAGAATATATATCAAAACCATCAAAATACTTTGAACTGGTCAACAACCCTAACTACATTATTAAACATGTAGAAATATTCAATGAAGAATGTCCATTCATTCTGGTCAACTATGAATCAAAGCTGGATCATGTTGAGACCCATGGAACAGCCAATGTCATTGTCGGATCATATGTTACGGCCTATGCTAGACTTGAATTATATAGCATCCTAGAAAAACTGAATGATAGAGTGTTGTACTTTGACACTGATAGTTGCATGTACATTCATGACCCACAGTTATGGAATCCACCTATTATCAATAGTAGATTGGGGAAATGGACCGATGAAGAACCCAACTCAAAAATTGTTAAGTTCAGAGGGTTGGGTCCAAAAAACTATGCATATCAATTGGTTACCAAAGATGGTGATATTGAAAGTAAATGTAAAGTCAAGGGTATAACCTTAGACTACAAAACTTGCAAGTTGGTCAATTTTGATGCATTCACAAAATGTATGCAGGATCGAAGTACTGAAATTAAGATAACCTATGACTGCAGAATCAGGAGACATAGAGATAGAAAAGTCACTAGTGAAGCACAAACAAAAACATTTAGATCAGTATATACAAAGAGAGTAATGGTCAATGATATAGATACTGTCCCATTTGGACATGAAAGTATTAGGGTATAAAAACAATAAAAACTTTTAGAGGGATATCATTTCTTGTGAACAAGCTGAACACTGTACATTAAGATATTGATTTTGTCTCTTAGAAAACAATGTTTGTTTTAGTTCATTTGGTATTGTACTTAACACATGATTTTGTAAGACAAAAACTGATTAGGAATGAACTAGAAAAAGAGATTTCACGATTATTACATCTTATAGACAATTCTATCAATGAGAAAAAATGATTAAAGAACTGTAAGATGATAACATTTCTGGCATCTATTATTTACTATTTATCTACGGTGAATTTCAAAATGTTGCCTTATCAACTTCCACTGCCAATTGAGTTACGTGAAAAGATCTACAAGATATTCATCGGATATCATACAATGGATAAAGATATACAAGAAAGAATGAAAGTTGTTTGTATATCAATGTGGATTCGAAAGATGAAAAATGGAATCACGAGAGGAAAGCCTGCAATAGAATTGTTTAAAATGAGAGAATATATACAGGAGATGATAAACGATACACAGTTCGACGATAGTGAAATAAAAGTGTTGACAAGTGTCTTACTTAATAACTTCTATTTTTGGAGGGATAGAGATACATATCAGTGGACATTTAAAACACCAATGCTAAATGGGAGAACATGTAGTGATTTCGTTGAGAAACTCAAAAGAAAAGCTAAGCAATTTAACTTTTACATGATGTATAAAAAGACATGGATTGATCATGTGAATTATCGAACTACTCCAACTACTGTTGAAGAAGTTGCAGCAATAGAGGGATTCATCATATTTGACAGAGATGTTGGCAAAGAAATAGTGTCCTCCACAGTTTCATCCTGTAGAGTGCTTCCTGTCAATGAAGTGGATTACAAACCGGATAGTGACACTTTTTATTTTCCATTTGAATTAGGAAATCGTGAAGTAGGAAAGACAAGTATTATACTATCCGAATCAATATTGAATCATTATTGGACATGGATAAGTGGACTTAAAGGTGGATTTAATCATAACTAAAGAACTGTTTAAAAACTTGTTGATGATTTTGTTTTTAAAAAATGAAAGTTGTGAATTTTCAAAAAAACTTTTTTTGAAAAATATTTTGAAAAAATATTTTTTAAAAAATATTTTAAAAAATATTTTTAAAAAAATATTTTTTTAAAAAAATATTTTTTAAAAAAGTTTTTTGAAAATAAAAAAATGAAATTGTAAATATGTTATTGTAAAAAATGTTGTAAAAATGTTTTATGATGTTTCAAAAATGTTAAAGAATAAAAGTTATAAAATGAATATATCTTTGTCATTTTATTTCTATCCATTGAATGGTAAGGACGTAAGAAATGGATGTAGATATTCTCTCCCTCTTGTTTAACCATCCTTGTAATATTTTCATTTCTGGTCCAAGTGGATGTGGTAAAACAGAATTCGTTCATAAACTGATAGATTATCGTGAAGACTTATTTAACATTGCACCAAAAAGAATTACTTGGTGTTATAAAGAATGGCAAAATGCATACAGTATCATGAAAGAAAAATTTGATTTCATTACTTTCATTGACGGAATACCTGAAGATGAAAATGAAATTGTAAGTGATACATCTATACCACATTTGGTAATATTTGATGATATGTTAGGTGAAAAAGATGAAGAGAAAATTAAATTATGGTTTACTAGAAAAGGTCATCATCGTAATGCAAGTGTCATCTATATAACACAAAACATGTTTTCACAGTCAAAATCAAGTAGAACCATTAGTTTGAATTCAAGATACATGATACTTTTTCGCAATGAACGTGATAATAACCAAATAAAGACTCTGGCAAATCAAATGCAAGCCCCACACTTGATTCCTGCGTACAATGATGCAACATCCTTGCCTCATGGTTATTTGGTCATTGATTTTCATTCTCGAACTCAAAAAGTATTGAGATTAAGAACTGATATATTTCATAGATGGTATACAAAGAATGAAGATCAAGGTCCAATTATTTATTCACCTGTATAAATGGGTGAACTTGTGATCATTCAAGTCCAGTCTTTTGATCTAAGTCATTGAGTAAACATGGCCTTACCAAGAACATCTACATCAGTGATTCATGCTCTACAGAACTTAAGTCGACAGATAAACAAGTATGAAAGAGAAGCGTTATTGAATGCTGGTTTAAAGGAAATATTGAAATGGTTTTCTTTGGCAGCACAAAATATCATTGAAAATAGAATCAAGCTACCAAAGCAAACTGTTACATATATGAATAAACATAGAGATGATGTAGCTAAGCTTGCAGATCCAAACATTAATGAACAAGTAAAACGTAAAATCATATTTAAACCAGGTGGTGGTGGTTTTCTTGGTGGTGTAATAATAAGAAGTCTCCTAAGATGGGATGGAGAAAGAACTGCAAGAAAATTTGGTCATGATAAAAAATCTGTTAAAAGAAAATCTCCTAAGAAGAAAAATTCTGTTAAAAGAAAATCTCCAAAGAAAAAAGTTGTAAAAAGAAAATCTCCTAAGAAAAAATCTGTGAAAAGAAAATCTCCGAAGAAAAAAGTTGTGAAAAGAAAAAAGAAAAATTCTCCAAAGAAATCAAAAAACAAATTCTCGATTGATGAAAGGTTCATTACAATGAGAAGATCACATAGACCTTTTTCAAAAATGTCATCAACAAATGTTACACCAAATGTTTCCCCCATTTCATCAATTCATCCACCACGAACACCGATACATATGTCTCCACCTTCATTCTTATCAAGTTCTATGTCTCCGAATTCATCTGCCCGTTTTTCAACCCCGATCTCAAGTTCAACCTCTGATTCAAGTTATGACAGTGATTTCATTACACCACAACGTATGGCAAAATCAAGTCAGCAGAAACTTAGAAACAGAAAATATAGAATTGCACCCTTTTCACCCTTAACAACTTTGGATATGAGAACTGTATCTTCTCCAGCTAGAATAGCTCTTACAGCATTACGAGAAAAATTTTCTACCTAATAAATACTTTTGATATTCCACGTTCTTTATCATTTTTGATTTATCTGAAGAAGTGATAACATGGTGAAAAAAATAAGAAAGGTTCCTTTAATTAGGAAACATGGTCATATGGTTATGGCATTAATGAAATCTTCACCGAAGCTAAGAAAAAAATTAGTTAAAGAATTATCATCTCCAGTGATAAGATGTATATCAGAATGTTGTCACAATGTTTTAAAAGGCAATGTACACCTAACAGATGCTCAGAAGAAGAAGTTGTATTCAAACCGTCAACATCTTCGAAATCTTGCTTCAAAATCAGTGTCTGTAAAAAAGAAGAAACGCATTTTGAATCAGAAGGGTGGATTTCTCCCATTGTTAGGGTCTGCATTAATACCATTATTAGGTAAAGCTGTCATAGGAGGGATTGGTGGTGCAATTAAAGCTTTATAATCTTATGAACCTGTGATTTCTGTAAAGAAGTACCTTTACAAAAAATGTCAGTGAGAAAAATGGCCATTGTTCCTTTCCAAGTACTTAATGATTTGAAGCAATGGAGAGATGAACAAAGTCAAAAACCTATTTTACCACAAAATCCACAAGTAACCAATGTTTCCCACCTTTATAAGGATATGAAAAATACATTAGAAAGAACTGATATTTCTGAAACAGACAAAGCACAAACGTATGGAGAAACATTGTTCAAACTACAAAATTCATTTGAAAAAGTGAAAAATCCAACATTACCCCAATCTTCAAAAAATCAAGAAGCGGATCCAAGAACAGAATCAATAAATGTTATATTACATGATCGTATCTTAGAAAGTGTACCTAAAACCATGCAGAGAAAAGCTAAGCTTCTGTTAAATATTCTTAGAGATAATGATAACATATCATGGGATAATCAAGGTATGGTAACATATAAAGGAAAACCTATCCCAGGTTCAAATATCATTGATCTCATAAATGATTCATTACGTAAGAGAAAAGGAATTGAACCTAAAGGTTGGGAAGTATTCTCTAAAGCTTTACATGAAAGCAATGTTCCACAAGAAGTAGTCGGAAACATGTCAAGATGGCAATGGATGCAAAAATATCAGCCTGAAAGTGAATCTAGTGAATCAGAAATAAGTTTTAGTACACCCTTTAAAACTCCCGCCAGAAGTTTAGTAAGATCTCCAACCAAAATGAAAACCATAAAGAAGAGAACCTTAAGCCACTTAAGAAAAATGTCACCATATGCCACGACTCATGAAAAAGAAAAAAGAAAAGATCTTTACACTCAACAACTTTTAAGTCCTATAAAAAAAGATTCAATTTCTAAAAGTCTTCAGTCATGGGAGGCATACTGAAGAGTAAGTCCAAAGAAGCACTGTTAAGAAAATTATATTATGGATTAAATAAAAATAAAGTTGCATATTCAAGCATAAAAGAATTATACAAAGCAGCGAAGTCCATTTTGAAAACCATATCATATCAAGATGTTAAAAAATGGTTACAAGGGGAATCAACATACACCTTACATAAACCTATTCGAAGAAAATTTCAAAGACGTAAAACAATTGTTGCAGGAATCGATCACCAATGGCAAGCTGATTTGGCAGACATGCAACAATTTTCAAATCAAAATAATGGGTTTAGATATTTACTTTGTGTTATTGATGTCTTTTCAAAATTTGCATGGGTAGTACCTATCAAGAATAAGATGGGAAAAACATTGATAAATGCATTTCAGTCCATCCTTAAATCACGAAAACCTCTATCATTACAAACAGATAAAGGAAGTGAGTTCAAAAACAAAGACTTTCAAACGTTTTTGAAAAAGAAAAAGATCCATTATTTCACTACAGATAATCCAGAGACTAAAGCAAGTATTGTGGAAAGATTTCAACGTACGTTGAAAACTAGAATGTGGAAATATTTCACTCATGAAAAAACACGAAGATACATTGATGTTCTTCAAAACTTTGTGAATAATTATAACAATACTTTTCACCGGAGCATTAAAGCAAACCCATCAGATGTTAATCATTCTAATGAAGCAAAAATTTCAGAGAACTTATATGCAAAAAGTGAAACAAAAGTGATTAAGAAGATAAAAAAGAAACCAAAATTAAAGAAAGGTGATCGTGTTCGTATCAATAAAACAAAACATACATTTGAGAAAGGATATCTTCCAAATTGGACACAAGAATTATTTGAAATCACTCATGTAAATTCAAAAACATCTCCAATCACATATAAAATTAAAGATTTAGCAAATGAACCTATCCTTGGGTCATTTTATGAACAAGAATTGCAACTTATAAAAGATAATGAAGTTTATGAAATAGATTCAGTTCTTGATAAGCGAACAAGACGTGAAGGTAAAAAAATAATCAATGAAATTAAAGTCAGCTGGAAAGGTTATCCTAAAAAATTTCAGAGTTGGATACCAGAATCATACTTAACGTGATTTTGAAAAAAACTTATAAAAACATAAGTAATTATCATGCAATCTCAGTTTGAATCTGGAGGTGACAGTGTCAGTCAGTCAACTCCTTTCACATGTTTTGGAAATCGTGTCCCTAAAAATCAGTTCACTTATGTATCACAAATAATAGTCATTTATGCCATTATTGCTACATCTATAGTACATCTTAGTATTCAAAGTGATAATCGTGAATTGTGGTTAATTCTTCTCAGTAGTTCTTTAGGCTACATTCTACCATCACCCGGATTAAAATTCACAAAACAGAATAAACATTCAGCATTTGATTTCATTGATGGTAAAAAATGAATTCCTTCTACATAACTTTGCCTAGTGATAGTTCTTTGAACTATTTTCCTTCAAACACACAATGTTGTTTTAAAGTGAAATTACCTAAAACTGTTCATATTGATAAAGAAGATTGGGAAGTTGGACTTGCACAATTGATAACACCAAGTCAATTCCTAAATATAAGTGAAGAAGAAGCCAGGTTTGATATCATCACGGCAGATACTGGTATTTACAAAAAAATATCTGAAGAAAATAAAAGAAAACCCAATCCATTAGAAATTACTGCCCTTAAAACTAATTCAACAGGACATGCTGCAAAATGGGCAATCAAATTTCGTTTCACACCTGGGTCTTACATCTCGCCATCTCATGTGTTAGATGTAGTCAATGAATGCATTGATGATGAAATTGGAAAAGTACTTCATGATAGTAGTGCAACTATTCACGTTGGATATTCTGAATCATCAAAACGTCCAAAGTTTGAATTCAGAAATATTAATAAAACTGGAATTAAATTCAATAAATCCTTATTTCAAAAACTTGGTGGTGATCCTTTGTTTGATGGTAAAACAATTTACAAAGGTCGAAGTGTTTTTGAAATGTTTAAATATTCACCAAACATTGATGCAGGATATAATCATTTATTTGTATATTCAGACATTGTTGAATATTCCATTGTTGGTGATACATTAGTTCCAATACTTCGAGTTGTACCATTTAAAACATCTAATTCCATTGAAAATGATAATGGAAGTCAACATATTAATCATGAAATTATTGCTCCACATTATTTTCCAGTTTCAAAATCAGATTTTGATTCCATACACATTAATATAACAGGTGATTCTGGTCATCCTATTCAGTTTGTCATTGGCAAGACAATAGTAAAGTTGCATTTTCGTAAGCGCAAAGAAAATCAAAAATAAAAAAAACATGGTGCCTGTTTATAGAGGTGTTCAACATCAATATGGTTTTGGCTTAGGGTCTTTGTTTAAATCTGCATTAAGATCAGTAACACCACTAATAAAACCTATGGTTAAATCAGGACTACATGCAATAAAAGATGAAGGTATTAAACAAGGATTAGGAATAGCACAAGACATTTTAGTACATCGTAAAAAGCCAAAGAAAGTTCTCATGTCACGGGGAAAACAATCCTTGAAACATTTGACTAACAAGTTGTTATCGAGTATAAATGAAAAGAAATCAAGCAAAGCACATCATTCTCATTCTCGATCTCGTCGTGGTAAGATCACGTCAAAGAAACATCCAACTAACAAAAGGTCAGCCAGACCATTAGATATTTTTGATTAACATTATTGTTTGAATCCAAAAAGAAAAAAAGATGATGCAAAGTGGATCATATGAGTGTAGTAAAACTGAGTTAGATGTATTATCAGTACCTCCTACCATGACAAGCATGCAGGAATCTCAGTGGGTTGAACATTTTCCTGTTGCATCAATTGCAAATGATTCACCAATAGAATTTATGATTCCACCTCAAACAGAGTTTTGGACGGATTTATCACAGTCCTTTCTGTATGTTAAATTTAAAATTATCCAAGCAGCAGATGATTCACCTTTAGCAGATGGTGCTAACATTGCACCAGTAAATAATTTCTTACATAGTATGTTCAGTAACATAGATCTATACCTGAATAACAAACTGATAACCAGTGGATCAAATAATTATCCATACAGAGCCTACATTGAAAACCTTTTGTCATATAGTCCAGAAAGTAAGAAAACTCAATTGAGAGCAGGAGAACTCTGGATTAAAGACACAGCAGGACATATGAACGATGCTCAAACCGCCGGAAATAACGAAGGGATTAAACAACGAATAACGGCTATTGCAGCAAGTAAGACAGTGGAATTATTTGGACGTCTTCATCTAGATGTTTTTCTCCAGGAAAAATATCTTCCAAATGGAGTGGAAATCAGACTAAGATTAAATAAGTCACGTCCAGAATTTTGCATTATTCAACATGCAGGTGAACCCAAAGTTAAAATTCAGTTTGAATCAGTAAGTTTCCATGTTAGAAATGTTGAATTGTCACCAGTAGTTGCAAATAATCTAAACCAACTCATTGCACAGAATAATATGAAAATCCCTATTCGTAGAGTAGAAGTCAAAACATTTTCAATCACTAACGGTACTCTATCAAAAGTGGAAGATCATTTGTTCCAAGGCCAGTTACCAAAACGTGTTTTTATTGGAATGGTAACAAATGGAGCCTTCAATGGATCTTATACATCAAACCCATTCAACTTTTCTCATTTCAACGTAAGAAAAATAGCCGTATCATGCAATGGACACAGTATTCATGGTAAACCATTTGAACCTGACTTCACAAATGGACTAACACTGAGATCATATCTGTCTTTGTTCAATGCCACAAAATCCATTGGTGCTGACAAATCATTTGGTATAACAAAAGAGGAATATGATGCTGGTTTCGCTCTTTGGGGTTTTGATCTCACAGCGGATCAAGGTAGTGAAGAAGGACAGTTGCATCCTATAAAAACTGGAGGCTTGAGAATAGAACTTCAGTTTGGATCTAACCTTGCTAGAGTCATCAACGTTATTGTTTTCGCTGAATTCGATAATCAAATCGAAATCAACAGTCTTAGAGAAGTTATCACTGATTACTAAAAATCATGCTTGGATACCAGTACGCCATAAAACTTAGAGAAGAAGCAGAGAAAGTGAAATATTCATCAAACATTGAATCAGTTCGTAAAAATGACATTCACAACAGTTTTCAAAAGTGTATGGTGGATCAACTGCAAGAACTTATCAATGAAGAAGTTCATAGCAATTGTAACGGGTGTCAAATAGATCATCCGAGTCAGATAGAACACCCTGTTTGCTTATTCATGAGTAGAGAAGAACATACAGACTTGTTCATTGAGCAAGCAATGCTTAAAGTAAATCCATACAAAATAATGCAGGCATGGTATCCACAACTTGAAGAATTAAAACTAAACGAACAAGAATCAGTAGAAGCCTATCGACTATGGCAAAGTATAAAAAAGAACATTTTGTGCGGATTCACAGATACGTGGCTAGAACGTTGGAGTGAGAAAGTAAAGCAGTCTTGGGATCAATAATGTACACCAGTGAAATTCAACATATCTTGGATCGTGGAGTGTGGATTAAAAATCTCAATGGAAGAGTGTGTGCAAAGGATTTATTGCCAAAGCGAAAACCTTCACATGTGAAGGCTTATATCATCAATACAGCAGATTCATACAACTCAGGAGAACATTGGGTAGCAGTTATATTCTATCCAAATGGTAAAGCAATGTACTTTGACTCATACGGTCTTCCACCACTTCATAGGGAAATATCTCATTTTATCCAAAATAATTCACGTTCATGGACTTATAATAACCAACCTATTCAAAGCATCCTTGGAAAAGCTTGTGGACACTATTGTATTTTTGCCTTGGATGGGGTAGCAAGAGGATACAACTTTAAAAAACTTCTAAGAAAGACATTCAGCACAAGGAACTTACACAAAAATGACAGAGTAGTCACATCGTGGTTCATACAGACATTTAGCAGAATTGTATAGACATTTTGTAATATAAAATTGATTGTTAATATGTTCATGATTGTTCATTTTTGTTCTTAGTTCACAGTTCATTGTTCAATAAAATTTAGAAAATGTAAATATTTGTGTTTTGTTGTCGTTTAATATTCCATCCTTCTCATGATTGTTCATGAAAAAGGTAAAAGAATCGGATTCATGATAAAGAATAATGAGTAATATCGTATTTTCATGCTTGGAGAAAACACAAATTTCAATCTCGACATCCATTTCTTCAATTCAAAGTAGAGGTGCTTCCAGCAAGGTCCGCGTCGTCAATATAAATACATAGCGGATTTTCCACTGTTTAACATTCTAGATCATGGAACCGATTCGTAGAGAACTCACCGATATAGCAAAGGAATTGCTGAACATTGCTGAGCGACTGTATCGCATACAGGGAATGATTAGAGATACTCAAATCATTTCTTCACAAGAAAATGCCATTGAGCAGACACCAACGAATAATCTGCAAGATGTCATTTACTTGGATAGACCCATATTGGGTAGGACAACAGAACATCTAAACAGAGCACTACCTGATGTCATCTACATGGGTACTCAATTTAGGAGAAGAGTGGTATGGAATGGAGAATCATTGGTCATAAAGAAAAGAATTAGGAGATATTGTCCAATTTGCAATGCACGATTTGGATGCAGCCACTACTAAAGAGATCATAACTATCGACCAACAAAAACGGTCCTTTTCAGGACCACCCAACACCAAGAAAGAATTCATTTTCTTTCGCAAATTGTCAAAGTCCTTTTGCATTCCTCACTTTCACAATACATTCAAGCACTTATTTCAAAGACAAAGTCCCTATACTAAGCCCCTATCTTTCCGTCTTTGATCGGTAAGATAAGGACTAAGTCCATATGCACATTACTCACAAACCAACTCGCGTTTCTCCTAAAAAGACTAAGTCCACACACATATTCCCCACAAACCTAAGTTCACATGTTTCGTAAAAAGTCTAAGTCCACACGCATATTCCCCACAAGCCTAAGTTCACATTTCTGTGAAAAAGACTAAGTCCAAATCCACAAATACCCACCCCAAAATCTGGACGATACTCTGGGTACTGGTACCCAGGGTATCGTCCATTACTACTGTTGTGTAGATAAAATACTTAGTATGTCAGAAAGGGGACTCAATTAGAAAATGAGAACATTTGAACAGAAAAAAGGAAAGAAAAATCGAGATTTATGAGAAATATTTTACACTCACGGTTGTACAGCGTATTGGAATATGGATTTCCAAGAATATGACATGTCTGCAAAAGTAATGACTTAGCTTGACCAGAATTTTCACTATGCACATTACATTGTACGATCACTTGGATGAACTATATTCAAATAACTAATTCGAAAGTATGCTTTTTTAACTCCTCGCTTTATTTTCATCCTGATTTTATATCATAATATTTTTTTAAAAGGAATATTACTAAAATATCTATGCTTTGCTAGCTATCAGTACTTTCAGTACTTTGATTTTAATATACCCGATATACCTATGGTAATGGACTCAACTCCTACGTCAGAGCTCAGTTTTGAAAATACACCTATATAGGATTGTATAGATCCGCAAGATTGTGAGAACATCGAGTGTAGTAAACAGATTTTCTTAAGGCCAAATTCCAACCTTTCCGTTTCCATGGAAACCAGAGTTTTTGATGAAATTAAAATCCTTTAACAACTTTCGAAGAGCTTCAATAATGGATCAACCCGGCAAAGTTTAGCTTGATTGGCCATTTGGTTTAGGAGAAAGGACTTTTTTTCTAAGATTTTCTGCAATTTTCTGCCTTTCTGTTACAATGGCATTCATAGGATTTTTTTTATAGAATTGAATTATTTGAAGAATTATTGAAGGGCTTCACTCAAGGAATATCACTGACAAGTTTCAGCTTGATTCGCTCATTGGTCAAGGAGGAGAAGATGTTTAAAGAAATTGTTGACGGACAGACGGGCAGACGGACGGACGACGGACTGTGAGTGATCACAATAGCTCACATTGTGCTCAGATGAGCTAAAAAGATATTCATTCAAAATCACTTCAAATTTCTCTTAATCCAAAGTTATATCACACTGTGTGACGGGCGTGTCTTGTGGCTATTTGGCACCTTGTTTAATAATGCAATTACTTTTAGACTGAAAGAGAAAAGAATCACGTCGGTAGAAACACTTTTTTTCAATAGCGCAGTTGGTAGCGCGCCAGACTTCTAATCCAGGGGTCTATATTCTCACGGGTTCGATCCCCGGCCGCGGCACTTATCCTTTCCGACATTTGTCTTCCACCAATGGGTAGATAATCGTAAACCTATGTGGAATAGCAACTGGAGGCTAGGAATGGGATGTGGTGGTAGTACTGGTGTGAGAAATACCAGGAATCCATCGTTAGGTGCTCCAGTCGTCGCGATATAACTGAAAGATTGTTCAAAGCGACGTAAAACTCCAATTCAAATCAAATCAAATCCTCTATACCGATATTCATAGGATAGTGCCATCATAGAGTTAGTTTCTGACAATGAAGTCGGCTTATTTTTATATATATGTTCGCATTGACAGACGACTTTTGCCTTTGTAAAGGTCAAAAGATGATAAAAAAAAATGGCAGTGTTTTGTGTTTCTTTTTTCTTGCAGTAAATACAACTATGACAGAGAACGTGACAACAGAGAATTAGCTGATCCCAACTTTCCAGCAACTCGTCTAAATTTTTGTCTGCACACATCAGCGGTAGTTTATAAGTTTTCTTGGCTTTCAAGAAACACGTCGTACCGTAAATTATCTTATAACTATACAAATTTCCCGTATGATATTTTGTATGATATCACATAGTTATTTTTAGAACAATGATATAATGTGGTTATTTTTAGAAACTTGCATTTCAGTTAGAAACATCGACGAAAAGAAGACAAATAGAGGTTATAAGATAAATATAATACGTACTTATTGTATTGTATGAAAAAAATATCAAACTCGGTTGGGAGAATTGATAATTGTCTCGGCAGAGCCTCGACAATTTTCAATTCTCCCAACCTCGTTAGATATTTTGTCTGTACGTCTATTCATTTGCATTGTTATCGTTTGGCTAGGAGCAAGTTGTCACAGTTTGTCGGCATGTGAGGGTAAAAGGGGGTATAAATGTTAAAAACTTGTTTGTTCAACCCCTTCTACATTTATGGATGGATTTGCATTAAACCTTGAACGGAATGTCATATGGTTATGTGCACATTATCGCGCTTTTGTAATATTATGCCGCGTCATGAAAAAACTGGCCAATGAAATGATTTAGTTTACGCAACTCTCTAATATTTCTGGATGGATTTAAATGAAACTTTCACAGAATGTTCCTGATTATTTAACCATGAAGTATTATTGCACTTTGATAATGTTTTGACGTGAATAAAAACGCTACAGTCATAAAGAAAGGGCAAATATTTACAATCGGCGAATTTCACGTTAAAAAAATATTCAATCATATTGAAAACTAACTCGATGTACTTCAGAAGAGGCAATATCTATTTTTCTTTTAAAACTAAAGATAAAGAGTAGTTATCCAGCTTCCAAAATTTTTATCCTTCATTCAGGGAAAATACCAGTTTTGACTACATGGACTGGAACATGAAGCGCTTTATCTATTGCTAATTGAACGTTGCAAATTGCACAGAAGGTTAGATAGAACACCACTCCTCTATTCCGGAAGGGCAACTGCTCATTCATTAACACTATAAGGCCTATAAAAACGGTTACGAAAAAGGCGCAACGCACGGAAGAGATTGTGATAAGTACATAACGGCTGAGCTTTATCTTCAAGAAAGAAGAGGCAAAAGGCCTTCTATGGACATCGAGGCTTGACCAATCTTGAGACTGTGATCTCTAACAATATTTCGGCTAACTGATTGTCCATATTCCCCAGTGAGAATTTTCCCAGAGACCTTGTTATCACATACCAATTACGTCATTGACGTTATCCGATGAAGTTTCCGTGCCGTAAAGGCGTCACAAGCGGCCCACCTTGGCCTAACCTACCGGATTATCTCTTGCTAGCGTGTCTAAGATGCAATAATTTAAGAAGCGTGAGCACAATCCATTTTCATGTTGAAAAACTTTTTTCCGGGATTGATCTCATTTCAAGATGTGATGACAATAATCCCTATGTTAACTTTGCAACAAAACATGTCGGATTTTTTTTCAAATCATCTTGCGTGAAACCATTTCATATCGAATGTTCAAGACACATGTGTAATTTCGTTTCGAAAAAATAATGTAAGGAAGAAGCACGGGATGTTCTGAAACCTAGTAACCCCTTTTGATGTTAAGGCTTTTGGAAATTCACGTCAACGAAATATTTTCATTTGGACACGAGTAAATAGAGTTTTATTAAAGCTAGCCTATAGTTTCATGGTGTAAAATGCCTACAAGAAAAGACATGCCATTTTTTCACTGAGGCGTATAACTATAGTATAACTCAAAACACAACGCATTCTATAACTTTTATTACTGTAATCCATTGAATACAAAAGTAAACAATGCAATATGAAATGCAATTATAAGTATTTACATCACGTGTAACTTGCCTTTAACATATATAAGTAGGCCTAGCTACTCTGCGTAAAATATAATAACGGCGAATGCAACATAAAGAATAAAGGTATAAAGTGATTATAGTCACTAAATGTAAGTCTTCTCCATACATTGCAAAATACTTCGATCTCTTCTTCGACCAGAAATTACAACAACCTCTTTTTCTATACATTTTTGCCATTTTCGACGCAAGCTAAATACACAATGTTGGAGTGAAACAGATTCAATACAAAACATTCAACAGTGTTCCGCGTCATAGCAAGGTACTGGATGTCCAGCAAAAAAACCCAAGACAAGTTGGCTATGAAGAACAGAACAGTCCATCATCCGTGAACTTCGCACAGTCTATACCTACATAAAGCTATGTATTAAGTACAGTTTCATTGAACGTTCACGTATCATTTGACGTGCTCGCTAGAACTGATTAAATCCTGTATTCTTTTCCCTTCACGAACTGCAGGCTGTCGTCATAGCGCAGTTGGAAGCGTACCGACTGTCAATCTAGAGGTCCCGGGTTCGATCCCCAACGGCGACACTCATTTTTTCAGACTCTTTGTCTCCCACCATTAGGTCAATAATCGTATACCTATGCGGGATAGCTGCTGGAGGCTAGGAAAATATGTAGTGGTAGTACTGGTGTTAAAAATACCAGGAATCCATTGTTAGGTGCTCCAGCCGCCGCGATATAACTGAAAATATGTTTGAAAGCGGCGTAAAACCCCATTCAAACAAACAATTCCACGACCTACATGTGCATTCTGGTTGGTAAGAATATCAAAACAACTTCATAACAATTTACCTTTAGCTGAGACGATGCAAGAAAACAGCCTTTTCCGCTGTGCTATCATAATGCGGAAAATTTTATTTCCATAGACTGAGGCGCGCTGGTTACGAAAACGATTAAAATTAATTAAATAAATTTAGCTAATAAATGTTATAATTTTAGTATTGTTATCACAATGTCTTATATTATATAAAAGACGGTCTGTCTTCTACATTTTAAAAGATGCGTGCATGTATAGCAATAGTGACTTTACTCAACCATATCAACCATATCTTCCTTCACAACGAGAAATGAGCCTGTGCGTGACATTTTCAACAATTTGAAATGTTGTTGAGGTTCAAACATAGAGAGGCATAGATAGCCACAAACTCTTAAATTAAAGTTACCTCGTGATCTACAGATACGTTAAGACCTTATTAATCTACATAGCACTAGTGAAGACTGGTCAGACTGTGCGGATGCACGGACTGGCTAGAGTCTTTGCTTTTAAGCATATTTCAAATACTTGGACATCTTATGCACAGGCTCAAATAAGTCGGCACACCATTTTTCGGCCCAAATACCAAAGCCGCTAGTTTTACGCTGCACTTTCGATATTTTTTGTCAAAAAGTGGCCACTTATCTCATCTGATTGCACCTTTTGCAAAGAAATATTACCTAATTTACCCAAAACAAGGATTGGTTCAAATAATTTTCTCCTAATTAGTTGTAAGTGATAAAAATAATACAATAATTCTAACCCAATGTACGTTAAAAGATACTTCAAATCTTTATTACATCGTCATCTACACCTTCTTCCACCCAATCAGCAATTCAAGTTTACTCAATATTAGAGTTCCCAGTATCAATCCTCTAAACTCTCTGCATCATTTATTGAAGTTACTCTTAATTCTTAGTATCCGAAAGAAACCATACATTGAGACATTATTCACACAAAAACAAGTTTTACTTTCACACACCAGTGAAAAGGGACAGCGCGTAATGATGAAAAATGACCAAATTTTATAACTGATCTGTCGGTGTATTAGAAATGTTCTAAAGATGGGCAAAATTTGACTGCAAAATGACATCACCATGCTAGAAATACGCAATTTCAACTTTTAAGATATGACACACTGTTTATTTGCTTAAGAACGACTAGAAAGTGATTACATACCGTTTCTTAGCTACAGAGGACAACCGCCTAAAGAAGTAAACACATCCGATCTTGCCTTTAAATGGAATAATCAATAAAGAAATGCAGACCTGTTTTGCATCTGTCTTTCTTTGTTTACCTCCAATTTCTGGTATCCTCCTATTTCCCTGCATCGGGTTACCCCGGGTGATATATCCGTGTAGATAAAACAGGTTAAAATAATGCATTAGGAAAGCTTACAATTTACCTCTAAAGCAACGTTATTGCTTGTCCTAAATAGTAAAGTTCACCCAAACATGTACTTTCATAATTTGAAGTGAGTAGACCAGGTAAAATTCCTATCATTTGCTTTTTAATTTTACCCGTTTTACCCACGGTAATGGATTCCGCGCCTACGTAAGAGCTCAGTTTTGAAAATACACCTATAACGCCGTTCAATTATTGTATTTGCTTGATTATTTGCTCAGTTTTTCTTTGACGAAAAGAGAAAAAAAGATTTTACCAAGTGCAACGGCAATGGTGTTATTGATGATGTTTTTTTTTATTGTTTGTTGTTATTATTGTTAATAAGAAATCCTCCTATTTATTATAAGAATTATTAAGAATTGTTTGGTTTTGAATGTAGGATGTGGAATTTTTCTTTTAATAAATGTAGTAATTGAGACATGAAACACGGGAATCTATATTGCCTAATGTGAGAGAAGTTTGTTTTTAAAAAAGTAAGTAATTTAAAAAAATCTTTTGATTCGGTATCTCCCACTTTCTGTGTCACTAGGAAGGTTAATCAAACGTTCTCAGTCATGATCATAAAAGGGGCGATTCTTACGGTAAATAAAACAACTAAATGCCACCATGTTAACAGTCTGCGACAATCGTACGATTATCGCAAAATAAATTCAAACATCGAAATGATGGTACACCAATTGTTTCCAATATATCTATATTGTACTGGGAAATTTGGTATGTGCATAGCTAAATAATCGTTCTAACCTCCGCGTAAGCTAGAAAAAGAATCCGAGAAAATTTAGGCACAAAATCGTAGGGGAAGAAATCAATAAAGGTGTCGCAGATTTTATCGTAGATTTAACGATACGACGCTTTTCTTGAAAGCGAAAAATGTTCTTGAAAGCCAATTTCTATCGTATGATTGCGATACGACCAAATTTCAATCGCAGGAACTTTCTTGAAAGAGGCCCCAGCATGTGCATATGTAAAAGATCGACTTTACGATAACTTTATAAGGTCGTATAGTTTGCGATTTTCCACGATATGTTTTTGAAAACGGTTTACGACTGTCTTAAGACTTATCGTAAGATATTATTCTTGAAAGAGGCCCCTGGTGTCAGATGGTTGAATATGAGGTTAAGGTTAATTAGATTTTTTTATGAATTCGCAATTTAATAGGTAGTCGACATGCTTTTTATTGTTGGTTGGTTACCAAACCCTCATAATTTCAGCTTGGAAAGCCGAAATTATGAGGTTTTGGTTTCCAAACAAATTGGAAAATGTTAACTTTTGATTAGCAAACTTATCCCTCTGGTTTAAAGATATCTGCAGTACTGGATATTTTCGGTTATCATAAAATTATTCTTGCGGCCCTCTTTTAGATTTCACTGTCCCTCTGAGTTTAAGATGATTTGCATTGACTCCAAATGATGCAACCATAATCTTAATTAGGTGTAATGTAAGGATTATTAAACTCAAATCATCAGTAAGGAAGTCGTTAATTCTTTTAAGAAGGTGAAGCTGTGTTGATAATTTTGAACATATTTTTGATGTAAATATTACACCATAATTTGCTGTCAATGTGCAGCCCTAGTAGTTTTTGTGATGTAACAAACTCTGTCTTTCATCGTGTACTTGTTATTTTAAAAATGGTGATTGTCGTAGCCTTTGATGAGAACCCATTAGCATGCATTTCGGTTTAGCTGGATTCAAACCCATATTGTTAAAATTACACCACTCTTCGATCTGAAATAAGATTAGCTTCCAAACTTGTATTGATAAAGGCTGAACGCTTATTAAAATTGAGAGATTTTAAAGAATGATTTCGCGATCTAAAATATCAATTACATTTCTTAAATCAAGAAATACAGCTTTAATCGAGATCAGATAGCTAGAATAGACAAGTGGACAGTGGGTCACGTGACAAGTGGTCAGTCATGAAAATTTGAGCTCTCGATGGAAACTTTAAAAAACTTCGAAAAAACAGTCGAGGGAATTTAAGAAGCTGAATTTGTTGATTTGAGTCCAAATTAACCGTCGGTAACTATCATGGGTAAGAACCGTAACCAAAAGAACGATCGAAACCAACAAACAAGAAGTGGTCAGTCCAAGGACAATGGTCAACGTGGTCAGCAAGGTAATGGCGGTGGGTGGGGTGATGAAAGTCAAGTTGAAATATAAAGTAACACGAGACCGCGAAATTCAACAGGAGGCACGTCCACTCACCCACCTCACTTAAATGTCCATTATATTGACGATGAAGCTGCTGGGGAATTTTATGACGAAGCATGTCCGGCCACTCACAAAGGTTATCTTCGTGAGTGGGCGGTCCTTGCGATGGTCTGATTGTAAAATGAATGAAAATAAGTATAGTCTTTTTCAATGATTTGCCACCACCACAAAACATTTTGTTTCTGCGATGTTTAAAGAATAGACCACTTGTCAACAAATACATTCTAATTGCAAAATGCATGTATTGGATTATTTAAGTGTTCATATATCTTTTGTGTAAGATGAAGGAACCAAATAAAGTATATTATATTGTATTGTATTGTCAAGTCGAATTAGAGCTGTCTGGCACGAATGATTTTCTCTAAACCCAGACCTGTTCGAAAATAATACACTAATTTTTCTTAAGTAAGTTTTAAGTTGATTGGAAAAATGTCTGTCAAAAGCTTTTGAACTAACATTTCAAATATAGATCGCTGATTGATGGTTTAAATATACTCTTCAAAGAAAGTTCTTTGACACCTATCAAAATTAGAATTTTTCTTGACTTCTTAAATTCGATGACTGCATGGTGTTATTTGCCAACAATAAAAGTAACTCAAGAAATTCGCGCGATTTTCGCTGAGTTACTAAATTGCGTTTCTGCATATCGACGTCAACGTCAACATACGCAAAATCTCACTTCTCAAAAGGTACGTACACTTTCAGATTAATATAATAGTCTCGAAAGTTCTTCACAATGTTTTAAATGAATTGCCATTCCTAAATTTTTTTGGAATTAAACGTCTTTGCTGAGATTTGAATTGAAAAACGGGTTACAACGTCATAAAGCTATAAGTCTCCTAAAGCCCCGTTCCCACTGTCACGGTTTGGACCCCCGGTTAGTCCCGGATGAGTGGTCCGGGGGAAACCGTGACAAACCGGGAATACAACCGTGGCGGCACCGTGAATATCCTGGACCACCCGGGACGAACCTTGTTGATCCGGCAACCGACCCCGGATGTTTTAAAATGTTTAATACAACCGGCAGTCACCGGGACTCACCGGGAGGATGTCAAGAATCGGCTTAATCCGGAGAAACACCGGCATATTCCGGGGCAAGTCCGGTTCTCTACCCTGGCTCAACCGTGATAGTCCCTGATGATCCGTGGACATTTTCAGCTAAGCCCCGTTCCCACTGTCACGGTTTGGACCCCCGGTTAGTCCCGGATGAGTGGTCCGGGGGAAACCGTGACAAACCGGGAATACAACCGTGATATGAAGGGGCGATACCGGCGGCTACCGGTGCGCCACCGGCGACGACCGGGGTTACACCGGGTCGTACCGGGATCAACCGGGATCACGCCGGCCCCTGCACCGTAAATACACCGTGGCAAACCGGGAACAAATCGGTATAGTCCGGGGTCGAACGGGAAGACCCTGCTAGTAAACCGGGGGTACACCGGGGCAATGTCGGGAATATGGGAATATGAATCATTTTTTAGTGAAAAGATCCCGGATCATCCCGGAATACCGGCTCTTTCCCCACCGGGAGGTACCGTGGGTGTCCGGGACCAACACCGTGACAGTGGGAACGGGGCTTAAGTCTCCAAGACGCAGGCGTCATACGACAAGCAGTTGTAAATCGCTTTGTTGTTTCGGGACCAACCATCTTTAACACCTAGAACCACTTAAACTTGACTCACTTCTTAGTGAATAGAGCCAGATAAGCCTGACACATAAAAATAACGTTCGTCCAGAACGGCACATACCGTAACGATATTTGGTTAAAGTCACTCTTATCGCAACTCCAAAGAAAATTTTAATTTCTAGGCGGCGTAGAATCTCCGAACAGAAAGTGTGGAATCAGATTCGAGAGGTCAGACTTGATTCAGCACGACGCTTTTGATAGAACTGTTAATCGACGTCACAATTGCAAATCGTTGACCGAAAATCAGTATTTCTGTTTAAACTCAGTAAAAAGCTACTTGATTTTCACCTTCCTCGATTTATTTTACATATTTGTAGAATTTTTTATCGTAGTAAAAATATGAACTTTTTTGAAGAGTTTATGCTCAATTATACTTGAGGAATATTTTGATACTTTGAATAAATGCTCAAATATACTTGAGGAATATTTTGATACTTCGAATAAAGTCGTTATCCTTGTACTCATTTTACCAATGTTACATTATTGTCAACGATTAAAGTATGTTAAAGTTCGCCCAATGAAATATAACCCAGACTATTCAATTTTCTAACTACTATTGTATCTGGTAATATGATCATGGAATACAGTCCAATACGTGTATATTTGGGTCTATGTAGATTAGATTCAACCCAATACACAGTATGAAACAGTTTCATTATTTTTTTCAAAAGAATTCTTCAATATTGGAACCTATTGAAGATAGGTAGTACATTTTATTTACACTGGTTTTTTTTAATGAGCCTATCAGTGAAATGGCTTTTATCATTTTCGTGATTATTAATCGATTTTTTTATATGTGTAGTTTCTAATAAGTTAAAAGTTATCTTTTAAAAAACAAGATGTGTTTGTGAAACACGAATGCCCCCGTAACAGCGATAAGGCAAAGGTTAAGTTTTCGGTTAAGTTTTCGGACAGACGGACGGATGGACGGACGGACGGACAGACAGACAGACAAACGGACATGATTAAAACAATATGCCCCCGATCTCTCGATACAGGGGCATAAAAAAACATATTTCATTCTTATCTATATTTATTATCTGGACAATTAAATCAAATATAATGAATGAAGATTTATTTATGTGGTATGTTTAAGGATAACTCGGTTTCCATTTTAATTATGATATTCAAAAAGTTATTTGATTATGTATTATAATTATGTTTACAGTCTGTTTTTTAAAAGTCCGATCTTCATTTTGAATGGGATAACTTTTGTTGTACATTATACCAATAAGATTTTCAATAGATGCAAAATTAAATTTGGCTAGCGCTATCCAAATAATGAAACACGTGTTAAGCAGATAATACAGCGCAGATAATTATGACAGTGTGTGACACAAACACTGGATGGGCTTGTTTTGGGGGTGATTATGGGTTCGAACCACCCGGAGGAAATATGTGTATTTCGGGAGGATATTTTACGGAGATCGAGACCCTGGAGCTTTAGGCCGGCAAGGCTTAGAAAACCTAAAGAATCTCTCTCTCTCACACACACACACACACATACACGCGCGCGCGCACACACAAACACACTCTTGAATGAACATGGCGATAATTAAGTGTTTGTTTCTTTATAATTGTAGTGTTATCCACCGAGAGAAAACTTAACTTTAACATTCAAGGAATATTTTGGCAAACATATTATATAAGACCTGAAAGGGGTACTTATTCATAAAAACGAGATTGAGTTCATTTGAAATATCCTAGTAACACAATGGACCAACGTACAGAATCGCAAATCGGAAGCTGCGATGACTGTACGTCGATAGTCAGTTAGCTGTGGTTAATAACTTTCATTAAAATCACAATTGTGTTAAAACGACTGGGTAGAACCAACGGAAACATCTCTTAAATTAAAGGTAAGACATTTTTTCCTGCTTGCTCTTTTCTACTTTTTCAAGTTGGGAACGCATCAATTCCTTTTCTGATTGTTATCGAATACAAAAGAGTCAATTACATTCAAGAAAATATAACCATGCGACGGATCCGTAATGTATTTATAAAAATAAACATCATTTTATCAAGGCATTCAAATATGGTCACTGTACGATTAGCTGTAAAAGATCACAATCATTAGCTGTGAAATGGCTTGAAGACACTGTACGATTAGCTGGCTGATTTGTGGATATTTTTACTAAAATATACCGCTGGTTTAATAAAATATGAAATGAAATTCATATATGAATCATATGCTTTGATCGGGAGATTAATATTTGTCAATATATTATTGGTCTATATGGGGGAAGGGATAATTTCGGACCCCTATGGCACGAGTAGACAGTCCACTTGCTATTACCTTTTCTTGGTATACATGTACAAAGGGATTCATAATATCTACTTTAATTTCAAAAGGCTAAATTCTATTTTATACAAATATATATTTTGTATGTTATCAAATTTCTTAGAGCGACACTTAAAAGTTTATATGACGATAAAACACAATACCATTACTTCAAAGCTCCTAGCTCCTAAAACTGCAGAATCGGGCGGCAAAACACCATTGTTTCAAAAAAGGCAAGGGGCCAAATGATCAACAACCTACAATGAAAGAATCTTTTCCTGCCATAATGAAGTATGCAGCTAATTACAAAACACATCTAATTAAATAAAAAGATGAAATGAGTTTTCAATTTACCAATCAACAAGATTGGAAAAAGGTCGCAAACTACGGTAAAAATCGAGCAAAACCTTCATGTTGGAAGTAGAAATAGTGCAGAGTCTTCTAATTGGTCCAATAAAGCACTAGCCATCTATTTGGCCACATTTTTACGTTGAACACATATAATTTGGGTTCTATAGACAGCTATATTCAGCATCCCCACCACTGTTTTCTGTTTTTGACTTCTCGGCATGCAGCCAATCAATTTAAAGTTCATGTCCATTACTCTTCAGTCGATATGATGTCCACTTTGAGATAAAACAATATCAAGTCATTCTTTAAGTCCCTGCGATGGCAGTGACATGCATTTGTTGGGTGGTCTTATTTTCTCGTTAAATCGCAACTTTTTGTTCAATTGATTTCTTCATATCTGTTGGGTAGCTTATTTGCTTTTCTTTTATTGTTAAATAAGGAAAATGGCTTTTAAAAAGGAGATGATTAATTCCAGCAGCCTTTTGCTTTGTGAGTACTTTCTTGAAAATTGAGGTCAACTTATGACATTTATTTGATGACATGATGATGGCTGCATGTTTTCCTAATACTTTTCAAATAAAACTGTGATATGTTAATCCTCTAAAAAAAGTTTGAAAAATGAAGTTTATCCATGGCGTAAAAAATCATAAGAATTGGAAAGTTGAGCAGACACTATGAATCACCCTGTACATATAAAAACATACACTTTGTGTATTTACATGAATATTGAATAGTAAAGGTGTATTCGACTGTTAAATAGAACATATAAGTGCTTATGTGTTTTGTATGTGGGTATGGTTTATTTATGGATTTTAATGTAGCCGAGCCCGGTAAGTTGATAACGCGTCGTGCTGTCATTCCTCGGATTATGTGTTCATCCCTGTCTCGCTAACTTTCATTGATATTTTTTTCATTTCAAGCCTTTGTGACAAAAGTCATTTATATCCCCTCTATGAACGTATGTCAACGTAGTTCATACGCATATATGGACGAGCAGATGCCGCCGCGGTATAAATCTCTATTCGCCTTTCTGAAAAATAAATCCTTAACAATTGGCAATTCCTTTAAGCCACTTGAAGATACATTTTTCATATATACGATCAAAAAAGTTTTGCAATCCCTTTATGACGTATTAGACTTAGCCCTTGAAAAATACTATACATGGGGTGGATTTAAACCATGACGATGAGCATGCCTACTTGATGACCCAAATACATCACGGTAGCATAGTTATATTTTCTTGAAGGTAATTGATTCTTTTGTATCCGAATGTAATCAGAAAAGGATTTGGTGCGTTTCCAATTTGAAAAAGTAGAAAAGAACAAGCAGTGAAGGCGGTCGCCGAAGGCAAACGCTAGTGATTGATCTTAATTGTACAAATACAAACGCGTTTGAAGTTGTGATCGTAGCATTAACTAAAGGAATAATATTTTACCTTTCTTTTAAGAGATGTTTCTATTGTTTCTGCTCAGTCGTTTTATGACAAACATGATTTCAACGAAAGTTGTAAAACGCAGCTAACTGATTAGCGACGTACAGTCATCGCAACTTCCGATTTCCGAATCTGTACGTTGGTCCACTGTGAGTAATGAGCTTTAGGTCTCATTTCGTTATTCAAAAGGGGTATTATTTGATTAATTTGTCGCTTTTTCATTTTCATTTACCATACTATACGCTAATAATTATATCTTTTCAGACAGAAGTATGCTTAAAAAGGTTAGCCTTTCCAACTTCATACATTTCCGTGACAAACAAATATTGGAATTTGAAGAAGGGGCATCCTTTCTCATTGGGTGTAACAGATCGGGCAAAAGCTCTGTGTTTGAAGCAATAAGAAGATGCATGAGCACGTCGAAAAGTTTCTTTATATCAACGCATCATGACAATAAGAAACCTTTGATTGTCATATGTGAATTTGCAGACAAAGTAGGAAATAAAACCATATATTCCTGCTTTATGAGCATCTTTCCGAATCAAAGTTATGAACATAATGGTTCACGATGTGGTACAAAGGGAATGGAATACAATGACGAAAACGGTCTTAACCCTATCGCTATAAAGATTTTCTTTGTTAAAGAAGCGTCAGCATCTGGATTTGAACAAATTCATGATCTCGCCGTGGATTTACTTAAGGCAAACGCAGATTGTTTTCCAGTCAACAGTTCTTTTGAGCTAATAACACAATCTCTCACCTTTTCCGAAGAGCTTAAGAGATATTTAGGGAAGGAAAAAATAGGGGTTGAAACTATCAACTCTTTTGCTGAAAAGTATATTATTGCAAGTACAGAGTTTAATTTCTTTCTCGGGGAAAAGACCGAAGATTACGATGGAAGTACCATGTGCGAAACAAATTTGAAAAGATATGTAGATGATCAAGTGATTATAACAGAACCAATGAGAAGTATTTGTCCAGTTCAGTGGACAAGGAGCAGAAAAATGGACGTAACTAAAAGAACAAGGGATAGAATTCCCTATATCAAGGAGTTGAGAGAAAGATCCGAAATTTTAGCATGGTATCTCGAAGAAAATCAATCAGAGGATGACAAGAAAAAGGTCACTGAAACTTTCAAAATATTAACAAACAATAGTAAAATTGAGTTCAAAAAGACTGAAGATGGTATTTTCGTTTATGATGACGGAAATACGGTATGTTTACCAAAGGCCCCAGAGGGATTCTTTGAAGCAATGGAATGTTCAATTCTGATTTCTATCAAAGAGTTTAAAACCGTTTGCATAGAAGAACCAGGAAGAGGTATGCACATGCAAATGGTGGAGCGTCTAAGAGACCTAGTTTTGAAGAAATTGATAAATAAAACCGTTATAATCATTACTCACATTCCTACTTTTCTGTCATCTTGGAACATTGAAAATATTTTCTTTTGCAAGGGCTCAATAACAAACGACAATAGAACTATTTTCAATGTTACGAAAGTAAGGGATATATTCAGAGTGATGGGAGAAGAGGAAAACAAGACACGACGTATCATAACGAGCAGTACTATGGCGACAATTTTCTTTGTCCAACGAGTGTTGTTGGTAGAAGGAAACTCTGACTTGTTATTCATGACCGAGCTAAAGGCTATTCTTCTGGAAAATGAAGCAATAATAAAGAGCATCTTTTCTAAATTTGGAAGAGAATGTCTCTCCGTCGAAAGATTTCAGCATTTTTTGTCGTCCTTACACATTTTACCGTTGCATGGAGAGCAAAACAAATTGCGTGTGGAATTAGTTTGTAAAAAACTGACACTTGAACGATATTTTCTGTTAGATTACGATGCAATTTTCGATGAAAAGGATAAGAGAGAGAAATGCACCAAGTTTTTCAGGGGTTTCAATTTGCACAAAGACGAGACCCTGACTGAGCAAATAATTATTAATGATGTGTCGGTTTTGGAAAAGAAGGGTGTGTTTATCTGGAAAAGTGATTTGCCTCCTGATTGGAAGGATTCCATGCACCCTGATCTTGAACGTGCTAAGGGTGGCACGATTGAGTATGCCTTGTTTGGTCTTTGTGAAATCAACCAAGATCTTAAAGATACTTTCGAAACAAACAATGCATGTCTTGAAATAAAGACGAAAACTTCCAGTGGAAAAGTTAAAGCCGTAATTTCTAAGCTGTTCAAAAAGAGAGAGCTGACAGATAGAAACATTAGTAACGTTGTAATGAAAGTTATAGAGGTATCAACGGACAAGACAGAATCAGACGTTTTCAGATTCTTGAAGTTTCTTGTTAAATCGTTCATGGAAGTAAGTACATGAGATGGGAAATTTGTTTTAAAACAAATCAGGGCCGCCGTCATAGCGCAGTTGTAGCGCGTCGGACTATCAATCCAGAGGTCCTGGGTTCGATCCCCGACGGCGGCACTCACTCTTTCTGACTATTTGTCTCTCACCAATGGGTCGATAATCGTAGACCTATGTGAGATAGCAGCTGGAGGCTAGGAAAGGATTTGATGGTTGTACTGGTGAGAGAAATTCCAGGAATCCATTGTTAGGTGCTCAAGCCGCCGCAATATAACTGAAAAAGATGTTGAAAGCGGCGTAAAACTCCATTCAATGAATTAAAACAAATCAGTCACTCATTGTGTATATTATTTAAAATCATCAGACGGTTACGTGAGGTTCTTATTATCACTTCCTCAGTGAACAGATAACTTTGAAGTCCCATTGAACAAAAAGAAGAGCTACTTGCCCGATATCATCTAGATTTAAGCCATTACTAGACGAGTCCTATCAAATTTTTGAAAAAGTAAGATAAGAAGAGAGGGGGTTTTATGTGTGTTTCCTTTGGAACAGAAAAAAGAGCTACCGATCTTGAATATTTAACGGATAATTGCAAAAATATAGTCTGCAACATTCACCTCCGATTTAAACATTTACAGTCAAAGTTATAATTCTAATTATTAGAAAGGTACATTTAATCTGGAAATAAGATAGGAATCAAAGATATGCCAAACAATGTATCTTAAATATTTCTACTGATGAATGAAAACAACATTTTATGGTCAGGTACACTAATGAATAAAAGTTTTGAAATTGAAATTATAACAAAAAACAATAGCCTTATTTTAGAAAATCTTTCGAAACGCAAAAGAAAGGCATATTTCAAGTTGAGATAAAAACAGTTTTATCGGCCATAGCGTTGCTAATGCACCGTTCTCAGATTATTTCGTTACCTCCGTAGGGCGATACGAGCCAGACGACCTTACGTTTGAAGCATACTGACGCAACGTCATCGCGCTGCCCGTCTGCTCTGGGCACTGCCACACCTCCGTTGCCGAAGACGTCAGTGGAATCAAACCCTTTTTCCGACGAGTCTAGGTTCAACTTCAGTTACAATGATGGCAGAGTGCGGGCAATTAGAAGAAGAGGTGAGCGATTCGCTAACGCCTGCATTGTTGAAAGAGACATGTTCGGTCGGGGCTGCGTGAAAGTGTGGGGTGGGATAATGGAGAATTTGAAAACCAACCTGGTAATTGTAAACAGCTATCTCAATACTGCTTAGTACATTAGTCAGGTGTTGAGATCTGTATATGTTTCATTCGCCAGCACGTTGCTGTCACATTTATGCGAGACAATGCTCGCCCGCATAGGGCTCGCATCACGCGGTATTATTTGAATACAAATGGCGTTGATATCTTGTCCTGTCTTGTCCCCTGACCTTTACCATTTCGAGCATATTTGGGATCTGCTTGGTCGAAAAGTAAGGACAAGGCATAATGTCAACAATTTGCAGGAGCTGGAGCAGTCTTCGCGGGTCGTATGGAACAGCTTCCTCGGTTGTCCGTACAGCTTTTCGTCAACTCAATGAGACGTCGTATTGTATAGGTGATACGTCAACATAGAGAACATATCTCATATTAATGAAATTGTTTCTTATCCATTCTTTTAAGGGTCTAATATTTCAATTCAGTTAATTCGAAACCAAATTTAACGACATTTCAAATTTTGTGTATTCTAAGCTAGTTTTAGTTAACATACAAAATTTTGAAGAAGTCTCAAAGTTCAAATGAGAGCAAATTGCCTCTTGCAGCTTTACCACTAAATCAATGAATAAAAAGTAGTTCTCCCGTAATGTTGCATACCTATGTTTGCAGTTTCACCCCGTCATACTTTATGCTTGTAAGGGCAAATCGGGCTTATGGTGAGCTGTGTGATCATTAGATATCCCTCGTATTATTTGGCTAATTTAGCCTGAGACTCTGTGCCTATTCCGTATATTTCGGAAGAATTCCGAGTTCTTATTACATAAACCGTTAGTAACATATTTATAAATACGCAATTTAACCAGCTAGTGAAAGCAAGAAAAAAAATAGTCCAGAATGTTAAGCTGTATTGCCCTCAATCCCAAATCTATGAGTTCAAATATCCGAGGTGCTTTGGTTTTTTTATTCCATATGAAAACACAAGAAAAGGGATACCTGTTGACACTTTCTTAGTTAACATACTAAGGGCCATACATTTAGCGCAATTATGATGAAACATGTTCAGTATGTTAGTCAAAATGATAAAACCTTCTGAAAGAGTAAAGTTCCTTTAATACAAACGTAGGGACATAAAAACTTGGCTTACCCATGATGAACAATGATGAGAATTCTTTTTATGTCAGAAAGGGGACTCAATTAGAATATGCGAACATTTGATCTGAAAAAGGAAAGAAAAATCGGCATTTATTGGAAATTTTCCATACTCACGGTTGTACACTTTATTTGAATCTGGATTTCCAAATATGTCACATGTGTGCAAAGTAATGACTTAGCTTGAGCAGAATTTCACTATGCACAGTACATTGCACGGTCCCTTGGATGGACTATTTTTAAATAAGAACTCATTCGAAAGTATGCTTTTTAACTCCTCGCTTTATTTTAACCCTGATTTTGTATCATAATAAATTTTTAAAAGGAAGATTACTAGCTAGCTTTCAGTACTTTCAGTACTTTGGCTATTTTAACCTCTTACGCATTTTAATAAATATCACATGTCTATACATTTTTGGTTTCCGAACGAACTATACTATCTTGTTGATTGATTGATTGAATGGAGCTTTACGCCGCTTTCAACAGTTTTTCAGCGGATCGCGTCGGCTGGAGCACCTAACAATGGATCCCTACCATTTCTCTCACCAGTACAACCATTACATCTTTTCCTAGCCTCTAGCTACTATCTCACATAGGTCAACGATTATCAACCCATTGGTGAGAGACAAATAGTCGGAAAGAATTAGTGCCGCCGTCTATACTATCTTGCGGATAATTGAACTATCTGCACATACGGACCAAAGGACAAAGGTTCGCTTACCACCAAAACCGGTCTAAGCTCATTTGTCTATTACATTTGAGTTTTTGAACCCTCTCACCATTATATGTATCAAAATTGAAAAGTAGTCCTCCAAGACGACCAAGGTTATCATGGCAACTAATTAAAATCTTAAAATTTCAAAATTGGGATTGTTTCCATTCAATACAAAAACTTTAATTATGAGTATTTTAATATGACAAAAGTTTGAGAATCAGTTATAAGTTCACGTGAGCACAAAGTCCTCAAGCTGAGCAACTGTGATCACTCACCGTCCGTCGTCCGCCCATCTGTCTGTCCATCCGTCCGTCCATCTGTCCGTCATAAATTTCTTGAAACATCTTCTCCTCCTAAACCATCGAGCCAATTAGTCCGAAACTTGGCAGGGATGGTCCTTTGATGAAGCTCTTTCAAAGTTGTTTAGAGAATTTAAAAATCAAAAACGCTGGTTGCCATGGTAGCAGCAAGGCTAAAAATTGCCAAAAATCTTAGAAAAGGATGTTCTCCTCTTTAACCACAGGGCCAATCAAGCTGAAATTTAGTAGGGATTTTCCTTGGGAGAAGCTCAACCAAAGTTGTTTAAACTCTTGATTCCATGTTAACGGAAAGGCCGAAATGCAAAAAAATCTTACAAAAAATCTTCTCCTCCTATAACACCGGATAAATCAACCTTAAACTTGGTAGGGACCTTCCTTGAGTGAAGCTCTACCAAGGCTGTAAAAAGAATTTAATTCCATCAAAAGGAAATGTCGACAATTGCCGAAGGAAGTCTTTGAAAAAAAGTAATCTTTCCGAAACCAATTGGCCAATCAATCTGAAACATAGTATAGATGCTCTTAGGATGTAGCTTACTAAAGTCGTTAGAATACTGCACTTCCATCAATAACAGAAAGGTAGAAAATTATGAAAATTAAAAAAAAATCAAATTCAGTAGGACGAAATTAAAGTCTGTTTCTTTCCAAACCACCCTAATTGTACATCAAACTAGCTCTATTACTTATAACATTTTTGGCGAGTTCTAAGTTGCATTACTCAAGTGAGCGATTTAGGACCATCATGGTACTCTTGTTTTACCAATGTGTTGAACGTTCAAAATCAATATTTGAGATCAATTATTAAAATTGTCCGTTATGCTTGTCTGCATTTGTGCATGTGTGCGTGTTGACAACCTATCGATTTAGGACCATCATGGTGCTCTTGTCTTCTAAATGTGCTGAACGTTCAAAATCAATATTTGAGATCAATAATTAAAATTGTCCTTTATGTTTGTTTGCATGTGTGCGTGTTGACAACCCATCGATTTAGGACCATCATGGTGCTCTTGTCTTCTCAATGTGCTGAACGTTCAAAATCAACATTGGAGATCAATAGTTAAAATGGTCCTACATGTTTGTCTGCATGTGTGCGTGTTGACAACCTATCGATATGAAGAACATGCCATAACGTTGATATTTATGGATGAATCTTTAAATAACTTGGTTATATTCTTCTTACCACCACAAGTTGTATAACATTTGTACAAAACTTATATCGGTTAAAGTTCAAGGTCAAAATCATAGGTCAAACCACAAAATAAGTATAAAATCATTTTTAATCCCTTTCTACTTTTTTCATAGTGACATCTGTAAATAACTTCGTAGGCAGAATCATCACCTTGCAAGAATTTGTTCAATATAACAGTTTAATATTTGAAAGGTCAATGTCATACACAAAGGTCATAAAAGAATATAAAAAAATCAGGGGTTAATCTTTAATTTCTGGTGATATCTGGAAAATACCTGGTAGCCGACATCATGACATTGGCGAAACATGAAAACTAGAAGTTTCATATTTCGCGTGTGACATAAAAGGACCTTCGCTGCATGTGCGGTTGAAATAATTCCCCTCCATCCTAGCTCATTTTTTTTTTTTATAAAAAAAAGAAAGAAGCCCTGAAACTTATTCCCTTCAAACCACATGGGAATTACTATTGCAGCTTTTTTTGTATCCAGATCTACGTATTTTGCAAGTACTTGAAGCAACTTTGTATGATTCATAATTACATTCAAAGTTGTAATTCACTACAAATATCAACCGTTGAAAGCCATTGTCAAATACACGTGCCGAGAACGACGAGTCGGCTTTGCCTTACCAATAACTAGACCTGTAATAGCTAATAATGTTAGCTTACCAAAACGCACGAACCTTTAATATGAAAAATAACTAAAGGGATAAACTTTATTAAAGGGATGTAATATGTTTTTACTTTTGATAAGACGAGTTAAGAATTCCAATGCTGTTGGGGAATTTTAACAACATTATCGTTTTACCGTTGAAAAATCTGTGGAAAAGATATTGCACACATTAGGTTTTTTTCGACTATTGAATTGGTTTTCAATCAAACTTGTTATCGAAAGAACATCTTTCTAGTGATTCTTGAATACGAACAGTTTGAAAAATATAATAGATACATCAATTGGCCGGAACGAGTCAAGTGACCAGCCGACCCATCGCCAGAGATAATACCCTGATTCAATATCGGCTCCGGAAATCCCTAAGACGTCGCCGTTTACTCGAAAAGTTTAAACTTTGTGGTACAAGTTTAATGACGCGTCGCGCGCCGAACTTAGATAAATTTGTTAAATAGGCATATGCCAAAGGTAGACGCCGATGCGCCACCGACTAGTCGCTGATTTAAATCACAGATACAAATACAATTTACCATTTAATTCCAAAAAAGCTTTCAACACTTACCGTGTTTCTAGCTACATATTACAATACATAGTACAAAACATACATAGGTTAACAAAGATCAATACATATGTAAAACAATAGTCACAGGGTACGGTGATAAAGTTTTGTTTGTTTGTTTGTTTGTTTGTTTTAATTTCTCATTTTGTTTGCGAAATAAATATATTTAGATGTGTGAATAATTTCCTTTTTAGAGTTTGATGTTGAAGGTGTTTTAAATTTGGATAAAGATGGCCAAGTGTAAAAATATTTCTTCGTGTGCCTTTTCCTTAATTCTGAGTATTTCGGGTAAACCAATAAAAAGTGATATTCGTTTTTAATACAATACATATTACAGTTTAAGCATAATCTATTTTCACGAGCGATGTTAGTATATCTACCAATATGTAAATACTTTTCAGGTACAAGGGATTCCTTAAATAGATTATATCAGGCCAATTTAGACGTATTATTAATTTCTGAGGACCATAACTGAACATAATTATCAAATAGTCGTTGTTTGATTGATGCGAGATTTATGTGGGGCGTTCTTTGATTAATCCATAAGAAAGATAGCCAATTATCCTGCAGTATCAAACTTCACACTTCAAGGTTCACACTTCAAAGTTCACACTTCAAACTTCACACTTCAAACTTCACAGTTCACATTTCACACTTCAAAGTTCTATCTATAAACTGAAACACGAGAGAACCATATAGTTGCACGTCCTACCGATTTCCAAAATGACGCCACTGTTTGAGATTCTTGGGCTTCAAAGTGCCGACACCTGATGACATAGCTGTGTCGAGACTAACTGTTTTGGCTTTTCACAGCGGCTCACGGGTAATGGATGCAATTATATAACAGGACAAAAAAGACACGCAACGCCATTTTTATACAAGATTTTCGATAAAATAGGTTTTTGTTTTCCTTGGAGAATATTTTTATGATACCTGCATTCATCCGTATCAATACAGAGTGGATATTTTTCTAGTCAGGTATTTCATCACTTGCATCACAGGTAAATGCTAAAAATCGGGCCCTTTACTTGTGTTTTCCAAACGACTAAAATCAAACCGAATTCCCTTCAAACATAAGCCTTAACATAGTCAATTAAAAGACCAAGCATCCACTCTGCTCTCACAACCGTACGAATGGCACGGCTACGCCAGAATCAGCGCCAAGCTGCAGTGCGGAAGTTGTTAGCTGGGCAAAGTCAAAGTGCAATTGCAAGGCATTTTGGGGTACACAAATCGACAAGCTTTCGTATGTATTTGCGTTTGACGCTCATCAGGACTACACACGCTCGACCACGAAGCGCACGTCCAAGAGTTACGACGCCATGGCAGGAACCGTTTCATACGGATAGCTCACCCACGGGATAGGTTTAGGACTGTGACGGAGACCGCTAACCAAACGCCTGGCCTTCACAACAATCGAAAATCTCGCCAAACTGTACGGAACTGATTGCGTGAGGTGGGACTTCGAACACGGCGTCCGTATGTAGGTTTACCTTTAAATGCTGGACGAAGACGCGTAAGATTGACTTGGCTGACTGCGCATCGACCCCACATCTTTCCTGCACGTTCTTGAAGACAAGTTCTGTTCACAGACGAATCCAGATATCTTCTGTACAGGTCAGATGGTCGAAGACGCGTTTACAGACGTCGTAATGAACGTTTCACCGATTCTTGTGTGTCGGAGGTGTCATGGTGTGGGGAGGTATATGCCATGGATATGAAGAAAACTTGTGTTACTTGAAGGCAGTCTGGCGGCCTTACGGAAATTGACATTCGACTCAATCAGAACCATTCTCATTCGCTCGCCAAGCTCTCCATTCATTCATTCCAAACGCCACTCAAACCATTCAAAAACGCTCAAACCCAATGAAAAATATAGAATCAACAACGTCATTCAAAATACAATTTGATAGAGAAAATCATGATTTCACTAACATAATTCAAAATAATAGCGTCTCATAGGGTCTTGAAGAAACAGGAAGCTATGTATAGAACTTTAAAGCATTTTTTATTAAAGGGAGGTAAACAATATTGTTAATTTTGTTAATCATGAACAAAATATGCGATATAAGATTACCTCCCATTAAATTCACTCAAAACTCGCTCCACGCACTCATTCTATTTCAATCCAAAGGCATTTCAAACGCATTCATCTTGTCAACTTGACGATGTTGTTAACTGTACCAGTATAACTTGTATATTGATCGAAAGCTATTCAAAATTATCAAAGTTTCAAAAATTTGAAACGTGTATTGCAAAAACAGAATAAAAATTATTTTGTTTATATTTCAATTTGAAGTCGAAAATTCATACCGCTAATACATGAATAGAAAAGCATATCGAAAGCAAATAGTTTTCAATCCTATTTGTTTGAAATAATTGTTAGATGAAAAAAGATGTACCATTTGCATTCAGAATTCAAGACCATGCATTGAGCCTTTTTTTTACCATAGGAAAAATGTCATGCCTAAAAACTGCGAAAAAGTAAAAGAAAGAAAATCACAAACACGTTGTTAATAAAACAAATATTGCCGACTGACTCGGGAATCGAACTTGGGAAGCAGGGATGGGAGGCCTAGTACAGATCCACTGTACCACGACGTCAGTTGTCAATGGTGGGATATTTTCATTGTTAATTGCTAATACCCTTATCTTGTTTAAGTTTAGGTTTTATCTTATAACTATACAAATATCCGTGTGATAACATCTCGTATGATATTTTTTATGATATCACATAGTTATTTTTAGAACAACGATAAAATGTGGTTACTTTTAGAAACTTGCTTTTCAGTTAGAAACATCGACAAAAGGAAGACAAATAGCGGTTATAAGATAAGTATAATACATACTTAGTGTATTGCAAAGCCTCGACAATTTTCAATTCTCCCAACAGCGTTAAATATTTTTTTAATATACACTAAGTATGTATTATATATATATACATGATATAGATACTGCAAAAAGTCCCAACACACGATGCCTAGTTTCTTTTGCGTTTGAGACGATCGAATCATCATAGTAGAGCAAGAAACTTGTCATAGATTTCAACTGTTGTAAAAGAGATGTAGAAAACAAAATTTTATGTATATTTCATGAAGATTATCTGGGTTTCAAGACAATAGATATTATAACTATTGTTTCTGAGAATTCATTTTCTCAATTTTTACATAAATTTGTAAGAAATCACCGAGTTTCAAAGAGAAACTACCATACAAGTGAATACAAAATTCAGGGATAAACATATTGCTTTATCTTGCTTATGATATGATCTAATGTACCTGACAGCATTGAGCAGTCTTTAGAATCAAAAGTCAATCAAGGTAAGATTTTTTGTAAGTGAGGGGCCCCGCCACTAATATTGGTTGGTCACATGAAGGCACTCATTCTATGAAATTAAAACAATGATGATTTCTGGAAATCAAAGCGCTAAAAGCGCTGAAGGCCTGGTTAATAAAATGACAAAGTGACATTTGAAGGCAGGCACTCCATTTTTTTAAAATCCTTTTAGAAAGGCTTTTTAGGCAATCTTATTGTTTTTCATTTATTTTCTTTTACACAATGGCATCAGATAATCATTCCTTTACAAAACTCTGTATATTACCGAAAGAGACCAAAACATTGTACATACATGTAATTACAGTGTTTTGGTTGAAGAAAAACAGCGGTCTTTGAATTAAGGGGATTGGGGACCCAATTCAGGTCATTAAAGTTCCAGAACCCTAACGGATTATGTTTCATAGTCAAAATGCAGAAAGACTTCTGTTTGATCTGGTAAGATATGGGTTCCTCATGTTGAAATTGAATTACCCTTCTGACTGCTTTTTTCGAGTTGAAAAGGAAATGATGTTACGACATTAAAGAAGCACAACGCTGCCACTCGGAGCATTCACTAATTGAAAAATCTCAAATATTCAGCAAATAATATCGAATTTCGTTTGTATTATGAACCGAAATATAGATTAAAACAACAACCCCCAAACAAAATTACAATATGTTTCTTGTTAAGTGGTCTTCCATTTTTAGCTCGACTATTCGAAGAATAGGGGGACTATTCCGGTCAACCGGGCGTCGGCGTCGGCGTCGGTGTCGGCGACGGCGTCGGCGTAATGCTTTGGTTAATTTTTTACATGCAAGTGTTTAAAATCTCTGTTTCTATCAAAGCTATTGCTTTGAAACTATGCACATGCTTCTGTGACCATAATATCAGCTCTAGACAAAGGTTCAATACTCTGATATTGAATTTAGTGGAATTTTAACCCTTTTCGGACTTAGAAATCTTGGTTAAATTTTTACGTGCAAATGTTGTTTATCTGTAATTTTTCTGTTTGTATAAAAGCCATTGCTTTGAAACTTTACACATGCTTCTTTGACCATGATATCAGCATTTAGACAAAGATTCATTACTCTGATATTGAATGTAGTGGAATTTTTACCCTTTTCGGACCTAGAAATTCCTGGTTAAGTTTTTACATGCAAATGTTGTATAACAGTTATAGCTCTATTTCTACCTTGCCTTTTGCTTGGAAACTTTACACATGCTTCTGTTACCATAATATCAGCTTCTAGACAAAGATTTATTACTCTTGATATTGAAGTTCATAGAATTTTTACCCTTTTTGCTTGGAAACTTTGCACATGCTTCTGTGATCATAATATCAGCCTATTGACAAAGATTCAATTCTCTGGTATTGAGTTTAGTGGATTTGTAACCTTTTTCGGACTTAGAAATCTTGGTTAAGTTTTTATGTGCAACTGATGTACATCTGTAATATTTCTGTATCTACTAAAGCTGTTGCTTGGGAACTTTACACATGCTTCTTTGGTCATAATATTAGCCCACAGAAAAAGATTCATTACTCTGATATTTAATTTGGTGAAATTTTAACCCTTTTCGGCCTTAAAAATCTTGGTTATGTTATATGTGCAACTGTTTTATGTTTTACATATGTGACCCGTCACACGAAAAGGGACCATCTGGGAAGTGCGTAAAGTGTTGACCCTAGTCAGACTGCGCGAAGTGCGCAGTCTGACTATGGTAGAAACTTTTCGCAATGTACTTATTTTCTGAATCTAGAATGGTCAATCTACCTCCAAGTGAAAGAATTTTTGAAATGCGACCTCTGGTTGACCTTTGCCAAGCCGAACTATTTTTCAAATGTTCATTTTACAAGTTCCCAGATGGTCCCTTTTCGCGTGACGAGTCGAATATATAATTTCTCTTTTCACAACGAATTCAATACATCAATCTAAAATGCCATCAGAATCATTCACCCTTAGTACTTTCAGTGCTTTGATTTTATTCCGAATGTTCCTCTTATTTTAATCGAGCGTATAGCTTAGCCCACAAAATTAATGAAACTAGCTCCAATCTTTGGAATAGTCTTTGTCTCGGTTAATTCAATATTTAATGATTATATAAATACAAAAAACGAAACTTAAACGGACACGGAATATGATCCTGTTTAAGGAAATAATGTGGAATAATGAAACTGAAAAATCATGACCTTACTTCTTTTCAACATTTGATATCTATCGAGTGAATGGATCATTGAATTAAACAATATAGAACTGTCTTAAGCAAGCAATCAAATGACATTCAAAAAGTGCTTGTATAAAACAGGTGCTTGCTTAAAATACATGTCAATCAGTGCAAATGGTTCATTCCGGAACTCAGTGGCTGCATGCTTAACACAGGTTGCTTTTCGAATACAGGTGGCCGTCAAGACAGGTTTGACTGTATGCTTAAAATATGGTTTGATTAGGAGAGGTTATTGAAATCGACCAAAAACGTTCTTCTTTGCATGAATAGGTATGCTTATTTTTTCTACCAAATAAAGGAAAAATATCCTTTTCAAACATATCTGTAATTGCGAAAAAAAATCATTGAGTATTCTTTTTTCAAAAATGGGTTTTTGAGACATGTTGCCTTTAAAATTACCAAAATTAGAGCATTTTGTACCTTTCAATGCACATCATGCAGATGTAATTGATCAGAGAAGTTATATGTTCCATTTTTGACTTACTTGCATTTTCTATTTTAGTTCCTGTCAAAACTGACTACATTTTTATAGACAGGGTTTTTGACCATTGGGTTCCATGTTCTTTTCCGTAGAAACGCCTTTTAAGTAAACTTGCCCCCTTACCTTGCTGGTCTGATGCACACAGGTTTGATGAAAATCTTAAATGTGCATTGTAGGACATTAATGCACATAGCTCTAAGCCGTTTAAAAATCTTAAAACTTTCGTTGACGTCAAAAGTTACGTAAGAACGTTATCAGCCAAAATTAGGTCTACGGCGGTAAGCGAATAAAAGTAGGCGTTGTTGTCAATACAAACTTCAAACTGTTCCTGAAACATGGGTGGTGGTTTTAAAAACATTTAAACTGCTTTTAACAATTTTCCAATTGAATTTCAAAGACTGGTTCAACTAACCATGTGTTTTAGCCTTTGCTCGTTACTACACAGACAAGATAGCGACATTAAGTCGTATTGTTGTTTGACTATAGCAGACGATCTGTTGATCATTAGCACACTTACAATTTACGTATCTGATTGACATGATAGCTCCTGTTAAATGTTCAGTATAGTTTTTAAAAAGTCCATTTTCTATAGAAAATTGGTGATTTGAAAGCCCGCTTAATAATTGTGGAATTTACTGTAACTCGTAAAGCGTCTTTAAGCATTTATTTATCCTCATAAGGAAATTTTTCACACTTATCACAGGATGAATGCTTACCCCACCCACTCTCTAACCATGCAATGTGAGTGAGCTGCCAAAGATCTTTCAGACAAAATGCAAAGCTTTTTGACACCAATTCATTGTTCATTTCCCTTAACTAGATTTGTAGTAGATATGTAGTTAAGATCATGTAGGCTTATTCGATTACTATTCTAAAACCACGTTTTACTTAAGGTTCATGTAAAGTGTTTGAGACCCAATATTTAGGGCACTTCATTAGCCAAGAAAAAGCAGTATGTCCAGGTATATTATATATCAAAATGAAGCTATTCGTGAGAACAAGCAGTTAGGCAACATAAGACCGCCATAGCTATAGCGGTATAGCCAAAACATTGTGGAAAAGGGTCATTTTGTACAGAACAAACAACTGCATGACGGTTGCATAAAATTGCCCCGTATTTTAACAAAGTACAGTATAAAGTACCATCCAGGTAGTGCTACAAACGTTGATATAAAACTCAGTCTCAAAAGGCTCTTTTGAAACAATCAATTTCCATTTATTTTGTCAACATACATGTCAAACCGGTTTGGTCAGTTTTCAAAATAGATGTAAGGTATGGTGCAACATCAAACCATAATATTGCGAAATATTTTCTGCGATTTATTTCAAATTATAGTGTTTTTTTAATTCAATGATCTACAGTATTACTATATATTTATCATTCTGTGAAATAGAAATTGATATATTGCTAAACAACCTTACAGGTATATAATCAATTAATGTCTATTTATGTTGTGATAACACACCATACCCTAAAAAGATCTACACGTTTACAAAATTAGAATGACATATATGACATATGTGTTTATAAAATAAGTCAAAATAAATTGCTTGCATAACTACGTTTTGGGGCTGAGTTTTATACCAATGGTTGTAGCACTACCTCGAAGGTACTTTAGGCTAGACTTTGTTAAAATATGAGCCAATTTGTTCTGTACAAAATGACCCTTTTCCACAATGTTTTGGCTATACTGCTATAGTTATAACAGTCTTATGTTTTTTAACTGCTTGTGCTCATAAATAGCTTCATTTTGATATATAATATTTCTGGACATACTGCTTTTTCTTGGCAAATAAATGCCCTTAAAATTGGGTCTCAAACACTTTACATGAACCTTAAAATCGTTTTGCCCTTGTTTTTGATCCGCCATTGATTCACTAACAGTTGTACTCGTACACTTTCTGATATTTTCATTTCATCTTTATATAGCGTGTTTACGCCTTACCGTTAATTCAGAAACAACTTTTGGGTTGACAATAGAACTCATCAATATCTGAGCTTGTGTTCTTCTTTACTATCTTCGCCCCCCCCCCCAAAAAAAAAAAAAAGAAAAAAAAAGTACCGCTAGATCCGATAGCCGGCTGGCCGGCGACAGTAGCATCATTATTTTCTCCAGTACATATGGTTATATGAATGTTTTAATAAAATTTGAAAAAAAATGATTGAAATTCGTAAAAGTGTTTACATTTATTTCAATTAATATTTTGTGGACGTTTCTTTTGGAGTTAAGTATATATATGTATAAGGTATATCGACATGTTTGTCTTGCATGGCTATCAGCTGTCCATGAGCTTATTCTAGACCTAAAACGAATTTAAACTTTTCACTGAAAATGGCAAGTTCAACGCAAGTGTAGACCCATTGGTACCTTAACTGTCAAGATTTTTTAAAACCTGCCCATTGGTTATTGAGAAGGAGATGTTTAAGGATTTCAAGGTCGATTGGATGATTTAACTTTACTATGAATACAACAACTGGATACTTAGGCTCCGCCCTCACAGGGCAATTTTTGAACTATATAACCTGAATTCGCTTTTTTGAGCATTATCGGATCACAATATTATTGTAAACAGGGTGTATATTGATAAAACTAATGGAGCGTGATATAGGTAATTTGGCAATACTTGTTATATATGACTATTTTACGGCGATTTCCAATCGACGAGACACGGCAAAGACGGTGAGGCACAATCACTGTTGTCGTGGCGGACAAGGCTCGAATCCAATTGAATGTAATTTTTTATTTTGCTATCAAGCATATTTATTAAGCAGAATTTTGCACGATTTTATTTGCTTTCGGCGAGTACTGCTTACACGAAACTTCCCAACAGGGATTTTTAATCATTTCTTCTTGTCAATTCCAAATGACGAGATGGCAGAAAGTATTAAAAATAAGGATGTTTCATTAGTCAAGAACATAATGAAGGTCTGTAACAAATTTAACATTTCAAGTTCACATAGGTAAAGTCCGTGTGTATTTCTTTTACTGACAAGAAACTGAAATCAAAGGACTGCCTGTCGTTAAAGCATTGAAGGTCAAGCTGGATAAAAGCGCATTTGAAATTTATAGAAATGCAGTGTTTGTTTAAATCTAAATAAATAACTTAAAAGATATATAATAAAAAAATCATGAAGATATATCAAAGAAAGTTGGATACACACGAGCATTCACGTAAGAATTTTTTTTACGAGAAACAACGATAAAAAATAAATTTAAGACTAGACAATGACTCGAACCCATACGCATAGAGTCGACAGGTATTGCGTGATAGGGACCACCACCCTACCCACTAGGCCACGACAACTTTTAATCAAATCGGCATATGTATGCTTAAATACAATTTAAATCCTCAATTAACACCGGATAACTGATAGTTAACCTGCAACGTCTACAGGTAGATAATGGATTTTACCTAAAATGTTTACAATAGTGTGTTGAGTTTATAAACGAGCTAAATAGAAAAATGTAATTATCCCACACAAAGAATTACGATAGAGTATAACTCAATACGGTATTGTGACTTGTGAATACCATACAATTTTAAACAAAAATAGATATTCTGCCTTTTCAGCAGGAATAATTGATCGATATTTACGTCTAATTCAGGCGATTTACTCTGAAAGACAACTTTATTTTGCCCTGCTATTAAAAAAAAAATCATCTGCTAAAATAAATAAAAAAATGAAAAAAAAAACTAATTGTCTCCCAGATTTGCAGTAGAGATGAATTTGAGATTGCAAGTAGAAAATCTTATTCATGAAGGTAAAATGATCATTCTAGTTTTTAAAAAAAAATCAGCTTAGCCAGAACCTGTTCAAAACAAGGCAGTCTTTGCAGTCTAATAAGAGTCGACACTGTCCTCAATACCAAGATGGTCTCTTTACTCCTAGCGATTTACAAAATACATAAATTTAAACAAAATTGAAAAGAATATAAATCATTTGAAAACATTCTTTTGACTCTTTACATGTACAACGATTCTTAAATACGATTAAAGAATTATTTTTACGCTCGTAGAAAGTTTGCTTTTAGGATAATACATGTACAATACTATAACGTTGATCCAAATAAAGACTTTCTGCCAACAGTCAGACTTGTTATCAAGGTTTAATCCCTAATAATGTTATCGTAGCTACGTCCTAAAATTAAAAACAAGAGGACCATGATTATCTAAATCATTCACCTGAGTAAGTCAACTAATAACTTGTCAAGCTGGTTATTGATACCAGACATTGTTTCGATGTACATTTAGGATGGTTTTAACAGAGACAATGCTATAATAGACTTGGTTCAGATGTATTTTTTCAAAGCGGAACCATAGCTTTGCCCTAGAAAACGCCTCGTTGTTGCACTTTTGCAGTAAATTTCATTTTTTTTTTTTTGAACAATTGCAGTTCTATGCAAATCTGGGAAAGGAAATACATGATGTCATTTTCCATTCATTACCCTACCATTATGTGAAATTCCATGCAATAAATCCGTTCCACAGAAGCACTATGAATGTTAAAAGTAGTTTGATTTTGACATCGCCTTACGCCTAATTGGGGCTTGTTGTCGCTGACGCTTGATAGAAGTACAGAACAGTCATTCTTAAATATATATTTTCAATATACATGTATTACTTTTTGAATGAAAACATATTAATAACTTAACGTAGTTTTATTGTAACACTACCATCAACCTGCATAGGTACATCCTCACGAGCAAGCGCGTATGCACGTCTTTGTTGATGTTGATGTAAATATTCGAGTGCGAGGTTGAACCTATGTGTAAGATTGATGATATTGAAAGAAAAATATTATGTATTAATAGGAAAATTATTTCAGAGTCGTTAAAAAGATGATTGTTTGAGATCTTGTGAGATAATTTTTGATTCCTTATCTCTGTATAGTCAGCGCAATTCTTATCCGTTATCTCGCGCTTTCCAGATTTCAAGCCTGGTTAACATAAGCCATGGTCGCCATACGAAATCGCAGCCTACGATTTCTTGTAAGATATTTCTGACATCGTACAATTTTATTTTCTACGGCGTATGTGTTCATAAAATCGCACGGGTTTTCATAAAACAGCCACAAGAATCATTTGGGTGCCCCTGCGGCAATCGCAAGGCGATCATGCGATCCCAGCACGGAGACCGCGCTATTTGTCAACTATTAACAATGTAAACCGTTCGGCCGCTGTGCGATCATCGTGCAGTCTACGCTTAAGTATGATTGATTGAATGGAGTTTAACGCCGCTTTCAACATTATTTCAGTTATATCGCGGTGGCTGGAGCACCTTATAATTGAATCCTGGTATTTCTCTCACCAGTACAACCATCACATTCTTTCCTAACCTCTAGCTACTATCTCACGTAGGTCTACGATTATCAACCAATTGGTGAGAGACAAATAGTCGGAAAGAATGAGCGCCGCTGTCGGAGATCGAACCCGGGACCTCTAGATTGACAGTCCGACGCGCTACCAACTGCGCTATGACGGCGGCTTCTACGTTAAAGAAATAAAGTAAAAACGTCGCACAGTGGCCGTGTGATGTCCGTACGGCGATCGTTTGATGCCTTTACGACGTGTCTACAGGCTACGGTCTCCGTGCGATCTTGCGATTTTTCAAAAAAACTTGTATAACTATTTTTTATACAAAATCGCAAGGGTCTACTGCATCCTTAAAACCGTGCGATGATCGCACGGACACCTCAGGTCGCCGCACGGGCACCACACGATTTTGGGGTTACGGCGAGTTACAGGCGCCTTACGGGCTCCGTAAGCCAATTGTAAACTAGGCTTCAGCTCAGTACACCCCCCTCCCCCCCTCATCCTGCCCTGTGTCAGGATGACAAAACTTTGCAACCAGTTTTCCAATTTTATCCCGCTATGCACGTGTGTTTGCGTACAAAGCCGGGTATAATTGGCAACCGTTTGCACCGTTTTGTGATCCTGAAAGCAGGGCTGACTAAATCACTTTTTCTCGCGTTTACAAATACCGAGGGTCTACTAAAGGGTTATAATTTAATAAGAAATGATCGATTATTACTGACAAACAGGTTTAGTTTGAGTAAACTTCTTACATGTGGTTGTCATAATAGATATAATGCTTACGTGAAATAGATAACGCTCAATCAGTTGGGGGCGACTTTCACAAATCGAATTTAAGTTTTGTTCCTGCTTACTTTCAAGACGAAAAATAAAACGGTTCAAACTGTTTTCAAACCTGCGACCTCAAAACCTTTTTATTGGGAAATGCAATCAATTTTTTAGCAAATCAGATTTGCATGAAAATTGATGGACTAGAAGCAAATAGTTCAGAAATGATTGGCTGTTGTGCCGATTTTCACGTTCTGTCCTTGAAGTCTTAGCAGTATGGACTTCAAAAATCTATTTTCACCCTTATTCTGCTAAACTTGGTGTTGTTCAAACCAATTGCAATTGTTTGTTCTTACAAAAAATCCGACTCAAGTTTTCTCATATGAGACCCGTCACACGGAAATGGACCATCTGGGAACTCTGAAAAATAAATATATGGAAAAAAGATTGGATCCAAAATAGATCAACAATAGGTCGCATTTCAAAAATTCTTTTACTGGAATGTAGATGTTTTATTCTAGATTCAAAAACTAGCGAAGTGCGTAAAGTTTAGACCCTAGTCAATCTGCGCAATCCGCGCAGTCTGGCTAGGTTCGACACTTTACGCACTACCCAGATGGCCCCTTTGCGCGTGACGGGTCACATACATGTATAAATAAGGTAGAGAAGAAGGCTGTGTAAAATAAATGTTAAGGCCGATCTTAATCTATCCTATAAAAGCTTTTTGCACAACAGTATTATGCCGTTATCGGCATAATAAGGGTTAAATAAGGTATGCGTTTTCTATCAATAATGATTCGGTAAGAAAAACATCTTTACTAGTTACGATACGATACGAAAATTTTATTGTAAACAAAGGCCTCCGGCCCAGAATACAACATACAATACAACATACAATACAAAGAAGAGTTGCAGTTACAATGTTCCTATAGAGTACAATATTTAACTAATTATCTTTTAAAGACATGATTGAAAATATATATCTAGCTACTTTTTTTATGATGAAATCATTTTCACTTTTCATTAAATTATAGAAAGATATCAAGTCAGTTCTACCTTTATACCAAGAAAATAACAAATTTTGCCTCTCAAGTCTAAACATTGAACAATGAAAAAAAGCATGATATTCATTTTCAATGGTCAAAATTTCCTGAGTCATCAAACAATACTGGCATATTCTATCCTCTCTGTCAATGTTCAGATGTCTTCCCAGTTCAATATTCAATTTATGACTTGAACATCTGAACCTTGCATAAGCCCTTCTTAAATTCTGAGAAATATCAACAATGAGATATTTCTCAGGATTTAGCAAGGAGTAAATGTTTTTATAGAAATCACATCTGGTTGAGTTTTGGATAGTTTCATTTAAATATTGATTGTATAATCATGATATGAAAAAAAAATGGTAAAGATGACGATCTTAAAATAGAAATAGATCACTGAATTCCATGAAAAGCCGATAAAGAAATGAGAAGGTCTATCGAATAATAACTTGTACTTTGATATGTAGGCCTGTCATCAATGCACAATTTTTATATACTTACCGTAAAAGTTTTATTAGAGTCCCATTCTCTAATATAACCCCAATCCCTTCTTTGGACGTCAAGATCGACCATTTGTGCTTGATTTTTGGAAAACCAATAGCCTCTAATTAACCCCAATCCCTACCAAATCGATATCACGCTAATTTATCACTTTCCTGTTTTACAAAATTTTGGACCAGTCCAAATTCAAAGGTTTAGCAGTAGGGTAAAAAAAAAGTGTGGAAAAAGAAGAAATTACTTCTCAGAAGCAATTTCTTCTTTTTTCACAATGTTTTCTCAATCATAAAATCACAGGCACGTAAAAAGCAGGGATTAAACAGCAAAGGGTTAAAGGGGAGTTAATGTAAGTTATTACTAACAAATGTTAAGCATTTTTGTTAGTTAAATGCTTATATTAATGATTCTAAGCTTTTCTTTGATTCACCGGGTATTTACAGTTGAGAAGACATGGGAAAAATGGCGAGAGATGCAATGGCATTTTTGGGCTATTTTCCGCGTCTAAACAACTATTTCCTGTCTTAAAGCCTCACCCCTTCTCATAGAAACATGATCGTTCTAATAAATCCTCGGGGTTGTATTAGAGCATTTACGGTACTTTATTTAAAAAGAAATATTACAGGTGAAAAAATCTGAATCTCAGAAAGCCTTTGAACTTTTCATACATGCTTAAAACTGTATCTTTATATACATGTCATTTATTGAAGACGTTTCTTTAGCGACTGCCTTTTTGTGGCCCCGTAAGAGGTCGCTTAATACACGTTTACTGTATTGTAATTTGAAAATCTTCTGTCTGACTACGGATGTACAGGCTGGCCAAAGTCTTTGCTTGATTCACATTTGAATTTTTTTTACAATGTCTCATACACACTCATATGGTATTTGCGCTAATCAGCCTGACTTGACTTGAAATTGTATTTGTATCTCTTCGCATGTTCATCCACAAATATTTTTTTTTTATTTGTGTCAGGGCCTGATGCAAGAACCTGCGAGTTCGAGTATCTAAAGTTGAATGCTAAATACGTAAAAACAGAAGAAAATGGGATGTTACGCAAAAAGAAGCAGAATCACGTTTTTCAACGATCACTGTGAAGTGTGTCGTCCTCATTTAATCATTCTCGTGCTGAATGAAAACCTCAGCAAAATTTAATTCACACTGGTTGATTTGAGACCTTCTCGTAATCTCTGGTAAATGAGACAAAACTCATAATTATCATGAAGTTTCAAATAAACAACCTTCAAGTTTGTTTAAGATATAGCCATGCTTTCATATTGTCAGAAAGTATTACAGTTAACAACATCGTCAAATTGACAAGGTGAATGATTTTGGAATGATTTAGGAATGAAATTGAATGAGTGTGTAGAGCGACTTTTGAGTGAATTTAATGGGAGGTAATCCAGTATTGCAAATTTTGTTCAGGATGAACAAAATCAGCAATATTGATTACCGCCCTTTAATAGAAATTGTATAAAAGTTCTATAGATAGCTCCCTATTTCTTCAAGAACCTATCACACGCTTACAATTTCAATTAAATGAATGAAATCCCGATTTTCCCCCAGCTATTTTAATTTTGAACGAAGTTGTTGTTATATGTTTTTCAGCGAGTTTGGAGCGTTTTTGAATGGTTTGAGTGAGTGTCTGGGATGAATGAATGGAGCGCTGAGTGAACGATTTAGAATGGTTTTGATTGAGTTAAATGTCAATTTCACGTTATTCTTAACTGTATCTATATAAATGTGTCGACAAACAGAAGTTCATCTTGGTTCTTTTATTGGACCACTCATTCGGCGCGAGTATAGGTGATATTTCCAGGAAGCAGAATCGAGGTGGGGATATTCTTAGTTGTAAGAACTTCTTTCCCAGTCGATGTAAAATAAATATGTTTAAATCAAACAAGCAGAGGTGAGATGTCATGTAAACTTGATTATTTATTCAATTTGGAAATGCCTACACATGCGTATTTAAACTATGCATTTTAACTAGGTGAGCAATAATGATTAAGCCAATTTTCCAACTTCAAACCAATAATTGTTTTCAGAAAGTCAGTTTGAAATTCATACAATATATAGAGGATAATCGTTTGTTTCAGTGTAAGATCGATTTATATTTCGTTGAGTGAACAACAAAAGCTATATTTTCACGAGTGGCAGAGCCACGAGTGAAAATATAGCTTTTGTTTTTCACGAAATGAAATATTTATCGATTTTACACGAAAAACAAACGATTATACTATTTCTTTATTGCGAAAAATGAGACAAAATGTGAAATTTCTAGTACATATTTTTGCAAACCGCGTCATTTTGCACGTGATTGCTATGCAACGTTCATTGTGACGTCACTTATTTCGCCCCGCATAGATGACGTCAGATAGGATGTAATGCACAAATGCAGGGTCTAAGTTTTTGATAATTTCACTGCTTTTGCGGTGAGATTATCAAGTGATAATCTACCGTTATTTCTCGATAAACCACCGAAAAGCATTAAAGAAAACCATTTGTTCAGACTTTCGTTCGGGTTGAAAAAAAGGTGCTTGCTGTTTGCAAATTATACCCCGCTTTCCACGCAAGTGTATTTGCAAAGCGGGGACAAACTTACAAACAGTTTGAACAGTTTTGCCGTTCTGAATGCAGTGAAGGCCTCTCCTACATTTGCTTTTGCTCGTGGACGATCATGACGAAGGCTACAAGAAGTGATTTTTCTCACATATCTCACATAGCCACACCTGTCTTTTATAACGAACAGCCACAAAAGAACCATTGTCTTACACCAAATCACTTTTTAAAGTAATTACGGACAGATGACATCGTCAAGTTTTCGACTATTTTAAAAACTTACAATTATTGCTGAGATTTATCTTTGAAGTGCAAGAATTAGCTACCACGCAATAAAAGGGGTTTGAAGCTCGTTCATTTAACGCCGTGACGTCATTTAGGGGCCAACTACTTTTCGACCCGCCAAAATCACTTTTTGCAAATATTTTCTGAATTAATCGGCTGATTTTAACGGAAAAGGGTTCATTTAGAAAGTCAAAGGACGCCCAAGCTAGTCGTTTGATTTCTAAGCACATTTAAACAAAACAAAAACAAGAAAAAAAGATCCTTTTCCATGACGCGGCTTATATTTTTGAAACCGCGACAATATGCATAAAGAAATGTCACTAGGAACATTTTATGAAAGTTTCGTCCATATCGGTTTATAAATGGAGGAGACGTTGCGTTCACAAGAAATTTAACATGAGGGGGGAGGGGGCTTTTTCCATGACGCGGCTGAAATTCACCAAACCGCCGCTTTAAGCACAGCGTCAGGTCACTAGGAATATTTTGTAAAAGTTTCATCCAAAAGGGTCCATAAATGAATGAGGAGTTGTGGTGACAAAATTGTAACGTACGCACGGAGGTACGGACGTACATTCTGACAAAGGGACGGGCGGACAGACTAAGAGGATGATACCAATATTTATCCTGTCACTAGCTGTAAATATTGCCTGATAAGGAGGTATGATAATCTTGTTGATATCAGGTCACTTGATCACGTGACAGCTTTATCATGTCACTTGGTCACGTGACCTGTCGGATCTTCTTTTTGCGACTATTAGGTCTGAAAACAGACCTCTCTAACATTTTTTCTTTTGAATCTGAGTGTCTATTTCTAATTAAAAACATTTCACTCGACTCTCATATATTTTTAAAATCAAGTCGCGACCATATCGATGACGTAAGACATGACTGATGACGTAATCTATAAAATTGTGATGAAGCTTATCTTGGTGTTTACATTAGACCTCAAAAACTGTCTGGATTTTTAAACATTTATCTGAATGGATTCAACGCAGATATTATTCGCATGAGGAGGATTTCGGAGATAATAGCTTTGCATCTGATCTCAATCTATGTCCATCCTCTGATTTAGAGCAAGGAAGGCATTGAATTGAGATTTGCTTTTTGCTGCATGACAACAAAACTTCGGAGAAAAAAGGACGTTTGAGATTGCGAAAATCACCAGATTAATATCTTCTTAATCATTAAGGTATGAAAGTATTACAGTTTTCTTTTGTTAAATATTTTCTTGCTACAGTATTAGAAATCCTTACAATTATCGAGTTCTTAAGCCGTTAGCGATCGCCCAAACTCCTCCACCCATTCACCCTTACCATTTCTTACCACTGTAGACATCTTTGTAGGCAACGTCTGCCTTTCTTGATGCTTTTTGATAATGTCACTAACGTTGCTTCCAGTAGTGTAGCATGACGGGTGGAATTTGATTGGATTGTCTTTCCAGTGTGAGTTGAGTTGACTCTTGAAGCTGTTTAGGGAGGCTGCCAACACTATTTTGTCAGGTAGACTGTTCCATATGTTCACAATGCGATTTGAGAAAAAGTTTTTTCTTACATCCAACCTTGCTCGGCTTTTGAACAATTTTAGTGAATTACCCCTTGTCACAGGATTTGTTGTTAATTTGAAGAACTTTTCTTTACTGACATTTTTAATGTTATGTATAATCTTGAATACTTGGTTTAAATCTGCTCGAATTCTTCGGTATTCTAATGTTGGTAACCCGAGTTTCAATAGACGCTCAGTATAACTTAAATTTTTCAGGAATGGAGTCATTTTTGTTCCTCTACGTTGAACATTTTCTAGAGCAATAACGTCCTTTTAGTAATAAGGTGCCCAAACACAACTAGAGTATTCGAGATGAGGTCTGACTACAGATTTATATAGTGACAGGAACATTTCCTTATCCATGTATGTGAAGCTTCTAAAGATTAAACCAATATTTCTGTTTGCAATTTTTATTTTGTTGTTGATGTGTTCTGTAAATTTAAGGCTGGTGTCTACAGTAATTCCAAGATCCTTTTCACTTTGGACTTCTTCGACAATTACTTCTTCATCCCCTATTTTCATTTTATACTGAGAATCAATGATTTTTCTACCAACATGTAGGTGTTTACATTTCTTGACATTGTAATACATTTTCCAGTCTTCCCCCCATCTAACGGCATCATCTAGCCCCTTCTGAAGATCTGAAATGTCTTGATCAGAGCTGATACTGTTGTACAATTTTGAATCATCAGCAAAGAGCTTTTTATGGATTGTCAGAACATCTGGTAAGTCATTGATATAAAGAAGAAAAAGCACCGGGCCAAGGACACTACCCTGAGGAATTCCACTGGATATCAATGACTTTGCTGATTTGGCACCATTTACTACAACCTGTTGTGTCTTATTTGATAAGAAATTTGAAATCCATTGGTGTATTTTTCCTCTTATACCATAACACCAGACTTTTTAGCAATCTTTTGTGTGGAACCTGATCGAAGGCCTTGCTGAAATCTAAATATATTACATCCACACTTTTATCTTCATCTAAATATTTGGTTATGTCCTCAAGAAATTCTAAAAGGTTCGTTGTACATGAACGACCTTTTATAAACCCATGCTGATCCTCAGAGAAAAGATTATTGACAGTCATATGTTCCACTATTTTATCTCTTATTTTCCGTTCTAAAAATTTGGCCTGGCACCGATGTAAGACTTATCGGACGATAATTTTCAACTTTGGCTTTCGGACCACCCTTCAAAATTGCAGATATGTTTGCTTCTTTCCAATGTTGAGGTACAATCCCTTCATCAATTGATTTTTTATAGATGATTTGTAGTGGGTCAACTAACGTAGCTATGCACTCCTTCAATAGTTTTGGATGGAAAACGTCTGGCCCATTTGATTTTGTTTGTTTCAATCTGTCAATTGCTTTTTGAATTAATTCTTCTGAGATTATTATGTCTGACAGTTCCTCTTGATAGTTTCTGTCATCAAAAGATGGTAGTGGATCGTTCCCTTCATTTTCAAAAACGCTGGTGAAATAATTGTTCAACAGATCAGCTCTCATTTCATCGTCAACTGTAAGCTCCCCATTCGGTTGTTCGAGACATCCTATTCCTGTTTTGGTTTTCATCTTTGAGCGAATGTAGCTCCAAAACAATTTACTGTCACAATTAATCTTTGCAGCTACTTCGCTGCTATATTTTGAACATTGTAAAATTTAATTTTTCGATAATTTAATCGACAGTAAATTTTTTCATGGCCGACTTGCCCGCGCATGCGTATCAGCCCCCCTTATGACGAGGACTCGCCGATATCGAAGTTGTAAATCGGGATCGGATTGTATTTTCGTAAATAAATAACGATTAGAGTTTAGAAAAAGTTTGTAACAGGATAAATAGAATAGATGATAGGTGACTTGAGATGGAAAAGTTTATCGGGCTCACCAGATAAATTCCTACGCCTTGCCCGATAAACTTTTCCATATCAAGTCACCAACCATCTATTCTCTATTCGTCCTCCTTCGGCGCGGCATTTAAACTGTTATTTTCATACGTCGCGGGAGTGAAATAACCCCGTAGAATATTTTTGATATGAAACGGGTGTTATTACACTAGTGGAATAACGGGTGTTATTACACTAGTGGAATAACTATGCAAATGAGCTCAGAGCGAATTGCAACGCTATATTGAAACCGCGAAAATGACGTCATAATGTTTATATTACGACGTCAGTTTTAAACGGCGTTATAAGTTTCGCGGAAAATTGAAATATTGAATTTCAAGAAATTTGACGTTTTTTTCGCAAAAATTCGGGTCATATTATAAATAGAATATAAAATTTGTGCTCATAAAATACAGAATTTATTAAACTCGTCATCTATAAACAGATAAAACTCGGCACAGCCTCGTTTTTATCTGTTTATAGATGACTCGTTTAATAAATTCAGTATTCCATGACCACTCATTCAATATCCTCTATATATTACACCAGAAAGGTAGCTTTAATTTGGATTTGAAGCTTGACAGAATCAAGTTGAGCACGGAAGAGTTTTCATAATCTTGGGCCTTATTCTGATATCAAAGTCTCACATGTGGGCTGAACTTCCACACTACATGACTCATTGAAGTATTTTTTTTATTCGAAGAATCGGGTATCGGATAAGAAGGGGTTCTATCATTCACACACTTTCGATATCATGTGGATAAAGTAGGTAATATTGATAAGATAAGGGGCTATTTTTAACCCATAAAAATGCACAATGACTATAAAAGTAAATGACTTGCACGTTTTAAGCTATAATTTTCTTTCGTTCAAGGGGCTCTAAAGGTACGTTTGAAGAAATTTTAGTTTCGAGAATTTCATTCTATGTACTTTTTAAGAACTCTATTTATTTCCTTTTTCCTTATTTTTTTCCTATCGTTATTTAATTTTCATTCACTCATTTATTCATTTATTCATTTATTTATTTATTTATTCATTTATTTATTTATTTATTCATCCTTTTTTCTTTTTTTAAGTCAAAATTATCTGTTGGACTAGGGGCCAAACATGGAGAATTCTTTAGAATCGTTTTTATCGTAATGTCAAATGCCGCTTTTACTTTGGGCTAATACATGTACATCGAGTTATAAAACAAGGCATTGTTTGTGCACTAAACTCCGAAAGAAACGCCCACAAATACGTGTTCCCTTATAATATAACTGTTCGTGACTTAATTGCTCTTTATTGCAATACCTCAAAACTTACACTTAGACCGATCTTTTGACTTTTGGATTCCATGTTCCTTTCCGAAGAAACGCCTACTGAATAAACGCGCCCCCGTAGCTTGCTGGTCTAATTTACAAAGGTTCGTTGAAAATTTTAAATGTAATATATATTAAAAGATATTTTAATACAAACAAGAAACCGTATCATATTCGTTTTAAAGAGTGACCAGATGGTCCCTTTTGGCGTGACGGGTCACAAATACATGTCGATATGTTTCTTACAGTTTACCTTTACGATAATTTGACCAGAAAATCGGCATAGCTTTCCATGCATTTTACGGTCGAAAATTTTCGATTTTTCAAAAATACCCTTTTCTCTTGCAAAAGTGTCAAAAAGGACCTAACAATATACCGATAACACAAAGAAGTGTACACAAATCATTCAGTACATTTACAAGATAAAAATCCATTCTTTTAATAATATACTCTTTCACGAGATAAAACTCGTATTAAATCACATTGAAATCTGACTGGTTTTCAAGGTTTTTAAACGTGTTCACGAACAGACAAATGGTTATCACGATGACCACCGGAACACCATCGGTCACTGTAGCTCCCCTGAGCACTAAAAAGTTTTAATGAATGAAATCAGATGATATTTCGATGGCTCGGCGTGAAACAGCCTATAAATATATGGATGATTACAACATAGGTGGCCGTATCAAAACATTTTTTACAAAATTTTATATATTCGCTAAATATAGACAAGGTTTCTTTCATTGCAAATACTCGAGGACACCACTGAGGTGACCATTGGATTCCTTAAATGCCAGGGAAAAATTATAAAATTAAAGTAAAAGACATGCAGGAAATGTTCAATCATAGTAGGACATGTTATCTAAACCAATTTTCTGGTAAATCAAGCCATTTATTTTGATCAAAGGGAGTTTGAAAATGTTCCTAACCTTTTGAATCAGAGGTACTATTGTCAACTTTCACTGTTATCCTCCATATTGTTTTGTTGTAAAACTGGGTCAAACCAAATGGTTTGTACTGGTTTGATTGGTTGATTGACCTGTAAACAATATGATGTAATAGGGGGGGGTGTTTCTAATAGCCAATGAAATAGTCTGGAACTGAAAAATATCATTTGGAATGCTTCTTAACAAATACAAATCGTCATTTTAGTGATATCCTTGCAATTTAAGGGTAAACTTTTCCTATTAATTCTGTAAGAATGAGACCAATTTCAACAAAATTTTGCATACATATATAAATTTACATGGTCTTCAAAGATACAATTTTATTTTTTTTGTATTTGTGCAAAGAATATCTTGGTAATATTGATTTGAAAGTTAACCTGGAATTTTTGAAAGACACCTTTTCATTATTTAATGATTATTGTTTTTATAATTTCTTTTGTAACCAGAGGTTCATTTGCGAATATTCATCATTGTACAGACATCTGTAAATTTGTACACTTTACTAACTGTAACTATCACATATGTCATTTCATAGTGTGTGTGTGTATTCCGTGAATCACCGTGCGTATGTGAGCGAGAGAGTACTGATCGGCGTGCACGTCTTCAAATCTGTTCCCGCCTATTCTGAACCTTCCCTCTCTTTGGATCACTCCGCCATTAGCTCTCGTTAGAGAAGTTTCTTATTAATGATTTATATGGACTTGTCTCTCTAAACTGCAAAGTTTAGAGTTGCTTACTACTGCTTCGGTAAGAATTGTTTCTGAAGATCTTTTTTATGCAAGATAATTTATGTTAAGTGCAATAAGAATAGTTTTATATGTTTTGTATTTATCTTGCAGTTTTTTCTTACAACATATTCAGAATCACATTAAATATCATCGGCCCTACAGATTCTTCTGTCTCACTAAACCCCGGTTGACACTTTGATACTGCCACCTGTGGATCACAACTGTTTTTAAAGCGCTTATCTATCAATATAAGGACTACATAGCGAAAAAGAACGTTTAAGTGAAGGTCCATATGGCCCCTTTTCATGCGTTTTACGAAGGATCGAATCCGTTTCGATAACATGAAAGATATTGATAGACTTTTATCGCGTTATCGAGAATATTTAAAATGAAATCGATGAGGCCTCTTTTTCTCTATCTAATTATACTCGACTTGCGCCCGATGTGCTATCCGACCACACTCAACTATTTTAGATCACTGTTCGGGGGATGGGGGATCTAGAGGTGATCGAGTGGAGATCGAGATGGCCGAGCATAGATCGTGTAGAACTCAAGTGAAGTTATTGCTTGGAAATCGGAAAGATGATGGCCGGTGCTTGGCCCATTTTACTAAATATCTTACTATCATCTTGTGCGTAAGTAAAAAATTAAGGTTGCGTCTACAATAGAAACTAAATATGGAATTCTGCCATGCATAATCTCATTGGAATCGTCTCTAGAAGACGATTCCAATGAGATATTGTAAGGTAGAATCTAACTTTGAATGAAAACGAATTTTGATTTTGACTTGCGATTATTTTTTTCGTAAGACGTTTAGTAAAACGGGCCCTAGATTTGGAAGCGATCGTGTAGATATTGAAAACATTCAAAAATGTATCCAAAATTTGAAAAATAACAAGTCTGCAGGTATTGATCAAGTAATTAATGAATATATAAAAAATTCCAGTCTAAAGATGTTACCAGTATATACAAACTTATTCAATGTTATCCTAGATATTGGATATATACCTAAATCATGGGGAGAAGGAATGATTATACCAATTTATAAAGGTAAAGGTGACCCTTCTTGCCCTACAAACTACAGACCAATAACACTATTATCTTGTATAAGTAAACTTTTCACTAGCATTTTAAATTGCAGGCTTACAAGCTTCATTGAGGAAAATGGTATCCTTCTTGAGAATCAAGCTGCATACAGAAAAAATTACTCTACAGTTGATCATATATTTACTCTGAACTCCATGCATGAAATCCTTAAACATTACAAAAAAAAATTATACTGTATTTTCATAGACTTTTCAAAAGCTTTTGACTCTATTTGGCACACAGGTCTTTGGCAAAAGCTAGCAAAACAAAGTATATCTGGAAAGTTTCTCAGAATAATTAAGAGCATGTACTCAAATATAAAATCCTGTATTTCTCTCAAAAGCAATAAGTCTTCCTTTTTCTACAGTAATTGTGGAGTCCGGCAGGGCGAAAATTTATCACCGATCCTATTTTCACTATTCTTGAATGACTTGGAAGAATACCTAAAGAATTTCAATTGTACTGGTGTAAAATTAAATGACCCCGACATCGAACCAACACTTTACCTAGAAATATTTTTACTAATTTATGCTGATGACACAATTCTATTTTCGGATGACCCAAAAATTCTTCAAAGAAATCTTAATAATTTTGTAAAATACTGTGAGAAATGGAAACTTAATATCAATACTGAAAAAACAAAAGTGATGGTTTTAGGATCAACATCAAATAACACAACTTTCATAATAAATAATCAAGAATTAGAACAAGTTAAATCATACAAGTATCTTGGTACCCATTTCAGTAACAAAGGTAACTTCAGACTAAATAAGATGTTCCTTGCACAACAATCAAAAAAAGCAATGCACCTTTTATACAAAAGAATTTACAATCTTAATCTCCCCCCAGATCTAGCTTTTAAACTCTTTGACCACACTATACTTCCAATTTTGCTTTACTCTGTTGAAACATGGGGATATGAAAAAAATAATCAACATGAACAAATACATACTAATTTTATCAAGAAAATCTTGCAATTGAGAAAAAGTACTCCAAACTATATGGTCTATGCAGAGTCTGGCAGATATCCATTAGAAATAACTATTAAATGTAGAATGATAGGTTTTTGGAACAAACTAATAGTAAATGGCACAAATAAATTATCAAAGAAATTATACCAATACATGCTTAATATACCTAATTTTAACTCAAAATGGATAAATCACATTCAGTGCATCTTAAATTCATGCGGTTTGAACGATATTTGGCTTAACCAAAAAAATATTACCAATACCAATATTAAAAAAATTGTCAAACAAACCTTGATTGATCAAGAATTTCAAAACTGGCACTCTTCAACACAGGAATCCAATAAAGGCAAGAACTACTTTCATTTTAAACAAAACATGGAAATGCCTAAATATCTTACAATATTAAAAAGACCAGAATATCTGAATATGATTAAATTTAGAACTGGAAATCATCATTTACCAGTAGAAATTGGCCGTTGGAACAACATAGAATATTGTGAAAGAAAGTGCACCTTGTGCAACCATAATGATGTTGGAGATGAAATGCATATGGTTCTCAAATGTCCTTACTTTCAATCAAGTAGGAAAAAATATGTAAAACCATATTATTACAAGTACCCAAGTATGCACAAATTCATTGAGCTTATGACAAACGACTCATTGAAGAGCTTAAAAAATCTCTCTAAGTTTGTGTCTATCATTACAAAAAAGCACAGAGAAATATTCTCCAACTAGTCTCAAACATTTGTTGCTTTGAACTACTATATCATAGTAATTATTGTACTTACATGTTGATGAGCAAAATGCTTCTTCTTTTCCAAATTTAATAATCTTTTTTATTATATAATCTTAAAGCAATATGGAAGCACACTTTGGGGAAAGGAGAGGCATTCCTCTCCTTTTAGCAAACTGTTAGCCACCATAGTGCAGATTCTGATTAATCTCAATACATGTACATGCTTCTACTCTTCCCCACAAAAGCCTACAAGTTATTTCAAAATGAGCTCTGAGAATCCTTACCGCTATATTTCTATTTGCTTGAAAATATTTGTGATCATCAACCAATTTGAATTCATTAAAAAATTAATTTAGTATAAGCTAGGCTTTGTAGACTAAGATCTGACAGCATTTCAGAGCAGGCTGATCTTGGTCTATAATGCCAGGCATACTTTAACGCTTGTCATGCTGAACCTGGAATATTCTTGTCTAGGCAGGAGCTATGGATAAACATCAGCCTGCACATGATGTGCAGTCTGATCTTTGCCTATCCCACCTGTTTTTCCTCCTTTGAAACCAGAAAAGCTTGAAAATTTAATTTTCAAAATGAGTACTAACTCACATGTAGTGCATCCAGTGTTTTGAAAACTTTGATCTTGTAGGATTCCAATTAAATCTATTTATTCAAGACAAATTATTTTTGCATGAGATAAAATCAATGAGCTTCAAATCACAACTTCATTCTGAAAACTCAAAAAAAGGGGTTAAATATTCCCCTAAGTCAGTCTTGTGTTTCATTTCGGCAAGGCCGACTGAACAGGGGAACTACAATACAGATAACAACGTAGCTGCATGCTCGTGAATAGATCTTTACGTGTAAACACATCCGTGTCATTCATGATTTTCCGATTTAGGAATGGACGACATTTTCTACCTTTTGAAAACAGATTCTTGTATGTCTTTTTGTTTCAAAAATCTTATTATTATAGTAATTTGATTATGAATGTGAGGGTGTTTGAACTCAAACAGTGACAAAATCAAAATCAAACTGAAAGATGGTCGATTAGTAACAGAATGAAATTTGTGTCAACCGGATGGATATCCAGTGTACAAAAAATTCATTTTATTTGCCAAGAGAATCTTAAAATACTCACAGTTAAGTTGATTTTAATTCCTTCTTAGTAAATCCACGAAAAAAGAATCACATAGAACCAAGAGAGATCACCACAGTTATTTAATCAAACAGTTTAAAACTTTGTTTATTTGAGAAAAAATAATCCACATTTAATAAGGCTACATGCTTTATTTACCCGAAATTCATCAATGAAATTACGTCATAGTGTGTAATTCACTAGACCAATCAAAATAGACCTAGTTACGATTTAGTAACGTACGCAAATGTTTGCCCTATAGTCTTTTTCATCAAAATAATCTGACCGAGGTTATGGCCCCCTTTAATTCCGCGATTACTTTATGTGATCCCCGTCACTGTATGAATGTATTTGTATGTAAGCAATATTATTTTGTAATGTTCGTATATCATATGTTTATGATTTGAACAATAAACCATTTGTATTTGTATTTGTATTTGTATTGAGATTGCATGGTTGTTATCGAGTAGTGCTCAAGTAAAAGTTAGATTGATCGAGTACAAATCGGAAATACCAAAGGACTGCGATCGTGAAAGGGTCGTGAATATTTTTGTAGGGTCGCACTTGAATTACTAAAGTGCAAATAGGTCTTTTGTAAAACTTGGTCGGGTTTAATCGAAGGGTTAAGGCAATTTAGTCGATTTGATCGGGATTGGGAACCTGGCTTCCTTCAAAAAAATATTTCTTTGTGCATGTAACTTCTGCTTCTATATTTCCATCATTTTAAAAATAATGTACCCCCTTTAGTGAATTGCTTGTCCGCGCACTTTGATAGCGCTACTCGATTTTGACTGCCTCGATAGGTCAGTGATTAGAGCAGTGGTTTCTTGAGCCGAAGGTCAGGTGCTCGAGTCCTGGTAAAAGCAATGTGTTTCCTTGGGCAGGAAACCTAAAAGCTACCGCCTCCGCCCATCCAGCTGTAAATTGTTAGCACTGGATAAAAACTTTTTTAAAAATAACTCTATTGCCTGTCGAATTAATCATGCAAAATTGATAACATCCGGAGTGAGTAAAGGTCGGTTAATAGCTACACATAGCTTATGTTTATGACGATAAATAGATATAATTGTTAAAGACGTTACGCAAGATACTGGTGACCCTTCGCGTTACAAATAGTTTTGACGTAGGCGTAAACATAACGTTCCATTTTTACTAAACTTTTTCACGCAAACATTTGCAAACGATATATTTCTTTTATTTAAACTCTATTAAACGTTGCCAATAATTGTGAAAATATTTAAATACAAAAAGTTTGTTATTTTTTATGTCATAAAATGGACACTGATTTCCAAAGATTTCGGCGCGTATTCAATAATATAATGCAGAGTAGGATTGATTCGTTGTGATTTTGAAATACTCATCAAAGTAAAAATATGCGGGCGAAAACAAATAATTTTAGTGGTTCAAAAATGTGATTTCTATTTACTAGAAATATTTATTTTCAAATTATTGATTTGATCTTATTATTCATATCAAGGACTTTCAATTAAGATTTGCAAGATGATCCAGAAAAAATCGCGCAAATCTGAACCGCTCGATCTCACCAATGAAGAAAGCATACTTTGAATACAAATTTGATATTTTACTGCTTTTTATTCAGTTTGATACTATGTTTTCTGTTTAGGATCTTCTCAAACAGATCAGTTTATGACAGTATCATGATTTTTTTTTTATTTTTTTTTTTTTTTTTTTTCATTTTGCTTTTACATGTATTTTATTTTCATAATGATTGAAGTTTGGATCTCTATCTTGTTTCTGTATAATGCTTAAATTTGGAGCAATTTAATTTATTCACTTCTAATTATTATAATAAGTAGCATAGAGTGAATTGAAATATAAAACACAAAATTGTCAAATCAACCATTTAAAATGCGAATACGTTAAATCATATATATTCATCTTTGTTACGGGAAAAAATCAACGTCGCGTTCTGAAAAACAAACGTAGGTGGGACATTTTTGGGTGACTTTTGTATTTATCAATAAAATTATAACTATAAGGCCTAGAATTAAAACAATCATATTTTTGTAAACAGAAAGGAAAATGTATTTTTATATAGAAAACTTAATTCAATGCATCAAGATAAAGATAAAAAAAAAAATTGGATGGAAAATAGTAATTTTTAATTATCAATGTCAAAAAATGACAGTGGGACATTTTTGGTGACTTTTGTATTTTGGCAATGCTTCTTAACGACAATTCAAAGAATAAATTTATTTACATTTTTCGAATCTATAGAAAAAATGTATTTTTTCATGTAAAAATCAGTATGATTAGTGAACTTTACATAGAATAGTATAGACAAGAACCCGACTTCACTTACATCGTCGTTACGGTGGGACATCTTTTATGTTTTTAATTAATCATTCGTGCGATCTTCATTTTTTCAACTACATTTTTAAAAGATATCACTGACGAAACTAGAAACATTATGACTTCGTCCTGATACAAAATTATTATGATGTTAACATCTAGGTAATAAAGACAGCAAAATGAAAGACCTCGATCGGAGGACAGTGTAACGCGGGACACGTCGTTTTTACACTATTTTTAAACGTTTAGAAGGCAAAATATCCTATGCACATTCATCATAATGCGGATCTGACCAAATAATCATGTAGAATGTTATTTGATGCAAAGTTTGGTGTATATTTCATTAATTTCCGATGAAAAATACGGATTTTATAGCCAAAACAAGGTAATAATGTCGACGTTTTTGAAAAGTGTCACCAGTATCTTGCGTAACGTCTAAAATGATTATTAATTCGATGTCATATGCCGCATTTCAAAGTTTTACTTTTCTTCATTTCAGAATTAAGTATGCTTTCAAAGGTAATCCTATCTAACTTTGTACATTTTCGTGATGAACAACAATTCGACTTCTCTGGCGGAGGGGCATTCTTTTTTATTGGCGGTAATAGATCGGGAAAAAGCTGCGTATTTGAAGCAATCAAAAGGTGTATGAGCACGTCCAAGAATTTCTTCTTTTCAACTTCTGATGATAAAGATAAACCATTGGTTGTTATATGCGAATATTCGGACACACAACTTGGTAAAACGATATATTCCTGTTACGTAAGCATTCGGTTAAATACGCACGACAAGGAAGCTACACCCCGCACAGAAAAGGAAACGGATGGCGAAAAAAATAGTCTTGAACCTGTCGTTGTGAAGATCTTCTTTATGAAAGATCAATCAAACTTTGAATCACAGGCTATAAATGAACTATCCGTGGACTTATTAAAGAAGAACAGCGACGGGTTTCCTGTGAACTATTGCTTTGAAATTGATGAAGAATCTAAACAAAGAGCTGAAAAGCACCTTTGCGGTGCTATTACTATAGATTTAATACATTCTTTTGTTAAAAATTTTGTCCGAGAATCAAAAGAAGTAAATGAGTCCACACATAAAGTTGAAGATTATAATGGAAAAACACCATGCGAAAAATCTTTGAAAAAGCATGTTGATAATCAGATCGTCATAACAGTCCCTATGAGAAGTATAAGTCCCTTCCAATGGACAAAGAGTAAGAAATTAGATGTGGTCCTAAGAAGAAGAGAGAAAATCAATTTTGTTGTGGAAATGGCGGAAAGGTCTGAGATCTTAGCCTGGTATTTAAATCTAAAAGACATAGACCCGGAAGAGGACACTGAAACTGCTACCAAAAACAAAAGAGTAAAAGGAGATGGCGAAATATTTAAATCTGAAAAGAAAAAAGTCTATGATACTTTTAATGTTCTGACCAATAATAGCAAGATAAGGTTTGAAAAGAATGGGGATGAAATCGTTGTCATTGATAACGGAAATACGATATCTCTAGAGAAGGCCCCCGAGGGAATATTTGAAGCAATGATTTGCTCAATTCTATTGTCGATGGATGACTTCAAGACTGTTTGTCTAGAAGAGCCAGGAAGAGGTATGCATATGCAGATGGTTGAACGTCTAAGAGATTTCATTCTGAAAGGAATAACAAACAAAACCGTGATAATCGTCAGTCACATTCCAACATTCCTAAGTTCTTGGAATTTAGACAACATTTTCTTTTTTAAAGGTTCGATTACAAATAAGAATGAATCCTACTTCACAGCCATTCAAGGTAATTCGATATTGACGGATAAAGAGGGAAAATCTAAGCGTATCATGACAAATAGCACAATGGCAACAATATTCTTTGCGAAGCGGGTACTACTTGTGGAGGGAGAATTCGATTTAAGATTCATGGCTGAGCTAAAGTCTATTCTGTTTGAAAACACTGAGATGATTAAATCTTTATTCAAAATATACAATGAGGGACAGAAAGAGTCTGAAGGGGCGGATGATCTTCTTCTTGATGGTTTCCGACAGTTCGTCTCGTCTTGACATATTTTAAATTTACAGGGTGAGCAAAATAAATACAGAGTAGCAAGAGTTTGTCGAGCGCTCAAGCTTGAACGGTATTTCCTGTTAGACTATGATGCGATTTTTGAAAAGAAAGAAGATTTTATTGTGAAAGAGTTCATACTCTGTGGTAAAGGCGACAGCTTGGAAACCACAAAAGCAGACGATCCTTTATTTGGAGAAAAGGGAATATTTGTTTGGAGGAATGACTTGCTACCTAACGACAAAAATGTAAACGGTGGTACAATTGAAAACGTACTATATTGCATGTGCGAAGAATACCCGGAGTTGAAAAAGACGTTGGAAGAAAACAAAGTAAAACTCACATTATCTGAAAAGTCAGGAAAGCGTCAGTCGGCGGGGCGTGCTGCAAATCGCCATGCAGAAGAAAACGTAAAGCCAGATTCAGAGGTTAATGTCAAACGAGTGATTACAAAATTGTTTAAAGGGAAAGAATTAACGGACGAAAACGTCCAAAAAACTGTAATGAAAGTAATTGAAGTATCTCTAGAAAAGAAAAAACATGACTTGCTTAGGTTCTTAAAATTTGTTGTAAAAGCTTATATTGAAACATTTGCGGATGAAGATATTCTTAAAGAAAATGAAACAGCCTAATATTATTAGATGTCCTCCATAAAGTAACGTTCTTGCATTATTAGCTCAGCATTTTAACAAAATTCTAATTGATATTGCATTTAGTCTTAAGGACTTCGCCTTATTAGGAAGGCCTACTATTCGATCGTGAAATTCTTGGAAATTAGGCTATATTTGTTTAATTGTTGTGGTTCATCCGTTTAAATTTTTAATATCCATTATGATACGATTATAATAGTATTCGATTCAATTATTTAAAAGTAAATGAATATAACGATAAATGAATATATAGTTATTTGCATCATACAGTTAAAAAATCGTGAAATTGACACTCACTCCGATTAAACTCATTCTAAATCATTCACTAAGCTCTCCAATCATTCATTCGAAACACTCACTCAACTCTATCAAAAAAAAGCAAGCTCGGAAATCATTAGAAATAATTTCAATGTCGTTCTAGGCGATCAACATTTATTCAAATCGATCCAGTTATTTAACGATTATTGGCTGGAGTGGATTTAAAGTGTCTAAATGGTCCATGAAGACACACTTACAGAATTTACGTAAATTTATTTAAGGGAGGTAATAAATATCGCTGATTTTGTTCATCTCGAACAAAATTATCGATATGAAATAAACTCTCTTTATTTCACTCAAATTCGCACCACAATCTCATTCAATTTCAATTTAAAATCATGCCAAAATTAGTCATATTGTCAATTTCACGATTTTCTTAACTGTACATTGCAAAGTAATTCTCAAACTAACAAATAGGACTAATAATAAGTAAAATAGGGTCCGTATAAAAGCTTTTAGCTAATTATGAGGGCGAGTGGTCAGCCCGATAAGCTCAGTTGTGAGAGCACCGGACTTCAAAACCATTGAAGTTCGACCGCGTGGGTTCGATTCCCGGGCTGACACACTAACATACTAATTGTCTTTCGGATGAGACGTTAAACCGAGGCCCCTTGAAACGGTGCTTTACACCGAGCACGTTAAAGAACCATGTCGGATCTCAGCAGTAGTTTCGTCATGTATTCTTGCTCTATCCCCCGTAACAACTAACCGTCTTCTGGGGACGTCGCTCATATGGGCATGTGCTACGGTAGCGATGATAATTAAATGGAAATACAAACATGTGGGCGAGTTTAAAACAGAAGCCTGTTTAATAAAACAAAACAAGATTGCTGATAGGTTTTGTCATACAGCTGAAATTTGTTTGGCCATCAGGGAAATGATCTTCGCAAGCGAAAGGTTTATCCCCTAAATCTAATCCATTGATTGTTTTTCGAAAAGTAAGATAAGTAGAACTTTCGCCAGTCTTGGTAAGATGCCTTTTGAATGAGCAAACGTGAAAACAACAAAATGTTAATAGGAAAAGGTGTAGATATTAAAAGAAAGTAATTGAATCTCAGTTTTTGACTTTACTTGCAACTGTTTTGTCACTGTAGTGATCTTGAAGTGTGCCTGTCTTACTAAATCATTTAGGCACCCGATACGACTTTTTTTCTTCAGATGTTTGAAATAAAAATTGAGCCTGTGCATGAGATTTCCAACAATTTCAAATATGCGCAAAGCAGAGACTCTGACCAGCCTGTGCATCTGCACAGTCTGACAAGAGTCTTCACTATGCGTTTAATAGATAGATAAGGTCTTAAAGTACCTGTACACCATCAGGTAAAATTATATTTACAGTAGGTGGCTGTCTACACTGCTCCATGTTTGCACCTCAAGCACACGTAAAATTGTTGGTGATGTCTCGCACATCCTCAATTAGTATTGACCTTGTCAATTGACATCGCAAATACTCATGAGGTGTATCCTATTGAACAATATTTTCACAGATGTTGATTAGAACTCATATGATTTTGAGTACAAGGCGAGATTTTTGTCCGAACTTGTCATTTATGAATAAAGATGCAATCATTAAAGTAGCGTGAAAGTTTAAAATTGAATTATCCTTTTTCACTATAACAAGTTTATCTGCGAAATCAAAATTAACCATTGTCATGCTGAGTTAAAATCCTCTTAAAGAACTGCACTCATATCAAAGTACTGAAAGCCCAAGAATCTAAGGGTGTAGGGAAATCTTTCCCTTTGAAAATCAATTTCAAAAACAAAGCTGTCTTGAAATGGGAGAACAGGTGGTTTGGACAAAATCAGACTGCACATATGACTATACCACCTGCTAAAGCAGGAATATTCCGGATTCAGCATGACAAGGATTAAGCATTCTCTTAAACACTTCTGTAATAATTGATAACCTAAAAGCTTTTTTTCATGTTTCAGAAAACGCGTTGATGTTATCTACGTTCGAAAATGCATATAAAACGTTTTGACAAATTGCAAACATTTTCGAACGAGGCCGACTTTAGGCTTTTTTATTATTTTGTCCACATAATCCTGTCCACCCACGAAATTTAACCCTTGTCATGCTGATCCCGGAATATTCCTGCTTTTGCAGGGGGTATGGACAAACATCAGCCTGCACATATGTGCAGTCTGATCTTAGTCCATACCACCTGATTTTCCTCTTTTTAAACCAGAAAAGTTTCAGAAATTATATTTTCAAAATGAAATGCTGACTCACAATTAGGAAATACAGATCTTTCAGCACTTTGATTTAAATATTATTTTGCCAAGGTTTTTTATTCAGCATGTTAAGGGTAAAGTATATAGTAATTGAGCAAATTTGAACACTTGGCAGAAAAATGTTTAGGCAAAGATCAGTTGACATGTATTACCTAGTTTTTACCTGGAGCATTGTTCTTTCCTTATAAGTTACAGTAAATGTAGCAATTGAAATTAGTCCAGTTTCTTAGGAGATGTTCAAAGAGTTCAAAATTAAAAATGCTATGCCCTGTCAGTCTGATATTTATTGCCCATTCAAATTTCATGAAAATCTTTGGAAAGAGTCACCAAAGGAACAATCTTGGAAAGATGCATTGAAATTGGTCCAGCGGTGATGATGTCGTTCTAAGATTCGATAGTTAAAAATATCACACCCTGTCATGGCCATATTTACAGGCTGATCACAATTTTGCAAAAATAAAATTGAGAACGGTTGTCAAAGGAACTTTCCGGCAAAGTTTTGTTGAAATTTGTCAAGCGGTTAAGGAGAAGAAAAAAGATTAACCCTTGTCATGCTGAACTCGGAATATTCCTGCTTTGGCAGGAGCTATAGACAAACATCAGCCTGCACATATGTGCAGTCTGATGTTAGTCTACACCACCTGTTTCTTATTTTCAAACCAGAATTGTCAATAGATTTAGTTTTACAAATAAAAATTGACATACAGTGGGTACTTTCAGTGCTTTTTAGCCTTTGATTTTGATGAAAATTTGAGCCAAAATTTATTCAGCAGGACAATGGTTAAGATTGTTGACGACGGACGACGCTGGGTTATCACAAGAGCTCCCCTGACGTGCTCAAGTGAGCAAAAAGCAGCATCAGTGAGGCTGGTTTTGTCGTGATGCCGGAATTGCCTAGCTGCACAGCACTGTGATAAGGAACTTAATTGACAGCTAGTTTCATACAATTCCAGTGAACTGTAAAAAATAGTCAAGTAGTTTGAAACATTTCCAGTCATCCGGGGAAAAAGGAATAATAAGATAGAATAATGAGGCTGCTAAAGCTAAGGAAGTGCACCGAGTTTCTTTTGAATTTTGATTTTTTAAAAAGAGATATTTCTTTGAAAATTCAATTTGGGTTGTTTAAACCGAACCAAAAAATGCATTTTATGATAAGGTAGTGGACCCGTAAAAGTCCCACAACGTTTCCGAAGTAATGAACTTAACAGTGTTGACCGAGGTTTCCTAATGATTTTAATTAGGAAACCTCGGTCATCATTGTGAAAGTTTTTAAGTGCCGAAATGTAGCGGAACTATTACGGGTCCACTACTTTAAAGCGAGATACTATGTCTTTTCAATCTATGACGTTTTTTTTACTTGCACTCGTGTTGCAATGGTGACAAGTTCTTTGATTCGGTAAGACATAAGAATGGCGTTGGATCAAAATCCTAAGAAACTTAATTCACTATTCGAAAATCAGCTCTCTCAGATTTTGTCCGTCCGTCTACATGTTAACTTTTGGCCTTTCATACCTTCTTGTGACTGTTTTTAACGGAACAGCGATTATCTATCCCACAATAGTTCTGATTTGCAAAGGGGACGAGTCAAAAGAGTATGATTTTAAGAGAGTCGTTCTTGTATAAAAGTGAGTATTTTTATAAAATAAATTTTGCCGTAGATATTGACTTCCTTATGATATCGAATCTGAGTGTGTTTTTTCTTTGTTAAAAACCCGTTTGATCAGATGATCGATTATTGTTTTTTTTTTTTTTTTTTTTGATGAACCCCATACTCACATATTTAGACCAATCAAAAAGCATTATTTAACGAAGTTGTCGGATTTTCACGAAGAAAACTAGAAAAGCAGGCGAGTAATAACGGTACAAATCACGCGATATTAAAGTTAAAGGTGACAAAACCGTCGATATGCTAATTAGCATGTCAATGTAAGGAATAGTGGACATTTCAACATGTCAAATGATTATTATAAAACCACGTGTTTTACTATATGTTTACATTTTCTTACTACTAAACAGCCTCAATCACCCCTCGTGTTTAAGAGCGGAAAATGCGAAAATATAAGCATTAACTAGATAGACAAAATCATTATTTAGAAATCATTATAAATTCGAAAATATTTTTGGGAATGCTATTAAGCTGAAATTAAGGTTTAACCACATACAAATACTTCACTCATAAGCAATTTTATGTAATTGGTGAAAAGGCTCGTCCATACAGAAGTCAAACGGACTATAACCTCTTCTGAGGTGTCATCCGCTCTTATCCGCGAGGCTTCCGATGAACATCCACTCACCAAGATTCTTAATTTTCGAAGTTTAGTGAAACAGAAATACGCAAATCCTCGTTGCGTACGCAAATATTCACGAAAAACTCTTCCGAACGCAGTTTAGTGAAACGCCCCCCCCCCCCCCCCCCTGGATCGGAACGTAATGCCTCTCCGGTGGACTTAAGGTGCACCCACAGGTGCATTAAGAGCAACTTGGGGACATTGATTATGTTGTTGAATGCTGTCAGAACTCTCAAAAATGTATCCGTTTTAAATGCCGACTCTTGTTTCAAAAATGAGTCCATTGTAAACTTAAACGTGAATTGTATTTTTTTACGTCTTTAGAAAATGATTTAAACACGTATTTGAAAGTAGCCAAACAATTAAGCCACAGAATCGTATAAGGCCACATCTGATGGCTTTTTTCAGTAAGAAAATAACTAGAGGCGCTTGGGGGCCTGTTTCGCTTCACAGACCTGAATCTCCCGATCGATAATGATCATCAAAGAATGATGAGGGATATTTTCATATGAAAAAAGAGAAGCTACTCATATATAACAAACAAACATTATTTGAATTCCACCCTAAGATTAATTAGTAGAAATGGAGCTGAAATCAAATTGATACCTCTTGGTGATCTTTAAAATTTTATTATAATGATGATATGACCTACGCCACGGGAGTGAAATAAGCCCATTGAATATATCTGATATTACACAGGTATTATTACACTAGTGGAATAACTATACAAATGAGCTAAGAACGAAGAAAAACTTTATATTTTTGTTAGGAAAATGACGTCATAATGGGTCTGCTGACGTCATTTCGCATGGGTTTTATTCAGTTAATAAAGAAACGCAAACAGCGTTATATGTTTCGCCGAAAAACAAATAATGATACTCAATAAATATCGTCATTTTCTCGTTTTATCACCAATGTCGGGTTAAATTATAGACTATAAAACTTGTGAACATCAAATACCGAATTTATTAACTCGTCATCTATAAACAGATAAAAACTCGACGCAGCTTTGTTTTTTTTTATCTTTTTATAGATGACTCGTTTAAAAATTCAGTTTTCAATGACCACTCATTCACTTTCCTCTATTTATCGCGATATCATATCATCATATAAGCCAATCAGTTTCATTTATAAATTAAAGGAAATTTTCCTCTGACTGATTAAACTTTTTGCGGGTAAATAAACTGTCACACTAGGATCATTTATTTGAAATGGTTTATCTATTCATTAGTTTCTGAGAAAAATGATTTTCACAGTTTCCACTTTATAACATATATATGACTAACGCACCTAATAGACATCTTTTCGTCAGATCACATCAATATTATGCTGTCTAGTAAAGGGTCATCAAAGGATCACTCACGCAAATTTTCGTATTGATTAATCAAGCCATTAGTCTCTAGGGAAAAGACTTTTCACAGTTTCCACAAAAAAAACACACAGAATTGACATCTGCTCATTAAAGACATAATTTCCATCCGATCAAAGTAATTTTGGGCAGGCTGATAGAAGGGTCACCCAAAGGTTATTCGAGTAAAATTTGTAAATATCCTTTACCCATTAATTTTGAGCAAAGTTAGTTTTTACCCTATTCAAATGTATCGAAATTAACAACGCATTTGAAGTCACGATTTTTGAAAAATAAAAGTATTTGAAAGAATCTGATGGAAAGGTAACCCTTTTTTATAGTAAAAGTTTACAGTCGGACAGACGGACAAACGCACTGATGACGGAAAAGCCCAAATAAAAATCCACTGGCCTTTCGGCCAGTGCACTTGAATTCATCCCAAAAAGCCATACCAACGTATGAGCAGTGACCTTTACTATTTGTTTATCATTTCATTCTTTATTGATTGCGTTACTTGAGTCGTCTAGGAAGCAAAAACACCATTATTTTGCGTAGATCATACGGCTTTTAACAAATTAATCTTAAAACGCCGCCGAAGGGGGACGTGTATTGGTATCATCCCCGTCTGTCTGTCCGTCCGTCCCGACGTCAGTCCGTATGACGCGATCTTGTGATCGCAAATTCAATTATGGACCAATTTTGATGAAACTTTGAAAAAAAAAATCCAAGTCACCTGAGCTTGTGCATATTATCGCGCTCTGCTGAAATTAAGCTGCGTCGTGAAAAATGGGGTCTTAATGTCAAATTTCTTGAGAACGCAGCTCCCCCATCATGTATGGATCGATTTGGATGAAACTGTCAAAAAATGTTCCTAGTCACCTCAGTTTGTGTACATTATCGTGCTTTTGTGAAACTGCGAAGTCAGAGAAAAAAAAGGGGCATTCACGTCAATTTGTTATATGTCTATACGACCACATCTTCAGAATGTTCCCTTCACCTGACTTTGCACATATAGTCAGGATTTGGTGATATATATTCTTTTTTTTTTAAAGTAAGAGGGTTTTGTAAATATTCTTGCTAAAACATTTTCTCTTTTAACCATGGGTTGGTTTCGGGTTCTATCCCCGTCGGCGGCACTCTCTCTTTCCGAGTATTTGTCTCTCACCAATGGGTTGATATCGTAGACTTATGTAATATAGCAGCTGGAGGGTAGGAAAGGATGTGGTAGTTGTACTTGTGAGAGAAACCATTGTTAGGTGCTCCAGCCGCCACGATATAACTGAAACATGTTGAAAGCGGCGTTAAACTCCATTCAATCAATCAATCAATTAACTATGGGTGGATATTCATGAAGCTTTTACATACTGTTTAAAGTCATATGGCCATGTGCATATTGCCATCTTATGGCCATATACAAATTGTTCTGATTTAGTTACTTACAAAAATAGCAGAAACTGAGACATCTAAGACAAATGAAAACTTTGCAGGTTTATTCTTTATCACACCTATAGCCCAACACCCAAGAACAATAAACAATACCCCATGATTGAGACATTTTCACTCCCTATGCCAGTTTTCTGAAACAAGTTTTCTGACATCTTAAGTGTTATAGGTCAAGTCTAGAATTGAGCTAGTATAGGTCATAATGTTTTCCTTTGTGACCCGTCCATTTGGGTTCAAACTTTTTGTACTTGGCTGATTTTCTTATTCTAGAAGTATCATTCAACCTTCCTGTGTGTAGCCTCTGGTCGGCCTCTACTTGAATCAATCTCTTCTTTAAATATTTATCATATAAAGTTCTTAGAGGGTACCTCTTTGTGTGACCAGTCAAATTTATAACAAGAGAACAAAATGGCCCTTTACCAATCATCATTATCTTAAAGTATCCAAATATTCAAGGGCCAACCAAAATTTCGCCAATATAATGTATATATTTATATATATTATAAATTAAAAAGGGAGCTTTTTTATGGACATAGAGATCCTTAACAAGTTTGAGAAATATTCAACTCAAACTATAGCATCTAAGGTGGTAACCAGGAAATTGTCTTTCAGTTTTGTTTCCTGCAATAAAAGTCAGAATGCCATATAAATTGATAGGGAAATTCCTTTTGACCAGACAATCATCCTGATCAAGTTTTAGAAAGATTGAGTCAAAATTGTGACCTCCAGAGTGGTAACAAGGAAAATGTTTATAAGGCTTCTTTTACCAAATCATAAGTCAGAATCACCAAAAAATTCAAAAGCAATCTTCCTTATGACCAGACAAACATCCAGATGACTGACACTTGATGACAGACCATCAAGTTCCTCAAAGTCCACAGTGTGCATGCTGTTTCAATTGATTTTGAATAGTACATCTTCACATTCACAAGCCCTGCATTCAGGATGACAAAACGGTGCAAACTGTTTTCAAATTATACATTTTTACATATTCTCTTGCATGCATTCTGTCATCTTGAATGCAGGGCTTGTTTGCCACTTAAAACAAATTTAAACATGTCACATTTTATAGGTATTAATTACTTTAATCTTGTGCACAGCTTCTAAACCCTGCCATGGATTAAAGTTAAGAAAACAAGTTCAATTTACATGTGCCTATGAATGACTTTAATGAGTTTTATACCAAGATCACCACACTAACCATGGCAGAACTAAAATGTTTAGTACTTGCCTCGGATTAAACATTATAATATTATTTCATTTTTCTCCTAATAAAACTCCAGGGAGCTACACATAACATGGTCAGGGAGCCTTTATTTAGTATGTATTTACTGATAAAAAAAATAGATTTATGTCTCTTATGCCCTTTTCCCTTTAATTTGAGGTGACTTTCCTCTAAACAATCATATAAATAATTGTTTAGAAGTTTCACATCAAATTAATGAAGACGTCTCAAAAAGTTCTTAAAATTTAGGCATTTGAGGTGGGTTTTTCTTAGTAAAAAATGTAGGGGTGCTACAATTAGGAAGGGCGCTATTATTAGGGGAAACACAGTTTAATGTTTAACTTAGACATTACTAATGAACTTAAGTTTTGCAATTTGGCTTGCATGTTGGTAGTGTGCATTTGATCTTTGGGTGCCCAAGTCCTTGTAACTATTGATCAAGGTGTGTTTACAAAATTTTTGTTGCCCAACGATCATTTTGCTTTACTGAGAAATTTAGGGATCCATGCTTCCATGTTTTTGTCTAAACAGATAACAGCAATGATCTAAAAGGCAGTCTAAACTAGACTGACACAAAGCGACTAATACCCCCCTACTAGTACTTGTCAATAATGAAAAACCATTTTCCATTGAAGGGCCATAACTCTGCCAAATGTCAGGGGACTGTAGCCCAAATATCACTTGCATATCTCTGCCTATCTCTACTTATCACATCTGTAAAGTTTCAATGAAATCCACCAGTTAGTTACTGAGAAATTGAGTGGATAAGAAAATGCTACCAACAGACAAATGGACAAGCTGACTCCTAAATAACCCCCAAACAAAGTTTAGGGGGGGGGGGGGGGTTATAAAGAATAATAACAAATGTGCATCCTTTTTAAAAGTTTACTTTTTTGGTAAAGTAAATATAGAGGAAAATAAACATAAGTTATCTTAAAACTATAACAATTTAACTAGATTACAATAAATCACAAATAAAATGGTTAATTATTTGGTATTAGATGATACAAGTTCTTCATTGCAAAATATCTTGATTTGTTTTATCGAAATTATTCAATATATCAAAGGTAACGGACCTATCATAATCACCTAAGCAAAAGAGTCACATGTTACTTCAAAATCTCCAAACCTTCTTTTATAAATATTGAGGGGTCAACCAAAAATTATTGAAAGTGCCTACTGGTATACATATAGGCACTTCTAATAGTTTTACACTGACCAATTGATAAAGCCTGAGTAGTTTAACTGTTGAAAGATAATTCTACCTTACACCAAAGAATTATCCTCTATTTATTATGACATCTGAAACACTAAATTTACAAAAAAAATTCCAACAATTTCTTTAAACACAGAAAAAGAATGCAATGAAGATTCAAAGTCTTTTGTAAGTCAATTGGTGCAAACCATAGTAACTATTATACTTATAGAAAACTTACACCCTTTCAAGTTTTTATTCTTTTTGAATTCTTGGAGGGTCAAAATTGGATGAGATTGCTGACAAGTTTGAAAAGTGTGCGCAACTTTCAATGGAATTATCTTATAAGGCGGGAAAATTGTGGAAAAAAATAATAAATTGTTACACCCATTATGTTGTAAATAAAAATCAGAATCTTAAGCCCATATAGGACTGATGACAGAACTTATGCTAAAATATTAGTTCCACAAATTATTCTTCGAACTTTGTTATATAAAGTGAAACTCATCAAAAGAAAACTATTACATAGGGCCTGCGCAACATTAATTGTAAGTGCCTATAGATATATAGACACAATGGTGTTGCACTGACCCCATGATGTACCTTAACCCTTGTCATGCTGAATAAATTTTGGCTAAAAATTTCCATTAAAATCAAAGAGCAAAAAGCACTGAAAGTAAATGTACTGATGTATGTCAATTTTTATTTGACAAAGTAAATCTATTGACCATTCTTGTTTGAAAGTGAGAAACAGGTGGTGTGGACTAATATCAGACTGCACATATGTGCAGGCTGATGTTTGTCTATAGCTCCTGCCAAAGCAGGAATATTCCAGTTCAGCAAGACAAGGGTTAATAATGTGATGTAATAATGTACCTTATCAAATTCAAACTCGTTCCATTTGTGTTAGGAATGGATTTAAAAATACATAAATTTATTATGAAATCAAAAGGATATGCATCATATTCTTACTTATATAATCATTGACTTTTGACTTGGCAGGGTGGAGCTTAAGTATGGGACAAATGCATTTTAAGTTCATTTTGTTTGAATGGGGGTTAAATGCCTCTTTTGACTGGAGCACCTAACAATGGATTCCTGGTTTATCTTTCACTAATACAACCACCACATCCTTTCCTAGCCTCCAGTAATGGGGTCAATGCACTTAAGGTTAAGGTAATCAGACTTTATTCATTATTATTTACTTCTAAAGGTAGTCAACATAATAACTTGAGTCCGTAGAATGTAGGTTGGTAACCAAACCCTCGTAACTTCAGCTTGTCCAAGCTGAAGTTATGAGGCTTTGGTAACCCAACAATGATATGTGTTCACTTACTCTTAGCATATGAATCCTTCTGGTTTTAGAAAACAGTTATCTGCAAGCGTCCATGATTATTTCCTGCTAACTTTTCAATGAACCTAAATTTTGTCACAGCTAAGCCCCGCCCCTGCCAGTTCTATAATAACAAAGAATGAATGGTTAAATTAAATGCTTTCAATTATACACACGTTTAAAGCCGTATACATGAAAAGCAATGATGATTAACAACTATTAAAATAAAAATATACACACATTGTAGAGAATAACTATTTTTGAGCAAATGAATCTCTTTTGTACTGATTATGATAAATAACTAAAATAGTTTTGTGTACTCTATAATTGGTTGAAAATATAATTTCATGGCTATATGGAAAAAAGTATGAAACTATTTTGAATGCTTGCAGGAACAGAAAGTTCCATAAAAATCTAAAATATTTCCCAAAGAGAAATAAATGATTAAGTTTCATCCCTACTTTGAATTATCAGAATTAAGGAGAAAATTTTTATTTCAATGGAGTATGAATCTAAGAACTATGCCAATGACCGCATCTGCTATGTGTATTCATACAAGGTCATTAGAATTTTGACACAGTAGGACAGAGGTTGAACTTAAGTATTTGAGATTATTCATGTAATGATAAGATATCTGGACCCTAGATTACAAATCTTTTTTTTGTTCTCAACTGAGAATTATCTAATTTTGCATTAATCTATATTTTGAGGGGCCATCACTTAACTATTGTAAATATACTGTAATTCTCCTAATAAACGTTCACGGGAGCAATACAAAACATGGTCAGGAAGCTTTTATTTTGTATGTATTTTTCTGATTTAAAATCATTAAAATTGAAGCCTTTTAGGTCTCTTTCCCTTTAATTTGAGGTGAATTTCCTCTAAAACAGTCATATTTGAGGTGAATTTTCTCTGAACAATCATTTATAAGATTGTATAGAGGAAATTCACCTCAAATTAGAGAAGAAGCCTCGAAAAGTCCCTAAAATTTAGGCATTTGAAGTGGGTTTTCTTAGTAAAAAATGTAGGGGTGCCACTATTAGGGAGGGTGCTATTATTAGAGGAAATACAGTATTCTTAGGCGCCTAAAATAGTTTTGCACTAGACCCTCAAATTGAAGTCCAATCAAGGAATAGTCAACAACGCCATTAAAGTACAATGCAGATACACAATATTAAGAATAACTCCAAGAATTTCTTATCTATAATCCTTATGTTTTGCCCTGGCAGAACTGAGCCAAAATACTGCGTCTTTGCATTTAAGTTTTAGGTAAATTAGCTTTTGTAATATTTTAACTCAGTTTTTACATAGTAGACATTCTTTAAATCGTAGGATGGTAACCAAATCTATATAACTTCAGCTAAACCAACTTTGAACCGTGCTCACTTTCACTTAGCACATCAATTGCTGACTAACCTTTGAAAGAACAAAATATACTAAAAAGTAAACTTGCAAAAATATGTAACGGCTTAGCCTCACCCTGCTCGGCAAATAATAACACGGAATAACAATGACAAAAACTATCTATATTCAACAATTAAAGCTGCTCTGAAGTACATGTATATACAATGAAATTCCTATATGCATTCTTTGGAATAGAGATAAAAAAAATCTTCTTTTTTCCTTCCTTTCTTATCAAAACAAAAAAACGAGAGCACTTCAATTGGCTGACATCACTGGGATACAGGAGCTAGGTTGAATAAGAGGGTAAAAAATGGTCCTAAACCACTCGCCTAAATTTTAGTGAATCCAGTGGACCTCATTTAAAAAAAAAAAAAACTCCAAAAAACCTTAAAAATTACAAGCGAAATAAATATTTCAAATCCTTAAATATTAATACACAGACTCATGATTTTTTTTCAATATGAGAATTACTATCAAACTACAAACTGGCACTTGCATCAGAAGGGGTCTAAATCTAAAGGAAAATGATTGTTTAAATTGAAAATAATCAAGATAACAGACATACAAATTGATTCACCTGACCTTGTCAACAACTGGCATAAAATATTTCTGGAATGCTTCGTAAGACTGAAAATTCAGGAATGTGTGCTTGAGAGCTGAAATATTTGACCCGTCACACAAGAAGGGGCCATCCAGGAACTTTATAAAATACCTTTTTGAAAAAGAGATAGGGTCCAGCATGAGACAACCAGAGGTTGCATTCAAAAAGATCTTTCACATGAAGGTAGATTGATCATTCTAGATTCAGAAAATAAGTAAAGTGCGAAAAGACTAACTAGGGTCAACACTTTACGCACTACCCAGATGGTCCCTTTTAGCGTGACAGGTCACATATACTTAAGTTAACGGTTACAGAAAGAAATGGCCAACATGCAAAAAATTAGTCTTCATTGACTAACTGATATGTATATAAACTTAGAGCACGTAAATAATCAGTTCGAAGGTTATTAAGGGCAAAATATTCCATAAAAATTCTGACTGTATTTTCAAATCAGACCAGTAAGATATTTTATCTCTTGGCTCATTTAGGAAAAACTTCGATTCCCACATTAAAATATCCTCATTATTCAATGTCAAAAACAAATTTTGTTCAAATAACAAACAAAACATTAACAATACAAATGTGAAGCAATTTAAGTACAAATGTTGAATCTAGAGTACAATATTCGCTTTCCTTTCCTGTCCATCTCTTCTCTAGAAAACCCACAACCAAAATCTGTGTAATATCCTTCATTTCCCCATATAAAGTTTCCCCTAGATTTGGAGATTGGTCTTACAACAATTGACCAATAAATCCCCCCCTCCCCATTGGACAAAAAAGTCCCTATGGCCTGTTTTACCAAATATCTTGCAATAGTAACTAAATATGGAATTCTGCCAAGCATCCTATCATTGGAATCATCTTCTTCAGATGATTCCAATGCTAGGGTGCTTGGCAGAATTTAACAATAAATGAAAACACCAGGTATGATTTGTACCGGTAATTTTGCCTTACAATTAATTTTTAAGAAGTTTAGTAAAACAGGCCCCAGGTCCATATTTTGCAAAACCCCTGCAGGGGTTTATTAGAGAAATATTGTATGGTTTACTTTTATAATATATTCCTGGAAATATCATAACATATTCCGATACTGAAGTTTAATTCTACAAGCACATATGTATTTAAAATGAAAGCACAAAGGAAATAATGATCATTATAGAGTACAAATCATAACAAATATCAATTCATAATGTTGAACATTGTTTGTAAAAAGCTATGTCGATTGCTAAATAAAACAATTCTTACTGTCTATACAATAACATGTATAAGCAGTTACAACTGTTTTGTGCTGAGCCATAAATTGTCCTTAGACAATTTGATGGCTCAGTGTGAAAAACAGTTGTAACTCCCTATTAACATTTAGGGAGTTACAACTGTTTTGTGCTGAGCCATTGAATTGTTATATCTAGTGTGAATAAAGCTATAGATTTGACATTTTTGTGGCTCAGTAACAACATGCTTCGTTTTCAACAAAGAAAACTTGAAAAAAATAAGCCTTTTAAGCACATTTATATGAACATGAGATTTGTATGGTTTTTTTGGTGAAAAATAAAGCACATATAAATGGCCAGTATATTGATGGCTCAGAATGAAACAGTTGTAACTGCCTATAAACATTATGGGCATTTATAACTGATTTTTAGTGAGCTATCAAAATCAACTTGATGTAAGTACCTAGATAAAGTAAATGTGCCTCTGTTTGATTAAAGAGAAACAGAAAATTTCTCAATCTTGTTTACAAACAAAGAAATGGTCTAACAACATCCACTTCCAACATTTTGTACAAAAATATTGTGATATTATAACTAGACTTTTACAAAGTGGACTAGCACCCTCCTACAAGTGCTTGTCCATAATGAAAAGCGATTTTCCATCTAAGGGCCATAACTCTGTCAAAAGTCAATGGATTGTAAGCAAAATGTCACTTGCATATCTCTGCATGATACTGATCACATCTGTAAAGTAAGATTGAAATCCAGCCATCAGTTTTTTTAGAAATTGAGCAGACACAAAAATGCTGACCGACTGACCAATGGATGGACTGACCAACAGACTAACCGACTGACAAGCTGACTCTTATATTCCTCCCAAACAAATTTTGGGGGCCTATAATGTAAATGATTGTATAATAACCATACACATTATAATGGCATTTTAAAATGTGTGACCCATCATGCAAAGAGGACCATCTTGGAACTCTGCAAAGTAAATACATTGTACTGGAAAAAGAGATTGGTCCATGCAGATGTCTAACAGATATGTGAAATAATAGTTAACACTTTCCTGTTTTACAAAATTTTGGGCCTGTCCAAAATCAAAGGTTTTGCAGACGAAAATTTTAAGTCCATTTAATTTGAAAAATAACCATTCAGTAGGACAGAAAATAGTGTGGAAAAAGAGGAAATTGCTTGTCAGAAGCAATTTCTTCTTTTTTCACTATGTTTTCTCAATCATAAAATCACAGGCATGTAAAAATCAGGGATTAAACAGCAAAGGGTTAAAGCCTTCACATTCTGTTCATGACATAAATGAAGCTTTTGCATAGAGTATAGACTAAGATCAGCCTGCACTGATGCGCAGTCTTTTCTTTGCTTTCACTTCCAACTTCCCTTACCATGCTGAAATAAAATCTTTTGCAAAGTTTCATTGAAATCAAAGAGCTAAAAGAACTGAATGCACTAAATGTGAGTTGGTCTTAATTTGGAAAATATTATTTATAAACTGCTCTGGTTTAAAAAGGAAAAGTATGGACTGAGATCAGACTGCAAATATGTGCAGGCTGACCTTTGTCTATACCTCTGCCAAAGGCAGGAATATTCTGGATTCAGCTTGACAAGGGTAAATTATTGCAAAAAAACCCCACCAAACTTGACCCAGGCTTGTTAAAATATTTAAGCAATTGTTAAATTCTTTAAAACAAAAAAAAATTAAATCCAGCAGGACAATGGTTTAAATTCAGAAAATCTGCCAAGAAGGTACAGTTCAGACCATGATCAACCTAGACAGTCTGCCACTCAGCCTGACCAGGGTAGATCTTTTTTCCCACATCCAAAATGGTACCTTTTCACATACAAGTCACATTTTTACAACAAAGTTTTGGTTTACTAATTAATAACACTTTCATCTAGATATAACACAAAATAAACATTTGAAAAACTCAAATATAGAAATAATTAAATAACAAGAGCACCACCAACTATGGCTGAAATGCTGAATAATGTGAAAAATCTTTTACAAAAATATTTTCAGGGTTATTCCACTTAATAATCTGGTTAGCTCTTGTGATGCTGAACACACCTGCAAAGTTTCATGACGATATGTTCAATAACAAAAGAGATATTGCCAAAGTCAAGCCAACAAGAATTGGTATGCCAATGAGAGCAACATTGCCATCAACACCAAGGTGATGAGGATACCTTGGGTTTAATCCAAAAACAGACAGGCTATTAAAATAAATACATAATCCAGTCAAGGTCTACTAGGATTAAGCTTATGTTTCAAATATGATCAAGTAGAAATATACTTTATCTCTAGTTGTGCTGAATAAAATTCTTCTGAAAAATAGCATTACAATCAAAGTACTGTAAGTACTACTTGTTGGTCATTATTTCATTTGAAAATGAGATCTATAAACAAATCTGGTTTGAAAGGACGTTCTTTGTCTTTACCACAAAATACAAAAAATATTCTGGGTTGAGCTTGACACAAGTCACATTTCTGGGCCAGAGGTTATAAAACTTTTCTCAGGCTCAACTTGGAAATTTCTCAAATTTTAAATTTGAATAAATGTATGAAAATAAAAGATAATATTAATAAGTTGTTATTTAAAACAACTTATTAAAATGATTTTTTATGGTAATACATTAAAATGAGTATTAAAACAGAATTACGGCTTTAATCTCAAATTGAAATTTGAGCAAATTTTGAATTGAGAATGAGAAAAGTTTTTTAACCACAGGCCCTGATCCTTGGCTGACAAGAGCCAAGACAGATGGCGTACTATCAAGGAATAACTCATACTATCAATGGGAATAACTCTTCATTCATTTTTGTATGAAAATAAACTTTTTCTGACCCTTTCTATTTAGTTTCTAGCAAACAACACCTAAGCATTACTATCCCGATGTGGTGCTCTAGTTTTTCCCTTTATTACACTTTGATGGGTCAGCACGAAACAGTTGTAACTCCCTATAAACATATAGGGAGTTACAACTGATTCACACTGAGCCATCAACTTCCCCTTTCTTATGGAACCTTAAAACCTCAAAAACTTTCAAAAATAAAAAGAAAACAAAAAAGAAAATAATAATAATAAATAAATAAACTATTGTCAAGTCTGACATTTTCAATTTGTCAATTTTGAATTTTTCTATAATTTGTCCAACAATATTATAATCATTCTTTTGAATGTTGAAACTATCATTTCAAGGGTTAAACTGGGACTTATATAATTGTTCATGTAGTTTATACATTAAATAGACACTGAGTATAGTCTTGAGCTAACACCTTTTGGACCATATTTTCTATCAACTGCAAAACTGTTTAGTTTGTACAGTCTGTTACCGGTATTTCCATAAAAATGAATCATTTGTGACCTGTCAGGTAAAGTGGGACCATTTTGATGGCTCAGCATAGAACAGTTGTAACTGCCAATGGATATATTTGCAGTTACAACTGCTTTATGCAGAGCCATCGATTTGGGTGGTGCTTAAGTGTCCACTCCAGTCAGACTGTGTAGATTGCGCAGACTGACTAGGGTCGAGACTTTATGCATTTTGTCAATTTTTTTAATTAGAATGATCAATCTACCTTCCTGTGAACGAATTCATGAAATGCAATCTCTGGTTGACCTTTGCTAAACCCTATCAATTTTTTAAAAAATTATTTAACAGAGTTTCCAGATGGTCCCTTTTTGCATGACAGGTCACAAATTTATGTGAATCATTTTAAATCACTGTATCACACATGCTGCAGAATTCTCTCCACGTTGTCCAGCTGCTTTTGCAAAACAAATGGCCTGCATCCACGTATTCTGTGAACTTTCAGTCTCTGCATGAATATAGTATGTTCGTCCTTTCTCTTTGCACCTTATTGAAAATGCAAATGGTTTTTTGTCTATAGTTGCCTCTGAGATTTCGGCATTGGTGAGTGGTATCTCTTTTTCCGTTGACTGAAAAGAAAAGTTTGTGAAAGTTTTGAGATAATCAATCATCAAGGAGATTAATTCTTAAGTAAATGTATATGCTGTAAAATCTCTAATACATCTTCCTGGATTATTAGAATGATCATGTTTCTTTAAGAAGGGGGTGGAGGTTTATAAGTTGTTACAGTTGTTAAAAGTTCTGTAAATCTCTGTAATAAATACATGTACATGCATTTTGAATAATCTAGGGTACAGTTCACTCAGAAAATTAAGAAAAAAAAATTAAAGAAAATCATTAATTTAAGCATTGAATTAACACAAAGGCTTAACATTTGGCTAGGAAAAGTTACATTTAAAAGTTAAATAACTTTGAAAAAAGAGAAGATCATAAATACTTAAAACAAAAGACAAGTCAAAGGCTAGTCGGGCTTTCTATTTAATATCACAGCAATTTAATTAATTGAATTGTAATATTAAAGCATGGTGTTAAAAGCTAAGAAGACAGTTTCAGGTTCAAAGTGTTTGACTCACAGTCACTCTGGGGCAAAGATTAATAAGGTGCCATGGTCTGACACTACAGTAGTTATTTGCAACTTCACTTTCTTCATTACTACTCATCTTATTTTCAGAAGACATCCAACTAAACCCAGGACCACGAAACGCATCAATTTTTCCATGTGGCACCTGTGAATTACAAGTTACCGGTACATGGACCCAAGAAGGTGTATGCTGTAACCACTGTAGTATATGGTTTCATAAGAGCTGCGAGGAAATCTCAAAGAATATGGCATACCTTAACCAGTCAAACGTAGTATGGCTATGCTGTAGATGTGAGAGAATAAATTTGGACAATTTCACTTTCAACAGTTACGAACTTACAACATCAAACTTCTTCACACCATTACAAAACCTAGACAGTACGCTGGATTCCTTACCTTCCTGCTTCAGTCCAATCCACACAAGTAGTCCCCAAAACGTAACACCAAACAGGAGTAGAACACAACCCAAGAGAAGTGCAAATAGCCATCCTTCTAGTACAGAAAAAATGAAACAATTCCACCCAAAAAGACTAACTTACGCATACTCACAGTGAACTGTTGTACTATACACACAAACAAAGCAGTATTCCACTCAGCCAAAGAGTACATAAAATTTGATGTTGTATGCAGTACGGAATCTTGGCTCAAGGGAATGAAACCTGGCCAAGACCCAACAAAAGAAGCCATTAAATCCAGTGAGATCTTTCCAAAAGGTTTAAACATCAATAGAAATGATAGATTGGAAGGAATGGGTGGAGGTGTTTTCATTGGTACAACCACCAGTATTCAATCTGATGCCCAACCACAGCTCACTACAAGATATATTGGTGGAACAATTCAGCTCAGTATTCACAAAAGGAAACATGGACAGGCCAACAAGAAAGAAGAGAGCCCAAACACCTATACCACCATTAACCATAACAACAAAAGGTGAAGAGAAGCTACTTAACAACATCAGTATTCACAAGGCCATTGGACCAGATGGAATACCAAGCAACATTCTGAAAACCTGCGCCAAGACCATAGCCCCAACACTAAGCTACATATTCCAGTAATCTGTAGATAGTGGAAAACTACCATCTGACTGGCGAAGTGCAAACGTATCACCAATCTTCAAGAAAGGGGACTCACATTTACAGGAAAACTATCGGCCAGTATCACAAACAACGGTATCCTGTAAAATACTAGAACACATAATATGTAAACATATACTAGACCACCTGGAGAAAAACAACATTCTTACTGATCTAAACCACAAGTTTAGAAGTGTTTTTTCCTGCGAAACACAGCTACTGACAACAGTGCATGATCTACTCCAACACCATGACAACAAGTCCCAAATAGACATAATCATACTTGACTTCTCTAAAGCATTCGATACCGTCCCCAACGAAAGCCTTCTACACAAGATGAACCTCTATGACATTGTTGGAAACATTAATTGCTGGCTGCGTGACTTCAAAACGAACAGAAATATGAGAGTATTCATCGATAGAGAGATGTCTGAACCAGTCACTGTAGACTCTGGAGTACCACAGGGAACAGTTTTAGGACACCTGGCATTCTTGTCACAAGTTGTGTCACATAAATGACCTCCCAGACTGTGTGAAATCATCAGTTTGCCTTTTTGCCGACGACTGCTTGCTATATGGCTGTATCAAAACAAGGAAAGACCATCTCCAACTACAAACAGACTTGAAAGCACTAGAAAACTGGGCTTCAACTTGGGGCACTCGCTTTAATGCCAAAAAGTGCTATGTAATGAGCATAAACAGCAAATCTACACAATTCTATGAACAAGACAAACATATCCTCAAACAAGTAGAAGAAAACCCATACCTGGGAGTGACATTCACTGACAACCTCAAATTTGGATCACACATACCAAAAATCTCGAATAAAGCTAGCTCAACACTTGGATTCCTTAAAAGTAACCTTAAACACTGTCCATCATCATGCAGGAAGACAGCCTATATCTCATTAGTCCGCTCCATCCTTGAATATAGCTCTATTGTATGGGACCCGTACCTACAAAAGGACACAGAAAAACTTGAAAAGATCCAGCGTAAAGCAGCAAGATTTATATCGGGGGACTATAAATCAAGAGATCAAGGATGTGTCACCAGAATCCTGAAAGAACTAGAACTTCCACCACTACATGAGAGGAGAAAAGCAGCAAGACTTACCTTAATGTACAAGGTGGCTGAGGGGCTGGTGCCAGCAATGCCAACGAAAACCTATCTAAAGCCAATCTGTGGGAAACGCCTAATCAAACCAAAAAAAACTAGATAACTACCAAAGAACTAATATAGTGAGCAACCAAGCCAAAAAACACAACAAGTGCTTCAAAACTATAAACTGTAAGAGTGACCAATATAAAAATTCTTTCTTTCCAAGAACTATTATAGAGTGGAACAACCTAGAAAGTAATGTTGTGTGCGCAGAGACAGAAAAGAGCTTCAAATCAGCTCTCCAACAGTGATATTAACATGCAATAACACACATCTCTCTCCCACTGTAAATATACCGAAAGGTCCTACAGTGTATACATTCAGATTCTGAATGATAACTAAGTTATAACTAAGTTGCAGTTACTCTTTGATTTGGTGAGCTCCACTCGACTGTAGAAAAAAATACAAGTATTGTGCAAATTGCTTTCAAAGAGAAATATGTTTTTGTCAAAAAGCTACTCCTTTTCCCATGAATTTTGACAACTAAGCGTATTCCTTCCAGACTAGCTGTACCGTTGGTCACTTTCTATCTTTTAAGTCTTTTGAGATTGGTTTTTCGATTCTAGGACAAAATCCCCTCCGGACAAAATCCCCTCAACGTTTTTTTGACACAGCGGACAGAATCCCCTCAGTCATTTTAACAACGCGGACATAATCCCCTCAATCTGTTTTTTGAGGCGGACAGAATCCCCTCCATAAATTCGTTTGGGCGGACATAAGCCCCTTGGTCTGATTACTGCGGCAGACAATATCCCCTTAATCAAATCTACAAGGCGGACATAATCCCCTCAATAGGCAGACACAATCCCCTTCATATACAAGAAACAAGAGGCCCAGGAGGGCCTGTATCGCTCCACTGGCTTTAAAATCTTTAGACTTTCATTAAATAAAGCTTTCTTTAAATGAATACACTCCGAAATTTCCTAAAACCTGTCTAATAATGATTAATCTGTTCTGGTCCATATTGCACCAAAATACTCAATCACAATGAACCTTCAACCCTTTACCCATCTTATTAAAACATAAGGTTCAGAAGGAGATGTTCAAAGATTTCGACTCAAAATAGGCCCCGCCTGCCATGTCCATATTTATGGACCAATCAAAATTTCTTGAACAATTTAAGTCAATAGTCACCCAAGAAACATTCTGGCAAAGTTTCATTGAAATTGGCTGAGTGGTTCCAGAGGAGAAAACGTTCAAAGATTTTGGACTCAGAATAAGCCCCGCCCTGCCACACCCATATTTATAGGCAAATCAACATTTAGCAAATTTTTTTTGAAAAGAGACACTCAAGGAACATTCTGGTAAAGTTTCATTGAAATCAGCCAAGTGGTTCTAGAGAAAATGTCAATCAAAAATTTCGGGCTCAAAATAAGTCCCGCCCTGCCACGCCCATACTTATGGACCAATCAAAATTTCTTGAACATTTCAAGTAAAGGGTCACCCAAGAAACATTCTGATAAAGTTTCATTGAAATTGGCCCAGTGGTTCAGGAGGAGATGTTGTTCCAAGATTTCGGGCTCAAAATAAGCCCCACCCTGCTACGCCCATATTTATGGGCCATCAAAATTTCTTGAACAATTTAAGTAAAGGGTCACCCAAGGAACATGCATGCCAAGTTTCATTGAAATCGGCCCAATGGTTTTGGAGGAGAAGATTTTTAAAGATTTCAAAGTGAAAAAATGCCACGCCCTGCCACGCCCATATTTGGGGGCCAATCAAAATTCTTTGAACAATTTAAGAAGAGGGCCACCCAAGGATCATTTCTACCAAGTTTCGTTAAAATCCGCCCATTGGTTTGGGAGTAGAAGATGTTTAAAGAAAAAGTTTATGCACGGACTAACGGACGCACGCACGGACGGACGCACGACAGACACTCCGCCATGAGAATAGCTCGCTGGTCTTCGGCCAGTGAAGCTAAAAACAGCAAAACTTTCGTTATAAATTAAATCATTACAACGTTTTAATGTGTATAGGCTTAAAAATTATCCATAACAAGGACGCGACCAAGCATACTTTAGTACGTCATTTAGTAAGTCTTGTATGTTCAAAATCATTGAATAAAGAAACAAAAACACTTACTTTAATGACGTAACGGCAAGTTGACAGTCACTACTGTAACAAATGACGTCTGTTTATATATAACGAAAAAAATGGATGATTTTGAAGTAAAATACTGCGAAAAGCGACGAGGATAGTTAATATTCAATCACTCATTTGTAAAATATACAATAATATGCAATCTTGTCAGAGGAAAAAAGACTACATGTTACAGAAATATGATTTATATCACCTTCAATATAGTATAAATTTGCGAGAGCAGTACGACGGTAACTACTGAAAGCAAAATCTGAACAAAAACGAAACTGAATTGTATTCGAATTAAAACCATAAAAGTTTCCAATCAAACAACGGTGTTAAAATTTATTAAGGTTCAATGGATGGAAATTAAACTTTTACACAAGATTTTGACTGGTTCTGTGAACTAGAACTATTTTGGACAATAATTACATATTGACCTGACGTTCAAACATCGAAAAAACGCGTTAGTGGGACAATTTTAAGACGAGCTTTACAATCTATATTTCCGTTAGTTAAAGTGATACTGGCGAATGCTTTTATATTTACGAAATATATTCTAGACGTATTTTAAATATGAAGTTAAATTGAGAATATGTTGCTGTTTTGTAAAAAAAAAATGTGCATCAAAAAATTCACCATTCGACAAAAAAATAATTGCATAAATTCCAGTTCAGATGTATTTCTCATTGATCTAGTCCGAAGAAAAAACGAATTAATGCCATTTGAAAATAATGACTATTGAAAAAATGACGTTTTTTAGCAATCTGACGCTACTGACATTTTTCTTTTGTGACTGTAATCTATTGTTTTGACCATCCAATAGGCTTAAGACTTACATGATATTCCATTTGGCTTAATTCACGTAACATGGCAAATTTTCCTGCCTCTAGCGCCATTGTTTTTCAAGATATTACAATTTTAGTGAAACGATCTAGTACTTTTTGTTACATCTGACGGCGTCATTTCTGGTGTATATTTTTGTTTCTTTTGACTATTATCATACTTTTCTTTAGTGTAAAATCAATTTCAGATATATTAGAAAAATCTGCTTTTAAAGATCTTTAATGTGATACTAAATTTATATGTGAGAATGCATATGAGTAGCGAATATCATTATTTCAAATGTTTATGTACCGCCCATCTTGACGTGACCGGCAACTTTTGCCGTTACGTCAATGTAAAAATTATAATCCTATTCAAAATGAAGATTTCTTTTCAAACCCAAATTTGACATGATGTCATGATATAATACTCTCGGAAAAAGAGCCGACATCAAAAGGACCGCCGATCACGTGACCCAGATTGGGGGTCGTGAGTGTTTTCACAGTGAAACACTTTTTTCTCGTGTGAACTTGTAAATGGCTCTGAGTAAACAATATGTAGAAAAACGAAACATATGATTTTTTAAGCTTCTCTGATTTAAACTATTAGGGGGAATTTGATAAAATACAAAGACCAAATCTGCTGCTATTGTAATTTAAAATTGAATCATTGATTTAAATGCAGCTATTTTTTAAATTACAGACACAGACATTAACAAAGATGATGATTATCACATTGTAATATATATAAGATTTGGTAATTGACATTTTGCATTATAAACTCTTTGATTAAAGGCTTCCAATTAAAGTGGTCTTCATATTAAAAAAATAGACCATACCGATTAACAGTTTGGATATTCTTAATTGGTTTCACGTGTTAATTGTCAGGTAACACTTTTCTTTGTGGAAATGTAGACTGTATACGAGAATAGAAAATGCCTATTTACAGTTTGGATTTTCTTAATTGGCATCACGTTAATTAGTGGGCAACGTTATTCTTTCAGGAAATATAGTCGTTTAAAGAATATAGAATAATTGACTTGATTGAAACAATTTATGTCTAAACTTAAACAAGAAACATAGATCTATCTACTCGAACTACGAAGGGGATTCTATCAAATTTTTATGTTATGACGAGGGATTATTGTCCGCCCTGTACTTTTGATTAAGGGAATAATGTCCGCCTTGTAATTCCGAACGAGGGGCTTATGTCCGCCCTAGCAAATTAATGAAGGGGATTCTGTCCGCCTCAAAAAAACGGATTGAGGGGATTATGTCCGCGTTGTTAAAATGACCGAGGGGTTTCTGTCCGCCATGTCAAAAAACCATTGAGGGGATTTTGTCCGGTTACCGGTTTTTCAATCAATTACCTCTGGTGTGCTACCGTACTGTAAAGTAGTATTCTTCAAAATAAACCACTGCTTTTTCCATTTTCTGGAAAGCCTAGTTCTTTTCATTAGCCAACCAGTAAGCTCATTTGGCTTAGAATCTTCCTCGTTGTGCGTGCTAGATGTGGACCGGTTTGTTAGACTGTTTGTCCGGCTGTCAGTCGCCTCAGATGAGGCCATCGTAGCCAATTTCTTTAAAGAAACAAATTTTGTTGTTTTCTGGTTTGTTTACAATTTATAAATGCCAAAAATGGAACATTTGTTTGTCGCAAAAACATTTTTTTAACAATTGAATTTTAAAATGAACACGTTTTCCAGAGTCAGATAATCTGTCTGTCAGCAAATGACTTTGAACACAGCTAGACTCATTTGATTGCGTATTCTTCGAAAAAATCAAGAAGTTGTGGTTTGTAAAAGCGACGTCGTAAAAAGAAACGTCTCATGACCTCGCGGTGTCAACATCAACATTAAGATTTCTGCAGTGATGCCTCGAAAGGCAGAATTTGGTACCCTTTGTTGACAATTTTTCACAATTTGATACACAATTAATTTTTAATCGATGGAACGACAACATGAAGCTTTCTTTACCAACGAATCTCAATCGAATGTAAACCCGGAAACGTAAACGGTGTGAAATTTCACGAGTAGGATTTTACCTTTACACTTGACAAGATGTCGGATCCAGATTTGAGAAGGAATTTTTCATTTCAAATGCAAATTGGTCTTACAAGGGAGCAAGTAAATATTGAAGGAGAATTAACACTTGCCAGTTTGAAAGAAATAGCATGCGCTTTTGTGGACAGAAAGGTAGGATTTGTTTTTAATAAGTGGGAATAATCGTTCACACCCAACCATCTGTTTTGACATAAATTGTAAAAAAATCCCTACTTTATTTTTGTTTATTTATTGCAAATAAGTCTAAAAAAAGGATTGATTTTTTTAGTTTTGTGAAATAAAAACTTTCTCGGTTAAATAATAATTACATTATTCAATCATAGATTTGCTATAGAAATTAGAATGAAACTGCTCAGTGGTTAGAGCGCCGGTCTCCTGATCCAAAGGTAAGGGTTTCAAGTCATGGTGACAGCAAGGTGTTTCCTTGGGCAAGAAACTTAATAGTCACTGCCCCAGTCCACCCAGCTGTAAATGAGAAGCAGTGGATGAAAACTCTTCAAAAAAGGATTCCACTGGCTCTTGAATTTCTCGCGCAAAATTCATGGGGTTGAAATTAGCTCTTGCAAACTTGCAAAATGTGAGTGAAAATGGAAGATCATGAGTGTCAAGCAACAACCACTTGTGTAAATATTTGCAAGGTCAAAAGATCGGTGAAATCTTTGTCATTCTAATTTAACTGCAAAAGATAAAGCAACACCGCCACATCATGTTCATAAGACACTTGGATAAGGATTACTTCATAATTTCAATAAATCAAGCATTTCTTAAAATGAAACTAACATTTGTCAAAAGGGGGCTGATTCAGCAGCATATTTACCATGTGAAATAACAAATCGTGGTTACTATTTGATAGTTTGTGTTGAAGTATCCAATGAAAGAATGTGTAACTTTGTGTGGTTTCCTGGTTTCCTTGTGTAGCAGTAAAGTGTTACCCATTGGGCATGTTATTTATTTTAGCGTGTAAATTTTCAGATGTAAACAAAGTAATCAGTTTTCCACATTGTAATTAAAACAACTGATAGGAAGTCTATTTGGCAGGGATTGAAAAATCTTAAAAACCCAACTAATCCTGCAGGACTAGTTACCATAAATTTCAACTCGCCCTTAAACCAAATGAGCTTGCCCTTCAAAATTAAATATGTAAGTTAGTCTTATGACAAGAACATAATTCATTTGAATTGGTTGAAATTTTCATCCTGGTATAAATTGAACTTATTGTGAAAGTACTTTTATGAAATCAGAACTTTCCACCCAGTGTGGGTGGAAAGGTGTGTTCATATGACATGGCTTGCTATATTGTATTCAATATTAAAGAGATGGGTAATCTATGTGGTCTCAACATGTACAGGAGAATACCTTTATGAGCAACTCAAATAATAAGGAATTTCGGATATTAGCAACCTGGACCACAAAACCATTTATTCTTTTGCCTATAAAAAATCTTACGGATAATGGGCACTCTTATCATTGAACCTTACAAATAATGGAACAAAATTTTTGAACTAGAACCCTATTTTGTCGAATATTAGAAACAATCAGGAGATTGAATCGGGACAGAAAATGTTAAAATACCAATTAACAAGACTTTAGTTTTGACTTCGGATAAATTCTTTGCAATAATTTTTGTAGACTGATAAAGGGTCACCAAGGATCATGCCAGTGAAATTTGGCTAATATCCATCTCTTACATTTTGAGAAAATGATTTTCAAGGTTTCTGCTATATAACATATAAAGATATGACCTCCGCCAATAAAAGACATATTTTTCATCCCATTACAATAATTTTTAGCTCCACTGGCTGAAAGCCACTGGGGCTATTGTCATGGCGTTGTGTCCGTCGTGCGTCCGTCCGTGCGTCCGTGCGTGCGGTCGTAAACTTTTTCTTTAAAAATCTTCTTCTCAGAAACTACTGGATGGATTTCAACCAAACTTCACAGGAATGATCCTTGGGTAACCCTCTTTCAAAGTTGTTCAAGAAATTTTGATCCAATGAAAAACATGGATTTAATGGGCGTGGCTAATTTCCAAATATGGTAAAAAGTGACTTTTCTCAGATTCTAATCGATGGATACCAATTAAATTTTACATGAATGATCCTTGGGTGACCCTTTATCACAGGCACAATGGAGGACACAGCCCCATGACAATAGCTCCAGTTGCCTTTGGCCATTGGAGCTAAAAATGGGGGTCCAAGTTGAAAGAATCAGGGGTCATGGAAATCCCTGATCACACTTGCTCATTTTATTTCACATCAACAGGAAACTATTTTTTTCAACTCCAATTAATCCCTCTTGATTCTGCTTCCTGGAGAATGAAACAGTACTCTTGCAAAATGTTCGGGCCAATAAAAGATCCAAAATAAGAAAGCCGATCCGAAAAATTCAACTCACAACCTCTTTGTGAAGAGGCTCTGCCTCTAGATAATGGTCACAACTCATATTAATGATCCATCTAGATAAAGAAATCTGCCAAGATTTTTCAACCATACTTAATGAAAAAAGGGTAGTGAACATTTACAGACAAAGTTTGCTATCCTTGAAAGAAAAGAAAACTTTGATATGATAATTTAAATGAAGAATATGTTTAGAGATAGAAATGAAAGACTTTAACTATAAATCAATTTTTCTAAAAAATTTCGAGATCACCAATCAAAAATGATTCATAGATTATTTATGAGATCGAGCATACACTAACATGTTGTCCGTGGATCAATAAATTGTAGTCTATGAAATTGAGCAGCACTGGTTTCTGGAGGATGATTTCAACAAGAGTTTTAGAAATTACAAAAATTTTGCTTGCCAAACACTTTTCCAAAGAGTTAAACTTTTTCAAAGTGTCCTCTGCCAAATAAGGTTGTTTTAGTAATAAATAAACCTTAGTCTACTGTCTTTATTTGAGTCCTTTCAATATGTGTGATGCTATTGCATGTCTGTAAAACAATGGGTTTCGGGGATTGAAATATATGCTTCAGGACCTTCAACTACTCTAAATTTTCGTAATTAAGGGTGAAAAGGTTGATCATTACCCCTTTTTAACCCCGTTAATAGCTTATCGTAAGCATTTACTCGATAATCGCTGTTTGTTTTTTACTTTACGGGCACGCGCTAATTTCCATCCACAGATTATCGGATACTGCTTCCTCGATAAAGAATCGCGCGTTGTGATTGGTCGACTTGCCGAGTTAAGTCCCGCCCTTCTTCTCTACTGGTTGTAATTAGTTATGGCCTTCGCGGGTTGATTATACGCATCGGCGATCACGTCAAACTTTGCATATAGATCGAGAAAAGGCGTTAAATTTAAGGTAATCGCTGATTTGACAAGTAAAGCTACAATTAAGGGATTAGTTTAGGACAGGGCAATGGAAAAAAGTTTTCGACGGCCGGGCAGGGCAGGGCGGGGCGCCCTTCTGAAAGGGCCTAGCTGGAGCACTGTCCAAACATGTTGGGACTCATTGTTTCAAATTATGTCAGTCATATTGACTCCTTCTTTCAAATTTTGAAATGAATCTCTGGCAACATGTAAGATTTTTAATCAATTTATATCTTTGTTTTCTCAAAATAGATAAGACCTCATATGCTACTTTTGACATATTTTTGCTGTACATAAAGCTTTGCTAGTCATGAAGTCTGATCTATACCCTAATTGTCATGCTGAACAAATTTTGAATAATTTTTTTTAACAAAATCAAAGGACAAAAAGCACTGAAAGTATCAAATGTAGGTCATTCTTTATTTGAAAAACTAAATCTATTGATGATTCTGGTTTAAAAGTGAGAAACTGGTGGTGTAGATAACATCAGACTGCACATATGTGTAGGCTGATGTTTGTCTATAGCTTCTGCCAAAGCGGGAATATTCCGGATTCAGCATGACAAAGGTTAATTTACACTGCAAGCATTCAATTTCTACTGAGACACTCAAAAGTTAGAATCAATACTTCAACTACAACAGGGCTCGTGTTTGACCCTTAAACCAGGGGTTTGACCCCCCAAAATCTGAAAATATCTTAATTTGACCCCTAGAAATTTCTCCCAAGGGGGTCATTTTGACCCCCTTTGAGAGAAATTACTAAGGGTCAGAACATGGTTTTATACCTAAGATTTTCACAAATTACTATCTAAAAGTTCTACAATTAAATAACTTGTATCATATCATTACAAATAACAGTTAAAGTGACTCTTAAATATGCAAAATTCTACTATGGTTTACTTTTTCGATTGTTTTGACCCCTTTAAATTCAGGTTTGATCCCCAGAATTTCTTAGGTGAGGAGTCGATGACTCCCCATTTTTAAATCCTAACACGAGCCTTGTACAAAAAATGACTCCTGAGAGCTAGAATTTAAAAAAAAGGGGGAAATCATTTTGCAACAAAATTCAAGGTTGTGTATCAGTCATAGTTCCGCAACGTCTCAGTGATGAACTTTAACAGTGTTAACCAAGGTTTCTTAATGATTTTCATTAGGAAACCTGGGTAAACATTGTGAAAGATCATGAGGTCCGAAATGTTGCGGAACTATTTGGGTTCCACTACCTTAAATTCAGAAGGATAGGCTTTACTCAATTTCAGAAAGTCATCGCAATAAAGTGAAAGTAAACAGCCCTGTTTATCTTGAAAGCCTTTCAGAATAGCAAATATACTGTGCAGACAATTGTCATCAAACAGTAGCATTATAGATTTTTTGGTTGCCATGGTTACGGTTTTATATAGGGTAATCAGTCAGAAGTTTTGACGTGAGGAGTGGGTAACGCGAGATGTTGACATATGTGCAAAAGTTGACGGAAGACAATGACCTTTATAATACACTCTGTGTTGTACCCTGTTCCAAGAAATAATTGAACTATTTACAGGTTCTAAGAAATAATTAAACTAATTGCAGGGGTATTGAAATACAGATTTTCTCCACTTGTCCGTTGTTAAGTAAAAGATGGCTATCTCATTTTTCAAAACTTACAAGTGAATGGAATAATAAGATAAATTATGAGGACACATTTTTTTTTAATAAGAAAAGCATTTTTTAATGAAAATAATTTGATGTTTTCTACCCTTTGATACAACGAAATGTCACAATATTTTATCATGTAGATCTTTTACAAAGATTCATTAAATGCTTTGAACATAAGCATTTACGTTCAGAAAATGTGTCCTTTTAAGCTTATTGAATTATTTATTAGGAATTCAAACAGGGTTTCTGCTAGCTCTTTATGTTCGGGAGTCATTTACCCCTTTACTATAAATTTTTTGGGGTCAAAACTGGTTTTGAAGGGTAAAAATAGGCAAAAAACAAATAGTGAAAACATATCTGTCTTTAAAGTAATCTAGTATATAACTGAAACAACATAAACAATAAAGTGAAGATACACTTTATTGTTTATGTTGTATCATTTATTATAGATCTTTTGTAATAGAATTAAGAAAACAATTGATCTATTCAATCTTTTATATTGCTGAGGTTGCGCCACTGAAAATTCAGTGGATCAATATGACTCCTTGCAGGAAATTTTTGAGGGCCAAATCCCTGGTTTAAGGTTCAAACACGATCAAGCCATGTTCATTAATTTATATAATAAATCTCTTTGACAAATCAAATGTAAGCAGAATCCTTAATTAAAGACATTGCCAAACAAAGTCCTTGCTCAGCGTAACCCATTTGGCTTTCAATCCTTTGATCATGAGCACGAACCCCGGCTGGGCCAAATTTCATCTGACATTTGACAAAAGTTTATATGACACAAGTCATTTGTCTCCCAACAATGGGTGTTTGAAAAGTATTACGTCTTAGTGGGATAAGCGGCTCATGGTTTTGGATGAAATGTTGTGGTTTTACTAGTCTGAGAAATGACAGGAAACTATGGGTGGGTGCATCAGCCATTGTAATATTATTACAATTATGTTGAAAGTGGCATTAAATTCATACAAACAAACACACAAATTAGTAAATATAGACTGGCCTATAACTTGTTCATTTGATTTTACGCCAAGATGAAGGGTTGGTGGTTGTCATTTTTAATGTTTAAACTAATGATGTTCGTAGTATAAAATCCTTTTGTTACCAAATGCCCATTACAAGTTTTGTGATCAAGTCATCTTTGTAATGTCATTAGCGTAAAGACACTTACGATGATGACACTTAATGAGTGACCTTTTGTCTTTCTCTTTCTTCTGGTAGATAATCTAAGCTTCATAAATGGAGGTGAAAAATTGAACTTCAGATTTTGTAGTTTTCTGGCAAAATACTGCCCTATTACATATGTTTTGGATACTCATTAGAATCGTCTCATCAGGGCTCTTGTTAGAGTTAAAAATTTTAGAGTCATTTACTCCTTAAACATGGGCTCCACTGCTCCAGACCTATTTTTAAAGGGGGCTTTAAAATTGAAGGAGCAAATCATTAGTGAAATTTTGTAGTGTCAAGTGACCTTTTCTTTGAAAGATATGAAGAAAGCAATTTATTTGTAAAATGGAAGGTACCGGTAGTAGGGTATATAAGATGACATAATTATTATCATTGAAATTTCAAGGGTTAAATCCAAGTTTTGACCCTTATAAATTTATCACAAGGGGGTCCCAATGAGATATTTTCAGATTTTAAGGGGGTATAGGTCAAACATAAGCCCTGCCGTGCATTCAGGATACAAATGCACCTGCCGTAAACAGTTTTTATAGAGAGCTTATTATTTTTAACTCACTGCAAGCTCTTTCCAAAAATTAGAGGTTGCTAGGCAACAAAAGTGACTCAATTGAAAGCTCAATCCCTTCAATACCATCAGAAAATTTTTTTAGATTCATACAATGAGTATAAAAATGTTATTCATGGATCCAGCCCTTAAGTAACCCTGAGGTTTCATAATTTACTCTTATTTGGATACAAATATTGGTAATTGATAGAGCCTTGATATTTCACATGTCATGGTGTGCATTGCCTGTGACAAAACCTTCTCTGAATACTAAGGTCAAGGTCATCTGTCAAGATCATTTTTTCAAGGTCACTATTTTCAAAATAATATCCTTGACATCAATCATAATTTTAGATTGGTAAAGGATAGGTAGAGCTTTGATATTTCATATGTGCATCACCTGTGACAAGACCTTTCTGTGAAAACTAAAGTCAAGGTCATCTGTCAATGTCAAGGTGTTTTTAAGGTCACTTTTTTAGCTCACCTGAGCACATCGTGCTCACGGTGAGCTTTTGTGATCATTGAATGTCCGTCGTGCATTGTGTGTCGTCTGTCGTCCAGCGTCAACAATCTAAGTGTTTACACTCTAGAGGCCACAAATATGGCCCAATCTTCATGAAACTTTGTCAGAATGTTGGCCAGGTCACAAGGATTAACCTATTGAAAATGGGAAGGATCCATACCAAATCACAGGAAAAGGAGTCTAAATGACAATTTTCTTGTTTACATCCTAGAGGCTACAAATATGGCTTAATCTTCATGAAACTTGGTCAGAATGTAAGCCAGGTCACAAGGATGAACCCTTTAGAAAATGGGAAGGATCTATGCCAAATCACAGGAAAAGGGTCCTGAATGACAATTTTCTTGTTTACATCCTAGAGGCAACAAATTTGGTCCAATTATCATGAAACTTGGTTAGAATGTTGGCCAGGTCACAAGGATGAACCCTTTTGAAAATTGGAAGGATCTATGACAAATCACGGGAAAAGGGGCCTTAATGACAATTATCTTGTTTACATCCTAGAGGCCACAAATATGGCCCAATCTTCACGAAACTTGGTCAGAATGCTGGCCAGGTCCCTGGATTAACCCTATTGAAAATGTGAAAGATCCATGCCATATCACAGGAAAAGGGCCTTAATGATAATTTTCTTGTTATAACTCAAGAGGCCACAATTTTGGCCCAAACTTCTTGAAATTTGGTTTGGTGTTGAAATTATCTTCTTTATGACATCTTTCTTTTTCAATGATTTGATGTCCCAGAGGTCAAAGAGACTCAGGTGAGCGATCTAGGACCATCATGGTCCGGTTGTTTCAAAATATATCTTTAACATTGGCCATAACTTTTGATTGGTCAGTGATAAAGCCTTGATGATGATTGCTTTGGACTAAACCTTTTAGAAGGCACCATCTTTAAGGTCATATGTTGAGGTCAAGGTCATTTTCAAGGTTAAATTTTGTAAACCTAAAACTAACTTTCACCATCACTTTGGAATGTTAAGTCAAACTGAGCCATGATATTTCACATGTGAACTGCTCATGACAAGAACTGTGCATGCATAACAGGGTCAATGTCATTAATCAAGGTGAATATTCATATATTGGAGGTCGCTCAGTGATAAACATAAAAACTTTAAAACTAGGTATATCTTTTGATTGGTAAGACTCTAGCTAACTATTGTAAATTGGTATGAAGCAGTTTTCGAAAATCAAAGGACTTAAAATTGAATTTAGGATTTCAATATTCATGTATCAAACCACTCTTCTGAAAAATGGCAGTTGTGGGGTCATTGGTGTTTAACAAACACATCTTGTTCTAGTTGAAAAAAGAAAAAAAAGAAGGTAAACACTATGATCGAACTGCACATATCAATGGCTCAGTGCAGAAGAGTTACAACTTTTCAGTGTTCCCAAAAACTCACAAATGGGGGTGATTTACCTCTAAGTTGAAGCTAGTACCCCCGATTTTTGCAACCAGCCACCTTTGTGTTATATAGAGGGGGTACATGCACGCTTTAAAATACCCATTTTTACCCCCAGATTGAAAAGGCAGTGGGAACACTGCTTTTTATACGTTTAAAAACATTCAAACATAAACTTCACCAAGCCATTGATATGTGCCAACTGATCTTTGTTAAAACCTCCTGCCAAAGCAGGAGTTTTCCGGATTCAGCATGGCAATAAAGAGTTTGTTAAAAGCCCTCTAAAATTGGTGTAAATCCTTGATGTGACAGCCAATATTATAATACGGGATAAGTACTGGTAATTTTTGGTTGTCAATAATGCAGAAATTTCTTGATGACATCGGTTTTAGAAGCTTACATTTTGACATGAGATTTGTTTCACACTTCCATTTTCTCCAGTCATAAATAATGAAGGAAATAAAGCATGCAAAGATAAATGTTTGTTCATGACATACATTTAAATGAGAGCATGATTATAGAAATCTACTTCGAGGGGTCAGTGCAACACTATTGTAAGTGCCTATGAATATATAGGCACTTACAATAGTGTTGCACTGACCCCTTGACTTGTGCACATGTGCAATATGGTATAATTTGCAAGATATAATTGCATCATTTGCATAAAAATTACCAACAAGATTGATGACTATTGGTTTAATACTGGAAATTCAAATTGCAATTCTAATTTTTATGCCCCAGCATCGAAAGATTGAGGGCATATTGTTTTACCATTGTTTGTCTGTCTGTTGGTCTGCCAGTCTGTGCGTCTGATGGTCTGTCTGAATGCAAAACTTAACCAAAAAACTTAACATTGCCAATATTTTTAAGCCTATTCAACATACGCCTCATATTTGGCATAATGATAGATTTCAATGATCTGCATCTGCCGATACAAAAGTCAAGGTCATGTCAGGTCAAGGCCGCCTGTCTAGGTCGAATAACTTGAAAACAAAAAAAACTTAACATTGCTGATATTTTCAAGGCTATTCAAGATATAACCTTCATATTTAGCAGGATGAAAATATCACAATGATACACAGCTGCTGATACTAAAGTCAAGGCCAATGGCATCTGTCAAGGTCAAATAACTTAAAACCTTACCAAAAACTTAACATTGCCAATATTTGCAAGGCAATTCAAGATAGAAGCTTCATATTTAGCAGGATGATATGATCACAATGATATGCAACTTCTGATACTATAGTCGAGGTCATCTGTCAAGGTCAAAAAACTTAAAAACTTAACAAAAAACTTAACATTGCCAATATCGTCAAGCCTATTCAAGATATGCCTCATATTTGGCATGATGAAAGATCTCAATAATGTGCATATATAAATATGAAGGTCAAGGTAATGGGACAAGATCAAGGTCATCTATCAAGGTCAAACTTCTAAAAAACTTTATGTTAAAACTTTACATGTTTAGTTTATTCAAGCCTAGTTTAGATACTTTTCTCATCATTTGCAAGATGAAAGATCACAGTGATGTGCATCTGTAGGTATCAAGGTCAAGGTAATGTTAAAAGGTTTCAGGTTGTTTGTTCAAAGTTAATATTTTTAGCTCCACTGGCTGAAAGCCACTGGGGCTATTGTCATGGCGTTGTGTCCGTCGTGCGTGCGTCCGTCCGTCCGTCCGTCCGTGCGTCCGGTCGTAAACTTTTCTTTAAAAATCTTCTCCTCAGAAACTACTGGATCGATTTCAACCAAACTTCACAGGAATGATCATTGGGTGACCCTCTTTCAAAGTTGTTCAAGAAATTTTGATCCAATGAAAAACATGGATTTAATGGGCGTGGCTAATTTCCAAATATGGTAAAAAGTGAGTTTTCTCTGATTCTAATCAATGGATACCAATCAAATTTTACATGAACTATATATCCTTGGGTGACCCTTTATCAGTCTACAAAAAATTATTGTGATCTGATGAAAAATATGCATTTAATGGGCGGAGGTCAATTCTCTATATGTTATATAGTGGAAACTTTGAAAATCATTTTCTCAGAATGTATCTGATGGATATCAACCAAATTTCACTGGAATGATCCTTGAGTGACCCTTTATCAGTCTACAAAAAATCATTGTGATCGGATGGAAAATATGCATTTTTTGGGCGGAGGTCATTTCTCTATATGTTATATAGTGGAAACTTTGAAAATCATTTTCTCAGAATGTAATTGATGGATATCAATCAAATTTCACTGGAATGATCCTTGAGTGACCCTTTATCAGTCTACAAAAAATCATTGTGATCGGATGAAAAATATGCATTTTATGGGCAGAGGTTGTTTCTCTATATGTTATATAGTGGAATATTTGAAAATCCTTTTCTCAGAATCTAATTTTTGGATATCAACCAAATTTCACTGGAATGATCCTTGAGTGACCCTTTATCAGTGTACCAAAAATTATTTTGATTGGATGAAAAATATGCATTTTATTGGCGGAGGTCATTCCTCAATATGTTAAATAGTGGAAACTATGAAAATCATTTTCTCAGAATGTAACTGATGGAATCATTTTTAACATCAGTTGAACCCCAAATATCTAAAAATCTAGTCAAAACATTTATTTGCTTTTACAAGAATTTCATGCCTGTGGAGCGACTCAAGCCATTCATGGCTTTCTAGTTAAAAAAATGCTGTCAGGGGGGCATTTATGTTTCACAAACACATCTTGTATTCTCTGGTTCTCAAGACAATTCAAACAAGAGAATTGATAGTCATAGGAGAAATTTAAAGAATAAAGTGACAAAAATCTTGTAGTTGGGATTAAAATAAAATGAAAACTGAAAATTCATTTTGCTTTTTTAGGCTCGCCAGAGGATGTTTAGTGCTCAAGGTGTGCTATTGTGATCAATAAATGTCTGGCATCCGTCCTTCCATCTGTCTGTATGCTCACAATTTTAAAATATCTACTCTCGAGCAGGGTCTACAACAAGAGGATGATTGTTTGTGTAACCATAATATTGGTTTATTAGTTCATTGAGAGATCAAAAAAGCTATATTTTCATGAGTGGTGGAGCCATGAGTGAAAATTTAGCTTTTGTTGTTCACAAAATGAAATATCAAACAATCTTACTTCAAAAACAAAGGATTAGTCTCTTTCTTCAGTGTAAATATGAGACAAACCATGAAAATTTAAGGACAAATTAATCAAAAGCACATCATTTTACATTTGATTGCTTTGCAACATTTGTGATGACGTCTCCTTGTGGGCTCTACTTAGATAACCTCAGCTTCGGTGAAATAAATGAAAGCACTAGGGTTTAAGTTTTATGTAATTTCATTGGCTAGGCAGTGAGTTTTTCAATCAATTATCTAATTTCTCCTCAATCCACTGAAAGCATTAAAGAAGTAAAGTTATGATAATTCTTATCATGATCATTATTTACAAAAATGTGAATTAGGCTATAAATAGATATTCATTTAGTTGTTACATTGAAATTAGCAGTTTTGTAAGAGATATACTGGTGTGGGTGGTAGCCTTTGATCTTTTGAAAACATGGTGTATTTTTTGTCAGCCATGTATATCATTGATGGTTTGTGATCTCTTATGTCCTTATAAACATATCATGGATTTAATTTTAAAACCGTGTAACTACAGCTTAATCAAAGCTGTAGTTTCAAGGTTTTGGAACAGAATGACGATATAGTCTACAGGAATATCAAACTTTGACATGTTTTGTTCATCTTACACATCATTCTGCCTTGAAAAATGCTGAAACCATATTTCTGTTGCTTTTAATTAATTGTTGTAGGGTGTTTACTCCTTATTTCCTATTCAGGGCTACATATATTGAAATAGGAAAAACAAATTGATTAGTTAATATGTATTTCTGACTTGAATATACATAATGTATATGTATGGTGTCCATGGTCCAGAGAAAGAGCATTAGCCCATGACCAGAAGATGTCAATTAAGTTCCTGGATGCGGCTATTCATCTAAAGACTACAGTTCTTTCATTGGGCCACACATTCCACGCGAGTACTGGTGAAATTTCCAGGAAGCAGAATGGAGGAGGGTTTATATAAGCTGTAAGAACTTGTTTCCTAATTTGAACCAGAAATGTATGTATCATCAATGAGACAGAAAAAGTAATCTCCTAAGGCAATTGTTACAAGTACATATAATTTAATTATGCAATTGAAAAATGGTTGTACAGATATGTATAGAAAAAGGGTAAGGCAAACGCTAGTGCAATTTGACAATTGCATATCATGCTACTTAGGAAATCATTGCATGTGTGACGGAAGCTATAAATAGTAAGTCGGATTTACCTGAGTCACAGGATGATGTCCAAATATATCAAATGAGTCTATTTTTAGCTCGGAACAAGAATGCAATCACGCAAGAATAATTAGATTTTATACTCCATGACGTCAAGTTGACAATACTTTATATGGCAAATAAATTTACACTTTAAATAATATTCATGACAAAATGAAGTATTATCAAATATCAAATGTTGCTTTCATGATTTAGCTATATGCTAGATCACGTTTTAACAAAAATGCATATATTTAGTAATATTAATCAAGATCATCATAATGATGCAAGTGTTTAATTATTGAAAAGAATTTTAGTAACTCAAATAAACCAAGTGAACATGAAATTAATTTAAATGTTGCTACCCATCCTATATTTTTCATTTACATGTAGTTTAAATGATTTCTTTTTATAAATAAAGTCAATAGGAATACTACATATTCGTCCATCCAAAAATCCCTAACCTATTTCCTCTAATAATAGCGCGCTCCCTAATGTAGCACCCTACATTATTTGCTAAGAAAATTCACTTTAAATGCCTAAATTTTAGGAACTTGTTGAGACTTCTTCTCTAGTTTTATGTGAATTTCCTGTAAACAATCGATTTTTGATAGTTTAGAGGAAAGCTACCTCAAATTAAAGGGAAAGGGGCCTTGATTGTCATTAAGAAACCTCGGTCAACATTGTGAAAGATCATGAGTTCTGAAATGTTGCAAATCTATTATGGGTCTACTACCTTAATATCATCTATGTGGGGCCAATTATTCAAGTCAAGTGATTGATTGATTGATTGATTGATTGATTGATTGATTGACTGATTGAATGGAGTTTTACGCCACTTTCAACATTTTTTCAGTTATTTTGTGGCGGCTGGAGCGCCTATCAATGGTTTCCTGGTGTTTCTCTCACCAGTACATGTACAACCACCACATCCTTTCCTAGCCTCCAGCTGCTATCTCACATAGTTCTACGATTATCAACCCTTTGGTGAGAGACAAATAGTCGGAAAGAATGATCCTGCCTATTAAATGATATGAGCTAATTACATCTTTCTAACATTAGCTGTAAATATCCTTGAATTGCAGGTGTTTGAGATAGAAAATTTTTATTTTGTCTCCTTTAATTGACATGGTTATTGTAACTGCATGGTGATAAGTTTTCTATTGTTCATTTATAAACTGTATATATTTCTTGGTTTTCTTGACCTATAATAAAATGCCAATAAGTTTGTAGCAACTGGCAGCATATATTTTTAGATACTGTATTTCTTCTTATAAACGCTCCTTGGAGCTATACATAACATGGTAGGGGAGCTTTTATTAGTCCCCTACCGGCGAAAGCCGAAGGGGACTATAGGTTTGCGCTCTGTCCGTCCGTCAGTCTGTCAGTCCGGATTTCAGTTTTCCAGACTTTTTTCCTTATATTGAGATATTGAGCTGATTTTTGGAATGTGAGTCCACATCAATGAGTTACAGAACGAGTTCGAGTATGGTTCCGGTCCATTGATTTTTGTGGAAGATACAGATGCTGGACTTAGAAAATTACCAGGAAATTTCAGTTTTCCGGACTTTTTTTTTTAACCCTTGGAGCTATTGAGCTGATTTTTGGAATGTGAGTCCGCATCAATGAGTTACAGAACAAGTTTAAGTTTGGTGCCGGTCCATTGATTTTTGTGGAAGATACAGATGCTTGACTTAAAAAAAATACCATGAAATTTCAGTTTTCTGGACTTTTTTTCTAAACCCTTGGAGATATTCAGCAGATTTTTGGAATGTGAGTCCACATCAATGAGTTACAGAACGAGTTCGAGTATGGTTCCGGTCCATTGATTTTTGTGGAAGATACAGATGCTGGACTTAGAAAATTACCAGGAAATTTCAGTTTTCCGGACTTTTTTTTTTAACCCTTGGAGCTATTGAGCTGATTTTTGGAATGTGAGTCCGCATCAATGAGTTACAGAACAAGTTTAAGTTTGGTGCCGGTCCATTGATTTTTGTGGAAGATACAGATGCTTGACTTAAAAAAATACCATGAAATTTCAGTTTTCTGGACTTTTTTTCTAAACCCTTGGAGATATTCAGCGGATTTTTGGAATGTGAGTCCACATCAATGAGTAACAGAACGAGTTCGAGTATGGTTCCGGTCCATTGATTTTTGTGGAAGATACAGATGCTGGACTTAGAAAATTACCAGGAAATTTCAGTTTTCCGGACTTTTTTTTAACCCTTGGAGCTATTGAGCTGATTTTTGGAATGTGAGTCCGCATCAATGAGTTACAGAACAAGTTTAAGTTTGGTGCCTGTCCATTGATTTTTGTGGAAGATACAGATGCTTGACTTAAAAAAATACCAGGAAATTTCAGTTTTCTGGACTTTTTTTCTAAACCCTTGGAGAAATTCAGCGGATTTTTGGAATGTGAGTCCACATCAATGAGTAACAGAACGAGTTCGAGTATGGTTCCGGTCCATTGATTTTTGTGGAAGATACAGATGCTGGACTTAGAAAATTACCAGAAAATTTCAGTTTCCGGACTTTTTTTCTTAATCCTTGGAGATATTGAGCTGATTTTTGGAATGTGTATCCGCATCAATGAGTAACAGAAGGAGTTCGAATTTGGTTCTGGTCCATTGATTTTTGTGGAAGATACAGATGCTGGACTTTAATATTACCAGGAAATTTCAGTTTTCTGGACTTTTTTTCTAAACCCTTGGAAATATTGAGCTGATTTTTGGTATGTGTCTCCGCATCAATGAGTTACAGATCTAGTTTGAGTTTGGTTCTGGTACACTGAATTTATGTGGAAGATACTGCAGATGCTGGACTTAGAAAATTACCAGGAAATTTCAGTTTTCTGGACTTTTTTTCTTAACCCTTGGAGTTATTGAGCTGATTTTTGGTATGTGAGTCTGCATCAATGAGTTACAGATCAAGTTCGAATTTATTTCTGGTCCATTGATTTTTGTGGAAGATAAGGATGCTGGACTTCGAAAGTTTCCAGGAAATTTCTGGATTTTTTTTCTTTATCCTCAGAGATATTGAGCTGATACATAAAATCTGATACAACTAATATTTTGGAGAGGTAGTGATACCTTTACCACCAAAAAAGATACTGCTCTAGGGATATATATATATAAATCCGGTAGGGGACTTGGTATTGCCATGCAATACTTCCAAATGCTTGTTTAAGAATGCATCAAAATGGAGAAGAAGTCTCAAAACGTTCTTAAAATTTGAAGTGCGTTTCTTATTAAAAAATGTAGGGGTGCTACATAATTAGGGAGGGAGCTATAATTAGGGGAAATCTGTATTCAATATTGTTTTTTGCTCACTTTAGCACATCATGCTCAAGGTGAGCTGTTGTGATCATTGAATGTCTGTCGTCCGTCGTGCGTCATGTGTTGTCTGGCGTCAACAATCTTAGTGTACTCTCTAAAGGCCACAAATATGACTAAATCTTAATGAAACCCTTTTGAAAATGGGAAGAATTCATGTCATGTCACGGGAAAAGGGGCCTTAATGGCAATTTTCCTGTTTACACTCTAGAAGCCACAAATATGGCTCAATCTTTATTAAACTTGGTCAGAATGTTTGCATGGTCACAAGGATGAACCCTTTTGAAAATGGGAAGGATCCTGCAATATCCTTAATGACAATTTTATTGCTTACACTCCAGAGGCAACAAATGTGGTTCAATTTTCATGAAACCTGGTCAGATTGTTGGCCATTCACATTAAACTTGTAAAGAAAAAGCCAGAAACTTATGAAGGGATCATAGGAATAGAATGTCTTTTTTTGAAAAATTAAATGGTCATTTAATGATTTTTCAAGCACTTAATTTTGCTAAGGGAGGAGTCAAAGACATGAAGGTGAGCGATATAGGACCATCATGGTCCTCTTTTTTCATCACTAAGTGTAAAACTTATGAAAGCGCCTATAAATATAGTTTTGCTCTCACCCCTGAATCACTAATTTGAGCTAAATTTAGAGGAAATTCACCTCAAATTAAAGGGAAAAGGGTCTAAAAGACATCATTTTAATGATCTATTAAGTCAGAAAATGCACAATAAATAAAAGCTCCCTGACCATGTAATGTATAGCCTCTGGGAGCATTTAGCTTGAGAAATATGGTAAACATATAAGCCTTGGACAAATTGTATTGATACAGCCAAAAATTGAAAATGCACACTAAATAAAAGCTCCCTGACCATGTTATGTATTGCTCCTTGGAGCATTTAGTTGGAGAAATACGGTAAACATATAAGCCTTGGACAAATTGTATTGATATTGCCAAAAATAGAACATTTAGAAACTTTTGATAATTGATTTGGCTTTTTCGCACAGAAGAATTAGTGGTTATTTGTGCCTTTTCACACAAAAGGTGTGATTTCACATCCAATATATATTAATTAAATCACAATGTAAATAACTTCTGCATCTTTCATCAGTGCTGGAGCTTAAACTGTTATAGGATTTATAATACAATTTTTGTTGGATGACTTGTGAATGAAAGAGTTTGCATTTTCATTTATTACCATATATTGTTGGAATATTTGTGAGCATTGTTTTCGAAATATATCAAATGACTTAAGTTGAAGTTCAAATGTGGCTTTTAAAAATTTAGATTTAAAGAGTTAGTATGAGGATACAATAAGCTTAATATTGATTTGTTCATCCAAATGAAAATGAGTGGAAGTCTAAAATAAATCACAAAGTGAAAAGGGATATAATATTTGATATAAAGTGTAAGTTACTATACAAACCTAATTAAGGTCTTAGTTTGATTTAAAGGTCAAGGTCATTCAGTGTCAATTTAAATAATAGGTGTTACATGTACATCAATAATATTCCTTATCCTGCTATTCACGATGTATAACTTCTGCAAATAAAGTTTTTGCAGACAATATAACCTGAAGATATGCGGGCACAGGCATGCTTAATCTTAAGGTAGTAGACCCATAATAGTTTTGCAACCTTTCAGGAGTAATGAGCTTTTACAGTGTTAACCGAGGTTTCCTAATGATTTTCATTAGGAATCCTCAATTAATATTGTGAAAGAACATATGGTCCAAAAAGTTCCAAAACAGTTCCACTACCCTAATTGTGGTTGTGTGGGTTCTATCCCTAGTGGCAGCTCATATTCTTTTCAACATTTGTCTTTAACCAATGGGTGGATAAAAGTAAGCTTAATTGTAAAGCAGGATAGCGGCTGCAGGCCAGGAAAGCAATGGTACTACTGCCACAAGAATACCAGGAATCAATTTTAAGGTGCTTCAGCCACTGGAATATGACTGAATGATTGTTTAAAAAGCAATGTTAAACCTGATTCAAACAAAAAAAATTATTGTGGAAAAAATTGCATCGGACAACTGGTTGAATTGTCCCAAATTTTAGATTGGTAGTTTTAATATATGCTTCAAATTTAGTTAAAATTAAGCAGTTTGAGGGGTTTTCTTTTGGGTTACAAATATTATATGTCACGTTTTAACTGGACTTTTTTCTGTGATTTTATTGGTGGTTTTATATGCAATATTTTTGTCTCTTTTCAGTACCCAGAGCATGGTTTTTATGGCCTGGCTGACAAAATTCTTCTGTTCAGACATGACGGGTCCTCGACCAACGTTCTTCAAATCATATCAAGTGCAGCTGACGTCAAAGAAGGATGCCTTGTAGAAGTTGTTCTCTCTGGTGAGTTTCTGGATTAAGGAAGTGGACCCTTAATAGATCTGCAACGTTTTGGCAGTAATGAACTTTAACAGTGTTAACAGATGTTCCCTAATGATTTTCCGATGTCTATTCTTAGCACATACTTTTGAAACATCCCCCCTGTCTTTGAAGATTGTGGGTTTTTAGCTCACCTGAACACAAAGTGCTCATGTGAGATATTGTGATCACCTTTCATCCGGCGTCCGTCTGTCGGTCGTCCGGTCGTCGTCCGTCGTCCGGCGTCCGTCAACAATTTCTTTAAACGACATCTCCTCCTAAACTACTTGGCCAATTTACACCAAATTTTACAGAAATGTTGCTTAGGTGGTCCCCTTCAAAAATAGCTAAAAGAATTGAAATCCATGAAAAACTCTGGTTGCTATGGCAACAAACAGTGAAATTTTAAGAAAATCTTAAAAATTCTTCTCCTTCTCAACCAGTAGTCCTACAGACTTGAAACTTGGCATGGATGATCAGTTCATAGACCTGAATTTAAATAGCTAAAATCATATCTTTTGGGCCACCAGGTGCGGAGCACCAGAGGGGAGGGGGTAGTACTTTGGGTAAATTTTGTAATCTTTAATCTTCTTCTTCTTTGGAACCAGGAGCCCTACAGACTTGAAAATTGGCATGGGTGATCAGCTCATAGACCTGAATAAAAATAGCTAAAACCATATCTGTTGGGCTGCCAGGTGCGGAGCACCAGGGGGGAGGGGGTAGTACTTTTGTGAAAATTTTGTAATCTTTAACCTTCTTCTTCTGATGAACTAGGAGCCTGACAGATTTGAATATTGGCATGGATGATCAGCATATGGACCTTTATAAAAATAGCTAGAACCATGACTGTAGATTCACCAGGTGCGGAGCACCAGGGGGGAGAGGGTAGTACTTTTGTGAAAATTTTGTAATCTCTAACCTTCTTCTTCTAAACCACAAGCCCTACGGACTTGAAATTGGCATGGAGGATCAACTCATAGAAGTTAATAAAAATAGCTAAAATCATGACTGTAATGCCACCAGGGGCGGAGCACCAGGGGGGAGAGGGTAGTACTTTTGTGAAAATTTTGTAACTTTAACCTTCATCTTCTAATGAACCAGGAGCCCTACAGACTTCAATATTGGCATGGATGATAAGCATATGGATCTTAAATAAAATAGCTAAAAGCATGAATATAGGGCCACCAGATGCGGAGCAGAGCATCTTGGGGGAGGGGGAGTGCTTTGTTGAGAATTTTGAATCCCTACAGCCTTTATATTTGACATGGATTGATCAACTCATTAAAGAAAACTTTGAAAGTCTCAGACTCAGCCTGTATATCTGGCATAGATTAGCTGATCACAGACCTTTTATGAAAAAAGCTTAAATAAATAATGACCAGGGGAGGAGCAGAAGGGGGGGGGGAGAATTATTTCAAATGTTATCTGATTTAATAAGTGAAAATCTCTTTTTCTGTGGTTGCATGGACATACCTAGGTAATGAAGCTTTTTTCTCAGGTGAGCGACCCAGGGCCAACGGCCCTCTTGTTTTGAACATAGAGAAAGAGCAAAAGTTTACATCTCTTTTGGAATGTTGGTAATTTTCACCAAAATTCCCTCCTACTTTTTGAGTCCTAGAATAGACACTGATTTTCATTTGGAGACCTCGGTTTACACTGTTAAAGTTCATTACTGCCAAAATGTTGAGGAACTATTACGATTCCAATACCTCAAATCTTTTTGACCTGTTACACAAAAAAGGTCCTTCTTACAAATAAAGAATGAACTTGTAGAATGAGTCATGAAAAAAGAGATTGGTGCCAGATAGATTAGGTCACATTTTGATGGCTCAGCACAAAACAGTTGTAACTCCCTATATGCTTATAGGGAGTTGCAACTTATTTGCACTGAGCCAGTGACTTTGGAATATTCTTATACATGAAGGTAGATCGCCTTTTATATATTCAAAAAATCAGTCGGAAAAGTTTTGACCCTCTTCAGTCTGTGCAGACTGATAAATGTTTCAACTTTTAGCTCACTTGTCAAGTATGAAGTGCTTGGGATGAGCCCTTTGATTGATCAATGACCAGAGTCTATCTAGCTACAGTATCTGTAAGTTTGTCTGTAAATCAATCCATCCACTAAAAAAGTCACTTTCTCCCAATCATATTTTCAAATTTCAACCAAACAAACACTTTTAACATGCTATACATAATTGAAATCAACGAAGAACTCTGGTTACCATGGAAACAAGAACAACAAAAAAACACTTTTGGTTAAAATCTTCTCCCAGACCTTTAGGCATATACAGTTTTCATATTTTGAAAAAAAACAACAATATTTTTACAAAAGGAAATAAAAAAGAAAAATAGTGAAATCCTCCATTATTGTCAGATGTCCAGATTTCCATGAAAATCTACCAAGGCTTCTGAGAAATAGCTATGGAACAAGGAAAACAAGCTAATAAATATCTGAGGCTATTCATTTTGGGTGATATTTTCCCCAGCTTAAAGAAATACCTATATGTTCCTAGAATATCAATTAGGTTACTGAATCAAAAGGGGAGGAGAAAGGGGTCTATAGAAGAAAAGAAGGATGGTTATATGGAAATGAACTCACAATTTCATTATTGTTAGCGTTTCATTTGTACTCAGACAACACTGTGTACAATTTGGAGAGAATTGTTCTGGATTTTTGATGTATGAGAGGACTGTTTTGTCCCCAAATTCCTGCAATAATGCTCTTTGCAGTTAGTATCGCTGTGTGATAATATTGGATTAACTAAAGGAAAACCTTTTGAAGCAACAGGTAGTTTTATCAACCCTTTTTTTGTGACAATGAATTATTTTTGTATTGAATTGGGGTCAATAGCAGGTTTTCTAATGAAAAAGAAAAATGAATAAATCAAATAACTAAGTAATCCAAATTTTACAAAACAAAATAGCAAAGAAAATATAACTTGTGACAGGTTGAACTTTCTGATGAAAAAAAAGTTTGCTCTAAGAAAAACAATTTTAAATGTTTATTTAATTTATCACTGAGTATAATTTGTCAATTTTGAAAAAAAAGGAAAATAAATATATTGAGCATTCTTATAAAAGCACAATTCGCTTTCTGTATACAATTAACGTGCTTGTTATACATGTACATGTATTACTCCATAGATCTATCTCTTTTCACACAAATATCTGGTTAGTTTGATTTATTACATAAGAAGTGTAATGATTAGTTAATTCAATAATACAACTATGAAGGATTGCTATGTTAATGGCTCCCTACCTCTGTAATGGAAACACTTCCTGTGGCTTCTTTTGAATTTCAGGAATTCTGGGTAAAAAAAAAGGCTGATGGAAAACTGTTAATATATTGAAGTAGTTGGATAGTATGATTGTGTTAGGTTGATTGATTGTGATGTTTTTGTAAAGACATGCTCATCAATTCCATTTCCTGAATCGAATATTTTCCAGCGTCTGCTCACAGAAATTCATTAACAAGAACTTATTTGACACTTTCTACCAGACAGTACCTCCAATGTATTATTATAGGGTTAATTCACGTTTTTGAGGGCTCAGGTGAGCTAAAAAGACTGATGGAAAACTTAATATATTGAAGTAGTTGGATAGTACATGATTGTGTTAGGTTGATTGATTGTGATGTTTTTGTAAAGACATGCTCATCAATTCCATTTCCTGAATTGAATATTTTCCAGTGTCTGCTCACAGAAATTCATTAACCCTTTCCTGTTTTACAAAATTTTGGACCTGTCCAAATTCAAAGCTTTTGCAGACGAAAACTTAAAGTGGATATAATTTGAAAAATAACTATTCAGTAGGGTAGAAAATAGTGTGAAAAAAGAAGAAATTGCTTGTCAGAAGCAATTTCTTTTTTTTGCACAATGTTTTCCCAATCAAAAAAACATAGGCACGTAAAAAGCAGGGATTAAACAGCAAAGGGTTAAATTTACCTCTTTGGTAAAGAAAAGTAATTTTGCAGAAAAATTGCTGATGAGCAATGCTGTTCAAGTCAGATCACTGTGAGGTATAATGCTAAAGTATAAGATTAAATTTAATTTGGGAAATAAGTGTCATTTATAGCCAAAAACATTGGGAAAATTCTAAAAAAAGTGCTTGTTACTTAAGCAATTTCTCCTCTCACACAATGTTTTCAAAAACTTTTTCCTTCAGTGCATTAAAATGCAAGATGTTGTGGTAAAAGGTTGGTTAATTTGTATGTCATACTGCTGAAAGGTAATTAAATGTCTATACCATGTAAAGATAATTACAACCTTTTCAAATGGTTGACCTGTAAAAGTTCTGCAAAGTTTCGTAAGTCCTGAACTTTAACAGTGTTAACTGAGGTATCGTATTGATTTCTATAGGAAACCTCTGTTAACATTGTGAAAGATCATGAGTTCCGAAATGTTGTGGAATTTTTACGGGTCTACTATCGTAAGCTTAATGATGAGAAATTGCGTATAGGTAAAGTGTTATGCAATTGCTCAGAAAATGGAATTAAAATTTCACCATTTTATTTGTGTATGTTTTCAGCTCAAGCCACCATGGAGGAGCTACAGATCAGACCACACCTGCTGTTTGTTCACTCATACAAGTCTCCACATTTCTGTGATTTCTGTGGAGAAATGCTCTGGGGTCTAGTTAAACAGGGAATCAAGTGTGACGGTAAGTTTTTATTCGACGTAAAGTACATGAACATTATCAAATTCCTTTTCACTGGATGATTCTAAGGTTTTAAGAAGGTTCTGTGTGAGAACTTGAAGAAAACACAGGAGAAGGAGCCCTTAGGATTATTGCGTAAGAACAATCCCTGGGGAGAAATTGCACTTGTTATTTTCTCTTTACACATTCTACTTAAAGCAATAAAGTTCCTGAAAAAAATCAAACTAAATTGAGGAAAACTTTATGGTCAGTAGAGTGTCTCAGGCCCTCATGGGCCTCTTGTATCCTACACAGTCTGTCAAAGATTTGTGAAGAGCAGGAATGTGCCACGAACAGCATAAGGGTTAACTCTATTTCTTTGATTTAGGGAAATAACATTATAATATGACCTACATTGCTTGAGTGAAATAGACCTGTGGAATATTTTTATGCCCCCTCATCGATAGATTGGGGGCATATTGTTTTTGGCCTGTCTGTATGTCTGCTTATCGGTTACTCTGTTTGCCTGTGTGTCGCAAAAAAAAATTAAAATGGCCATAACTTTTGAATTGCAAGTGATAGTGCCTTCATATTTTACATAATTATTGCTTTGGACAAGACATTTCTGTTGATACCAAACTCAAGGCCAAAAATCAAGGTCTTTTTTCAAGGTCAAATTTCTTAAAAATTAGAACTTAAACATTTGCCATATTTTTGGAATGGTAATGAAACAGCCTAAATGAAAATTCATAGCTGCATTGCTTGTGACAAGACCTTACTGTGAATACTTTAGTCAAGGTAGTCTGTAAAGGTCAAGGTGATTTTTTCAGGGTCACTATTTTTCAACATACAAAACTTAAGCATTGGCCATAACCTTTGATTGGTAAGTGATAGAGCCTTAATATCTCACATGTGCATTGCTTGTGACAGGACCTTTCTGTTGATACCAAGGTCATGTGTCATGGTCAAGGTCAATTTTCAAGGTCAATTTGTGAAAAATTAAAACTTAAGCATTGGCCATTACTTTGGATTTGTAAGTGATAGAGCCATGATATTTCACATGTGCATTTCTTGTCACAAAACCTTTCTGTGATTGATATTACACAGATGTTATTACACTAGTGAAATAATAATGCAAAGGAGCTAAGAAGTCACAGCAAGGCTATACTTTCGTTGTGAAAATGATGTCACATTTTAATCGCTGACTTCATTTTGCAAAGGAGGTTATATGTTTTGTGGAAATACATCACTCAACAAATTTCTTGATTTCTTTTATTCATTGCGAACAATCATGTCATATTATGAATAGAGTTTAAAATTTATGTTCATAAAATACCAAATTTATCAAAATTGTCAACTAAAACAGATAACGCATCCTGTTTGTTATCTGTTTATAGATGACTCATGTAATAAATTTGGTAAATTAATGATCACTCATTCAATATCAATAATCCTAAGTATATTAATTTTTAGCTACACTGCCTGAAAGCCACTGGGGCTATTGTCATGGCATTGTGTCCGTCGTGCGTCCGTCCGTCCATCCATATGTGCGTCCGGTCATAAACTTTTTCTTTAAAAATCTTCTCCTCAGAACCTACTGGATGAATTTCAACCAAACTTCACATGCATGATCCTTGGGTGACCCTCTTTCAAAGTTGTTCAAGAAATTTTGATCCAATGAAAAACATGGATTAAATGGGCGTGGCTAATTTCCAAATATGGTAAAAAGTGAGTTTTCTCAGATTCAAATCCATGGATACCAATTAGATTTTATATGAATGATCCTTGAGTACCCTTTATTAGTCACCAAAAATTATTGTGATTGGATGAAAAATATGTATTTGATGGGGGGAGGACATTTCTCTATATGATATGTAGTGGACACTTTGAAAATCATTTTCTCAGAATGTAATTGATGGATATCAACTAAATTTCAATGGAATGATCCTTGAGTGACCCTTTACCAGTCTACTAAAAATAATTTTGATCATATGATATTATGTATTTTATTGGCAGAGGTCATTTCTCTATATGTTATATTGTGGAAACTTTGAAAATCATTTTCTCAGAATGAAATTGATGGATATCAACCAAATTTCACCAGAATGATCCTTGGGTGACCCTTAATCAGTCTACCAAAATAATTTTGATCATATGAAAAATATGTATTTTATGGGCGGAGGTCATTTCTATAAATGTTATATAGTGGAATCTTTGAAAATCATTTTCTCAGAATGTGTTGGATATCAATTAAAATTCATTGGTATGATCCTTGGGTGAACCATTATCATGAAGCCAAAAATTATTGTGATTGGATGAAAAATATGTCTTATGGGCGAAGGTCATTTCTCTATATGTTATATAGTGGAAACTTTGAAAATCATTCCAACATCAGTAGAACCCTAAAATATGTAAAAATTTAGTCAAAACTTAGGTTTGCTATAACAAGAATTTCAAGCCAGCGGAGTGACTCAAGCCATTCATGGCTTTCTAGTTTTCTAAATTAATGTTTTCCAAGTTTTTGGCACTGGACCTTTACAATATGTTAGAGCCATGATGAAATGACATCAATTATTAGTTTCACTGTAAGCCCAGCCTTGGATTAAATAATATCTGGTATGAAATGCTGAAACCAGCAAATCGATTGGCTCAGCGTGAAACAATTGTAACTGCCTATAAACATATAGGCAGTTACAACTGTTTCACACTGAGCCATCGAAATGTCAAGACAACTTAGACTGTGGTTTTTGGAAGATTGACGTTTTCTTTACAATGTAAATGTCACGGGACTCTTTATTGCATTAAATTGAAGAAATGTTTCCTACGAGATCTTGGGAGTTTTGATTCCATAGAATACCATTCTTTATCGTATTATTGAATTATTTTGAGTTTTGGCTTCCAGAAAAAAGTAGAAATTTATTTGAAATTCTTGTGAAAATAATCTATTTGGATTGAAAAGGACCATTACATTTTTCTGCTCTTTTCTAGTATGTAATTGCAAACAAATTTAGGCCATGATCAAATTGCATGTTATGTACATGTACTTGCTAGTCTTTGGCTATTCCATATTTTCTCTAATAAAAGCGCTGGGAATTTAATATGATAAAGGGGACTCCTTAATTACAAAATGAGTGAGTCCAGCTTTTGAAATTAAGTCCTAAGGAGTCCCTGACTCCCCTCTGGTGACTATATAACAAAGTGAGGATTTATATATTTTATGTTCCAGAATTTTTTAGGACAAAAAAAGGAGGGCAGGAATTTCTCTTAATTTTGTCAAGTTTTCCAACTTAGGCATTTAATAGTTAATATTTGAACACTGCCAAACCATCACATGAATTACAGGAATTCATGTGTTCAGTCAAAATCCAGTCAAACTGTAATACATCAGGTTCTCTTGGAAGTATGTAATGGGATCAGCTTTGATCTCATTTAGGTTGACACTCTAACAGACTAATATTTCTGAAAAAATATGTATGATTGTAAAGATTTCTGAAATTAGATTGTTATTGCCTTGAAATATTTTGCCTTTTACAAAAACTCATTTCTAAATGAAAGAAAATGTTCTTAAAAAGCTGTGATGGTGCATTACCAGTGTAACAGAAAGCATTTAGACGACAATATGCCCCCTTCCCAAGTTGGATTTATTAATTGTGAGCCAGTAATTACTTCGGAAGTACAATTTTCTGGATTTTTCTTGTTTTTAAGGGAAAATGACGTATAGACTAAGATCAGATGACACATAATGTGTATCAATCTGATCATGATCTAGACTAATTCGCCTACTAAGGCAGGAATACTCATGGTTCAGTATGGCAAGGGTTAAATGTTAATGTATTGGATACAAAGAGTATCACCAGAGGTATAGAAATAGGGGGGTAAAGATGGTATAAAATCTTTTTTCTCGATGAAACCCTATGTTGTGGGTACTCATTTGAATCGTCTTGATGAGACGATTCAAATGAATACCAACAACATTGGATTTGTGCTACAATTTTTGAAAAACTTTTATCTAAAATCCTAAATACCCCTATGTCTGAAGCTCTGTCTCAGCGTATAAGTGTTCCAGGATCCTCTATACAACATCTAAATGGACCTATATTATGGGGACAATTATAGGATTAATCATAGGATTAGCTGTTATCGAGGAGATTGAGTGTAATGTTTATCTTTCTGGTATTTTCTGTACAAAATAAACTGTGCTCTAATGGAATGAAAAAATAAAGGACCTGTCCTGCCTTGGCTAGACCTGCCAAATGTATTAAGTACATGAATAAACATTTGCAAATTTAGAATATGGTATGCCTCTGTCAGGGATCATTTTTGGTTGAGATACTGAGAGATTTGCTCATTTTTCTGCAAGAGTACTCATTGAAACTGGTTTAATGAGTGAACAAACTCAAAGCAAAATGTAATTTAAATCTTTAAGTAAGGATTTGGTTAAATACCTTGCAAAAATTTCTTATTTCTCATAAGATTCAGCTAAATGTGATATTTTGGCTAATGATAATTTGAGCCAGAATTATCCCTGCTCTATGCATGTAAGTCCACATGCAATTAGCAGGATACCATTCCTTAAATATTTCATCGATGTTATTCTAAAACCTCATAACTGCAGCTTGATCAAAGCTGTAGTTACGAGGTTTTTGAAAAACAATGATGATTTCATGAACATGTTAATACCCAAAATGCACAAAAATTATAATTCTCTTTATTAAATTCAATGTTTCTTGTACTTATTGCGGCATTCACACAAGAGCATGATCTTTTAGGATCGCCATGGTTGGCCAATCACAACGAATGGTATAAATTTGCTGGAATTTGCCTATTAGATACAAGTTGGAGGGATTTCATGCCTTCTGATACCATTTTTTGCTCACCTGAGCACAAAGCACCTTCTTGCTCTTGGCTGAAAATATTCCATGGTATTGATCCTATGTAGAAATGATCTCCTTATCGACATCTGCCTATTTGATTAATGTGATGTCCCAGGGGTCAAAGAGACTCAGGTGAGCGATCTAGGACCATCATGGTCCTCTTCTTTACACTTAGTGGTGATTTGTTTTAATGATAGGTCATTTTGTGGTGATATGATCTATGGCTAGGATTGACATGATACCATACCATCTGATAGGAGTTTGATGATTGGGTTCACAATTCCATGGCATCATAGTGATGAGCATTCACGATCTGTTATAACAGGATACATGTCCATGCAGTCTCATACGAGCATAAATGACTGATGTACATTGTTGTTCTGTTTAATGGATGATGGATTGATGCTCTAAGCAATTTCAATCACAATTGAGCCATGATGAGATTGTGACTGGTATCTTAACAACAGTATTTCTTCTACTGCTCAGTTAGGATCATTCTTGGGTTTAATATGGGTAGTTTTATCAACCTCCTCTTGAGCAGGCTTTGAATCTACAGGTTCTTGCATAGGGGGTACCAATTAAAGCCTTCCCCTGTCCTTTTCATATGCCTATCAAAAGATTAAAGGTATAGTCAAACTTGTGTTAAGCAACCACTTAAGGGACCACCAATAAGCGGTCATTTAATACAAAATATTATAATAAATGTGACAGTTCATTTTAATAGCATTCATGGATTGTCGGTCAAGTCGTACTGAAACCTATCATTTTTAAACCCATTAGAATCGTCTTATAGAGACGATTCTAATGGGTTCCAACAACATAAGATTCAACAACAACCAATTTTTTGTTAAGAATGTCCTCTTTTTTCAGAGATCTTGCTTAAGGTGAAGGGACTTTTTATGGTGGTCGCTTAACAAAATTGGTCGGTTAATAGACGTGGTTGCTTGAGCAATATCAAGTGTATAATATGGTTACCTGTGGCGTCAGGGTGTCGGGTGTCAAGGCGGGAAGGCAGTGACCACATCTTTGTTCAGGGCATAACTGTGTCACTTTATGTTGGATTGACTTGGCAGTTATGTTCCTCTCATGAGAGAGGAGAGCAGTGCGCATGAACTGTGACTCTATTTAGCTTAATTTTTTACTTATTTCCATCTGTTCGTTTTCCATACTTGCAGTGTAACCAGCCTTTCTTGTGACAATCAGGCACCTTGTTTGCTTTTAGAGTCTGTTGTTGAGGACTTCCAAGAAACCATGGCTTGGTGCTCAATCACCATAATATGGCTAAAATATTGTAGAAATTAGTGTAAATCCCTAATCATAGCAATTAAACTAGAATAAAAAAAAACAAAATCATATCAAAGGAAATACCAATTAGCATTCATGTTCTATCAACTAGTGGTCATTCAAAGTTTGTGACGTTAGTGATCTAATAATGTCAAGCTAATTCCTCATGCGGTATTCATTGCCATGTCCCCACTATTTATTTATTAATCAAATAAAATCTTCTCGGCAAATTATAACACAGAATTTTCAGATTTTATGAATTACCAGAGACTTTGCCAGAATTGTGAAATCAGATTATTGCAATTTAGACAACATATTGTATCCTACTGGGGAGAGAGATTTGTATCTTGAAGCATAATATTAAAGCTATGAATTATTTATCCTACTATTTGCTATTTTTGAAGTTCTGTTTAAATCCTGTTATGCTGATATGTTTGTTTGAATGGTACTAGTTAAACCAGATTTGATCAGTACCTCGGCCGTATACCAGAGCCTGGTAGTGATGTGCAGATTATTCATTATAATTGATGATCAGTTGGTTTGGGCTTCTGATTGTGATACCGGTAATCAACTAAGAAACTCCATAATCAATTAATCAAGTAAGTCCTAAATCATTAATGAAAGCCATTAATTTTTTAGCTCCACTGGCTGAAAGCCACTGGGGCTATTGTCATGGCGTTGTGTCCGTCGTGCGTCCGTGCGTCCGTGCGTCAGGTCGTAAACTTTTTCTTTAAAAATCTTCTCCTCAGAAACTACTGGATGAATTTCAACCAAACTTCACAGGAATGATCCTTGGGTGACCCTCTTTCAAAGTTGTTCAAGAAATTTTGATCCAATGAAAAACATGGATTTAATGGGCGTGGCTAATTTCCAAATATGGTAAAAAGTGAATTTTCTCAGATTCTAATCAATGGATACCAATTAAATTTTACATGAATAATCCTTGGGTGACCCTTTATCAGTCTACAAAAAAAAAATTATGATCGGATGGAAAATATGCATTTTATGGGCAGAGGTCATTTCTCTATATGTTATATAGTGCAAACTTTGAAAATCATTTTCTCAGAATGTAACTGATGGATATCAACCAAATTTCACTGAGATGATCCTTGAGTGACCCTTCATCAGTCTACAAAAAATAATTGTGATCGGATGGAAAATATGCATTTTATGGGCGGAGGTCATTTCTCTATATGTTATATAGTGGAAACTTTGAAAATCATTTCTTCAGAATGTAACTGAGGGATATCAACCAAATTTCACTGGGATGATCCTTGAGTGACCCTTTATCAGTCTTCCAAAAATAATTGTGATAAGATGGAAAATATGCATTTTATGGGCAGAGGTCATTTCTCTATATGTTATATAGTTGAAACTTTGAAAATCATTTTCATATCAGTAGAACCCAAAATATTTAAAATTCTAGTCAAAACTTTTATTGCTTTTACAAGAATTTCAAGCCTGTGGAGCGACTCAAGCCATTCATGGCTTTCTAGTTTATTTTTTTTACGGAACTGATATCAGTATGATGGCTCAGCATGAAAAAGTTGTAGCTGCCTATATTCTTATAGGCAGTTACAACTGTTTCACGCAGAGCCATGGAGTTGATCTTAAGAAGTCTACAACCCCTGTTTGTCCCATTCATATTAATGTAATCTCTAAAACTTGAATAATTCTTTTTTTCTTTTTTCAGGCTGTGGTCTCAATTTTCATAAACGCTGTGCCTACAAAATTCCAAACAACTGCTCCTATGACCGATCACGCCGCACATCAACCAGCAGCATCAGTAGTCTTAGTAGTATTTCATACGCTGTCAGGGAAAAAACGGAACCCACCACACCCACAGAGGTATATATGATGATCAGCGTGCACATTTATGTCCTTCAAGGGTCAAGGCATTTGTGTATTATCCTTCAAAGAGAGCTATTCTAAGTTTAGTATAATCCATGATAAATGCCCTGGCAGGGCGGAGTCTAAGTAACAGGTAGTTGCACTTAAGGTTAAGGTAAAACAGCTTAATTTACAATAACTTACTTCTACAGAAAGTCGACATAAATAACTTGAGGCCGTTTATGGTAGGCTGGTTACCAAAGTCTCGTAATTTCATTTTGTCCAGTTTGGATTTTTGTGTACAGTTATTTGCAAGTATCAACAATAATTGCGGACTCCCCTTTGAAAGAAGAAATTATTGAAAAGTGAACTCGCCGAATTACGTCACAGCTAAGCCAAACCCTGCCAGGTCATTTATATCGCAGAAAATTTATATGACTTTTTAAATTTCATAAAAGGGAATCTTTTTATCCCCGGACATGGATCTTGTTTTGTTTGTAAGTAATATGGGTTCATTAACTAAAGCCTTAATTTTATGGAATTAAAATTCTTATGTATATTGAGCAAGTCTAGCACTTAATGTCTTGGTCAAGGTCAAATAAATATTTCTTAACCCTCTGCTGTTTAATCCCTACTTTTTACGTGCGCGTGATTTTATGATCGAGAAAACATTGTGAAAAAAGAAGAAATTGCTTCTGACAAGCAATTTCTTCTTTCTACACACTATTTTCTACCCTACTGAATGCCTATTTTTCAAATTAAATCCACTTTAAATTTTCGTCTGCAAAACCTTTGAATTTGGACAGGTCCAAAATTTTGTAAAACAGGAAAGGGTTAAAAGAAACATGTTTTGCTAGGGTTTAAATTCTGCAGGATAAATTAAAACAAGTACTGTATGAAAAACAGCTGAAATTTTCGGAGGATTTCTAATTTTTCATTTCTGAAACTAAAGTGACAGCTATTTATCAAGTAGTTACAGAGCATTTTAGCATCAAATGTAGTTTCTTCTTGATGTATCTTTAAAAAAAACAAAAATATTTAGAATCTAATCAGCTCCGAGAAAAATGAAAAAAAAAACAGGCTGTACAACAACTGGGGATGGTAGAATGTACAAAAATTCCGCTTTGGGTGGTAAAGTAACTTGTACAACACCTCTATCAAAGGATATGATCAGATACTCAGTAATTTGATAGCTGATCTGTGTCCATGCTTTTACAATTATCAACGTGCTAAAAAATGCACATCAGTGGCTCAGTGTAAAACAGTTTTAACTGCCTATATATTCATAGGCAGTTAAAACTGTTTTGCACAGCACTTGATTTTGTTGTTGCTTTCTCTTATCCAGATTCAGATTCAATGTTGATTTCTGCATTGACAGCTAGCTAATAAACATGTTTGTTTACTTTTGCAAAACAAACTGTAAAGTTCAATATTTTTGGCTTTTGAGTGATTTTGTTCATCAAAGAATTAAATGAATCAAACACTTAAGAGATAGATTCAATATTGTGTAGATTCAATATCTATTCCATTGAATAGATTCAACAAAAAAAAAGCCTTTAATAATTTGTTGTTGTATTTCGTATGCTTATCAATATACTATTCTCTTTTTTGGTCTTGGTGATTATGTAGCAATTTGTCATCTGATGTTGTGAAGTATGTACCATTTTAAGACGTTTTTTAAAAGTAATTGAAAGATACAGAAAAGTGATCATTTATGTAGGGATATAACAAATGCTTGTAAAAAATATTTTTAAGTTGAACCAATTTGCACTATAAAAGGTATTGAGTAATTATCTTTTTTTCATGACTGTAAATCATCTAGGGAATTTATCTTACAGAAAGCAATACATCATATGAAAAAGCGGAAATAACTTGTACATTGTGAACTCTTTTCCTTACAATGTCATAGTACAATTTTCAATACTGATAGCATAAGCCTAAAAGACAAGAAGAAGTAACCTCTGCTTCTTGTGGCAAATGTGCCAAATAAGTCAAATCACAGGGTAAGTGCAAAACTATTGTAAGTGCCTATAAATTTAAAGGTATTGACAATAGATTTGCGCTATCCCTTCATAATATACTTAATCAATTACTTGCACTGCTTTCAGGATACAAAGACATTTGCAAATATGTGACACGAAAAGGAAGCATCTGGGAACTTTGTTACATAGATATTTGAAAAAAAGATTGGTTCGGAAATAGGCAAAACAGAGATCACATTTTAAAAATTCTTTCACAGGAAGGTAGATTGATTATTCTAGATTCAAGAATTGCGAAGCCTGACCAGGTTCGACACTTTAAGCACTTCTCAGATAGTCCCTTTTCGCGTGACAGGTCAATTTTAAAAAAAGGTTCAAGCAGAAGCTAAATACAGAATGTTTTGTCTTGAATGCAGGGCTGTTAACTTGTAATGTTTTATTTTAAATAAATTGGCATTTGAATCTTCAGAGAATTTAATTAATAACTAATTCATTATATAGAGGGGCAAAGCCAGGTGATAACCTTGAAGCTTCACTAACCTTACATAGAAAGGAAGAAAGGAGGAGAAAAAGAAAGAAAGAGAAAATGTACAAATATAGAGAAAAGGTTTGGCTTGTGAGGAATGAAATAAAAGCTGATAAAAAGAAAAAAAATATTGAAGAATTACAAATGAAATAGAATAAATTTCAATAGTTGGAAGAAAACTTTTGTAAATAACCTTTTCTTCTTTGACCATAAGTTTTTCTTACAAACTGTATACAAAATTGTATGACTGCCACAAATTCTATTATAAAATTACCTTGGCTATGCCTCTTACATACTGTATTTCTTCTGTTAAAGAGGACTCCTACACTGCCACACATTATACATAAATCAATAAACATTATGTTACTTGACAAGGTTCACAAGTCATATAAGTCAAAAGCAATATTTCTTTTTAATAAGTATTTAATTTCATAAAATAAGTTTGGCTTTTTTCAAAGAAAACCTGAGGTATTGCTATAGCCTTGGTGTTATTTTTGTCATTGTCATTATTGTCGTCATGTGAAAATTTTGAATTTATATGATCTCTTGTATTACAGAAGGCATTCATTAGAAACTTAGTATATCGTCGGCTCCATTCCATAAGGACGAACCCGGAAAAAGCCTACTTTTCAGGAAAAGGAAAAAACTTAATATCTTTTTACCTATGAACACTAGTACAACCATTTTGGTCAAAATCATTTTGAATCGAATCACTAAATATATTATCTGTCGTCAAAAAGATTAAATTTTGTCTCTATAATGAGTTATTTAAGAAAAACAACAAAAAAATCGTCAAATACGTCATTTTTTCATTTAATTTTTACGGTACGAAATGCCGTATAGACAAAAAAAGGCATAAAAGATAAATGCATGAAAAGAACTTATTAAATTTGATGTTATATAAGATATAGGACAAATCGCCTGTAAAAAAATTTCTTTGCGGGTGCATACGAGACCCCGAAGCCGTTGGTTGAGACGTTTTTGAAAAAAGTGAAAACGCATATAACAATTTTTATTTATGTAACTGAGACACGCGAATAATCTGGCCTGGGTAAAGGTTATGTTCTTTTTCAAACTGATCTTTTAAAATGAACTTATATCATAGGGAAACGTGAACAATTATCAAATTTGTCAGTACATCATTTTCGAACTTCACTTTTCGACCACTTCCGGTGCGAATTTGACGTATCTTACAAGTTCATGAAGCTTTTTTTTGGGGATACGATTAGCTTTCAGGTCCAGCATCTTCGCAAAAGACGCGGGAATATCATATGTGTGCGAAAACGCAATAAAAGAAAAAAATGGAAATTGGCATATACATCCTTATAGAACGGAGCCGACGATAAAGTTCATCAAAAGAGCAATCTGTACTACCAAGCAGAATAACTCTAGATGCATTTCAAGTAAATTATGCTCATTTCATGCAAATTATGCTCCTTTTTCGACCATCTAGCACCCAACAACTGAAGGTAGGCACCTGTAGGTGGTGCTCTTTTTTTTAGAGGCAATATACTTGAAGAAGAAAAAATCCTGAAATTAGGGGATCAAAGAAATTAACAAAATATTGCTTGGTTACAAAAGAAAAGATCCATTTCTATGTTTAAAATGCTTTTTGGAGCTTTAATGAAGTGAAATACAGAACATGTGGATAATGTTTTCTTAGCCCGAGATTATGAAACATTTTTCATTCTCAACTGTGAATTTTCTCAAACTAAGTGATTGAATAACTGTATGAGCATAAATGATGAAATTGATTTTATGTTATTTATAATATCTTATTGATATCATCTTGTATGGACATACATTTATGACAATATTATTACAGAAATTCAGCTTTAACCCAAATTTTGAATTTTTCGAAATTCTGATTTAAGAATGAGAAAACTTTTATAATCACAGGCCTTGATGTAGTTTAGCCTTGTGCTTAAATTGACAAAGTGTTATGTTTGAAATATGAATTGTTTTGGTCAAAAGTTGGTGTCAAGACAAAAAGAACTTTAAACCACTTTGTCAGTTTGAACATAGCTTCTTTTCAAACCCCTTTTCCGAACATACAAATCTAATTTGTTTTATTTTGTTAAACATAAGCAAAGGAAACAAAGATTGTACATTATGCAAAGAACAGAATTCAAAAAAATTGAGTACAGTCGAATCCTTTTAATTCAAACCCTGATTATAACAACTCACAGCTTATTTCAAATGACTTTGCAGAAACAATAAATTTAAAGGACAGAGTAAGGTCATTTTAATAGCAAATTCGGCTTATTAGCAACAAAAGGGTTGACAAGTTAGAGTTTCTTTTAACCATATTCCATTGTATTTGAAATATATTTGTTGAAGCATACTCTTTAAAGGTTATTTGCTATCAAATTGTACTTTTTGTTGGGAAATATGTTTGAATGATATCGGAAAGCTGGTTTAAAATGTTGCATGTCTTAATTTTGCTCTAGTATATTTATTGTAAATTTACTCTTGTAGACCTCCATTACTATACCTCCCCCGTCCCCAGGGCCGCGGAGTCCTCGGCATGTTAGTTCGAGACCTCCCAGCTTTGCTCCGTCGGAATACAGTCCAAAGAGAACGGAATACAAGTACAGTGTATGTATTTGCCTGCTTCTTTTTCGCCAAAGGTTGAAGGACTCCAATGAAATGAGCATAAATACAGTCAGACTACCCACAGAAAACTTGTCTCCCTTCCTTATTTAAGGCAGTGGTCAGTAATAGTTCTGCAACGTTTCTGAAAGTATTACCTTTAACAGTGTTAACCGGGGTTTCCTAATGATTTTAATTAGGAAACCTCAGTCAACATTGTGAAAGAACATTGTGGTCCGAAATATTGCAGAACTATTATGGGTCCCTACCTTAATGCAAAGTGTATGCCTAGTAAATATATTCTCTTCTTATCATATTATTTTGTCTAGTTCTAAGGATTTCCAGAAAGTATTTTTTTGGTAAATGATATACCACTGCTATGAATTTTCCTGTATCTATCTTGTGACAATTTTCCACCTTGTTCAACTTCCAATTCAAAACTTTTAACATATGATAGCCGCCCTTTGACATAAAGAAATTACTAATATGTGACTTACAAAAGTGACTATTTAATAAGCTTACAATTAAGTCAAGTATGTTTAAAAATTCTCTAGTTAAGGATTCTAAAAAGACTGCTTCTGGAAATCCAAGTTTGCAGCTTGTACTACGGGAAACTGAATGAAAGTATTGTTAGGTATACAGCCCTGCCCTGCAAAACAGGATGACTAAACAATGCAAAACAGTTTGCAAATTACACCCTGCTTTGCATGGGGCCTGTTTTACTAAACATCTTACGGTCATTTTTTACACAAGTCAAAAATTAAAGTTGCTTCTACAGTATGAACCAAATATTGAATTCTGCCATGCTCCATCTCATTGGAATACTCTTCCAAAGACAATTCCAATGAAATATTGCAAGGTAGAATTCAACAATGATTGAAAAACACCAGGAACAATTAATAATTTTGACCTACAATTAAATTTTTTCATAAGATATTTAGCGCAAAACGGATCCCTGGAGTACAAATTAAAGTCTGTTTCAAAAAACAGTTTGATTATAATTTTTGAATAACAAACACTAAAACCTAAAGTGTACAAATAATATGCACTTATCGCTGATCATTGGAGATCTCTTCCTTTATTCTGCACTTCCTTCTGTCTACAAATCTGTGGCATTGGGTCATCTACGTTATTTCAGGGGACCAGGTAGAAGGGGGATAAAACCAATCTAGAATCATTTTACAGCAACTAATAGCTTTCATCCTCTTACATTTTTATTTATTTCATCCCATATCAATTATTCGATTGCTGCTTGGAAAATGGAATAAATCCAATCCCAGAGTAAAACAAGTACCTCTCCTCCCACCTGAGAAACTAGCCTGGTGATAAGGACGGGGTCACCAGGGGGGATAGGCAGGTCAGGAAAGGGAGGAGGGGGAATCTACAGGATGCTTAGAACCATTATTTCTTGACAAAACCTATCTTGTGGGTACTCATTTGAATTCAATTTGAATGAGCCGCCGTCATAGCGCAGTTGGTAGCGCGTCAGACTGTCATTCTTTCCTACTACAGTGAAACCTATCTTAAGCAAGCACTCAAGGGACATTCAAAAAGTGCTTGCTTAAGACAGGTGCTTGCTTAATACAGGTCAATTTCAGTGCAAATGGTTCATTTGGAAACCCGACCACCGCTTGCTTAAATCAGGTTGCTTGTTGAATACAGGTGGCCACTAACACAGGTTTGACTGTATTTGTCTCTCACCAATGGGTTGATAATCATAGACCTATGTGAGATAGCAGCTGGAGGCTAGGAAAGAATGTGATGGTTGTACTGGTGAAAGAAATACCAGGGATCCATTGTTAGGTGCTCCAGCCGCCGCCATATAACTGAAATAATGTTGAAAGCAGCATTAAACTCTATTCAATCAATCAATTGAATTGTCTCATCGAGACAATTCCACTGAGTGCCTACAAGATAGAGATTTTGTAAGCATTGTAGAAATATTTGAATCTGAAAAATAAAAAAAATCCCCTTCTATCTGTTATCCTGTACTTGCACTAATACTTGACAGCATTTACATTCCCTCTCACACTGTAATATGTATAACATATTGTAACTCCTTTAAATACTTACTGCACTGCTTATATTTGATTGAAGGGACTGTTTCTTGATGTATTTCTTAAAAGACATTTATAATTGTTGGTTAAAGGATTTCTTTTTTTAGGTCCGTCAAAAGACGGGACATATTATGGGATCACCCTAAGTGTCTAGCCATCTGCGTCGAGCATGCTGGTGGCATCCACTTCTTTGTACGGTGCATAGCACTGTCACCTTAACCCTTTGCTGTTTAATCCCTGCTTTTTACGTGTCTGTGATTTTATGATTGAGAAAACATTGTGAAAAAAGAAGAAATTGCTTCTGACAAGCAATTTCTTCCTTTTCCACACTATTTTCTACCCTACTGAATGGTTAATTTTCAAATTAAATCCACTTTAAATTTTCGTCTACAAAACCTTTGAATTTAGCAGGTCCAAAATTTTGTAAAACAGGAAAGGGTTAAGTCCTATTGACTTTAAATTTGACAGTTATGCTCCTCTCATGATTACGGAGTGCAGTGCATAAGAACTGTAACTCCACCTAGCTTAATTTTTGAGTTATTTCTCTTTGTTGTTTTATATACTTGGACATTCAGCTGCAAAACGGGCTTATCATGTGACAATTTGCCTCCTTGTTTTTCTTTTTGTATTTAGGTCTTGTAATTTTTGCCTGTGATAATCACATGTTATTTCCCCTTTGTGAATGCTTTTGATCCTTCCAGCAAAATGATGTGTAACTTTCATTAGTTTCTTTCCACCATCACAAGTGTTACAATATTGAAAGATATTAAGTGCCTGTGTTTACTCTTCATATTCATGTCAGTTGTGTACATGCAAGATCTATTATTCCTTAAAAAAATAGATGTTTTATTTAAAGAAAACTTAACTTAATCGTTTCATCATGTGGTATCTGGTTTATACTAATGCCCAAATTAAGCTCATGAAATTTGTTTACTTCATTGTATTGAAATTAAAAGAATTTTACATCTGAAACCTGCTATCATAATGGGTAATGATTACGGCCATCATTCCTGGGGCTGCCCTCATAGCGCAGTTGGAAGGCATTGGACTGTCAATATAGAGGTCCCTGGTTCAATCCCCGACGGGGACACTCATTCTTGCCGACTATTTGTCTCTCACCAATGGGTTGATAATCGTAGACCTATGTGAGATAGCTGCTGGAGGCTAGGAAAGGATATGGTGGTTGTACTGGTGAGAGAAACACCAGGAAACCATTGTCAGGTGCTCCAGCTGACACAATATAAATGAAAAAATGTTGAAAGCAGCATTAAACTTCATTCAATCAAGAAACATTCCTGGGATTGTGAGCTTGCCAAAGTGGATTGACAGCTAGTAGCTTGGATAAAATGTAATGTAGTTGTACTCAGGTTTGAGAAGCAATATTAAGCCATGGGAAGGTGGACAAGCCAAAGTAATATTACTGCAATAATGTTGAAAGTGGCATTTAATCCCATACAACAAACAATTTGGCTGAATTATAAATTTCAGCTTGTCCTAGTTCTATACAGTATGCCATACTCTGTTTGTAATAAGACCAAATATATGTAAATAATATTCATATAACAAGATTCTGATCAAGGTCAACATAGCCTTATTATTATGGTCAAATTATTTCCATTTCCTCTATTGAGCATTGATATACTCAAAAAGAGACCAAACACTTAGGTTGAAAGTCTTGAGCACTGTGTTTAGAATGCATAAGTTTGTGTGAAAATTTGTACCCAGCTTTGCATACTAAGCACAAATAGAAAACTAAATACCCTGTATGAAACATTTCATAAAATGTTTTTATCTTGAATGCAAGGCTGATTATGGTTGATATAAGTGAAATTGACAGGTGTGCACAAAACTATTGTAAATGCCTATGAAAAGATAAATTAACACTGACCTATCAACATTTTAACCCTTGTCATGCTGAACCTGGAATATTCCTGCTTTGGCAAGAGCTATAGACAAACATCAGGCTGCACATATGTGCAGTCTGATATTAGTCTACACCACATGTTTCTCACTTTAAAACCAGAATGGTCAATAGATTTAGTTTTTCAAATAAAAACTGATCTTGTAACTGTTGGTACTTTCAGTGCTTTTTGCCCTTTAATTTTGGTGACAATTTATAGCAAAAATTTATTCAGCACGACAAGGGTTAAGTAATAATAATATCAAATGCATTTATATGACTTACCTTAATGAGAATTTTCTAACCAGTATGCATACATTGTCTTTGAGAATCTATATACCCCCTTACATACAAAGTAGAGGGGGATATATAGAGAATAATATGTTAATGTCTTAAAATATCAATGTTATCCCGTCGAGGTTGGGAGAATTTATCATGACGAGGCTTTGCCGAGGCATGATAATTTCCCACAGCCAAGATCAGATAATATTGATATTTTAGGACATTAACATGTTATTCTATTTATCATGCAATCATTTTTTCAGCGCTTTCATATAATAAACCCTTAAAATCAAAGAAATTTGGGTGAAAGTGTATGCAAATCATTTCTTAAAATAGACTACATGTTATCAGACAGGCGATATCAGGTCAATACAGGCTTCATTGCATGATATATTTGTTTCACCTTGTGTCTATCAGGCTGGTAATCTGTCCATCTGTACCTTTTTTGTTTCTGGACTCTATCTCAACAAAAAGGTGACCTAGAGCCACAAAACTTTATACAGTCATTGTCCATAACCAAAGAAAATGCCATATTGATTTAGTGTCACAAAGGTCTAAGGTCAAGGTCACAATTTAAGTTTGTCTGAAAAATGTTTCTAGAACCTTAGACAAAGTGTTGATGGGGTGTATTAATCCGCTTTGCCACAGATCAAGTTTATATTAATTGAGCCCTGTGTATGACATTTCCAACAATTTTACATGTCATGAGATGCAACAATTTAACAGTCTTGACAGCAACATGGTCCAATAAGAAGATTACCTGACTATTGCAAGATACATTGAGACCCTATCTATGAAAGTGCAAAGTGAAGACTCTGGAAAGACTGTGCGGATGCACAGGCTGGCCAGAGTCTTTGCTTGGTGCACATTTGAAATTGATGGAAATGACACACACAGGCTCAGTTTTGCTTAATTACTTACTAGACGTGTAACTGCTGTAGAGATTGGAGATACCAGACTGATGATAAGAAATTATTTGAATAGATTCATCAACTGAGTCATGTACACATATAGAAAAAATATTTCCATTAATGAAAAATAGGTGTAAAATTTTGCTCTTATCTTGGATTTTTTTCAACTCACTAAAAAGGACTCGTGAATGTGGTATATTTTTATTGGTAACATGTATGGATGGTTAATTTTCAAAATAGTAGGGATTTTTTGTAGTGATAAATATTAGCAACCTAGCAAGGGTGTGAAATGGGTGAAAATTAGACCATTGTGAAAAGAAAAATCCGAACTTATGGCATATATGGATAGATTCAAAATAGTTTGGCATGCTTATGTGCTTATTTTGAGTTGAATTTGATTCAGTTATTGCAGTTATTACTGTAGGTCAAGTTTCAAGGTCAAATGTGAATGTCAGACACATGCAAGATTGCGTCAGCTGTATTCATTAAAAAATTATTGTAGTTGAAGTTTTGTGGAAAATTATACCAGTATGTATGCTATGAATTTTGTGAGGGAGAGGATTTTATTCCTGGGCCATCACCATAGTGCAGTTGGCAGCGCACCAGGCTCTCAGTCTTCAATCACCAGATGTCATGGATTTGATCCCTGTTGGCAGCACATATCCTTTCTGACATTTGTCTTCCACTAATGGGTGGATAATCGTAAACATAAGTAGGACAGTAGTTTGGGGCTAGGAAAGGGTGTAATGGTAGCACTGAAGAAGAAATACCAGGAATCAATTGTTAGGTGCTCCAGCCACTGCGGTATGACTGCAAGATTGTTAAAAGCGGTGTTAAGGTAGTGGAACCATAATAGATTCGCAACATTTCGCAACTCATGAACTTTCACAATGTTGACCGAGGTTTCCTAATGAAAATCATTAGGAAACCTCAGTTAACGCTGCTGTAAATCACAACTTCTGAGACATTGTGGCACTATTACGGGTCCACTCCCTTAAACCCCAATCAAGCAAACTTCAATTCAGTTATTGCTGTAAGTCAAGGTTCAAGGTCAATTTTGAATGTCAAATACTTGCAAGCTAATGGCATCAGCAGTATTCATTGCAGAAATAATGTAGTTGATGTTTGTGAAAAATATACCAGTATGTGCAGCATTCTCTGAATTTTGTGAGTTGATTTTATTAGCTCTCATGAGCACAACTTGCTCAAGGTAAGCATTGTGATCATTGAATTTCAGTCGTCTGTTGTCTGTCATCCGTCATCAGACATCAACAATTTAATTGTTTACACTTTAGAGGGCACAGTTATGGTCTAATCTTCATGAAACTTGGCCAGAATGTTTGTTAGGTCAGCCTATTGAAATTGAGACATATCCATACCATATCACGGGAAAAAAGGGTCTTTATTACATTTTTCGTGTTAACCCTCTAGAGGCCACAAAATATGGCCCAATCTTCCTGAAACTTGGTCAGAATGTTTGTGTCATGACAAGGATAAACACTTTTAACAAAAGGACCAAGAGGGCCTGTATAGCTCCACTGGCTTAAAAATCTGAAGATTTGAAAGAGAGATATTGAAAATAGAAGTTAATGAAAGTCACCAGCATTCGGAAGGAATTCCCACTTTTTGTAAGTTGAAACTGACTTATGAAAAAATGAACTTATTTAACTAATGTGGAAATTACAAGAAAAAAAATATATTTTTAGATATCACTTTAAAACAAGAGGAATAAAATGGCCATAAACTGCTCACTTGAATTTAATTGATCTAGTGGATCTCATCCAATCAAAATTTCATGCACAATTTTTGAAGAGGGTTATTTAAGGAACATTCTGGTACGGTCTCATTGAAATTGATCTAAAGGCCAAGGAGGAGACATTGTTTCAACATTTTAGGCTCAAAATAAGCCCCGCCCTGCCATGCCCATATTTTGGGGTCAATCAAAATTTTTTGAACAACTTTAGAAGAGGGTCACCAAAGGAACATTCTGGTAGAGTTTCATTGAAATCAGCCCTATGGTTCAGGAGGAGATGTCGTTCAAAGATTTCGAGGTCAAAATAAGCCCCGCAAAGCCACGCCCATATTTTGGGGGTCAATCCAAATTTCTTGAACAACTTTAAAAGAGGGTCATCTAAGGAACATCCTGGTTAATTGTCATTGAAATCAGCCCAATGGTTCAGAAGGAGATGTCGTTCAAAGATTTCAGGGTAAAAATTATAAGCCCCCCCTGCCATGCCCATATTTTGGAGTCAATCCAAATTTCTTGATCAACTTTAGAAGAAGGTCACCCAAGGACCATTGTGTTAAAGTTTCATTCAAATTGGCCCAATTGGTCAGGAGGAGATGTTGTTCAAAATTTCGGGGTCAAAATAAGTCCCGCCCTGCCATGCCCATATTTGGTGGTCAATCCAAATTTCTTGAACAACTTTAAAGGAGGGTCATGAAAGGAACATTCTGGCAAAGTTTCATCAAAATCCACCCATTGGTTTAGGAGGAGAAGATGTCTAAAGAAAAGTTTACGCACAGACGCACGAGGACACCCCGCCATGACAATAGCTCGCTGGCCTTCGGCCAGTGGAGCTAAAAATGGGAAGAATACATTTGATATCAAGGGATAAGGAGCTTTAATGACAAATCTAATTGTTTACACTCTAGTAGCTAGGAGCCATGAAAAGTAGTCAGAATATCCATCTAGTCACAATGATAAATCTTTGAAAAATTGTAGCCTCCCATGCAGGGATTATTTATAAGACTTTCATAAAAGTACAAATATGACTTTGGCTGAAAAATTGGCTTTTGCTAGCTAGTCATTCAACTTTGCTAGCCAAAGGTGATGCCGATTATGTGTAGATCTATTATTCATACGTAGAACAGAACAGATAGTAGGCATCACCCTTGGCTAGCAATGATGCTCATCATTGAGTCATTGAGTTAAAGAGAAGAAGGTGAGCGATATAGGAACATTATTGTCCTCTTGTTCCCACATTCTGCCTAGTCAGTAGGTTACTGTGACTATGAGAAGATTTGTGTTGAAGAATTAAATGTTGCAGGGATGGTGTTTAATCTGTTTTAATTAAGGCTTTGTTCAGCTGATGCTGCAATAACTCGACAACATCCTAGCTTATAAAACCACATTATTGAACTATACCCTTCCTAGAAAATCTATTGTACAATGACAAGGAACTTTGCATTTTAGGTTGTGGACCCTTATAGTTCTGCAATGTTTCGGAAGTCATGAACTTTTAATAGTGTTAGCCAAGGTTTCCTAATGATTTCATTTCTGTTTCTTACACTGTCATAAATTTTTGAAATCCTAGGTGTTTTTTTATAATTTGTAGATTTAGTTCATTAACTGTCAAACAGAGGCTAGATCAGTTATCACTACTATTGCTTCAATCTTTCTTGGCTAAATGATTAATACAATTTAACTGTCATTCTCATAACTTTTCTGCAAAAAACAAGGATGCTTAAATGCTTTTTTGAATCCTCATTGGTATGCTTTAACCCTTTGCTGTTTAATCCTGGCTTTTTACGTGCCTGTGATTTTATGATTGAGAAAACATTGTGAAAAAAGAAGAAATTGCTTCTGACAAGCAATTTCTTCTTTTTCCACACTTTTTTCTACCCTCAAATTAGATCTAAATCCACTTGAAATTTTCGTCTGCAACACCTTTGAAATTGGACTGGTCCAAAATTTTGTAAAACAGGAAAGGGTTAAAAATATTTTTGTTCTTTTTTGGTCCTCTCTTTCAGAATTAGTAATTATAGCTTATCCCATATTAATGATATCCCATTTTCCATCTAATTAATATAACTGTTTGTATTTTGTAAACAATTAATTAAAAGGAATAATACACTAGTACTCACATTAATTTTATTAATGATGATAGGCCAAATAAGTTTTCACTAATGAAATAATTTGTCATCTTGAATCTAGAAAGAAATAAAATCATGGATATGAAAGATAATGTAAACAAGTAGGATGTCGAGATTGTAAAAGAAAAAATAGATGCTAGGAGTCTTTTGCAAGTTCTTACTTCAGAGGGAGTTTTTTTCTATTGTTTGAGTAAATGAGTAAATGAAGATAATAGCTTTGGTTAACTTTTACAATATCATTAGCTACCAGCTGTCTTTTAAGAATTTATATCAAGCTCATAAATTAAAGTTTATTTCAACTATATTTTTGAAGATTATGAATGGAATTGTATTGATATTTTAGAAACTGTTTCCAACTTTATTCGACAATCCACCAGAAAACAACAAATGTAGTAACTCATTTCATGGAGAGAAGCCATCACAGGTGGGTGTCTTGTGAAAACTACACTGGTGTGAAATTCACTTTTACTGAGTTGCTGTTTATACACAAAGCAAATTCACATCGCTGTTAATCTCTGCTGTCATTTTCTTTGAAATATTTTTCTGTATTGTTCCTTTTTTGTTTCATCTTCAAAAATCTTCAAATACATAACATAATTCAGCAAGTCTACACATTTTACATGAATATTGTTCATTTTTGTAAAATTCTGCATTTTTATCTAATTGAAAGTTTTTTACATTAGCATTAGTAATGTTTCGATGGGGTAATAATAATTGATGTACCAAATAACAAACACTAAGTGGTTGTATCCTGATTATGGGAGTTTTCACACTTGTTAAGCCACTTCTTAAGTACAAACCAGTTGCATCACTTGTAAATGTAGATTACTTGTATCATATTGTAGAAAGTTCAATTTTGTAGATAAAAAATATTTATAATATGACCTACGCCGTGGGAATGAAATAACGCCATTGAATTTTTTTGGTATTACACAGGTGTTATTACTCTAGTGGAATAATTAATGAGCTAAGAACAGAAAGCAACGTAAAAAAAATATATTTTAGTTGTGAAAATGATGTCCCAATGAATTTGTTGACATCGTTTTGCAAACGGCTTTGTATGTTTTGCGGAATTAGAAATAGAATATCAAATTTGAGCTCATGAAATACCGCATTTAGTAAACTCATCATCTAAATCAGATAAAAACTCTGCATATCCTCGTTTTTATATGCTTATAGATGGCTTGTTCAATAAATTAGGTATTCAATTACCACTCATTCAATATCCTCTATGTATGCCATATAAAGTCATAAGTTTCTTGAAGCAACAAATCAAAACATAAAGTGGATAAACTAATCAACTTGAAATGTTAGAGCCAAGGCAAAGTTATGATCACATATTTTAAATGAATATTTTTGGAAAATAAAAAAATGATATTGATATAAAATTATGAGAAACAAATTATGGTAACAATGTATTTAGAGTTAGAACATTTGCTTGAAAAATTGCATCCTTATTTAACCCTTTCCCAAACAGGAAGGTAGACTAAAGGGTTACCTAGACTGAACAGTCACCTGGGTAAACCAATAACCAATACCAAATAAGGAATTTCCAATATCCAGACACTATCTGAACAGGCTATTATTGGATTTTCAAAATTTCTTGACATTTTTTACACATGTGTTAAAAAATGTAAAATTTGACCTTTTATTTCAAATCTCACATTTTCATGATCTATAAAAATATTTTGGTGGAAAAGATAAGCTTTCACATGGTGTAATTCTTTTTATTGTACTATTGCAACTTTAGGAGCTATTAGAAGTTGAACTTGATGCTTAATTTTCCCATTATTTTTTCCTCCTATTTTACCATTAAATTAATTAAGGTCTGTTCTTCTAAATGGAGCAACAAAGCTTTAATATCAGAAACACAATTCTTTTATTAAATGATGTCTTTGGAAGATTTAATTTTCAATAAAATGGTATAATTTTTATAACATTTGATGGTGAAATTAAGAAGTAAAACTGATTTTAACATACATGATTGTGTCTATACATTTTATATTTCTTCAACATTTCCTATTTCTTCCTTTATTTCTTTACTTATTTATCAAAATATATTTCATGATGTGTAATATAAAAAACAACTCTCTTTCTGTGAAGGAAAGGCACATTTATGTAAATTAGCACACAAGTTTTTTTGTTTGTTTGTTTGTTTTTTCGTTATACAATAATAGGCAAACATTTCAAAATCAAAATACCAGTCAATGATGAAAGCAAGATTTTGAAACGAATGGGCAGACTTAGGTTGGAAAGCAATGAGAGAAAAGGAGAAAGAGCCGATTTATCCAAACCATGTCTTGTTTAGCCTTTCACAACAAAGAGAACTTTGGAAAAGATTCAGGGAGAGAGAAAATGTTAAAATCAGCATGTTGTCATTTCCTGTCTGTTTTCTTCAAAGGGAAGTTTTATTTTATCATTTTTGTAATGTATTCAAATTTTTGTTTACATTTTCCTACACTGGTCATGGGCTAAATATTGTGAAATTGCCGATAGAAATTGTTGTTGTTGTTGTTGTTTTTAATCATCATTACTGATTAGCGATCTTATAATGACAATCTACATTGTTATTACATATTTTCAAAATCATTTCAAGTCTACGAGAAAATCGTCGATATACAGCTTAGCATCAGTCGACGATCAAAATCGCGTAACTACAGCTTAAATCATCTGAAGTAACGGTAGTTTAGCAGTCCATCCAAGAAATCTCAATACAAGATTTCTATCACCGCGATTCTGCAAACTAATTTTATTTCAAGTCCGTACTTGACAAAATATTATCAAAAGAATGAAGAATACCGTATTTTTTGCCTTTATTATTTCATAACTAGGCCCAAGAAATATCTTTTGTTTACTAATCACCCATGACAACGTAAATTTAAAAACTTTGTCGTTATCGATCTCGCTATACACCGAGAAATTGCGATTATGCAAAAACCGAAATATTCGCCCCTACAATTTTCGTTCTTTTTTCGGACCCGAGAATTAACGGAGAAAAGATTGCGGACGTAAAGAAGCTCTATTTCGTCCAACTGTTTACGCGAAGAAACATTTTTTTATTTGCGCTTAAGATTAAGATTGCAATGTTTCAGTCTCTTTACATATCGCATAGAAAAAGCAAGTCAAACACACCCTCGGAGGCGAAAACTGCCCATGCCACTCGGGATCTACCTGAGGCAGCGGCTCGTCAATCGCAGAATCGGAACATTCTACAGGCGAAAATCCAGAAAATTCTGAAATGCCTGTGTCAGAATCAAATCTGAGTACAGGCTCTCCAGACTCTGAACTATGCAAAGACTAGTCAGACTCGTAACCAGACATGGTTTGCAAGTAGATTAGATCTATTTATAGCGATTTCGAAGTATAAAGAGATGCTTATAAGCGAATTTTCTCAAACAAACTGAAAGACAAGCATAATTTTCGAAAAATGATCGAATCTTTCCACTTTCCTTTAATACGTAAATTATGTTAATTGAAATTTTATTCCATTTTAATTGACTGACCCGTGCGTTGTCGCGTGGCTTATCAGTCTCCCATAGTCCATACGCCGATTTTATGTAACATTATGTAACGACGCAGCTGGGCACCCGATTAGAACAATAGATATCGATAATTGGGTCCATATAGCATGTTATTCATAGGCTTCCGAAAAAAACTTCAATCCGGGGGCAATAAATCAAATCAAGCTGATAAGCGTAGAGCTTATATACAGTGGACAGCTTCTGATCGCATCTTATTTTACCCTTCCTTTTGATTTTTGAAAAAAACGAAAACTACAAATCTTTTATTACGAAAGTATTATAATCATTCCTTTCTGAAACATAGGCCTATTGAAATCGTCAAAATATTAGCCTACGGGTTGAGCGAAAATGCATCTTGAAGGCTTTAAACAGAAGAACTTTCAGAATATTTAGATACGACGCCTAGATTTACATGCCACTTTTCCTTTACTTTATCGAGCCCGTTTTGAAATTATAAATCGCCATATTGTCAAATTTATTTTGAACTTGGGTGCTTTTAGCACGGGAGTATTTTGAAAAGAAATTTCTGTGAATCTTGCGCAGATTCTCAAATCCTGTCGAGTTTTTGTCTAGCTAGGGAGGAGTCTTCTACATCGTAGTCGTACTGTCATTTTGTAAAGAAAGACAGAGAAAAAAGAATGAAAAGGTGTAGCCTACACATGAAGAAATTCTTTGACAAATGCATGTACTTTCGAAAAATAGAAATCAATATAGATCTATTTGTTTCATTCACGATTAGATTATTCCAAATGAAAGAGAAAAGTGAAGATGGAAGCTCGATCTAGGCCAACACCGTTTGAAATTCGGATAAATAAACAATTTAGCATTATTTTGTAAATTTGTATCACTTTGTATCAAATATTGGCTAAAACTACATATCAATAAGAAAAACAACTGTATTATTACATCAATACTACAGTACCAACGTTCAGAAATAGATAAAAACCCCGAAATTAAAAACTGGAGCAGTAGAGTTAAAACCTTATTAGAAACGTCAGGGTTCAGTGAAATATGGCTTTACCCAGAATCCGTAATTATGAATAAATTTAATCCGATTTTTGAGAATAGGGTTAAAGATATATACATTAGTAAATGGAGTTCATCTATGGAGCTTTCTTCCTCTCTTACTCTCTTTCGAAATCTAAAATTTAAGTACGAAATGTCAAGATACATGATACTTCTTGAAAATAGAAAACAGCGAAACATTATAGCAAAAATAAGACTATCCTCCCATGATTTAAAAGTCGAGACCGGTCGCCATCAAAATATTAATCGAAATGACAGGATTTGCGAAGTATGTAATCTTGGGGATATTGAAGATGAATTCCACGTCACGTTGGTCTGTCCATTTTATGAAGAGCTAAGATCTAAATATATTCCTCCATTTTACACAAAGAAACCTAATATGTTTAAGTTTACTACATTACTTAACACTGAAAATAAAAAAGTATTAGTAAAATTATCTTCATTCTACCTTAATTCTCTACAGATGAGAAGATCCTTCTACTCTGTTGAGAACGAATAAACAGCTTCTTTTTGTTACTCTCTCTATTGTCATGTTTTGTTTAATTTTGTTTGTTAATGTGACATGCCTTTTCCACTGTATGTTATGTTATATGTTGTAATTTTGGACTATGAGCTTATATGCTCAACGTCTGTAATAAACTTGTGTTCTGTTCTGTTCTGTTCTGTATGAAAGATCAGCAAGTCTCGTGCATTCGGTCTGACGAACGTTGAAAATGTTTTTGGCTCGCGCAGTGGCTAATATTTCACGGTGTTGAAATGGGTTTGTGTATTGTTCGGGAAAGGGAAAAATTGTCTCTCGAATCATCATGTGATTAGTTTTTTTTTTGTACTTGGAAAATGAAAATATAAGAATTCAATTTCGCGATTATTTGAAATTAACAGGTGTCCGATTGACAATTCTCTATTGAAAAGAAAGGGGAAATATTGGATAGAGATAGCGCGACGAATCTGCCGAGTCGCGTAAAGGGTAATAAAACACGTGGCATACACACAAAAGAGTTTTACCCGACAAAATTAACACGTCACATAGACACGGATTTTCGTCTGCTACTGGTAAGAAATATGTCAAATTCACCAATTTTCCATTTCAACTTTAATTTGCATGTTGAAAATCATAATATCTAAATTCAACTTAGAAATTTACAAGCTCGAATTCGATGTTTTCTCTATGAAAGTGAAAGGCGCTTAATTTATGACCCCACTCGTCTTTAACTCAAAATTACTCATTTTTCTGAAGAACAAAGCTATCATTTTTTTTTCGGAATATTAAAGTTAACTAAACATACTTACTGATTTGTTAATCGTTTATATTTTTTTTATTTTGAAAATCGCCGATTTTTGACATGAAAAAACACCCACGTCAAAACCCGGTCTTGTTCAAACACGGCGACCACGTGAAAACCCGGCCTTATTCAGATAAAGGTAACACGTCAAAAGCCGGTCTTGTTCAGATAACGTAGACACGTGAAAACCCGGTCTTGTTTGGGAAAGGGTTAAGGAACAAATTACACATGGAGTATCATTGTGCACTGTATAAATCCCTGGCTTTAAACTGATGGATTCACTCCAAATCATAATTTTGGGTTAGTCTGGCTCATTGGCCAAATGTTAGTGTACATATACTCTACTTGTAATTGAATAGTTGAGGGTTCAAGCCCTACTGAAGGCACATCATGTGTTTGGGCAGGACACTTCACAAACAGGGCCCAAATCCATTGCCTCTCTCTCTAGTGTGCATGAATTTGGACCACAATTTTCAATCCTTTAAAGTGTTACCCTCATGGGGAGGAAAATTCCTAAGGATCCAGGGATTGATGAAATGGTTACCATATTATAGGGGGATAAAGCCAATTCGAAATATCTATTTCACAATGAAACCCTATGTTGTGGGTACTCAGTGGTTACTCATTTGAATTCAAATGAGTACCAGCAACATAGGGTTTAACTAATGATGAAATATTTTAATTTGAAAACCAAAATACCCCTTCTTTCTAGTTCTGGACTGGTGAACCCTGTAAGGATTCGCAGTCCGTTTATTTCTTGATTGTGAAAGATAGCTTTTAGAATAATCTTTTTGCTAGGGATATTTCGAGTTTGGTTTAATTTGGGAAGACTGTAGGCGTAATTGGAACAAGAATGCATCAATAGAATGGATGCGATAGTAAACTTGACATAACGAATGCGTTATTTTGGGAAAACTTTATTTGGTAATCACAACCACAAGCCTTTTCATGCATAATTTGTACTGCTGAGATTAATTAAGTTGTACATGACGCTTATTTTAGCTTAGTTCATGCTGAATTTGTTAACCCTTTACTAGACAAAATCTGTACAGACTTTTTTGGTGGTGGTCTAAAAGAATTTGTATGCCCCATATTGAAAGATTGCGGCATATTGTTTTATCGTTGTCAATCTGTCTGTCTGCAAAACTTAATCAAAAAACTTATCATTGCCAATATTTTCAAGCCTATACAATGTTCATATTTGTCAAGGTCATGTGAAAAGGTCAAGGTCATCTATCAAAGTCAAATAACTCAAAACCTTAATAAAAAAACTTATCATTGCCAATATTTCCAAGCCTACTCAAGATAAAATGCTCATATATGGCATGATGATAGATCTCAATGATGCGCATCTGCTGATACCAAAGTCAATGTCATGTGACAAGGTCAAGGTCATTTGTCAAAGTCAAATAACTCAAACTTAACCAAAAAACTTCACAATGCCAATATCTTCAAGTTTATTCAAGATTCAAGTCTCATATTTGGCATGATGAAAGATTTCAGTGATGCACAACTTCAGGTATCAAGGTCAAGGTTATGTTTAAAGGTCCAGGTCATCTGTCAAGGTTTTTTTTGTTGTTGTTTTTTAAATGCTGTTACGGGGACACATCTTGTTTTTTAATTTCAATTGGAGATTTTGATATTAACTTCAACTGAAGGAGGATAAATTAGTTTGTCTTTGGGAGGGGACTAGGACCAGGGAGCCATAGGAATTATGTCAATTGCAAAAAGTTAAGTGAAGAAAGAAGACAATTTCTGAGGAAAAAGGTCCCAATGACTCATGCAGAATGGGTTACCCCTAAAAGCAGTAATGACATCCCTCCCTCTGATAGCCAGATTGACATCTATCAACTTTTGAAAGAGAGGGTTATGCTACTAAACCATCTTGCTTCGTTCGGAAATCGTGCTATGAGCCTCTAACTTTTGGCATTTTGGTGACACTTCAATTTCAATAACCTATGCCCTTGTATTGCCAATATTGAAATATTTTTACAGGCACACTTACTGGCTTGTAAGTCTAAGGAAATAAATTATACTCCTGAAAATTGTATATAGGACTTTTTCGGTCGGTCAGTCCATCCATTGGTCCTTTGTTCGGTCGGTCCATCCGCCTTTAGCTTTTTCACGTCTGCACAATTTCTCAGCAACTATTGGGTGTATTTTATTCAAACTTTACAGATTTGGTCAGTATCAAGCAGAGATGTGCAAGTGGTATTTTGGTAATTATCCATTAGCTTTTTACAGAGTTATGGCCCTTTGATTGAAATTGGCTTTTCATGATTGACACTTGTAGGGGGGTATTAGTCCACATTGCGACAGTACAATCTTTGTTTGCAAGGGTAGGATAATGTGTAAAGAGAAATTTGTCTTTGAACGGGTTTCTATATGAAACCACCGTCTTCTGCCGTTAATGAAATATTCCTGTTGAATTGAAGCTTTTGCAGGGAGTATACACCAAGATCAGGCTGCTCTTAAGGGCAGCCTGATCTTGGTCTACACTCACTGCTTTCTACTGATTCATTGTGCAGAAAAAACTTCAACCATGGTGGTTCAACTTTCAGTGAAATGGCAATTTGTCGGAAACAAAATTTAATTATAGCAGGATAAGGTTCGAAGGATTTAACCTTATCAACAATTGGCAGACAACAGACACTAATAGAAGGATTGAAATCCAAGTAAATGATAGAAAATTGTTCCCATATTTATCCAGAGATGAATTGAGTCTTGTCAGTCGATTCAATTAGGAAAAATATACAGGCAACATCAAAATTAATCATCATTGGACCTATCTAATTTAGGGAAGAGAAATGAATTATATCCGAATTAACCCTTGTCTTGTTGAGCCCAAACTATACTAGCTTTAGCAAGAGATACTGTATTTCTCCTAATAAATGCTCACGGGAGCTGTACATAACAAGGTCAGGGAGCTTTAAGAATGCATTTTTTTATTTAAAAAATCTTAATGATTTTAGGCCTTTTTCCCTTAAATTTGAGGAGAATTTCCTCTAAACAATCTTATTATTGATTGTTTAGGGGAGATTCATCTCAAACATGAGAAATCTAGAAACGTTCCTTAAATTTAGGCTTTTGAAATTGGTCTTCTTAGTAGAAAATGTAGGTATGCTACTTTAAGGGAGGGTGCTATTATTAGAGGAAATACAATATAATGAGAGAATAGATTGTTGATGATTTGAGATGGAAAAAATTATTGCACAAGGGGTAGGAATTTATCTGGTGAGCTGGAGGCGTACTGGATAAATTCTTCAGCCAAGCCGAATTTACTTTTTCATGTCAAATCACCTATTATCTATTCTTTTTATCCAGTGGCAATATTTTTTTGAAGTCAATTCGAAAATTATATACTAGAATTTAATCTGATCCCAATTTACCAAAGCAACTTCTCATCATAAGTGTGAATGGGCTGAAGGGGTGAGGTGATCGCTTCTAACGGCTATAAAGAACTTGATAATTGAAAGGATTTCTTTTGCAGTAGCAAGAAAGTAATTAACAAAAGAACACTCAAGTAATATATAAATTTTCAGTTATTTTACAAAATCCCTGATTTTACATATTCACTCACTGTAACATATACATACCTTAATGATTAGGAAGATATGAATCAGGTGATTTTCAAGTCAATCACCATCTCAATCATCCTTTTTATTCTCAAGGTTTGTTGTCATGGAGCTAAAAGCAAATCATAATTCAATGCCTTCCTTGCAAGATTTGATGTCATGCAGCTAAAGGAAAATCTTAATTCAATGCCTTCCTTGCTCTTAATCAGAGGGCAGACAAAGATCAAGATCAGGGCCCAAGGTTATAAAACTTTTCTCAGGCTCAGGCTCAATTTTCTCAAATTTTAAATTAAAAAAATTGTATGAAAATAAAAGATAATATTAATAAGTAGTTATTTATAACAACTTATTAATATCATCTTTTATGTTAATACATTTAAATGAGTTATAAAACTGAGTTACGGCTTTAATCTCAATTTGAAATTTGAGAAAATTTTGAATTGAGCCTGAGAAAAAATTTATAATCCGGGCCCAGATGTAATGTAAAGCTGCTATCTCCGAAATCCTCCTCAGACCAATAAATCCAGGTTGAATGTTTTAATAAATAAATGTTTTAAATCCTGACAATTTCGATGTTGAATGTAAACACCAAGATAAGCTTCATCACAATTTTATAGATTACATCACCAGTCAGGTACTACGTCATCGACATGGTCACAATTGGGATATTTAGAATAATCAAGTGTAATATTTTTATGATAAATTGACACAACTTTAATTCAAAAGAAAAAGATTGTGTTTACTAGGACTTGTTTCAGACCTAACAGCTCGAGGGCTCGGCACTAAATGGTTGTAACTGACTGCCTCGGTGGCCTAGTGGTAAATGCACTCGACCCGTGACCTGGAGGTCCGTGGTTCGAGCCCCACTGTCGCCGAGGTGTGTTTATGGGCAAAACACTTAATAGCCAGCCCCCAGTTCACCCAGCTGTAAAAACGGGTAGCAGTGGGTTTAAACCACTGCCTCTCTCTCGGGGACGTGAAAAAATCAGGATTGAGCGTTCGAGAGCGATTCTATAAGCTTAAGCTTTCGTCGCAATCGAACTAAAATAAATTAGTATAAACTAAATGGTTGTAACTCCCTATAAACATTTAGGGAGTTACAACTGTTTCGTGCTGAGCCATCGAGTTGCAAAAGATGATCCTGCAGGCCACGTGACAGTGGCCACCAAGTGACGTGATAAAAGCTTTGACATGATCAAGTGACCTGATATCAGCAAGTTTATCATTCCCACTTTTATCAGGAAATTTTTAAAGCTAGTGACAGTAAACAAAGATAAGACCCGAAAAAATAGATACTGATTCACAGTTTATACTATTATAATGTTTTTACACTTTGATTTTAATGCAATTTGGTCATTTGGATTTCTAATCTGAGCATGACATTTATTAGTTTTGGTCAACTTCTTTAATTCAGGGATAGTGATGAATCACATGGAATTAACCTTATAATAAGGGTTTGGAAATAAGAATTTTCTCTACTTGTCCTAGGATAAGTAAAAGATGCTTATCTACTTTTCCAGGTCCAGAGTTAACTTGTCCACAATAAAGTAAATAAATAAATTTTAAGAAACATTTCTTTCAAGGAGGAAATTGCTAGCAATCAGCATTTTCTTTATTAAAATCAATATGTTTTCTACCCCTCGATATGAATTAGGATAATTTATCATTTAGATTTGTATTCAAAAGATATGCAATGGTATTTATTTGTCCATTGACAAGTGGCCTAGCAAAAGTACTTGTCTGTAAATAGAAAAGCCGGTGTCAGACAAGTTGGACATGGGAATTCCACATCCCTGTATAAGACCAAGCAACAGTTTTGTAATATTGTTCTACATTATAATGTGGTTATTTATAATACAGAAGTTTGACTGTGAAGGTATTGGTTTTTGTAGCAAATATTTTTATAAGAAAAAAAAAGTCTTTTAGATTTCTTCAAATATCGGAGGAAAATAAGGCAGTAATACCACTGAGATTTCAAATAGGGGGTTAGTTACTAACCCCAATCAGAGAAATATGGGAGTAAAGATTTGGGTAAAAAGTTAACTAGCATTATCATTATAAAATAATATGTATTGAAATAAAAAAAACATACACATGTATTTTCTAAGTCCCAGTGTTTTAGGATTTTCAGTGCCTATGCACTGTAAGGTACTTATTGATGACTAAGTTCTAAACAGGTGTTAATGCCTATGTGTTTTTTTTTTGGGCTGAGCCACTGTCAGACAGATCTTTAAGCAAATTGATATGGAATGCTACCTAATTTGATAAAAAGTCTAATTAAAGTAAAAGTTCAAAAGCAGAAAAAATGATGAATTGCCTTTAATGGGAACACTACAGGACATCTATGGGATGCAATTAAGATGTATCATATCCATATGTACACTGATTGATTGACTAACTTCTAGCTCAGATATCGATGGTTCGGTGCAAGACTGTAGTAAGTGTATATACACTTACTACAGTCTTGCGCCGAACCCACGATATGACACTTTTCTAATGATAAAATGGAGGATAAACATTTATTTGGGTGTAAAAAGGATTTACTTTTCTTGGAGTAAACAACAAAAGCTATATTTTCAGTAGTGGCAAAATAAAAAAAAAAAAAAAGCTTTTGTTGTTTATGGAATGGATAAACATATAATTCACACTTATTCTCATTTGGAAATGAGATTTCTAGGCAACATAATGATGTCATCATCTGTTTGATGAGCCCTGCTTAAGTAACATTAAGTAGGTTGAAGTGTTTGTATAAACTTTCAGTAATTTCACCGATTAAATTAGGTAAATTACTTAGCCATTATTTACTGGTATTTCTTGATAAACTACCAGAAAGACTTTAAGAATGTTAATGTAGCCTTGAAAATTAAGGTTGGAACATGCATATACAGATTTCACATAACATTGAACTTACTACATACTTTTGGGTTTCTATGCATAATATTTATGATATCAAGTCGTAATTCCTTTAATACAATATTACAGAATTTTTCCCAAGGGAAGAGAATAAACATTTAACAAACACACTCTTTATTTCAATATTTTGGGAAAAATTGCCTTTTTCAAGAAAAATTAAATAAATAAGAGCAACTAAGCAACTTTATCATCAATAACAAATATCTATGGATGGAATTATTAATTTGAATCCTTTATGCATGTTGTTTTGGTTTTACCCGAGTTATATCTGTTACTGGTGCCATGAAAAGGACAAATAGAGGATAATCGTTTGTTTATATGAAGATCTATTTATATTCATTGAGTGAACAACAAAAGCTATTTTTTCATGAGTGGTGGAGCCACAAGTGAAAATAAAGCTTTTGTTTTTCACGAAATGAAATATTAATTGATCTCCACGAAAAACAAACGATTATTCTATTTCTTTATCGCAAAAATGAGACAAAATGTGAAATCATGGAACATATTTTTGTAAAAGGTGTCATTTTGCGCGTGATTGCTATGCAACGTTCATTGTGAATTAGTTTGAAAAATAACCATTCAGTGGGGTAAAAAGTAGTGTGGAAAAACAAGAAATTGCTTTCAGAAGCAATTTCTTCTTTTTTCACAATGTTTTCTCAATCATAAAATCACAGATACGTAAAAAGTAGGGATTAAAAAGCAAAGGGTTAAATCAGTGTTGCATGTTGTCATGGTTTAAGCTTACACTTATGTTCTAGCATGACAGTTTGAATAGCACCTTGATTTCTTCATAGATCTTTAATTTTTTCGACATGCTTAGAGTTGTAATAATCTTATAGATTAATCCTATTTATGAAAATTTTAAGTGCAATCATTCTTCAAATATTTGAATGCAGCTTAATTTGTACAAATTCAAAGAATTTTTTTTTAAAAAAAGTTCAAAATTGCTCTTCATCCAAGATGTACTGATGAGAGGGGGTAAAACCAGTTTAAAATCTTTACTTCTCAATGAAACCGTATGTTGTTGGTACTCATTTGAATCGTATAAACAAGACAATTCCATTGAATACCAACAACAGGTTCATTAAATTTGTGCAAGTGTTATTGAAACTTTTTTTTTTTATCAAAACTCCTTAATATCCCCTCTATTTGTCGCTCTGTATCCTCTATACTGTGAATTCTATACTGTCTATCAAAGATTGGATTGTTATTGACATCAAAGGAACTAAAAGAAGAAAGTTTTCCTTGGTTGTAGTTTCACACCCACGATGTCGGTCATATTATAGATACAGGATATTGAATGATTGGTCATAGAATACCGAATTTATCAAACGATTCATCTATAAACAGATAAAAACGAGGCTGCGCCAAGTTTTTATCTGTTTTAGATGACGAGTTTAATAAATTCTGTATTTCATGAGCACAAATTTTATATTCTATTTAGAATATGACCCGATTTTTTTTCGAAAAATCATCAAATTCTTGAAATTCAACTTTTCCGCAAAACTTATAACGCCGTTTAAAACTGACGTCACAATATAAAGATGATGACGCCATATTACTGACCTCGCATTATAAAGATGATGACGCCATATTCGTGGTTACAAAATAACGTTGCTATGTGCTCTGAGCTCATTTGCATAGTTATTCCACTAGTGTAATAACACTTGTGTAATATCAAAAATATTCAACAGGTTTATTTCACTCCCGCGACGTAGGTAATATCATATTGCTTGTTATATACTTTCAATTGTATTTCAAAGAGATGATGAAGATTAAATTTAATTTTTCAGACCCTCACAGTGCCTGGTCAACCCTTATTAGAAGCTAGAAGTAGTCGGTCTAAATCTTGGAGCGGCAGACCAATCTGGCTGGAACGGGAGTACGCAAGTAGAATCAAAGTGCCACACACGTTTATCGTACACAACTACACACGACCCACCATGTGTCAATGGTGTCGGAAATTACTCAAGGGCCTCTTTAGGCAGGGTGTTCAGTGTAAAGGTAGGATTTAAGAAAACATTTCTAGACATGACATAGTCCAGTTGTACAAAATAAGGTTTTTGATCCCTTGCTGCCTCACTCATTCTTTCTGATTATATATGTCACCCACCAATGAGATTGTAATCATAGAGTTAACAGCTACAGGCTAGGAAAGGATCTTATGGTAGCACTGGTGTGAAGAATAGCAGGGGCCTGTTTTACTAAACATCTTACAATCATTTTGTTGCACAAGACAAAAATTAAAGTTGCTTCTACAGTAGTAGCTAAATATGGAATTCTGCCATGCATCATTGTAATCGTCTTCTTAAGTTGATTCCAATGAGATATTGCAAGGCAGATTCTAACAATGAATGAAAGCATCAGGTACAATTTGTAATTTGACTTAGAATTATTTTTTTCATATGAAGTTTAGTAATACAGGCCCAAGGAATCCATTGTTAGGTGCTACAGCATCTTCATAATACTGGAGGATTGTTGAAAGTGGTGTTGAACCCCATTTAAACAAACAATGATCAAAATAAGAGATGTAGGGGTAAATCCAAAATGAATTCCTAGATAAACCCCTTTGTTGTGGGTACTCATTTGCATCGTCTTGACGAGACATTCCAATGAATGCTCATTACTTATGGTTTGTGAAAATATTGAAATCTAAAATATAAACAAGTGCCTCTGTAGCCCATGTAACATTCATGTTTTCAGATATTTAGAGTTTCTTCAAGTATCTTTCACGATGTATAGTCTATTATAAGCCTTCTAATATGGTGACATTTTCATAAATTGAGTAAGATTTGTTAATTTAGTTTATAGAATTAATTTTTCTGAGAATTTTTGTTGTCCACATTCTTTTTGGTGCTTTTATCCCTTTGATATTATTGCAATTTCTGTCAGATTTTTTTAAACATGACAAGGCTCAAGATTGTGAATGAAAAAAGCATGAAATGGAAATATGTTAAGGCCGTAATTTTTTTTTAAGGAAAGATTGAATATTGAGCTATAAGTTGACTTGCAGTTTCTGCAGGAATTTTACTCTCTATGCTTTCTTAAAGAGGTACTAGAAATTGATAATGTTATTGTTGCAGATTGTAAATTTAACTGTCACAAGAAGTGTGCCCCTCATGTACCAAAAGATTGTGCCGGAGACTTGCCTGTTGGAGATGGTAAGTTTTTCAAAAAACGATATAAAGAGAAATGTAAAAAAATGATTATTTCATGTAAATATGTCCATGCTTGAAATTTGAGTTTAGCATGATTTCATTGGATTTTACTTTGACAGATAGATTTTATAAAACCAAAATGACTCATGAGGAATTAAATGCTTTTCTTGTCAGAGGAAATGATACAAGAACTTCAAAGTTATCTCATTATATATTTGTGACCCGTCCCTGGAAAAGGGACCATCTGGGAAGTGTGTAAAGTGGCAACCCTTGTCAGACTGCGTGGATTGCGCAGACTGACTAGGGTTGAAAATTTTCACACTTTACTAGTTTCTGAATCTAGAATAATCAATCTCCCTTCCTGTGAAACCTCTGGTTGGCCTGTCCTAGAATCTCTTTTTCAAATATTTACTATACGAAATTCCCAGATGTTCCCTTTTTGCATGTCAGGGCACATTTTGTTCTTTTCATTACAATAAGTAGTAACAAATGTAATTTTACACAATAATAAACTTTCCATAACATGGAAGAAATGGTATATATCAATCTATATTCAAGAAATTTCCACTTCTCTTTATTGAAGAATAAATCTTTTCTCTCTCACATATTATTTTAGTGTATTATTCACAAAGTGATATAGTAGAGTTGAAAACTTGAAATGGTATGGAATAATCCCAATTTAGCAGGACATATAGTCTGCATATCTGTGCAGTGTGATCTTTGTCTTTACCACCTGATTTTCTGTTATGAACCGTAATTTTGCCAAGGTCATAATAAAGCGTGACAAATGATAAGTATTTCTTCATTATCGTATGTTTCAGTGTATTTTGAACAAAGTGAGATAGCTGAGATAAAGATTACATCTGTGCAGTCTGATCTTAGTCTATACCATAGGATTTTCTGCCTTGAACCGTAAATTTGCCAAGGTCTTAAAATAAAGCGTGATAAACAATAAGTATTTCTTCATTATCTCATATTTCAGTGTATTTTGAACAAAGTGAGATTGCCGAGTTAGAGAGTAACAATGGTACAGAGGTTACAGAGATGAACGAAGATGATCTTGAAGTAGAGATAGAAAATGACATTGATAATGAGGAACAAGATAAAAAACCACCTTTAAGGTAATCATTATGACTTCATCTAAGTTGTGCTGAACCCAGCATATTCCTGGTTTGGTTGGAGGAATAGACAATGACCAGCCTGCACATATGTGCAGTCTGATCTTATTCTTTACCACCTGAAAAATCCTTTAGTATACTAGAAAAGTAAATAATATGAGAGTAACAATGGTAGACTAGAGAAGTCACTGAGATGAAGGAAGATGACCTTGAAGTAGAGATAGAGAATGACATTGATAATGAGGAACAAGATAAAAAAAAACACCACTAAGGTATTAATCATAATTTCACCCAATTTCATGCTGAACCCAGATTATTTCCATTGTGGAAGGACGTATAGGCAAAGATCAGCCTGCACACTTGTGTTGTCTGATCTTGATCTTTACCACCTGAAATATCCTTTATTATACTGCAAAAATAAAAAAAATGGGTAGAGAATGACTCATGATTATTGCATCATGTGTTGTCAGCACTTTGATTTAAATGTTATTGTGCCAAAGTTTTTATGCAACACAGCAAGGTTAAAAGATACTTGTAAGTTCCATTGACTATCAATAAACATTTTTTATTCATGAATTATATTGAAAAGATTGGTATGGATTTCAACCAATTTTCATTTAAAAAAAACCATTATCAAGTTCCTTCAAAGAATTTTATTTTTTGATAGAAGTTTGTAGATTAACCACTCACTACCTCATGGTTTGAAATACAACACTTGTAAATATCAAAAGTAGTACCTGGCTTTACACATAAGTCTACATGCAAAAGAGGAAATCATTTCTTAACCCTTGTCATGCTGAACTCTGAATATTCCTACCTTGACAGAAACTATAGACAAACATCAGTCTGCACATAATGTGCAGTCTGATCTTTGTCATAGCACCTGTATTTCCTTTTTTGAAACCAGAAAAGCTTAAAAAAAATCAAAATGAATTCACTCTCACATCAATTTTAGTGCATTTGGCGCATTGAGCACTTAGATTTTATTCCAAATTTGTCAAGATTTTTTATTCAGCATGACAAGGGTGCTGACATCTTTAACATAGAATGGTTTTGTACATTTCAGCCCCACCCAAAGTAGTAACATCCCATTGATGAGAATCGTACAGTCAGTTAAACACACCAAGAGAACTGGGTCTAAAGTATTGAAGGAGGGATGGATGGTGCATTTTACAGATAAAGATGGACAGGTAAAACTGAATACATGTTGGACAAAATTTTGGACTTGTCCAAATTCAAAGGTTTTGCAGACGAAAATTTAAAGTGGATCTAACTTGAAAAATAACCATTCAGTAGGGTAGAAATTAATGTGGCAAAAGAAGAAATTGCTTGTCAGAAGCAATTTCTTATTTTATTGCCCCCGTATCAAGAGATCGGGGGCATATTACTCATGTCCGTCTATCTGTCCGTCTGTCTGTCTGTCCGTCCGTCTGTCCGAAAACTTAACCCGAAAACTTAACCTTGCCAATATCTTCAAGCCTATTCAAGATACAAAGCTAATATTTGGTATGATGATAGATCTCAATGATCCGCATCCACTGGTATCAAAGTCAAGGTCATGTGACAAGGTCAAGGTCATCTGTAAAGGTCAAACTTTGAAAAAAAATGCCGTTACGGTGGCATTCGTGTTTCACAAACACATCTTGTTTCACAATGTTATCTCCATCATAAAATCAAAGGCAAGTAAAAAGAAGGGATTAAACAGCAAAGGGTTAATACATGTTGGACAAATATTTCATGGATTGTTGGAGTAGATTTCAACACCTATCATGCTAAATTTCAATTTTCTTTCAAACAAATTGTAAATTTTCAGGACATTTTAATCTTTCTAGCACAAGTTTTTATGCCCTCGCCATGAACTGGCAGCAGGCATATAGAGTTACCTCTGTATATGTTAGTGGGTGGATGGGTGGGTGGGAGAATTGAAGTGTGTCTCATTCTTGGCTGGAGCACAGCTTCTATATTTATGGATAAATACAAAATTACTTTGGTGCATTTTTCCCCTGTGTGAGTACTAGAATCATGCAAGGAGTCTATCTTCACATGCTCAAGGTCAAGGTCGTGGTTCAAGTTCAACTGGGTCATATGTAAAAATAAAGTATTCTCAGGGGTATACATGTCTGTGACATATTTCTAGTTTCCCACTATGCTTAGAAAGCAGTCTGTGTAGGCTAAAAACAGACTGTATTTCTGTGCAGGGCGGTCTTGGTCTATATTGACTGAAAAGGCAACAAAAGGAATATGAACCAGTGTGTGACATTTCCAACAATTTCATGTGTGCGTGATAAACAGACGTTTAGCTATCTGGACAGCAACACAATGGAATGCGAATATTCGCCTAAGGGGTTAAGACCTTATCTATCTCCAGAGTGCATATTGAAGACTCTGGCCAGCCTGTGTGGATGCACAGGCTGGCAAAAGCCTTCAATATGCGCACATGTGAAATTGTCGGAAATGCTACCCACTGGCTCATATGTCATGATCAGCATGAGAAGGATTAAATTTATGAGGATAAAGAAGAAATTAGTTTGATTTGGAAATTCCTTGTTGCTTAATATAATCACAATAGCGATTTGAGAATTAAATCTTTTCTCATTCAAAAACATTTTTGTTGTAATATAAACATTACAGTTGCCTGAATTGTATAGACTATCAAAATTAACCTGACCAAATCTTATTGTTCTTTCAAAGGATAAGCACAAAATTATTGTAGATGCCTATATTATAATTTTTAGGAAAATGGTTATGCCTTTTTCCTGGGTTGGAAATGACAGTAAATATGTATGATTTGGTCATATCACAGACAGCATCTTGTTTGTATTCAGTAGCCTACCCTTTGCTGTTTAATCCCTGCTTTTTTTGTGTCTGTGATTTTATGATTGAGAAAACATTGTGGAAAAAGAAGAAATTGCTTGATTTCTTTTTCCACAATGTTTTCTACCCTACTAAATGGTTATTTCTCAAATTAAATCCACTTTCAATTTTCGTCTGCAAAACCTTTGAATTTGGACAGGTTCAAGATTTTGTAAAACAGGAAAAGGTTAACAAACATCTATGACAGTGTTGCCTCAAGCCCTCAATTATGACTTTCAACTGATATTTTTTTCAGATTGTTTGTTAATTATTGTATATTATGAAGTTGAAAGAATTATCATGATAATCAATAATGCTAATTAATCAATAACCAACTTTATACATTCTGTTGCAGAGAAGACGGCATTATTGGAAACTAGATACTAAATCGGTGACAATGTTCCAAAATGATAATTCTAGCAGGTATTATAAGGTAGGCATAATTCATTAAAATTTCTACAATGATTAAAGGATTTATTATACATCATTTAGTGGTTGTATGTAGTGCTTAGGAAGATGAATATCATTTTGTCATAAACTGTCCAGAATTTATTGACTCTGATTTAAAGTGTTTGAAATCTTTATTTCTACTTAATTTACTGCTTGTGACAACATTTTGTCCAAAATCAATGTGAGTGAAAAATAACTTAAAAGATTAAAAAAAATCATATGAAGTAGTTCATTTTACGATTAATAATGATCATAACTTAATTTTGCATGATGACTGTTAGGCCTTACTTCAATTTTCAGGAAATTACTTTAAGCAGTATTCTTGGTATAGAGTCATTTAAAATGGATCCTAGTGCAGAGTTTCCAAGGGCCCCACATGTGTTCGAGATTCGAGTTCCAAACATGATCTATTATGTCGGTGAAGATCCTTTCTATGGGTCTGAGGAAGGAAGTCTAGTTGTCTCAAGCGAAAGTGGAAAAGGTTTAGAGCAGGCCCGTCATTGGGAAAATGCCATACGACAAGCCTTAATGCCTGTAACACCAACATCCAGTATAAACCAGAATACTGATAATAAATGTAAGTCTAAATACCATTTAGGCCCCAGATATGACAATACCAACCATATTCATTTGCCAAAATAAAGATTAAGGTCAGCTATGAATTAATTCCACATCTGATCATGACCTATTTTACCTAGATTGAAACTACAAGTACTCTACTATTGATATCTAAATCCTGGCAATTAGTTGAAATATATGTACTGTGTTTCATCTAATAATAGCACCCTTCCTATTAGTAGCACCCCTTCATTTTTTACTGAGAAACCCCACTTCAAATGCCTAAATTTTAGGAAATTTTTTAGACTTTTTCTCTAATATGAGATGAACTTCCTCTAAACAATCATTTATATAATTGTTGAGAGGAAATTCACCTCAGATTAAAGGGAAAGGGGCCTTAAAGACATCAATTTTAATGATTTTTAAAATCAGAAAATGCATACTATATAAAAACTTCCTGACCATGTTATGTGTAGCTCCCTAGAGCATTTATTAGGAGAAATGTGGTATAAAGAAAACAGAATTATGTTGTGAAGTAGTTAATTGATGTAATGATAAGCATTTATTAAATATTTTTAGTAAGGTCTTTCCTAGTGTCTTTTGAGGGCATAGGATGTCATTATAATATTTTTATAAAGAATAAATAAATGAAATATTGTCAAAATATTTTCAATGATTCTGTCTTATGATATATAGAGAGAATTTGTAAAAAATCATCAAACTGGAAAGGTTAAAAGGAGTTTAATTATATGTTATAGATAATCAAAAATGTGTTGAATTGTTTTTTACAGACAGTCAAAGAAACAACGGGAATGTCCCAGAAGAACCCACCGATATTAGTCAACTTTACCAAATATTCCCAGATGATGTTTTAGGGTCTGGGCAGTTTGGTATTGTATATGGAGGTAATAACTGACTTTATTTCCTTTTATATGCCAGTCAAAAGACATGACCTATTATGTTATCACCAATTGTGTCTGGGCTGTCAGACAAGCCAGGTTCAATTCTTTGTTCTGAGCATAGCTCTGTCACCTTACATTCACATGTTACTAAAGGGAGGTAATAAATATTGCTAATTTTGTTCATCCTGGAAAATATTAGCCATATTGGAATACCTCCCTGTAATTTTACTGAACACCCACTCATCACACTCAGTCAAATTTCATTCTAAAATCACTCCAAAATCATTCACCTTGTCAATTTTGTTGTATTGTTAACTGTATAAATTTAGTCAAATGTAAAATGGAGAGGGTTAAAATGAAGTTGCAATGTATTTGTAAATTAACTTTACTTCTATAAACCACCTCGGCAAAATAAGCATTTGCACTAAGTAAACACAATTAGAAAATCTTCATCAGGACCTGAGGATATAAAACTTTTCTCATTCTCAAATCAGAATTTACTCAAATTTAAAATTGATATTGGAGTTGTAGTTCTGTATTAGTACTGTTATAAATGTATGAACATAAAAGATAACATTAATAAATTGTTATAACAACTTATTAATGTTATTTTTTATGTTCATACATTTATTTACATTCTAAATTTGAGAAAATTTTCAGTTGAGAATGAGAAAAGTTTTATAACCTCAGGCCCAGAAACTTTAAAATAGAGAACAGACAAGCCCTTATTCTTGTCATGAAGAAGAAACAAATGAGTAATAAAATGGCAATTTTAACCCTTGTCATGCTGAATAGATTTTAGCTAAAAAATTTCATCAAAATCAAAGGACAAAAAGCACTGAAAGTACCAACTGTAGGTCAATTTTTATTTGAAAAAATAAATCTATTTACAATTCTAGTTTGAAAGTGAGAAACAGGTGGTGTAGGCTAACATCAGACTGCACATATGTGCAGACTGATGTTGGTCTATAGGTCCTACCAAAGCAGGAATATTGCGGGTTCAGCATGACAAGGGTTTATGTCCCTTTAATGGTTAAACAAAAAATTGAAATGAACTAGTAAATTCAATTCCTATTAGCCCTTCAGTTCTGACTGATAAAAAGATTCAACATGTGAATGAACAAGAAAGGGGATTTTTAATGTTAAGTCAGTTTTTATTTTATTTGGGAATCATGTAAAAAACTCTTGAATCAAATCTTATTCATAGTAAGTTTGTTATATGAAGACTTCCAATTTTACCAAAATTTTTCAGGCAAACACAGAAAAACCAATTCAGAGGTAGCTATTAAAGTGATTGATAAAATGAGATTTCCAACCAAGCAGGAAGCACAGCTGAAAAATGAAGTCTCAATATTACAGGTTAGTAATTTTATAATATGACCAACATCCTGGGAGTGAAATAAATCTGTCAAATATTTTTGATATGACACAGGTGTTATTACACTAGTGGAATAACTATGCAAATGATCTAAGAATGTATAGCAATGCTATACTTTCGTTGTGAAAATGACGTCATAATACATTTGATGACATCAATTCACAAAAGGCATTTTATGTTTCGCGAAATTACTTGAACTCATAAATATCTGGAAATTCCTAGTATTATTTAAAAGATTTAGGCAAATTATAAATAGAATATCAAATTTGTGCTCATAAAATACTAAATTTATTAACCTCGTCATCTAAAACAGATAATAGCTCGGCACAGCTGCAATTTTATCTGTTAAAAGATGACTTGTTCAATAAATTCACAATATCGGCCCTCTTGGGCCTCTTGTTGAACATGACAGAACTACACATATTATCAAGTTCAATGTAAATATACACATGGCACGAGGCAAAAAATGTTTAGTATAGTAAGACATTTCTTATTTCTCCACAATAATTTCCAAAATAGAATAATTAGGGTTAAAGAATACCAGTTGATTTTCAAGGAAAGATCAAAATGTATTAATGAATAGAAGATAAAGCTATTTTCATGAAATGAAATTAGTGAATCATAACTGAATGATTTCATTGAGAAGAATTGCTACTGTGCCTTATATTTCCAACAATTTTATTTCAGATATATGAAGAGATGATTTGTTGTTTTCATTGAGAAATGAAACTAAAAACCATATCACACTGTATGAATATGTTAAGCGTATTCAAACATAAGTGTGATTAGATTTTCAGTTTCATTCTTCCGTGAAATCAACAAATATTATCTTCATATCTTATAATTCAATAATATGGAACAAAAACGCCAAGATTTATCCATACAGAAACTGATTTCTTATGGCACTACTTTATGCTGAAGCTTACAAAATAGCTGCATACTCAAAATTGTTTTCATTGAGAGTCAAACCAATTATTCAGCCATTCCTTATGCAGGAAAACTGATGGAAAAATCCAGTATTAGATTATATTTGAGTGATGAATACATATAGCAACCTGGACAATCACAAAGTGCGTAAGAAATATTGCACAGATGTGATCACTGAGAATAGGTCTGTAGCTATATATTAAACACACTGAGAAGTCTGTGTTCAGATTGTACAGGTACACAGGCTGACTTGAATCTTACCATGAAAGCTCTAATAAAACTCTGAGGTTCTATGAGAATCATGGCACCTCCATAAGAGAAGGATGTTAAAGCTTTTATTAGTGGCTATGCTACATATGGATGACTCGGTACAAAATACTACTTTTAAACATATAGGCAGTAACAACTGTTTAGTTTTGAGCAATCAATCTTTGTGAAGACGGTGGAAAAATTGGCCAAAAATAAACATAATCTGAGCAAAATATAAACATTTGATTGGGGAAAACCTCTGTTGAATTTTTACTGACCTTGATTTTATGGGTTTGGGCCTTTATTACAGGTTCAAGATTTTGTAAAATCACATCTAAAACGGTCAATTTCAACCTCCTGAAAGGGAAAAGAGGTCTAATAAGAGCTTGAGGCTCTATTAGAATTTTTGTGGTACGTAACATTGCTGGAAATCTCACACACGTGCTCAATTGTTACCAACCATGGCTGGATTACAATTCATATCCTCTGAGCATCCAAGGTTAATGAGCTAGCACTGACCACTATTGCCAGGAAATAATTTATTCATGATTTCTATGTCCTTTCCAGAATCTCCACCATCCTGGTGTTGTGAATCTCGAAAAAATGTTTGAAACACCAGAAAGAGTAAGTTAAACTTTAAACTTATTCAGATGAATTTAGATATGCTTTAAGGTAGTAGACCCGTAATATATCCACAACATTTTGGGAGTAATGGACTTTGACAATGTTAACCGAGGTTTCCTAATGATTCTCGATAAGAAACCTCAGTCAACATTGTAAATGATCATGACCAATGTTGTGGAACTATTACTACCTTTAAACTAATCTGACATAAAATTTTTCCACAAGAATTTAGTGAAAATCGGGTTGTAAAGGCTTGGATAAGACTACACATGCATGCAGGCTGATCTTAGCCTAAACTGTCTGCCAAAACTTTGTCTACAGGGGTTTATGCAGTAGTGAGTGTGATAGGGGTTGAACCTTGGTTGTAAATGGAATAATTATGCAAACTTGAAAGCCTCTACCTTGGTGATCGGTTTGGCACATTGAATTGTGAATCATTATGTCAAGCTATAGACTCAAGCTAAGTTTAAATATATGTCTTAAGACCTATGATATAAATTCAAATTCCAGCTTGCCTTGCAATCACCTATTTTCTAGCTCTTTTAGAAGTAAAAGAATTCAGGGCCCAAGGTTATAAACAATCCTCAGGCTCAACTGAGAGATTTCCTAAATTCTAGATTTGAATAAATGTATGAAAATAAAAGATAATATCAATTAGTTGCTATTTTATAACAACTTATTATTATTATCTTTATGTTAATACATGAAAATGCGTATTAAAGCAGAATTACAGCTTTAATCTCAAATTGAAATTTGAGAAAATTTTGAATTGAGAATGAGAAAAGTTTTATGGGATGTATTATGAGATCACCTGTGGCCTCTAGACTTCCAGTGGCAGGAGGCGTTCACTTCTTTGTCTGGAGCATAAGTCTTCCATCTTTTATCTAATTTACTTGAAACTTTAACTGTTCTGTTCCTCCATAACTCTTTTTAGCAGATTTTTATGCCCCCGCATCGATAGATCGGGGGCATATTGTTTTACTCGTGTCCGTCTGTCCGTCTGTCCGTCTGTCTGTCCGTCTGTCCGTCCGTCTGTCCGAAAACTTAACCTTGCCAATATCTTCAAGCCTATTCAAGATACAAAGCTAATATTTGGCATGATGATAGATCTCAATGATCCGCATCCACTGGTACCAAAGTCAAGGTCATGTGACAAGGTCAAGGTCATCTGTCAAGGTCAAACGTCCGAAAACTTAACCCGAAAAACTTAACCTATATCTTCAAGCCTATTCAAGATACAAAGCTAATATTTGGCATGATGATAGATCTCAATGATCTGCATCCACTGGTACCAAAGTCAAGGTCATGTGACAAGGTCAAGGTCATCCGTCAAGGTCAAACTTTAACCCGAAAACTTAACCTTGCCAATATCTTCAAGCCTATTCAAGATACAAAGCTAATATTTGGCATGATGATAGATCTCAATGATCCGCATCTGCTGGTACCAAAGTCAAGGTCATGTGACAAGGTCAAGGTCATCTGTCAAGGTCAAACTTTGAAAAAAAATGCCGTTACGGGGGCATTTGTGTTTCACAAACACATCTTGTTTTTAGTTATTTCCCTTTTTTGGTTTTCATACTTTGACATCCAGCAGTGTAATGGGCTTATTATGTGACAATTTGCCACCTTGTTTTTATTGCAGATATTTGTAGTGATGGAGAAATTAAAAGGTGATATGTTAGAAATGATCTTATCTAGTCCTCGAGGCCGGCTCAGTGAACGGGTAACAAAGTTTCTGGTTTCACAGGTATGTAAAGCCGCAAGGTATATCATGTTTTCCTAATCAATTTATCCACCCTACAATTTGACTTCAAAAACTTATGGCTAGTATGAAAAATATATTATTTTGATATCCCCTGAATCAAAGTCCAGTCATATTTGTGACCTGTTACAGGAATATGGACCACCTGGGGACTCCATAAAATAGATATTTGAAAAAGAGATTGGTTCTTGAACAGGTCAACCAGAGGTCACATTTAAAAGATCTTTCACTGTAAGGTAGATTAATCATTTTAGATTCAGAAATTAGAAAAATGAGAAAAGTTTGGACCCTAGTCAGTCTGCACAGTCCTCTCAGTCTGACTGGGGTTGACACTTTATAAATTATCCAAATGGTCCTTTTTTTGCGTGACGGATCACATTTTAGTTACACTAAGATGTGTCTTTACGGTTTTGCTTCATGATATTAAATTATAAGATATAAAGATAATATTTGTTGATTCTTAGAATTATGAAACTAAAAACCTCATCACACTCATTTATGAATCCGCTTCAGCGTATTCTTACAATGTAATACAAGGTTTTAGTTTCATACTTCAATGAAATCAACAAATGATCTCTTCAATTCAATATCAAAATATTCAAATAGTTAAGTTCTAACCCTCCTTAGTGAAAATAGTAGTTCCTTTTCATACCTATTAAGTGGCCCCTTTTCATTTGGTGAGAAACTATTCTCCAAGGATCTGTTTTACTAAACTTCTTAAATGCAAAAATTAATTATATGTCAAAATCACAAATCATACTTGGTGTTTTCATTTCTTGTTAAATTCTGCCTTGCAACATCTCATTGGAATCGTCTTTAGAAGACGATTGCAATGAGATTATGCATGACAGAATTCCATATTTAGTTACTACTGTAGAATCAACTTTAATTTTAGACTTACACAAAAAATGATCGTAAGATGTTTAGTTAAACAGGCCCAAGAAATGGGAACAGGTTATGTTTCAATATTTGTATTCTAACCATTCTTGTGTCTTTCACCACGTCTCAGTCACACATAAAGCCATGGCAGGCAGTATGGCAAAACCAGCCTGTACAGAAGTGAAGCCTGATCTAAGCCTACACTACTTGGCTTCTGCTTGAATACTGTAAGAAAATCCTGAGCTGAATAGCTGAAATGTCCCTAAATCTACGATTTGTTTTACACAATCTAAATTCAACATAATAATCGTAGACCTATGTGAGATAGCAGCTGGAGGCTAGGAAAGAATGTGATGATAAGTCTTGGTGAGAGATATACCAGGAACCCATTGTTAGGTACTCCAGTCTCTGCGATATAACTGAAGATTATTGAAAGCAGTGTAAAACTCCATTGAAACAAACAAACAAACAAAATTCATCATAATAATTGATTGTGTCATTCATTGTGACAACCATTTTCATCTTTAACCCTTGTCATGCTGAACCCAGAACATTCTTGCTTTAATATGAGGTGTAGACAAAGATCAGCATGCACATATGTGCAGTCTGATCTTAATCTTTGCCACCTGTTTTTCCTATAAAAGTCAGAATAGTTTCAAGAGAAATAATCATTTACAATAAGTACAGGCAGTGCCTTAAGTTTGATATTTATACAATTTTTCAAACAAATATTCAGCATGTCGAGGGTTGATGAGTGACTCTTGACTCTTCTTTCCAGATTCTGGTAGCATTAAAACATTTGCATTCAAAACACATAGTCCACTGTGACCTTAAACCTGAAAATGTGCTCCTATCATCTGAAACAGCTTTTCCACAGGTAACTAGCATCCATTACCTCACACTTTTTCATCTGTCACAAAGTTCTATTTCAGTTCAACTAGAGTTGGGCATTCATTTTCAATTTTTTTTATCACCCAAATCAATTGCTTTTGTGTTGAAGGCTGCCACACAAGTGACACAATGTATCAATTATTCATTCCTTATTCCACAGCTAGAACCAATGAGCTTGAGATGCCAATATTTTGTCAGTAGAAGCAGATTTATTCATAATATATAGGTTAACCCTTTGCTGTTTAATCCCTGCCGTTTACGTGCCTGTGATTTTATGATTTAGAAAACATTGTGAAAAAAGAAGAAATTGCTTCTGACAAGCAATTTCTTCTTTTTCCACACTATTTTCTACCCTACAGAATGGTTATTTTTCAAATTAAATCCACTATAAAATTTCGTCTGCATAACCTTTGAATTTGGATAGGCCCAAAATTTTGTAAAACAGGAAAGGGTTAAAAGTTTAAAAGAAATCTATTCTAGCATTTAAAAAAGCCCAACGGCGAACTGTACTTTGTGGTAGTTTTATTGATCTACCAAAATGATTCACTGTAATTCTTTCCATTCTTATATTGGAAAACAGAGATCTATGTTGTTAAATCTTGTAATAGAGAAATTGAAGAAAAGCTATAAATCCTAGATCTCAAATACTCAGGTAAGCAATATAGGACACTCATAGTCCTCTGGAACATATGTGACCTGTCAAGCAAAAAGGGACCTTCTGGAAACTTTATAAAATAGATATTTGAAAAAGAGATTGGTTCTAAAACAGGCAAACCAGAGGCCACATTTCAAAAATTCTTTTACAGGAAGGTAGATTGATAATTCTAGATACAGAAAATAAGTTAAGTGCGAAAAGATTTGACCCTAGTCAGTCTGTGCAATTCACCCAGTCTGACAAGGGTTGACCCTTAACACACTTCCTAGATGGTCCCTTTTTGCGTGACAGATCACATAGAAGAAAATTATTGAAAATGTATTGATTTTGCAGGTAAAGTTGTGTGATTTTGGTTTTGCCCGTATCATTGGTGAAAAGTCTTTCAGAAGATCTGTCGTTGGAACACCAGCATATCTTGGTAATATATCAGTCATTTGTTATCTTTCAGTTGCTTAATAGATTTAATCCTTGTCATGCTGTAGAAAAAAGCATCTTGTGAATAATAGAAACTCTTATCATGCTAAGAAAAAAGCTTGTCAAAACAATACATTAAAAACAAAGTGCTGTAAGCACTGGATCACTGGGTGCAGTAATTTGAAACTGTGTTTATTTTGAAAATATCAATTTAAAACTTTTCAACCCAGCTGTGTAAAAAAAGTTAGATAAACCAGGTGTACAACCTAGTGAAAATCCTAAGTCCATGTTAAGCCTTTTGATAACCCTTCATTCAAGATGCAAAAATGGTTTCAAAATGTTGCCACACTTTGCACATGAACCAAGACGCAAAGTATTAAAAATTTCAATATATTAAAAAATGTTTTTGCATCTTGAATGCAGGACTGTTTCTTGCTTGAAATTGGGTTAAGCTAATTTTTTGTTATAAAATTGGGCTTCTAGTTTAAAATGGAACAATGGAGTTGTATAAACTAAGCTGAAACTACACATTTGAGCAGGCTGCTCTTTGTACCTTGAAACAAAGTAAGAATATTCTGCATTCAGCATATAATATGAAGTGTTTTACCATTGTCCATCATTTGTTCATTAATCCGTCTACCAGCTTGTCCAAAACTTTACATGCAAAAGTGAGGTAGAGGCAGAGTGATATTGAAATTGGCCAACATCAGGATTTCCCTATTTACATTGTATCATTCAGAAACCCTTTGAACTACTAGCACAAATAAGTGATGTAAATTAACTAGTCATAGCAACACCCAAAATGGCAATGTTCAAAGATCCTAAAGTGCCATGGCCTGGTCCTAGGGGTTTCAGAATCCAAAAATAGGCCAATTTAAAAGATTGCATTACAGTTTCTACCATAAAAATTTATTAGAGTTTCAAACCTATTTAAAATTGTTGTCTTAGAATGAAACAGTTGTAACTCCCTATATGTTTATAGGTAGTTACAACTGTTTTTCACTGACCTATTGAAATACTTCTAATGCCAGTAAGGTCATTTGTCAAGGCGCAACTGCTAAGAAAATGTAGTATTGGGGATTATGTGTTCCATAAACCCACTTTGTTGAGAATGATTTCTCCCCTCTTTAATTTCAGCCCCAGAAGTGTTAAAGAGTAAAGGTTATAACAGATCATTAGATATGTGGTCTGTTGGTGTTGTAGTTTATGTAAGGTAAGCCTTGACTGTTTAATGATTTAATATCTATTTTTAAGGTAGTGGACCCGTAATAGATCCACAATGTTTTGGAAGTAATCAACTTCAACAGTGTTAACCGAGGTTTCCTAATGATTTTCATTAGGAAACCTCGGTCAACATTGTTAAAGATCATGAGTTCTGAAATGTTGCGGAACTATTATGGTTCCACTACCTTAATGCCTTTTCAAGAAGTAAGAGCATAGGAAAAAAATGGCATTTTAAAGAAATGCTTGTAATTAGCAATTTCTTCATTTTCCAGAATGTTTTTTACCCAGAGATTAGGAAATTAAAAGTTTATCAAATTAAGTTAGTGATATGCACTTTTCTTTCAATTTGGACTGTCTAAATTTCCTTGTGACTGGTTTATGGAAATGCCTCATTTTATTACTTTAATGAAAAATGATGCTTTATTTTTTGCAACATTAAGACACAATCTAAGATAGCAAATATAATTGCTGAATTTATGAAAAAGAAACAACAAAAATGAAACAATTATTTTGCAAAGAATTATATAAGGAATCAAACATTCTACAAGAAGTATAAAATTGGTAGAAGTATAAAAAAACTTGTCCTCACATAGTCTCTTTACTACTGATATCACAAACTGGGTAATATCTTCTCATTTGTGTCATCGTAGGTTTAAATAACAGATCTTTCCCACTCAACATTATATGAAGGGAAACATAAAAGGCGGTTACACTAGACTAAATGTTTATTTCTCAATAAAACTCTATGTTTAGGGTTCTCACTTGAATCACCTTGAAAAGATGATTGAAGAGAGAACCAATAACATAGAGTGTGTGCAAGTGCTATTGAAATTTTTGAATGTACGTATACTTCCAGTTTAAGTGAAACATTCCCATTAAATCTTGTATGTGTATTTCCAGTTTAAGTGAAACACTCTCATTTAATCTTGTGTGTATATTTTCAGTTTAAGTGAAACACTCCCATTAAATCTTGTATATAAAATTCCTGTTTAAGTGGAACATACAAAAAAAATCTTGTATGTATATTTGCAGTTTATGAGAACATTCCAGTTTAATCTTGTATGTATTTTCCATATTAAGTGGAACATTCCCATAAAATGTTGTTTGTATATTTGAAGTTCAAGTAGAATATTCCCATCAAATCTTGTGTGTATATTTTCATTTCAGTAGAACAGTCCAATTAAATCTTGTTTGTATATTTTCAGTTTAAGTGAAACATTCCCATTAAATCTTGTATGTTTATTTCCAGTTTAAGTGGAACATTCCCATTAAATCTTGTATGTATATTTCCAGTTTAAGTGGAACATCCCCATTTTATCTTGTTTGTATATTTTCAGTTTAAGTGGAACATTCCCATTAAATCTTGTATGTATATTTCCAGTTTAAGTGGAACATTCCCATTAAATCTTGTATGTATATTTCCAGTTTAAGTGGAACATTCCCATTAAATCTTGTATGTATATTTCCAGTTTAAGTGGAACATTCCCATTCAATGAAGATGAAGAGATAAGTGACCAAATACAAAATGCTACCTTCATGTACCCACCTAACCCATGGAAAGATATCTCACAGGAAGGTATGGTCATATGAACATTTTAGAAAAGATTTTCTCTGTATATACTACTTCGTAATGTATAATTTAAGTCAATGAAACTTTGTTGCATTGAGAAAGCTCCACCACTTGTGAAAATATACCTCTTGCTGGTCACACAATGAAATATAAATCCATGAGTCTTACACTGATACAATCAAAATTGTGATATCCTTTGTCTTGAGGTAGAGTGTCGGCTTCTTGACCCAAAGGTCCTGAGTTCGATTCCCAGGAGTGGTTATCGATCTTGGTTCTTTCATTGGCCAACACATTTGGTGTGAGTACTGGTGAATTTTCATGAAAGCAGAATCGAGAGGGATTAATTTAAGATTTAAAAACTTCTTTACCAATTGATGTAAGATAAATGGGTTTACAGTAAAAGTAGCTGATACAAACAGTTATCCACTGTATTTTCTGTCAGAAGTTAAATGAATAAAAACTATTTTATACATGTAGGTATAGGATTTGTCATGAGTTTGTGTTTGTGACAAGCCAATATAAATAATGTCTACAAATGAAATATTAAGCTAGCCATGGTAAGATTAATAGCATTAATATTCTAGACCTGCTTAAAATCAGTATGTCTCAAAACAGTTTAAGTGACAGATTCTTTTCTCACAATCAGAACATTTCTTTTAAACACACTTAACTCTTGTTAACAAAGAAACACCAAGCAAATGTCAGTCTAAATATTGCCATGATGATATCTTTTGAAGAGTGATTTTGACACATGTTTAGCATTAGAATACATATGATTGCTGTTTGTTATCCAAGACAAGTGTAATTATATGAGAAATTTATTCCTTTTAAGTATATTCTATTTGATTTGTGGTTGGGTTTATCATACCATTCTGGACTTCTGAAAATTGATTATTGCAAAGCAGTACAAGAAGATTTTTAATGAAAAAGATATATTTCTGAAAGATTTGTTTTAAACTTGTATTTGTTATTAATGCATAACAAAATGCTTTCTTCTATTTCAGCAATTGATCTGATCAGTAATTTATTACAAGTCAAAATGAGAAAGAGATTTACAGTAGACAAGTCATTATCACATGTCTGGCTTCAGGTAAGATGTTGGCTAAGTCAGGTTGGCTAATTAGTTTTATGCTGCTGCATTGATAGATTTGGGAGGTATTGATTTACTGTTGTCTGTCTGTCAGTCTGTAAAAAATTATCCAGAAACCTAAAAGATTTCTGCAACCTCAAGCAATGAGCTTATTTCGCATGAAAGGTCTTTAAATCTATACAAATCTTTGAATGTCAAGGTCATTTGGCAAGGTAATGGATAGTTATCAAGGTCAAACTTCTAACATTGACACATCTTATTTCAATAATGATGTTTTACCCTGGTTGTTCTGTCTATGCAAATCTTGAGTTAATCTTGTGCAATGGCCAATACTCTGAGTTTGATAAAGATACCAATGTTTTATTAAGCATGATGATAGATTTCAAAGACATATAATCATATGCAGGTACTAGTCCGTGTCATGTGGCAAGGTTAAACATTGGCAGCTTAAACAAATTATCAACATAGCCATTTACTATCAGCCTATTCAAGTTACAAGCAAATTACTTGGTATATTGATAGATATCATTGATTTCGTTCTGCAGATATTAAGGTTTATCTCATAACTATACAAATATCCATGTGATAACACCCTGTGTGATATTTTTTATGATATCAAATGCATATTTTTAGAACAATGACATAATGCGGTTAGTTTTAGAAACATCGCAAAAAAATCCTGTATTTCTGTTAGAATCATCAAAGAAAACAAGGATAAAAAAATTATTAGATTAATATAAGTGTATTGTATGAAAAAATATCTCACTCGGTTATGGGAATTGATAATTGTCTCGGTAGAGCCTGGACAATTATCAATTCCCCTGACCTTGTGAGAATTTTTTTCATACAATACACTTAGTATGTATTATATGTAGGTCATCAGACAATGTCAGGTTCAACTGTTAAGGTCAAACTGCTGCAAAACTTGACAAAAATCCTAAAAGCTGCTCTTTCACAGATTTTGAAAATGTATTTTTTGAAAATTTTTGTAAAATAGATCGGAAGTAACCATCTCATCATGTTGAAGCCTTTAAAATAATAAGATTCAATCTGGAAAAGAACGGAAAGGAAGTCAGATATTTCTGAATTTAGCAAAATTTATTTTGAAACAATAAAGCATCTACTAACACCTAAAAAATATTTCTTGAATTTCGAGCCATCTATTTATGCATGTGCATTCAGCATATTTGTCTTATTCAATCAAAGCTTTAGGTAAGAGTATTTGACAGCTAGAAAGTTCATCAATACAACCAAAAATGAAACATAATTCACAGAGAAGAACAATTTTGAAATTTATAGACTGGAAATTAATAGACTGGATCCCTTACTGATCTTGCTGCTTTGAAAAAATAATTTACAAAATTATTGAAATATGTTGTTTTTAGTGCCAATCCCCTGGGGCCATTCTTAATCATCTTAAAAAATACACACATTACAAAATCTAAGAATAAGTTTTGTATTTTATCAATGAAAAACTGTGAAAAAGCAGCTTTAAACATTGCCAATCTATTCAAGATCCCTAACATTTGGCATGATGATTGCTCTCAGTGATACACATCTAAATATATTGAGGTCAAGTTTATGCGATGTACCATATGTTCTCATAATTTAGATAATTTGATCTAAGTGTTGTGATATTTTGGTGAGAGAGTCATTGCAGAATTGATTTCAAAATAGGGGTTATAAATGAGCCTGTGTGTGACATTTCCAAAAATTTCAAATGTGTGCCAAACAAAGACTCAGGCCAGCCTGTGCATTTGCACAGTCTGACCAGGGTCTTCACTTTCATGATAAGGCCTTAAAGTGTTTTTTAGAACGTCTGGCAAACTTCCTAATATGCTACATGGCAGTCATGGTTGGTTAATGTTGGCCCTTCACACACATGCCAAATTGTTGGAAATGTCAGGCACAGGCTCAAATATTACTTGTGTTAAAATGTAACAACAATTTTTTCAGGACTATCAAACCTGGTGTGATTTAAGAAAATTAGAACAGTTAGTTGGTCAGAGATATCTCACTCACGAATCTGACGACGAACGCTGGGATACATATCGTCGTGAACGGAACTTAAAAATGTGGCAAGAAGTCGGCCAAAAAGGTGTGAATGAAAAGTACAATTTAAGCAAATCTCGTGATCGTAACACGCCTAGTTCTGGTACTTCGATATCGTGACTGGCAGTGGATATTGTAGCTGTATTGTAATGCAATCTTGTTGAAAATCATGTCTCCTGTCTCACACTGCATGTTGGAATTATGTTAGTAGAATTGTAATAGTTCCGAAACATTTCGAAACTCATGATCTTTCACAATTTTGACTGAGGTTTCCTAATGAAATCATTAGGAAACCTTGATTAAAATTGTTAAAGTTCATTACTTTCAAGATTTTCAGATCTTGGTAGTACAGCCTGGACAGTGATATGATTTTAAATAAAATTGTGTTGTAATGATTGGTCAAATTTTTTTAACTCCACCCAACTTCCAAAGTGTTCTTTACTCTCATTGGTCATTGTCCTGTGTGGGGTGTATCATTATCTCTATGTCTTTCACTCTATGCTTTTGTATTTATTTGTGACTGTTATGTGAAATTTTTATACAACATTATAGATGTCTATCTTTCTACTTTTTACCCGTATTTGTTGATCAGATATACCTTTTTATTCTACAGTAAACCTTTCTAGAGATGGGGATAGGAGGGAATGATGCTAAATCTGTCATTTCTCTTCAAAATCGTATGTTGTTGATAATCAATGGAATCGTCTTGACAAGACAATTCCATTGAAGAACCAAGAACATAAAAGGATAAGGTCCATGCATACATGAGAAATTGGCCCTGTAAAATCAGCATTTTTTAAATTTCTAATGTACACAATTAAATCTACCATTTTCTTAGTGGCTTAAATAATGTATAGAAAATTTTCCAAAACCACACAGTTTCTTTAAGATCAGCCAATAAAATAGTCTCAGTGCCTTATTTACCCTCAAAATAGTGGTTTAAAGTTACGAAAAAAGTAAGAAGCCCCTCTTGCCACACCTTCATTTTTAAAAGGCTTTTTTTTCAAGAAATGGAGTAAAATTGCATAATTTGAGAGAAGGGGATAAGGAATACCATGAAAACTTAGTTTCATTGAGATCATTTGTATTCAGAAAAAGTCAATTTTATAGAGCCAAATTCTACACTTTGTGCACCATGTCCTTTGGTGGAGAAATACTTATTGTTGGAACTAAACTTCTCCTATCTTCAGTTATGTCCATTCATGTTGACATGGATGTTTTGTCAATAGTAACACTGGGCCAACTTATTTCTGACCCTGGGCAGGTATTGTTGCCCGCTATCTCAGAGTATCTCTCAGAGAGTGGGCTACCAGCCTTAGACTGGTCTCACTGTCGACTACCAGAATAGCCTATTCTTGGCTATTCTGATAGTCGACAGTGGGACCAGTCTACACCCAACCCGAAAGCGGGCCAGAAATAAGTTGGCCCACTCTAATCAAAAATCAAATCTAAGTATTGTAAAATGTACTAGTATATACAGTTCTCAATAGAATTTTATGATTTTTTTTTTTTTTTTTTTTTTTCATTTGGAGAAATTTTACTTTTGACAGTGCAGTTGTTCGAAATTATTTTTTATGATTATATGAGTCAAGAAAGTGGTGTGATGAATTGCAATTTCAAATAAGCAAAAACAAATTCAAGATTACACTTGGTAAAAATCCTCAAGGCATGTAGGTTAAGCTTAAACAAATGGCCAGTTTTAAGGACCTTTCAACCATGTTGGGTTAGGCCTAGTTCTCAGTAATTAAATTGAAAGCAGACAGTGTAGGTTAAGGCCAGACTGCACATCTGTGCCCATATTGTCTATCAAAACTACATTGTATAAAGAAGGAAAAGTAAGGTAAGTGTTAAATACCTTACCTTGTCATGCCTTTGTTCTGAGAGTTTGAATTAAGGATAAATTGTTATATACAGCATTATTTTCTATTTGCATTAGGCTCACCTAAGCACAAAGTACTTTGGACAGCCTAAAGGTGCTCTGAGTAAATTGTGTTACCTCTGTCCATGTGCAAGTATGTGCGTGGGAGAGAGGTTTATTGTTGTGTGCCCAGATTCAATCCCTGATGGCAGGACTCATTCTATTTGTCTCCCACCAATGGGTTGATAATCGTATACCTATGTGGGATAGCAGCTGGAGGCTAGGAAAGAATGTAATGGTATTACTGGTGTGAGAAATAGGAATCCATTGTTAAGTGCTCCAGCCTCTTGGATATAACTGAAAAAATGTTGAAAGCGGCATTAAACCCCATTCAATCAATTATTGTTGTGTGTGTCCCATTCTTGTCTGGAATATAATTTCTATATTTAGTGATGAATTTCAAAATAACTTGGTACAGCTGTTTCCCTTGGTGAGTACAGCTCTGTGTTCAGGATCACAAAACGGTGCAAACAGTTTTCCAATTATACCCTGCTTTGCATGCAGGTGCACATGCAAAACGGGGTATAATTGGAAAACTGTTTGCACCATTCAGTGATCCTGAATGCAGGGCTGGTGTCATGCAAAGAGATATTCTTGATACGCCCAAGGTCATGGCTGAAGGTCAAATAGGTCATTGGTAAAAATCAAGTATTTGTAGGGGCTTCTGGGTCTAACACATTTTAAGTTTAAACCTTTCCTGTTTTTTTAAAATTTTGGACGTGTCCAAATTCAAAGGTGTTGCAGACGAAAATTAAAAGTCGATTTAGTTTGAAAAATAACCATTCTGTAGTGTAGAAAAAAGTGTGGAAAAATAAGAAATTGCTTGTCAGAAGCAATTTCTTCTTTTTTCACAAGGTATTCTCAATCATAAAATCTTAGGCACGTAAAAAGCAGGGATTAAACAGCAAAGGTTTAACCTATTCTTGTATATTTTACTAAGCATATTATCATACTATATTTTTTTTTGCAAGATTGTATAACACATGAAAAATTGAACTTAAGGTAGTGGACCCATAATAGTTCCGTAACATTTTGGACCACATGTTCTTTCTCAATCTTAACCAAGGTTTTCCTAATGAAAATCATTAGGAAACCTTTGTTGATATTGTTAAAGCTCATTACTCTGGAAACGTTGCCGAACTGTTACGGCTTTGCTACCTAAACATAAAAATTAACTTCAAGTATGTTTCTAATAGTAGTTAAGAAATACCGGTTAAGTTTGTTATTGATTGTTTTAAGAAGAGTCAGGGCAAAATTGTTGTAAAAGCCTTTTTTAAGGGTTTTACAAAAGCTTTGCACTGACTCCTAGATTTGTTATTTTATGTAGATTTTTATACACATGTTCTAAGCAATACTTGTCTCAAACTTGTATTTTGTATGAGAGTATAAATTGTTCACCTATGTAATTAAGTTTTATATTAAGTATTCAAAAGAAAAGTCTATCATACTTGTTCATTCATGTTTGCAAATGACATGACAAATTTGTTTTTATCTCTGTTTTTTCTCGAAAAGCCAAATTGTTGTTATCCCCCTTCTGTCGTCAGTGTAAGTATTTTCAGTATACCGAATTTAACCTGGGCAATGACTCAGGTATCATTGAAGATTATTGCTTCAATATTTGCATAAGTCTTCTCCATCACAAAGCAACCCATACTATCAAGGGGAATACCTCTAATGCAAGTTGAAAGAATTATGCCCCTTTATCAACAATGAATTATATTTTACTGGTGTCCATTTGTCTTTCCAAAACCCAAAAATTTAATTTTCAAAAGAGACATTACTCTATGTACATATGTTGGGATATAGATAGGTCTTGAATACACATCTTTTGGGGTAAAAGGTCATGGTCATCTCACAAGGTTAAGTCACTTACCCAGGTCAATCTTGTGGGGTTTTTTTTGTTGTTTTTCAAGGGCTAAGTGTTCCACAACAGCATCTTGTTTAACTTTGTGAATATAATACCCAGATGAAATTCTCTTTTATGGCCCTGCATCAAAAGAGAGGGGGGGGGGGGGGGGGGGGGCTTAAATTTTTAATTGGTGTCCGTCTATCTGTCCATTCATCTGTTTGTCTGTCAGTATGCAAAAAAATTATCCTGTAAATTAAGCATTTTCCTATAACTATCTCTATTCAAGGTATAATGCTCAAACTTGACATAAAGGTTCGTCTCATTTATCCACACATCCACACAAAGGTTAATTTCAAGGCCATCTGATAAGCTTAAGGTCAACTATCAAGGTCAAACTTCTTAAAAAATGTTGTTTCAGGAGCATTAGCGTTTTATGAACACATCTTGTTGTCAGTGCTTTTGTGCCATATCAAAATAGAGATTCCATCCCTCTGCTTAAGATGAAAATAACATTTGTGAACCTTTAGAAATGTTACCCTACTTTGCCTGTGAGTACATGCACAAAGAAGGGTAACAATTCTTAAACATTTTGAGAATGTTTTCACCTTGAAATCAGGGATTGAAGTATTGTGTGACTAACTTTTAATCTTAACCTATGAATAAGAGAGTGTGAAGTTGTTCAAGCGTGGTTATTGTCATGCCCTTGCCATGAAATGTCAACCAGCATATAAGGTTACCTCTGAATGAGTGTGTGGGGAGGGGGAAGGGGAGGGGTGTTTGGGGATGTCAGGTTCCTGTCCAAAGATTAACTTCTTCATTTATGGATGAATTTTCAAAAAATAACTTGGCACAGTTGTTCCCCTGGGTGAGTAGTAGTGCCACGTATAGGGTTTGTCTGGATACGCCCAAGGTAATGCCTGAATGTCATAAAGGTCAGATGTATAAAAGAAATCAAAATATTTGCAGGGACAAGCTCATCTTAGAAACATTGTTAGTTCTGAAAAGATTTTTGTCACACTTCCCAACCTTAATATTCATTGTTTGTATGTTTTTAATATAAGGGGGTTGTCCTAGGACCATGAAGCTCTTTGCAATTGGTTTCTACAATCAAAGGATTTGCCTCTGACATATAAGAGCACATTTATCAAGATCAATCAAGAGCTATGTTTCAATATAATATGAGCCTGTGCACAACATTTCCAACAATTTCACGTGTGCGTGATAGACAAACAATGCAGCCTAGACAACTATACAATGAAATGAGCGTGTGTGTGACATTTCCAACAATTTGAAATATCTGTGAGGTGCAAACATTGAGCAGTGTAGACAGTCACATCCTGTGCTAATTAAGTTACCTGATGGTCTACAGATACTTTGAGACCTTATCTATCTACGAAATGCAAAGTGAAGACTCTGGTCAGATTGTGCGGATACAGGCTGGTCAGAGTCTTTGTTTTGCGCATATCCGAAATTGTTGGAAATCTCACACACAGGCTCAAATTAGAATATTCACTGATCAACTGAAGAGAGGCTCACACCTTGACTATCTACACCCCGCATAGTGAAGACTCTGGTCAGGCTGTGCGGCTGCACAGGCTGACTTGAGGCTTTGCCTTGCCCACATGTGAAATTGTTGGAAATGTCACATACAGGCTCATTTCATCAAAGAAACAATAAACAATGTACCAGAGGAGAATCAAATGTTTTCTAATATATTGTATTTCTGTTTGTTCACCTATAATAAGTCTTCCATATGAAGTACAGGCCTAAAACCTGCTATCAATTGTTTAGTATATTCTTGATAATGTGAGCGTTTGTACAAGAGCAGTGATTTTCCTTCTTAGTTTTTACTATTCTGATCATTGTTATAAATTTTCTTCTAAAATCAAATCGTGGTATATTTAGAAAAAAAAGTCAAACTTATGAGGAAACAGAAGGTAACTACATCTACCATATCAATGACATTGTTTCCATTTAGGGTCAGTTATTCCATATGATGGTACCTAAAGTGTACAATAGCTAGATATATCTGAATTCTAGAAACTTTGTACTAAATTGGAATTAAAATCGTCTGTTAATTGTGTACCATTCGACTACCATTCTAACCTTTCATATATCCTAAGACTAACCAGTTTGGGCCATATTGTTTTGAATAGTGCTGTCCATCTCCTGACTATTCTCAAACTTTCTGATCAATAAAATGCTTGTTACATCAGAGCTATTTGATATACATGTACTTTGCATACTTTGATGTACATTCGCCTTACGATTAGGTCATCAGTCAAGGCTACTATAATATTTACGAAAATCGGACTTAATGGTTGAGAGTGCTTCTCAATAAAATCTAGTCTACTGTAAAATTCATTCTTTGCAATATTTGGACCTAGTTCTTTAAGGTCACAAGTGTCTATATGCCATATAGGCACTCACGATGCTTCAGAACTGGGACCTCGTTAATTTTATTTCCAAAAAAAAAACCCCCAAAAAACAATGTGTGCGCATGCTCGATCTCTATGGTGACGGTGTGACGTATGAGAGCGATCTAAGTGTGTTATAGTTCTATTTTTATATATGTTTCCAACATGACGCAGGGTGTGTTTTAAAGCGAGAAAAATGTGTAGCAAAATACTCAAAAATAAATAGAAATACACTTACCCAAATGTTGTGTTTTATTGTTCCCATCCCATCCTCTCCTTATCTTTTCCTGACTAATTGTGTAAACCCTTACCAATTGGCTTTCTTGCTTTGGAGTTGTGAAGTTATGACAAACGCAAAATGCATGTAACAATTTCAAACTTGCCACGTATCTAAAAAATGGAAGAGCAACCCAGTTTGCCATTACGTCGCCACGCCGTCGTCTTAGTAAAAGAGGTTATTCATCAAACCGATAGTTACGAATAAAAAGCATCATCGACATCACCACGCAAAACATAATAGATATAAAGAATAAATGGGAGATATATAGAAATCGAAAATGGCAATATTCTATTTGCCAACCTGATGACAACATGCTAGATGTGAGTTTTGTGATGTCCTTTTTCAGAAGTCAGCAATTAAGTGTTTGTAATACTCTAGAAACCACGAATATAGACCATTCGACATGAAACTTGGAATGTTTATTAGGGCACAAGGACGAATCTTTTTATATTCGTAAATTACGGGGAAAATGGCCTAAATGATAATTTTCTCTAGAAGCCACAAATGCAGCCCCCCAAATCTTCATGAAACTCGGTCATGATATTTTTTAGGTAACAAGAATGGACTCATTTGAAATTGAATCGAGGTCACAAAGAAGGCCCAATCTTCATGGAATATGGTCAGAATGTCAGGTCAGGATGAATATCAAAATTGAGAAGAAAATCATAAGAAATAGCAGGAAAAGAGGTCTCGATAGAAATTTTCTCGTTTACCTTCTAGAGGCCACAATATGATCCGATCTTTCGTGAAAGGTGCTCATAAAATTTGCTTTGTTTACAAGGATAACAATTAAAATGGCAAGCATCCGTTTGGAAACACGGGAAAATGGGCCTTTATGTCATTAAACTCGTACACACTAAAAAGGCCACCATTTTGGTTCAATTTTCGTAAATTTGACAACACTGTTTCTCTGGTCAAAACTTGAATATTGTATCAATCCATTTGAAAACACGGAAAAAGGGGCCTTATGACGATGTCTTTATTTCCGCTGAAGGCAATTTTGTCGTATATCAGTATGTTAGTCCAATCAAATGGATAAACCCTATGCATCTAGCAAACCTTTGTCCATAACGTCTGAGCTATCTATAATTTCGAGAACCTCCATGTCCTCTGCATTATCATGTCAGGTATGCCCACTCGGGAACCTTCAGTGATTCTACGGATTAGACCTCGGTAATAATGAGGGCGTAGACATGATTTTGCGTCATATCGCACGTGGGTTTTTGTGACGTCACAAAAATTGCTTAGGATGACGTCGCGAAAATAAAATCAACGTATCTAAAATTGAAATTGGGCGTATTATTCTAGGGATGAGTGTCTTTTCCACTGCGTTTATTGGGGTATAAAGTGCAATTGCCTTAGCACATGGCAAGTAACGACCGTAGCATTAAAGGAGTTTGTTATTCTTTAAGAGTATTAACCAAAGTACTACCAGAAGCCGATTTACCTTAAAATGACCCGAAATGACTACACTTAGTCCGAGGTACTTTCCAGTTTACGGAAAAGTCCGAGCGATATTCCGAATGAGGTATGCCCAGAAAAATCCATATTTGAGGTCAATGTGCGTAACCATTCGCAACCTCGTTTGCTCGGACATTTCCGTAAAGTGGAAAGTACCTCGGACTTCAGCGTTGTAATTTTTGGTATTTTCTTAGGTAGTTCGGCTTTTGTTTGTACTTTGCACAATACGCATGAAGAAAATATATTTCTTAAATGCTTTCCGATCGTATATGGTGATCTTTTGGGTGTGTAAGAATTTGATGACAAAACGCAGTAAAGCACTGCGTTTTGTTATCAAATTATTAAATGCCCAGTTTTGATATTTCATTATTTTTATTTTTTCTACGTTATCTTGATGCTTGTGACGTCATATGAGCCTGTGCGTGACATTTCCAACAATTTGACATGTGCGTAAGGTGCAAACTTTGAGCAGCATGGACAACCACTTACTATAAACATAATGTTACCTGATGGTGTACAAGTAATTTGAGACCCTATCTATCCACTTAACGCATAGCAAAGACTCTGGTCAGACTGTACAGATTCAGAGGCTGGTCAGAGTCTTTGCTATGTACATATATGAAATTGTTGGAAATCAAAAGCACAGGCTCAATTATAACTCACAATGCCCTTTTAATTGCTGTACCTTTATTGTTCCCGAGGTCTGTTTCGTGCGATCGCCGAGTGTTACCGATTGTGGGCGTAACTAACGATTCTTCAATACGGTCGATTCTGTACTAGTATGTAAAGTTGGAAGACTTAGCCTTACCGTAATGATATTTTGTCGAGCCTTCATTGCAAAAAGCGATACATGTTCGCCACAACCTCAACTTGGTGTACGTGCGTCCGTCACTTTGTCCGAATTTGTCTGTCTGATGTATTTTTTAACCATTATTCACAATCAAAGTCAGTGACAAATGTTTGGCCAGAGCATAACTCCTACATTAATGGATTGATTTAAAGTAATCACAATCATGTTTCCTATAGATTGGCCACTAGAAAGATTGTTTTCTTGGTCTGAAGGGTCTCGGTCACACTGAAGGTCAAAATTTCTACGAGGCTTACCTATGTATTCATAGGTCGATTTCAAAGTAAGTTAACGCAAATGTACCCCTCAAAAAGATATGCAACTGCAAGATCTTTTCTTTGTCTTAAAGGCAAATGTCAACCTCAATGTGACATTTTTGTCCCGAGCAAAATGCTTTTATATACGGGTTACAACATAATCTGGTTCAGGGCCCGAGGTTGTTAAACTTTTCTCATTCTCAAATCAGAATTTTCTCAACTTGGGATTAAAGCCGTAATTCTGTTTTTATACTCATTTTAATGTATTAACATAAAAGAATAATATTAATATGTTGTTATAAATAACAACTTATTAATATTTTCTTTTATTTTCATTTATTTAGATTTCAAATTTGAGAAAATTTTCAGTTGAGCCTGAGAAAAGATTTATAACCGCGGGCCCAGATGTTCCTAAAATTTACATAGTACAGTTAAGAACATAGGCATATTGACAAGCTGGATGATTTTGAAATGATTTCGGAATGAAATTGAATGAGTTCGATTGTAAAATTTGAAAGGAATTGAATGGAGGTAACCCAATATCGCTATTTTTTCAGGTTGAACAAAATTAGCTATACATGTATTAATTTCCTCCCTTTTATAAAGCCTGCATACATTTTCTAAAAATAACTTTTTATGTCCCCACAAACCACCAGAGGCTTAAAATAAACAATTAGGTCTTTGAAATGTTTGATTTTTTTATCGATTTTTATTTTGAATATAGTTGTTGATTTTTTCTTTTTTCAGTAATTTTGGAGCGTTTTTGATTGTTTGAGTGAGTGTTTGGAATAAAGGAATGGAGCGCTGAGTGTGTGATTTATATCTACCCATGACGACAGACCTTACTTGTCTAACAAGTTGCTACTGTGTAGTCGGTCTTGAACGACTTAAATTCGTAACCAGCAAAGTGAATGTAGTTTTGACGACTGCTGCCCAACCCAAATGATTTAAGATTGTTTTGGTGAAAACCAGTAGTGTTTTTTTTATCCTTGCTTTGTATATGTATGTTATTTTGCTAGATGTAGATTAATCATAGTCTAAAGCTATACCAATTTGCTCGTTTTTCTCCAAAATGTTCATGTCCACCTTCGTCTAAATGTTTATCTACTTTTAACATTTCTATTATTACCAGAATAAAGTTTGCAAGCAGCAAATAATAACTCATTGAAAGGCAACAATTGAAAATTTTGTACAAGTTTTCGTAGAAAATTTTCAGTCATAATATTTATTTTTTTTTTAATTCAATGCGTTGTCATTGAAAAGTACGCATTTCGGGATTAAAAAAAAAACAACTTGTTGATAAGAGAACATTTTAAATACGCATATAAGTTTTCAAACAATTTTCCATATCTTCATGCTTGTGTGACCAAATAATGAGGCAGCTTAGTGAATTCTGTTTTATACTGGTAAGAGATACTCCGGATTACACGATTATTACATCATGATATGAACGAAACGAGTTTCATATTTCATTAGTTTGATTGTTATAGAAGGCTTTATTTCTTATTCAACCCAGCCCAAAGTGATATAAGGCAAAGTAGAATCTGACATCTTTTAATACCAAAATTTATGTTGCTGAATGTATGTAGAGCAAATTCATACTAATAATTTGTAAATTAATCCCCATTGAAGGCATGATATGGAAGTAAAATACGTTACTTTTGAATTTCAAAGAAAGGCATATAGATAGGAATGATTTTTCCATAGCTGCCCCATTGGGAAGATTGTTAACATTGCTTTTCTAAAGGCCTATGCAATGTTGAGCATATTGAAACTTGTAAGCAGTCTGGCCACTGGGGCAAATGCGAGATACGTTATTTTAAAGAAACCGACCCATAAAATTATCATAAAACAATTTCGGTTGTTTGTCTTGTTATAGAAATTACCTGTAATTTAGTAAATATTAAATGATATTTTGTGTTTTGTTAATGATATTTGTGATTCTGGAGATAGTTGAAGCTCATTTACATTATGACTTGAAAAATATAGCCCTTACAAGCAATGCATGGGAGTAAAATACGTTACATTTAAATTTCAATTTAATGCATTCAAAAGAAATGTTATATTCATCAATGCTCCACTAAATGTTTTGTTTACTGTGTTTTTCTATAAGTTTCTGTTATTTGGGAGATTTTTTTCATGCATCTGCCAATCAAGCTATTTGAAAAATACGTTACTCTAAAGTAACCAATTTACCCATCAATTACCATAGGCTTTTTCATATCTCATCCGATTGCAATTATTGTAAATCCCTCATTGTCTTAATCAACTTTAAACCACAACTGTTTAGAGTATTTTAAGGTATAAATATAAATTTTAATCATTTCAAGACTCATTGTGGTTTTAAAAGCATGCAAAATACGTTACCATTTATTAATAGGTATAATTTTTATTGAGCCGCTATCATAGTTTATGGAAATGCACCAAATTCAATGTTGAGGCAGCTTCCAAACACACTGTTGAGGCAGCTTATGGTTTCTTCTATGTTTGAGACTTTATTCACATTTTTAGAATAAAACACAAGTTATATATGTTACTTCTGATGATAAGAGACAGTTTTCATTGTGAAAAATGATGACCAAATAGATGAAAAAAGCGGTTCCTACAATATTTTTTTAGCAATATTTCCATCAATTTAGTACAGAAAAGTTAAAAATATTTCTTAGAGTTGATCACGATCGTAGCCCCAGTTGGTAGCACATTGGATTTGGTAGCGCAGTTGACTCCATATCATATGTACAAGGTTTCATCAGCCAGTACAAAGGAGTTGATTATCATTCATCTTCGTTGTATAAGCAGCTAGAGGCTTTAAAAGGATGATGTGATGAATGGAATAATGTGTACGATAAATACAAGGAATTCATGGTTAGGTGGATAAGCCACCTTGATAAGAGAGTTATACTGTTCAAATGGCCTGGAAATTCTTTGAAGCATTTTAGCTCTCTATTGTTTCCAATTGAATGCAAAAGTACATTGCATGCAATCCTAGTTTTCCAAGGAAACTTTGCAACTCAGATCAATACTGAAAATTTACATGAGTATGACCATATTATATTCAAATGAATAGAACATTGCCATTTACATTTTGATTTAGCTATCAAAGAGAGTAATATATGTTACATTTAAAAGAGCCTTTTTTAGAAAATAAAACATAATTGCTGCTTCCAAAGGACAATTAGATGCACACCAATTGTTTTGCTCTTGAACATGATTAGTTCTTACAAAAGTAAAGATTTAAGTAAAACAAAGTAACTTAAAAAATGCTTTAACTTTGAACTAGATACAAACTACAAGTATTTTTTATGCAAAAAGAAACATATCTTAGATAGAATTAGAGCTTCTTTTATATCTTACATTCTGAAACATTAAATGAATAATGATAAATTGCTTAAGCAATAGAATTTTATCAATATCAAGCCCTCATTCAAATACAACCCAAGACTTGATTCATAAAAATAAGAAAATTGCATGATGGGTCTATAAGTCGCATGCTTATAAGAGCTTTATAGGTGTAAATGTGCACATGGCTGGTGATTTATCACTCTATTTGCATTCCTGTTTGACATTGCTGGCTGCCTTTCAATATACATGTACATGCAGTTTGTGTTAAAGTAAAGAAAAGAATTGAAAAATGCCCATTCTAATTAGTATACTCATGGTTCTTTGGCATAACTCTCATATTTTTCTCATGTGCACAAGTACAAGACTCTTCTACTAACCATTAAGTTTTATTCTAACCACTTGGCCAACATTCCAGACAAACAATTTCAAAAACATGCAGTAAAACCAAAATATCCATCTTAATCAAAGAGAAACAATAATTTTGATTTAAATGGCTACAGCATTGACACTGAAGTGCATTTAAGATAATTGTGACTTGTTTCATACAAATGGTAACATATGTTAATAGATTATGACCATCGGTATTCTGTTTTAAAACATCTATAGGCAACGAATAAAACCATGCACGAAATTAGAGATAAATGATATACATGCTTAAGTGACTAAGTTATTTTGAAAAAAAAATTGAATTAATTAAATTAATTTAGCTGTCATGCTGCATTCTGTGATTGATAGATACGTAATTGCACTGAACAGATATTTCCCTATGATAAAATTAAACAATGGGTATAGTACAACACAAAGTACATATCCATATCTATCAAAAAGCCAGTATTTGTATTGAATATTTCAAGATGTTTGTAATTTCTAATGTAAAATGATTATCAAGATCTGACCTGATTTAGAAGGGTGTAGGTATTTTGATTTCAGCAATTGGGTATACATGTATTAATGATCTGGCTATTTCAAAATTATGATCTCAAATCTTGTTATCAAATTTTTAACCTTGTGGGATCCCGGATGGGATACTACAAACGATACTAACTTCAATTTGTGTGATTTATCATTTTACAATAATTGCAATCTAATAAAATAAAGAATTTTGATTGGTTTAAATCGCATCACGTGGGGAAATCCATTGCACTTTATTTCTGTATAAAATGCAATAGGTCTACCGGGAAACCCCCGACCTTCGACCTGCATGTCCTGTGTTTTAGGAACTCGAAAACCCCTCTTTCCCCTTCCATATCGTAATATTGATATTTAATATGTTAGAAATTAAGATATTTTCGAAAAAAAATATGATTAAAAGCATGCAGTTCAGATTCTGAGTCGATGTTTACAGCGAGTCGACGAAGACCACCAAGCAACCCTCTCAGCTAAGCCCGATCACGATTGTTTCGGTTTAAAATGCAGAATAACTTGTCAAAATTATGTTTAGATCATAATTACCTCTACGAATGTCAAATTGTCGTTCATTTGTGTACCATTTGTTTAACTTTATGCCGTTTAACTTCGATAGCGAGAAAAAAATACACGATCTAAAAATAGATTGTGTAATACACGCAGAAAAGTAGACTCGAAATTTCAATGTTTAGCCGAGTATTTTAACAGTTTCTTAAACCAAGAGGATTGCAATTATAAGGGCAGAGTGTCTTTTTCACAGCGTTTATAGGGGTATAAAGTGCAATTGCCATAGCACATGGCTTAAACATAACGCCCTACGGGCGTTATTTGCCATGTGCTAAGGCAATTGCACTTTATACCCCAATAAACGCAGTGAAAAAGACACTCATCCCTATATTAAAAGACAATATGTAAAAACTAGCATTTAATAGGAATTTCCTTCTTGGATGTTCAAAGATATAACATTGACTTCTCAATTAAGGTTTAAATTTAAATACCATAAGTGCTACGGGATCTTTGATCTTTTGTTGGTCACGCATTTGCATTCGGTACCGATGCATTTTCTAAGAAACAGAACTGAGAGCTATAAATTCAAAGAATTTTAATCCTTATTTATAAAAAATAAAGCAGTTTAAACGGGTTTTGGTAAAATATTTTCAGGTAACGTATGTTACAACATTCCTTTAGAGACATAAAGCATTTGTTGTTATAAGAACATCAGTTATAAATGATATTCTTGCTTTATTTTGCATGATCAGAGTAGTAAATTGCACCTGCCATTCTCATTTCTGCTTATGAACGGCATATGAAATTACATTGTATTAAGGGCTTGAAATGACATGAGCTCAAATCTTTTCATTACTACGTATTAAACAAGTAATATGCAGGCCTATATAAACTATATAAATATGAATTCATCATATTATCTTGTGAATTTTGCCAACAAGTGTTGACTTTGAATATTTTTGGCGCCCAAATGCCAACAATTTTATATAGGCGAATATTGAGAAACAATTTTGTAATCGTAACGTATATTTCACCTTTTTTCTTGAATCATACAGGATTCTGTGGATGTTTTATCACCCATACTCAAAAATCATGTATGAGATAGTACTAAAAATCGCAATTTGCCCAAAGAATTTCACAAAATTGGAGCAAAATGTAGCATTTAATAAGGATCTAGGGTGGGAGATTTCAAAGTAACGTATCTTACAAAAGCCCCACTCGCCAGAGTGCTAACATGTCTTAAAATGCTGCTTATACATGTACCTTTCAGAAAATCATAGTGTACGAAATTCCACCTGGGAGGGTGGGGGGGGGGGGAAACAGGGGTCCCAGTAGCCCATAGTCTATAAGAGGTACACTGTAATGTACCATAATACGGGCTCGCATTATATTTTAACTATTGTACTTAACTGTTTTTAGGATATAAGTTATGTCCGGGGCACACCTCTTTAAGCATAAGAACTATCAAAATTAAACTTTGCGTTTAACTAGATCTCACACAAAGCATTTCGAGAGGTAAGCGCAATACTATCGTAAGTGCATATAAATATAAATGCGCTTACAATAGTATTGCATTGCCCCCTCGATTTAAACTTGAGCATATTTTAAGTTAAGAGTTAATTCCGAGTGATCAATTTTTATACTTTTTCAGCTAAAATTTTATAAGTAACATATTCCTCTCGAAGCGTAAAATACACCAAAGTCCGTATTGAAATGTGTAGACAAGATACACAATGTATAAAGGAGAGATATAGATTTACATGTTAAGTATATCACGGATCGCTTTATTAAAAATGCTTAATTTTGTATTTCTGTTTATTTCAGACTGATGTGAGACTGCTAGTTAGTCGGTGCCTGCCGAGCTCAAATCAAATGTTGATATATGTATTATATACAATTACTATAAATATGCTGACCTATTTATTATGTGGATGCCGATTCTACAGTATACTGCTATATTTATTATTTATTGTAATATTGTACAAATTGTGTGGAATGGTTGATGTTGAATAATGATAGTATCATGTAGGAAAATACTATCATAAGCAAATTTAAGGGGTTCGTTGTGGGACCTTAGCCCAACAAGTAAAATTGTTATTGCCATTTATCTGATGTTATAACCAATGATTATTGCCCTGGCAGGGCGGAGCCTAAGTAACGGAACGTTGCACCTAAGGTTAATGTAAATCAGATTATATTTTTAATCAATTGCTTGTATAGTTAGTCGATATTGATAACTCGAGACCTTTAATCGTATGTTTGTTACCAAATCCGCGTTAGTTATGAGGGTTACGTAACCAAACGATGAAGTGTGTTCCTTTTTTTGAAAGCACGTAAATCTTTTTTGTTTAAGGGTACAGTTATTTGCATGCAATAACGATAATTGTGGACTTACATTTCAAAGAACCCAAAATATTGAAAAGTGAACCCGCAAAATTACGTCACGGCTTAGCAACGCCCTGCCGGTTGAATAATAATGCAGAATATGCAAGTTATAGGAAGATTTTGTGCGGTAAGCCGTGATATATATCTTCATAATATTCCCGAGCTCAATTGTGAAAAAAACCCACCTACATCAGTCTTGCCTTCGAGAAGAAACTTTCACGTGCAAAGCGGTGTACAACTTGCTTTGCGTTCGTCAATTGACAGAAAAACAATTTGTGCAAAAACGACGAACACGACCCAAAAAGAAAGAGAGAAAAAAAAGAATGCATATGCTACCTACGATCTGATTTTTTGTTTGTTTGAATGGGGTTTTACGCCGCGTTAAATAATTTTTCAGTTATATCGCGGCGGCTGGAGCGAATAACAATGGATTCTTGATATTCTCCCACCAGTTCTATCATTACATCCATTCCTAGCCTCAAGCTGCTATCATGCAAAGATCCTCGAATATCAACCAATTGATGAGAGAAAACTAGGCGGAATGGGTGGGCGCCGCCGTCGATCGAACTGGGGACATCTAGATTGATAGTCTGACGAGCTTGCAACTGTGCAAAAACGACGGCTCAGCTACGAGCTGTAGAAAACAAGTGACTATATAAATAAAGGGACAAATCTCCTCCCTTCTCCCTATTAAACACTGATTTTTGTGAGCTCAAAGCAGTGGCAGTGAATTACCATGCGTCCAGAATAACAAAACGTGACAAACTGCTTGCAAATTATACCCAGCTTTGCACGTGCACTTGCGTGCAAAGCGGGGAATAATTTTTAAGCAGTTTGTCATGTTTAATTATCATGAACGCAGGACTGCTTTCTCTTGTAAATTGCTATGGAAGCAATTAATTTGAGTGTCTGGATTGCTGATTTGTTGCATGCTTTGTTTTGTGAAATTGTGTAAAAGTACGTAATAAACTATGAAATATGAAAAAAAACGTTTCCATTGTTTTTAAAGCAAAAATAAAATGAGATTCGATATAATATTTAACATATACTCTTGTTAAGAGCAACTATAATCTTAGGTGGTGGAATGCTACTATACGAAGATAAATCGTCACCCCAGCGATGTCCTTGCAATTTGAGATGGTATTTTCCTAATTCATTTCATAAGTATGAGACCAATTTCAACAAGATTCGTATATAGTAATTAGCATGGACTTCAAAGATACATTTTGATTTTGCGTTAATTTGCAAATAATTCTTGGTAATATTGGGTTGAAAGGGGACCTTGAAAGACATCTTGTCATTATTTAATGACTATTGTTCCCTATAAGTTCTTTGAAACTGCCACCTCTGATTATAATGGGATTTGTTTAATTGTTTGAATAGAGTTTTACGCCCCTTTTAACATTATTTCAGTTATATCGCGGTGGCTGGAGCACCTTACAATGAATTCCTGGTTTTTCTCACACCAGTACCACCATCACATCCTTTCCTAGTCTCCAGCTGCTATTCCACATAGGTCTATGATTATCAGCCCATTGGTGGTAGACAAATAATCGGAAAGGATGAGTGCCGCCGTCGGGAATCGAACCCGGGACCTCTAGATTGACAGTCCGATGCGCTACCACCTGCGATATGACGGTGGTGACTATAAGTTGTGCCGTTAACCGAAATGTCGGTCCAAAATGTATCCTAGATGCTTGACACTGAATAAATAACGAGTCTTTGACATTTTTTTTCTTAATTCCAAGTGGAAAAGGTTATTAGTGCAGCTGACTCGTAATAGTTCCGCAACATTTCGGAACTCATGATCTTTCAAAATGTTTGCGAAGGTTTCCTAATGAAATCATCACGAAAACTCAGGTAACGCTATTTAAGTATATGACCTCTGATACGTTGTAGAAATATTACTTGTCCACTATCTTAAATTACCTTTGCCACAATGGAAAAACATCATGACTGATTCTATATTATTGTGCACAAATTAAAGTGGATAAACAATCCTCAGGGGCCCGTTTTACTAAACATCTTACGATAATTTCTTGCGTAAGTCAAAAATTAAAGTTGCTTCCACAGTAGTAACTAAGAAACGAATTCTGCCATGCATTATCTCATTGGAATCGTCTTCTAGAGACGATTCCAATGAGATTTTGCAAGGCAGAATCTAACAATGAATGAAACCACCAGGTACGATTTTTGATTTGGACTTACGATCATATTTATCGTAAGTAGTTTAGTAAAACGGGCCCCAGATGTATTACCAATACTAGAAACACGGACGTCCGGACAGACAACGGGACATTTCCAGAGCACGGATGTCCAATACATATCATCACCGTGGCAGACCCCGTCCTGGCGTGTGGCAATCCGTCATCTGAAGCCAAAACTGTAAATTGTAAGGTCTCTGATACCAAATTTTGAAAAGAGGCGGTTGATATTAAAATGTGTCCTGTACTTGAATTTAGAAGAATGATGTTATTGTCAATGTTTGATCCTGTTTCTGCTATACTGTAGGTTATTTTTGTTGTTGAGGCGTCGCGATCTCTGGCCTTTACTTGATCCGTTATGAAATCTACAAAATAAAATGATACTCGTCAGGAAAAAAAGGGCCATCTGAGCCCGAGGTTTTAAAACTTTTCTCAGGAACAACTCAGGAATTTCTCAATTTTTAGATTTGAATAAATGTATGCAATTTAAAAGATGATATTATTAAGTTGTTATTTATAACAACTTATTAATATCATCTTTTAAGTAAACACATTAAATGAGTATTAAAACAGAATTACGGCTTTAATCTCAAATTGAAATTTGAGAAAATTTGAATTGAGAATGAGAAAAATTTATAACTTAGGCCCTGATAACTGTTATATAAGATTTTGAAAAAAAGAAAAAAATGACGGCAATTAAAAACGCCTCGGCCAAACACCAATGACAATAACTAACGAACTACACATTTCAGGTTAAAAGAACATTCTTTATATTAAGGAAGTGGACCCGTAATAGTTCCGCAACATTTTGGACCACATATTCTTTCACAGTATTAACCAAGGTTTCCTAATGAAAATCATTAGGAAACCTCGGTTAATACTGTAAAACTTCATTACTTCCGAGATGTTTCAAAACTATTATGGGTCCACTACATTATCATTGCCAGATAACACAAAACCTGGTTTTGAGTCGAATGTGAAGAGTAGATATCCTGCTTATAAGATGTGCACTCCATTTTTGGAGACAATAACACGGTTGACCACATTAAACAGTGGTCAGAAAATCAATTCTGCTACTCATTGAACCATGAGCACTGCATAACGTCGTTGTTATTCGAAAACCTCGTAACTACAGCTTTGATCAAGCTGCAGTTACGAGGTTTTTGAATAACATCCACGATAAACATGTTTTGGAGAATACCACTCCACATTCCTTGACGACCAAGGATACTGTTCGTTCCTGAACAGTATGAGGCATATTAAGACGTTTACGGAGGCGTCACCTAAAGTAATTACACGTGCGTTCTCTTTGATAACATACTGCAAAAAGAAACAAACATGGATATTGCATTGGCTCAATAGGTAGTGAAAAAACTGTACAGTTACATATGCCACAAACGGTTGGATTCATCCTTAAGAAAGAAATGGCAATGGCGTTCATGTAAAATTGGGACAACATCGGGATCTGTCGCGTGACAGCTCACAATTATTGTAAGGACGATTTGTATTGGAAGTTAGCCAATTGTAAAGACTGTCATGCCTTGAACTATCGAAACGTATTTTAATGGTAGAAGAAAAACGTGTTGAAAGATGAAGTAATTCAATGAGTGTTATTTACCAATATAAATAAATACATGAAAAAAATGCTGCTATATATTTCGTCCTCAATCGAATTAAAAAAGAAATGCATATTAAACAAGCAGTTTGTTTGTCCCTACCTATATTACGATCTGCCATCACCCTAAATCTGTAAACTGGCTTCTCAAATACGGGTTCAAATTCGTTGACATCGTCGATTATTATTCTGAGAACTTGGTTTGTCTGAAATCTAAATAATTTACAATGATTTACAATTATTTACAGTCGTTGGACTTATCATTGGTGAACAACGAACAGTTTTAAAAACAGCATCGTGAAATTGACATTCATCTCGATCAAAACCATTCCAAATCACTCGCTGAACGTTTCATCAATTCATTCCAGACACTCGCTCAAACCATTCGGAAACTCGAGTAACCTATGATTACATTCGGAACATCACTCGGCCATTTCCGTAAACTGCAACATACCTCGGATGTATGTGAGGCGGATGAGTATGTAACAAAATCGTGCAATTTGTTAGGCGGAAACAGTGTTAGAAAAAATAGCACTGTAGATTTATATCTTTTTCAGTACATAACGGCTGAAAAATCTTAATTTTTGAGAATGACGAATCATTCTCAAAAATTAAAATTTTCTCAGCCGTTATATAAGTATCTAACGATATTTATATTAGAATACGATGGTTTCACGTCAGTGACTACGTCGAATGTTTTCACTCAGAGTTTCGAGGGCTAACGCCATATTAACCGACGTCATCGAGTTTTTCCAAGGTTTTTCCGTAATTTTTAAAGATAGTTCGTCTATGTACATCCGAGGTTGATCGTGAGACTGGCCGAGTGGCGTGAGATTGGCCGAGTGGTGTTCCGAAAGTCATGATTACTGTCCAAATAGCTATTTTATAAAAATAAATAGACAGGAGAGTCCAGAATTTCTGAATATATAAATTTCAACACAACTTTTACAGTTAGTTACATCGTGAAATTGACATTTAACTCAATCAAAACAATTCTAAATCGCTAACTCAGCGCTCCATCCATTCATTCCAGACATTCACTCAAACCATTCAAAAACGCTCCAAACTCACTGAAAAACATATAACAACAACTTCGTTCAAAAGAAAAATAGCTGGGGAAAAATCGGGATTTCACTCATTTAATTGAAATTATAAGCGTGTGATAGGTTCTTGAAGAAATAGGGAGCTATCTATAGAACCTGTTTACAATTCTTATTAAAGGGAGGTTATCAATATTGCTAATTTTGTTCATACTGAACAAAATTTGCAATACTGGATTACCTCCTATTAAATTCAATCAAAAGTCGATCCGCACCCTCATTCAATTTCATTCCTAACTCATTCCATAATCATTCACCATGTCATTTTCACGATGTTGTTAACTGTAATAGGCGCGGGGGTTGTGAATCTGTAACTCGAACATAAACTGCCAGGACGCTCAAAACAATCTGATGTTAAACCGCAGGACCATATGGTAATCAACTTCAGAAAAGAATTGAAGGCTGTTTGAAATAGCATTCAATTCTTTTCTGAAGTTGATCCCTAAAGGTATATAATGCTTACACAATTGATGGGTAACGGGGACTGATTCAGGACCTCAGTAAGTTTGGTTTAAACCTATTTATTTTACATCGATTGGGAAACAAGTTCTTACAACTTAGATTAATCCCTCTCGATTCTGCTTCCTGGTAAACTTTATCAGTACTCGCACCGATTGTATGGGCCAACTAACGAGCCAAGATCGATGGCCGCTCTCAGTAGAAACGTAACAATACTTGATACCCGGGTACCAGCTCTATTTAGAACTCTAGAGTCTTGGTATGCATATTCTAGTATTATTGATGTGTATCAGCACCGAGCAAACAAGTTTGGGACACGAGACCAAAATTGGTTCATCTAAAAATGCTCTTTTATTATGGTACGATTGCGTAAAACCCATATATATGAAATTAGAAGAAATAACGTACAGAACTTAATTCACTATAGTATTAATATTTTATGGTGTGTTTTTGTACCATGTACACTTACATCTACGCCGATTAATAAACTTAACGTCATCCGTTGATGCTTTTGACGCCATACAACCCACGTGATAAATGACGCGCTTCGCTTTCTGTGAAATTCTCTCAACGACAATATTATTATTTTTTCATTAATTTTACACCGAGAAAAATGTTTTAAAACTTTTTTGCACCCGGAAGAGGGTAGTACTTATCTCAGAATTGTGATCGTGTTATAATGGATATCATTTTATATCAACGTGTATGTGTCCATGAATAAAGTCTCATGGTGGATGAGTTATGTGCAAAGCAAAATCCTCCCTCGGATTTTACCTTTTGCTTATAATTATTCCTCCCTCACGCTTTTTTCATGGTCACATCCACGCAAAAATGAAATTATTTCATAAATATTGGATGTTGTTGACCTACATTAAATGTTTGCTTCAAGGTTCTCTTCTCGATACGACAAGGAAATTTGCAAGGGCAAACTTATTTCTGACCCCGGACGGGCATTTTTGCCCGCTTTATCTCTCAGACAGCGGGCTACCAGCTCTAGACTGGTCCAACTATCGACTATAAGAATAGCATAGAATAGGCTTTTCTGATAGTTGAAAGTAGGACCAGTCTACACCCGGGTAGGATTCGGGTCAGAAATTAGTGGGCTCCATTTGGAGATATAACTGACACACAAACCTTGATTCAATATTTAGAGTAGCTTTTATGTGAAGTCTGTATTCAGATACCCTCTCGTAGTCTATCTCCGCGGAAACATCGGTAAGAATAGTTCCTGTTTTCGTGACCACAAACCCTCGATGGGATATCCCAATCAACTCGAACGAGGATTCCCCATTTCCGGTCGATAGCTGATAGATGGATCGCCCACTTTTCGTGTCTTCCGGTATATGTATTACTTTCGAAGAAGTGAATGCTAGAGAAGATTGAAAAATCAATTATTAAACTGGTTTTGAAATCGTTCGAAGGCTTTTTTTAATATTTTCCTAAAAATGATTTTGACATACATAAACTTTAAGGTATATCATAGCATTTATTTTGCATGTAGTACATGTAGGAGTCTTTGATGTTAGACGAAAATACACGAGTTCTTGAAAGACCGTTTTCGCGACCAAACATTTGTTTCCAATGTGTAAGGTGTGATTTATTGAACTATGCAAATGATGAATGTGCTAGTCAAGTTAGATATAATGATAATAATAACTTACTTCGTGAAAAACTTTGAAAAGTCTAGATGATGAAATTGCTACAATGACAAGAGATTTTATCTAGAATTGTACATACTTAATTTTTTTTTTTTTTAAAGTGTGACCTTCATTTAAGTACATGTGTGCATATCATTCAATAAAAAATACTTTTTATTTTTATTTCTTTCAGTAATCAAATAATAAGTTTATAGCTTTAAACAGATTCGTTGGCTACGATTCTTATTCGCTTGGTCGTTTACCCTTTTATCAAGATCTTGTCCATATTACTGATTCTGTGTTCAAAATGTTTGAAATGTTATTGCTATTTCTTTTTATTTGAGAACTTACTTACTGAATTTGCAATTAGGAATGGACTTGTTCCATACGGATGAGGATAAACATAACAGGGTTGCGTCCCCTGTTAGCTCGAGTCCACGAATGCATCTGAAATGGACGAGTGTCCCGAATGAGTGATTTCCGGTATTCAAAGTCAACTCCATTCCTGGTGGAATATTAAGTTTCGGACATCCTTTGTAACAGATTGGCGTATTATCACTCCATGTTCCATTCTCCCCACAAACTATCAAGGTTGGTCCATCTAGATTATAGCCATTTTGACAGGAAAACTTGAGCACTGTGCCGTGATGATAGGACTTCGTGTTAGAGGAAACAATTACAAATGGCGGAACCTCTATGTCCGGACACACTGAAACATAAGATGGCTGTAATTATTAGATTAATAGATATCCCTGTAGGCCTATATACATTACTTGTGGTTTAACAAGTGGAATTCTCGACAGAATATTTTTCAATGAAAATAGACGTTCGAAAAAAAGTAATCTATACTTCTTTTCAAAACAAGAAACTTATTATCCTGCTGTACCATGTTTTCGTGAATTTGTTTGAATTGTCAGAATTTTTAAATACAGAAGTCTATTCTCCAAACTTGTAATTTTTAAAACATCATGCAATTTTTATAGTAGTGTGAAAATTCAAGTTATTTTTTTTTAAAACAAAAATCACATTAATCACCAATTCATATCAACAGTGCCCATTCTTAGGTGCACCCGCAATTAAGCAGTCCATTTTAGACACTACTGAAGTAACATCTGGTTTCAAAATTTTACCACAAGAAACACAATCATCTTTCATCTGTGTATTAAAATGTCAGGTCTTCGGTTTAAGATGTAAGGTTTCCAAACACAACATAAGTACCAAGAAATGAGGATTTTCTTTAGAGATTTTGATTTTTACTGATTTCATTTAACATATCGTGACTGAAAAATATTTTCTTCGACAGTAATTCAATATTCTAGACCTTTTATCGAGAAACAGTCAAACCTGTCTTAAGCAAGCAGCCAAGGGACATTCCAAAAGTGCTTGCCTACAGACAGGTGCTTGCTTAAAACAGGTAAAATTTAAGTGTAATGTGTTCATTTGGGAACTCGATGGTCGCTTGCTTAAGACAGGTTGCTTGCTCAATACAGGTGACCGCTAAGACACTTTTGACTGTACATAACGAAAAATTACTGAAATTTCAGTAAATCGTTCAAATTGGCTATTCACGGAAAAAATGGTCACTAACGGAAATAGGTGACAACAGGATACATGTATTTTTGTGAGTTGAAATTCAAGAATATGGCTTTGTATAGAAGACGTAACGATCAATGAGCAAAATTCATCTATGATGAATACGAAATCGTCTATAGATGAGCCTGTGCGTGACATTTCCAACAATTTGTAATGTTCGTGAGGTGTAAACATTGAGTAGGGTAGACAGCAACAAACTACAAATATAAAGTTACCTAATGGTCTACGGATGCTTGAGATCTCATCTATCTACTTAACGTATAGTAAAGACTCTTGCCAGACTGTGCGGATGCACAGGCTAGCCAGAGTCTTTGCTTTGCGCATATATAAATTGATGGAAACTTCACGCACAAGCTCAAATCGTAATTTATTTGACAAGACAACCAATGTCACGTGCTTACTTTTTAAGACAGCGGTCTTCACAGCACATGATTCACAACACATATCGCCGTCACATAGTGTACCATCACATCCGGGTATCTTATCACCATAACGACAGTCTGGTATCACATTTTGATGACGTAAATGATGACGACACGATTCACAACAATGCACCTGATGTGTGTAACAATTGAACGGATGTTTGCTGATTAGCTGCTCGCATGTCAAATTTGTGTTTGAAATAATACCTGGTTGGTCGCCAAATGCACACTCATCTGGAAGAATAGAGGCCCAAAAGTAACAAAATGTCAAAATTTACAATACAAACTGTAGTCTCCCACCAGATCCTACCGTGTTTATTGATAAAAGATGAGAGTTTAAGGATCTAAAACTAGAATTGATATTATAAGTCCCCTCAACGATGAACTTGTGATGGCTAAATAGTATTTCTTTCAGACCAAAGATGATTATTTATAAGCATCCTGATGTTGTCATCTTTTATAACTAGACTTTTCACTTTTAGTACTATGTGTATCGCCATAGTCGTACAGGAATGCATTACTCTTGTCAAATGAAAATTTCCGGGAAGAGTGATTTGAAATTAAAGATCAGGAAACAAGCAAACCAATATACATGTACACATGATTGAAAAATATTATTGCAAGTTATAGTTTATCGATCATTCGGTTTCATGGTTTTGTAGTTTTATTCAAATTGCCTTCAAAGCTTTCAGCCCATTTTGCATCATGGGAGGGACCAATTCAAACGGTATATGCCGTTCGCGTTGATTTTTACCTAAGGCTATATCATCCGACCCCCAGTTCATGATTCCCGTATTGTGTTCACATCTTCCCTGCTGACAGATCCTATCTACACCACAGTATGTACCCTCCATGGCTAGTGTTGGTAATATATCTTGTGTCCCTGAGTGACCAGCTCGTCTCAAGCATGGTATACTACGACATATATCATCGGGATTCTTATTTGCCAGTACCTGCAGGATTTTTAAACAATTCCGAACATATAGTACGTTCTTAGTGTTTTGTATGAAAAAAAAAAAATATCAAACGAGGCTGGGAGAATTGATAATTGTCTAGGCTCTGCCGAGACATTTATCAATTCTCACAACCGGGTAAGATATTTTTTCATACAATACACTAAGTATGTATTATATTTATCTTATAATCTCTATTTTGTTTTGTTTCGTCGATGTTTCTAACTGAAATGCAAGTTTCTAAAAATAACTGCATTATATCATTGTTCTGAAAATAACTATGTGATATTATAAAAAATATCATAGGGGATGTTATCACTATAGTTATAAGATAAAAGGTTTTATATAAGTAGTAATGGACGTCAGTTTGGCACCCTGGTGCCAAACTGACGTCCAGATTTTTGGTAGGCTATTTGTGCATTTGGACTTAGTCTTTTCACAGAAATGTAAACTTAGGCTTGTGGGGAATATGCGTGTGGACTTAGTTTTTTTTTTACAAGAAATGCGGGTTTGGTTGTGAGTAATATGGATGTGGACTTAGTCTTTTTAGGAGAAATGCAAGTTGGTTTGTGAGTAATGTGGATGTGGACTTAGTCCCCATCTTACCGTCCAAAGACGGAAAGATGGGTCTTGTTATAGGGACTTTGTCTTTGAAATAAGTGTTTGAATGTATTGTGAAAGTGAGGAATGCAAAAGGACTTTGACAATTTGCGAAAGAGAATGAATTCTTTCTTGGTATTGGATGGTCCTGAAAAGGACCGTTTTTGTTGATTGATAGTTCTGCTAATCATCTCAGCACTTCTTTTTGGTCTTTGGTTTCTTGAAGTTATCGATGTTCTTGCCGTAGGCACCCATCCCTGTCATTGTAGGAATTTTGTATCCCCTCTCTTTTTCTGAACAATGTCTTTTACTTGGACGAACACTTTCTGATGAAGATGATGATCTTTTGGTCGATGAAGTGTGTGACGATTGTTTCTTTTTCATCACAGTCATAATACTGTCTACAAGTTTGTGAAAGTTCGTTTGTTCAAAGTCAAATTCAACTGGAATCTTCAGCGGTGTTGGTCTGAATGTGACTGGAGATGATGATTGTTGACACAATTTTTGAACATTTTGGTTAAGAATTTGTATCCTCTCCGTCAGTGTCTTGAAATCCAAAAACGATTTGTTGAAGGTATTCAGCTCCGCAATGATTTTTATCATGATAGCTTCTTGTCGCGAATTCATGGATTTCAATTTAGCGAGGATGTTTTGAAGAACAACATCATTTGTACTCACTGGTTGGAAATTCTGTTGGATTGATGATAAATTCTCCTGAGGTCCAAGTATCTGACAACTCTGCGATCCAAATGTTGAATCCATGGCTGATGCTAGAAAATCATCGTGTGTGATATTTGCCTGAGACATGATTTCTTGTAAATTGAAATCTGAATTCATTTTTGCGTGTGTTCGCTTCGGAGGTTGACGAACGACTGATGAAGTTTTATACTGTTAGCCTACAGTGTAGGCCACGCGGACCTTGGCGAAAGCACCTTTACTTTGACAAGTAAAATGGACGTCGAGATGGGAATTTGTGTTTTCTCAGTGATGATTTTTCTCAAATTTCTTCTTCATGATGAAGAAAATGTAAATATTTTCTATCTAAAACGTTTTGTCAACCTATTCTTTTATCATTTCCATTAAGTTCTTCGCATAGTTATTGAACGTGAGGAATAAATTCGCAAAAACTTTTGAAATTGACGGTGAATTTCTGCTGTAGATCCAATGTTTTTTCCTTTGTTTTCTACTTGAAACTGATTTAATTTTTATTTTGATGACTGGTAATGTTAGCTGAGATGTATTACTTGTCATTTTTATCATTTTTGACTGAAAAAGAGTTGAAATCTTATCATTATTCAATCTTAACGCGACTTTTTGAAACACGCTGATTTAAAACCGGTTGCCTATCGCTTTAAAATGTAAAACTCCGATATGAAACGGGTATCGGTGTACATGTCAGATAAAAATCGATATTTAATGTAGATGGGTGGATTAAACTCGCAAGTGAAGCATTGTTTTACTTGACTTAGCGTATTGTTGAATTTATTTGAAAATGCGATATTGGGTCTATGAAATCTTGTAACTACATTCTGAATACTTTATACGGGTTATGTTCGGTGTATTTTAAATGTGACAATTTGAGAAATGGATGCATTCTTGCAATATGGTTGGCCCTGAAAAGGGCCGTTTATTCTAGAGGAAAGAGATTCTAATCCCAGTATTCTTCCCTGTAAATATCAGGAATGTTTGGGTGAACTCTCTCTCTCCTTGGCTGTTCAATGGGTGCCATAAATTCATTCCACACCCAGTCATCTGTCATCTTCGGCGTCCAAGCACATGGTCCCTTCCTAGCGGTATACCGGATTTGCTCAAGAAGCAAAACCTGCGAGGGTGGTGGGTGCCTGATGTAGATCACGGCAAATGATCGGATGTTTTCAGAGTCCATGTTTGAGTTCCAGAGAATGAATTTCTTATGGAACTGACGTCTTTTTATACCCTAAAGAGAGCGCGTACCCGGGAGGAAGCACTTGAATCCTCTCAAAGTCATTTGAAGGTTATTATGTTCGTTTTATCTATATAGGTCAGTGGGTCAGTAGGTTAGTAGGTCATCTCAAACAGTATTTAAATGCAGTTTTCCATACATTTTTTCATCTTGTAAGATGAATTCTGTATTTGATTTCTTTCGACGCATCTTTAAGAAAATGAAGAAAGAGAAAGTCGATGATGAACTGAAGCAAAGAAACCAGGCTTTGTATGAATTTATGTTGCGGTGTGGATATAATTTCTATACGAAGAAGAAGTTAGTGAAGACGGGAAATTTATATCCTGATCTTTCAACCTTCAAACCACCAACTGAACATTCCGGGTGGAAAGAAAGAATGTTACAGTTGTATCCAACCATGCCTTCCTTTCATGTGAAAGATAGGAATATGTACCCTGATCTTTCATAGTTCATACCACCAACTGAATGTAGTGAATGGAAAAGGGGGATGGTACAATTATATCCAAGTTTAACTTCTTTTCATTGAAATGATGTTGAACTTGGAGAAATCAAAAGGTCCTTTTAAGGACCATCCAATTGTCTTGAAAGTTTTTAACTTTTCTGCAAATCGGGATGGATGGTGAAAAATAAAAAAGAGACAATGTTCTTTTAAATTTATTCAAATACAAAATAAATGAAACATGAATGAAACATGAATTGAAAATATGACAAACAATCATTATTTAATCATTACAAGAACAAAAATGTCTATGTACATTTAAATGTCTCTACTTAACAATGTCTTTAAAATGTCTATTTGTTTAAGTTCCTTAGTTTTGCTTCCTCTTCTTCTTTGGGATGGCAGATTCAGTCTTTGTCTTTCTCTTTCTTGATTTCTTTGTTTCGTCAATCACTAGTGTAGGACAAATGTCTTTCTCCGGGTGATCGCTGGTCTTACAAAAGAAACAGTTTTGATTCTCCTCATTCATGATGATAGTGTCCGATTTGATATCTTTTAGGTTTGATATCTCTTCACTACCCATTTTTTCCTGAGAACAGATTTTCTCAGTCTGACTCTCTGTTTCTTTTTTCACATTGTCAATTGTCTGACCGTCATTTTTCTGGGTGTCATTTACTTCATGGTTATTAATGTCCTGTTGAACATGAGCAGTTTGAGTTTCCACTGAACATTTGTTTTTTAGTGTATTTGTTGGTCCGAACTTTTGCACTGTGTTTTTTCTATCAACCCTTAAACAGTATCTGTTGTGTTCATTACAGTGTGATAGGAATGCGCCAACGTATTCCATATTGTCCAAATCTGGTGTTCGATCGTTTCTTCTTGAGATCATGACATCGTGGGTTATTGGATTCACATAAACGAAAGCATAGTAAGACTCCTTTTTCGTCTTCTCAGGACAATCTTTCGCAAAGTGACCCTTTTCGTGACAGATGAAACAAAATTCAGGTCTTTTCATCCCCGGAGCATATATCTCATCTATGGTAAGTGTATCAAATACAGTGGTCTCGCGTTACCTCGAGAGGGCGAAATCTCGAATTCATGCGAAAGTTCGAGCTCGCCTTCCGGTCCCGACGCGTCTTTCTCTATTTTCTTGTTGGTTATTACTGCACTTACTCGAACGCGCGATTGCTCGATCGCTCGAACAGCAATCTCAGTCCCGAAGTCAAATTTTACTGCATTCTCTCGAGCAAAGGGGTTCGCACCTATCTGACATCTCTTGTTTTGCGTCAAAATTAACTTACAGTGCGTATTTGTTATTTCATCCCATCGTAAAGAATACCTTCAGGCCTTTTCACAGGGTCTCACCGAGGCAGACAATTTGTTTTCACACCTTTTTGTATGCCACACTTATTTAATTTTTGGGTGTAAATGACGGGAATTTAATGGTCAGAAAGTAATTAAGAGACTTTGAAACAATCATAATTAAAATATACTTTTTTCGACTAAATGTTCATTATTATTTTTAAAAGACTTTCATCCTCGTGAGTTATTCATCAAATTATTCATCATTATAACGAAACATGTTGACGATTGCCAACCGAAACATCATAACAACATTTTTTTCAGCTGTAGTTTCAATGTTTCGGTCGCCAATCGACAGTGTTCGGTACCAAAACGTGGTTAATGAAAAATGCGTCTTTTTAAGTTGTTTTGAATCACGCTTCACTTTTAATTTTGTTATCTGCTAAACAAAACCTTTGATAAATTCTAGAAAAAAATATAAAAAGCTTGTAAACTTTTTTCTTTATTAAACGATGCCATTTAAGTAAACACCCTTACAATTTAATTATATTATGTACAGAGGAAGTTGGCTATTAGGAAAACATTGTGAAAAAAGAAGGAATTGCTTGCAACCTCGCCTATCTTCTGACTTGCAAAAGGTCTAAAATTTTGTCATTCAGCAACGATAGCTACAAAAATATTGTAAGGAAGGAATAATAAGCTTGTTATAATGCATCTCATTAAAATTGCCAAATCTAACATTTTGTCATTTCAATGGCCTATGTACTGAGAACAGACACTACTAACATTGACACCGACGCCTTCATCGATTTTTGTAGATTTTTCTCTTTTGAACCCTTACTATTTGACCAAATTAAATCGCCCGATTTTACAAATCGTTTTAAATCAAAGTAATTTATTTCGTAAAACTATTCCTCGAGGAGTATTTTACATAGGTACTGCATATTTTGAAGGCAAACTACGCAAAGGTATGTTTAAAAAGAAGTGAAACGTCTTCAAAGTTGATAATTTTGCTTACTGGCATTAACTCGAATCATGCGATGAGTCGAGCAAATTGGTCGGTCCCGTGTGTGTTCGAGTTATCGCGAGACCACTGTACATTCTGTTTTGTAATCCGATATTCATCATTGCTGAACTGATAAGACATGAACATACCAACGTATGGTCCAATATGCTGAATTTGGTAGTCTGCTGGTATGTTGGTTATTTCGTATTCATGGGTGTATGGGTTAACGTACACCTGCATACGTTTTCTGTTCTTTATCTTTTTCACAACTTCTGACACAATGTCATAACAATTCATGTTCTTAGCTAATTCAGACATGTCTTCTCTCTACAAAGATTTGTGAGTGAATGATGAAATACCATGAAAGCTACGTGGTATTTATACAGTTACGAACTGGTGAGTCATGAATACCCTATAAAAGCTGTGGTTTGTTTCATTTCGATATTAGTTCTTTGTGAACACCCGAAAGAGAAATCATGTCAAAACGAAAAAGGGAAGATGATGATGATGAATGGATTCCACTTCATAAACGTAAGTGGAAAAGAATAAAACTTTTGGACTACAGTGACTCAGAGTCTAATGAGTCAAACGAAGCAAGTGAGTCGGAAAAAGATGTTCCGATGCAAGATGATACTGATTCATCTGGTGATGAATTTTGGATACCAAAAAAGAAAAAGGTAAAACCTATTGAATCGGAAGATGAAGTAGAAGAAGAAAAAACGCCTGGATCTATGAGAGAAAAGTACAAGCTGTCCAAAGTAATGAATAAGAAGTCCAGGTTATTTAGAACTGACTCACATGTTGTGTCAGTGACATTTAAAGAATTTGATAAAATTTCACCTCAACAACTTGAAACCTTGTTTGATGATATTACAATCCAACTCAGCGAGACACTTGATACTGAACCAGATGACAAAATAAGAGTTACCATCAACCACCCCGCTTTAGATATGGGGATACATATACCTTTCATGGATGTGCGTGATTTAAATGGTGAAATATTCTTAAGTGAAATTGAAAAAGTCATGCAGTCAAATACTGAATTCAAGGTAGATGATGGTGAGATGAAATTAGATGTTACCCACACACGTTTACCCTTAGGTGGGAGAAAGCGATGGATAGTTGAACTTGATACGAAAGTTTTTGCAAAGAAGAAAAAATCAATTGTTGAAATTAAAAATGCAGAAGACAGTATGTGTTTTGCAAGGGCAGTTGTCGTTGGAAAACATTATGTTAACCGAGATGATAGTGATGAATGGAAAAGAAAATGGCACCTTATTAGACAATCAAACAAGACGATGCAAAAGGATGAAGCTGAACGTTTACTGATGGAAGTAGGAATTTCTCCTAACAAACCATGTGGAGTTGATGAGTACAAGCTGGTCCAGACCTATTTGTAGGAGCAGAACTATGTGATCAAAGTCCATCAACAACATTCTAAAGTGGAAATGACATTTCAACATCCAGTAGTGTACCAGGATAGCAAAGTGATACATTTGTATTACCATCAAGGACATTATGACTTTATCACTAGTATGACAGGGTTTCTATCCTGTTGCTATTATTGTGAATTTTGTGATGTTGGATATGATCATAGAGAGTCGCATTACTGTGAGTACATTTGTTCAGCTTGTTTCACATCCCCACGTTGTGATATTTACAACATAGAATTTTACTGTCATGGTTGCAAAAGAAAGTTTTTTGGTCAAGAATGCTTTGATAATCATAGAAGAATTGAAGGTAAAAAGAAGAAATCCATATGTAATCTGGTAAAACTTTGCAGTAAATGCAAGCAACAATACAATGTTAGAACAAATAATCATGTTTGCAAAGGTATGAAAAGGTGTCGTTACTGCAAAAAGGTTACTAATTCTGATCATCGTTGTCATATTCAGCCTTACGAAAGTAAGATACAGAAAGGCGGCAATGGTGATCGAGAATTTAAAAAAAAAAAAAAAGTCTTGCAAGGATGGTCAAAGTGATGATGATGTGGATGATGATGATGATGTAGGTGATATAAAGAATAAACCATTGTTTATTTTCTATGATTTTGAATGCAAACAAGATACTGGTCTACATATTCCAATTATTGCATTGCACAGAGAGCTTGTGATGAATGCATAGATAAGTCACTTGATTATCACTGTTCAACATGCAGTGAGTTTGCCGAAGGAAGGGAGGTTATATTTCAAGGTGATAGCACTCTGACTGATTTTTGTAAATGGCTTTTCTCCAAGCAGCATAAGGGTATGACTGCTATAGCTCACAATGCAAAAGGATACGATGCCCAATTTATCTTGAATGAAATAATAAGAATTGGGAATCAACCCCCATCTCTGATCATGAATGGTAACAGTATCATGAAATTGGAGTTGAATGGAGTTCGTTTGATCGACTCCTATAACTTCATGAACTTTCGTCTTGGTAAATTCCCTGATACGTTTGGTCTGGAAGAAATGAAAAAGGGGTTCTTTCCTCATCTTGCCAACACTGATCAGTTTTGGGACTATGATGGTCCATATCTTGATGCCTCCTTTTACATGTGTGACTCTATGTCCCCAGAATTAAGAAAAGAGTTCATGAAATGGTATAATGAAAAGGTTACAAACAAAGAAAAGTTCAATTTTCAAAAAGAAATGGAATCATATTGTCGTTCAGATGTTGATATCCTCAGAAGGGGGTGTGGTCATTTCAGGAAAGTGTTTATTGAGTACGGAGGTATTGATCCATTACTGGAAGCTATAACAATAGCTGATGCATGCAACAAGGTCTGGAGAAGTAGATATTTGCCTAAAGGTCGAATTGCAATTATTTCAAGTAAGGATTCCTCCAGACGTCGTTTCTCTATGAAAGCCATTCGTTGGCTCCAAAGTATTGCAAATGAAAAGGGTATCTTTATACAGCATGCCCGGAATTTGGGAGAATTTGAGATCAAGTCTTTAGCTGTTGATGGATTTCATGCAGAAACCAACACAGTGTACGAATTTCTTGGTGATCTATGGCACGGTTGTCCAGTCTGCTACCCAAACCGTTTACAAACCAACCCAATTAATGGTTTTACAATGCAAATTTTGTATAACGATACAATGGCCCGTCTACAATATCTAAAGAGGTTAGGCTATAAAGTTGAATACATTTGGGAACATGAGTTTGATGTAAGAGTAAAAAAAGACAAAGATTATCGTGAAGTAATCAAAGGTTTATTCCCATACTCTGACCCAATAGATCCAAGGGACGGACTGTATGGCGGGCGTTGTAATGCAGTCAAGATTGCTCATGAGATAGACGAATCAAGTGAAAAAGAAATTAAGTACATTGACATTTGCTCTTTGTATCCTTATGTATGCAAGTATAAATCCTACCCTGTTGGACACCCAAAAGTCCTGACAAGCGAAAGCATTGACATTCAAAACATTAGGCAGTATGAAGGTCTTGTCAAATGTAAGGTGTTGCCCCCTGATGATTTGCTTCACCCTATTTTGCCCGTACATTGTAATAACAAAATGATGTTTCCACTATGTAGAACATGTGCGGAAGAAAGTTCACAGACTTGCTCTCACAATGAAAACGAGAGAGCGTTGATAGGAATATGGGTCACAGTTGAATTGTTCAAGGCTTTGGACTGTGGCTACAGATTACTTCATGTCTTTGAAGTTTGGCACTTTGAATCTCTCTCCAATAATTTCTTTAGGGGGTATGTTGATAACTTTTTGAAAATCAAACAAGAAGCCAGTGGTTATCCTGAATGGTGTAAAACCCAAGCTGACAAAGATACATTTATTCGGGAATATGAATCAGATGAAGGAATCAGTCTGGATCCTACAATGATTAAAAAGAACAAAGGAAGAAGGGCATTTGCAAAGATAATGTTAAATTGTCTATTGGGAAAACTTGCCCAAAGAGAGGTATTGACCCAATCAGAATATATATCAAAACCATCAAAATACTTTGAACTGGTCAACAACCCTAACTACATTATTAAACATGTAGAAATATTCAATGAATAATGTCCATTCATTCTGGTCAACTATGAATCAAAGCTGGATCATGTTGAGACCCATGGAACATCCAATGTCATTGTCGGATCATATGTTACGGCCTATGCTAGACTTGAATTATATAGCATCCTAGAAAAACTGAATGATAGAGTGTTGTACTTTGACACTGATAGTTGTATGTACATTCATGACCCACAGTTATGGAATCCACCTATTATCAATAGTAGATTGGGGAAATGGACCGATGAAGAACCCAACTCAAAAATTGTTAAGTTCAGAGGGTTGGGTCCAAAAAACTATGCATATCAATTGGTTACCAAAGATGGTGATATTGAAAGTAAATGTAAAGTCAAGGGTATAACCTTAAACTACAAAACTTGCAAGTTGGTCAATTTTGATGCATTCACAAAATGTATGCAGGATCGAAGTACTGAAATTAAGATAACCTATGACTGTAGAATCAGGAGACATAGAGATAGAAAAGTCACTAGTGAAGCACAAACAAAAACATTTAGATCAGTATAAACAAAGAGAGTAATGGTCAATGATATAGATACTGTCCCATTTGGACATGAAAGTATTAGGGTATAAAAACAATAAAAACTTTTAGAGGGATATCATTTCTTTTGAACAAGCTGAACACTGTACATAAAGATATTGATTTTGTCTCTTAGAAAACAATGTTCGTTTTAGTTCATTTGGTATTGTACTTAACACATGATTTTGTAAGACAAAAACTGATTAGGAATGAACTAGAAAAAGAGATTTCACGATTATTACATCTTATAGACAATTCTATCAATGAGAAAAAATGATTAAAGAATTGTAAGATGATAACATTTCTGGCATCTATTATTTACTATTTATCTACGGTAAATTTCAAAATGTTGCCTTATCAACTTCCACTACCAATTGAGTTACGTGAAAAGATCTACAAGATATTCATCGGATATCATACAATGGATAAAGATATACAAGAAAGAATGAAAGTAGTTTGTATATCAATGTGGATTCGAAAGATGAAAAATGGAATCACGAGAGGACAGCCTGCAATAGAATTGTTTAAAATGAGAGAATATATACAGGAGATGATAAACGATACACAGTTCGACGATAGTGAAATAAAAGTGTTGACAAGTGTCTTACTTAATAACTTCTACTTTTGGAGGGATAGAGATACATATCAGTGGACATTTAAAACACCAATGCTGAATGGGAGAACATGTAGTGATTTCGTTGAGAAACTTAAAAGAAAAGCTAAGCAATTTAACTTTTACATGATGTATAAAAAGACATGGATTGATCATGTGAATTATCGAACTACTCCAACTACTGTTGAAGAAGTTGAAGCAATAGAGGGATTCATCATATTTGACAGAGATGTTAGCAAAGAAATAGTGTCCTCCACAGTTTCATCCTGTAGAGTACTTCCTGTCAATGAAGTGGATTACAAACCGGATAGTAATACATTCTTCTTTCCATATGAATTAGGAAATCGTGAAGTAGGAAAGACAAGTAATATAGTATCCGAATCAATATTGAATCATTATTGGACATGGATAAGTGGACTTAAAGGTGGATTTAATCATGACTAACGAACTGTTTAAAAACTTGTTGATGATTTTGTTTTTAAAAAATGAAAGTTGTGATTTTCAAAAAAACTTTTTTGAAAATATTTTTGAAAAATATTTTTTGAAAATATTTTTTAAAAAATATTTTTCAAAAAATATTTTTAAAAAAATGTTTTTTAAAAATAAAAAAATGAAATTGTAAATATGTTATTGTAAAAAATGTTGTAAAAATGTTTTATGATGTTTCAAAAATGTTAAAGAATAAAAGTTATAAAATGAATATATCTTTGTCATTTTATTTCTATCCATTGAATGGTAAGGACGTAAGAAATGGATATAGATATTCTCTCCCTCTCGTTTAACCATCCTTGTAATATTTTCATTTCTGGTCCAAGTGGATGTGGTAAAACAGAATTCGTTCATAAACTGATAGATTATCGTGAAGACTTATTTGACATTGCACCAAAAAGAATTACTTGGTGTTATAAAGAATGGCAAAATGCATACAGTATCATGAAAGAAAAATTTGATTTCATTACTTTCATTGACGGAATACCTGAAGATGAAAATGAAATTGTAAGTGATACATCTATACCACATTTGGTAATATTTGATGATATGTTAGGTGAAAAAGATGAAGAGAAAATTAAATTATGGTTTACTAGAAAAGGTCATCATCGTAATGCAAGTGTCATCTATATAACACAAAACATGTTTTCACAGTCGAAATCAAGTAGAACCATTAGTTTGAATTCAAGATACATGATACTTTTTCGCAATGAACGTGATAATAACCAAATAAAGACTCTAGCAAATCAAATGCAAGCCCCACACTTGATTCCTGCGTACAATGATGCAACATCCTTGACTCATGGTTATTTGATCAGTGATTTTCATTCTCGAACTCAAAAAGTATTGAGATTAAGAACTGATATATTTCATAGATGGTATACAAAGAATGAAGATCAAGGTCCAATTATTTATTCACCTGTATAAATGGGTGAACTTGTGATCATTCAAGTCCAGTCTTTTGATCTATGTCATTGAGTGAACATGGCCTTACCAAGAACATCTACATCAGTGATTCATGCTTTACAGAACTTAAGTCGACAGACAAACAAGTATGAAAGAGAAGCGTTATTGAATGCTGGTTTAAAGGAAATATTGAAATGGTTTTCTTTGGCAGCACAAAATATCATTGAAAATAGAATCAAGCTACCAAAGCAAACTGTTACATATATGAATAAACATAGAGATGATGTAGCTAAGCTTGCAGATCCAAACATTAATGAACAAGTAAAACGTAAAATCATATTGAAACCAGGTGGTGGTGGTTTTCTTGGTGGTGTAATAATTAGAAGTCTCCTTAGATGGGATGGAGAAAGAACTGTAAGAAAATTTGGTCATGATAAAAAATCTGTTAAAAGAAAATTTCCTAAGAAGAAAAATTCTGTTAAAAGAAAATCTCCAAAGAAAAATTCTGTTAAGAAAAAAGTTGTGAAAAGAAAATCTCCAAAGAAAAAAGTTGTGAAAAGAAATTTGAAAAGAAAATCACCAAAGAAAAATTCTCCAAAGAAATCAAAAAACAAATTCTTGATTGATGAAAGGTTCATTACAATGAGAAGATCACATAGACCTTTTTCTAAAATGTCATCAACAAATGTTACACCAAATGTTTCCCCCATTTCATCAATTCATTCACCACAAACACCGATGCATATATCTCCACCTTCATTCTTATCAAGTTCTATGTCTCCGAATTCATCTGCCCGTTTTTCAACCCCAATCTCAAGTTTAACCTCTGATTCAAGTTATGACAGTGATTTCATTACACCACGACGTATGCCAAAATCAAGTCAGCAGAAACTTAGAAACAGAAAATATGGAATTGCACCCTTTTCACCCTTAACAGCTTTGGATATGAGAACTGTATCTTCTCCAGCTAGAATAGCTCTTACAGCATTACGAGAAAAATTTTCTATCTAATAAATACTTTTGATATTACACGCTCTTTATCATTTATGATTTATCTGAAGAAGTGGTAACATGGTAAAAAAAAATAAGAAAAGTTCCTTTAATTAGGAAACATGGTCATATGGTTATGGCATTAATGAAATCTTCACCGAAGCTAAGAAAAAAATTAGTAAAAGAATTATCATCTCCAGTGATAAGATGTATATCAGAATGTTGTCACAATGTTTTAAAAGGCAATGTACACCTAACAGATGCTCAGAAGAAGAAGTTGTATTCAAACCGTCAACATCTTCGAAATCTTGCTTCAAAATCAGTGTCTGTAAAAAAGAAGAAACGCATTTTGAATCAGAAGGGTGGATTTCTCCCATTGTTAGGGTCTGCATTAATACCATTATTAGGTAAAGCTGTCATAGGAGGGATTGGTGGTGCAATTAAAGCTTTATAATTTTATGAACCTGTGATTTCTGTAAAGAAGTGCCTTTACAAAAAATGTCAGTAAGAAAAATGGTCATTGTTCCTGTCCAAGTACTGAATGATTTGAAGCAATGGAGAGATGAACAAAGTCATAAACCTATTCTTCCACAAAATCCACAAGTAACCAATGTTTCCCACCTTTATAAGGATATGAAAAATACATTAGAAAGAACTGATATTTCTGAAACAGACAAAGCACAAACGTATGGAGAAACATTGTTCAAACTACAAAATTCATTTGAAAAAGTGAAAAATCCAACATTACCCCAATCTTCAAAAAATCAAGAAGCGGATCCAACAACAGAATCAATAAATGTTTCATTACATGATCGTATCTTAGAAAGTGTACCTAAAACCATGCAGAGAAAAGCTAAGCTTCTGTTAAATATTCTTAGAGATAATGATAACATATCATGGGATAATCAAGGTATGGTAACATATAAAGGAAAACCTATCCCAGGTTCAAATATCATTGATCTCATAAATGATTCATTACGTAAGAGAAAAGGAATTGAACCTAGAGGTTGGGAAGTATTCTCTAAAGCTTTACATGAAAGCAATGTTCCACAAGAAGTAGTCGGAAACATGTCAAGATGGCAATGGATGCAAAAATATCAGCCTGAAAGTGAATCTAGTGAATCAGAAATAAGTTTTAGTACACCCTTTAAAACCCCCGCCAGAAGTTTAGTAAGATCTCCAACCAAAATGAAAACCATAAAGAAGAGAACATTAAGCCACTTAAGAAAAATGTCACCATATGCCACGACTCATGAAAAAGAAAAAAGAAAAGATCTTTACACTCAACAACTTTTAAGCCCTATAAAAAAGATTCAATTTCTAAAAGTCTTCAGTCATGGGAGGCATACTGAAGCGTAAGTCCAAAGAAGCACTGTTAAGAAAATTATATTATGGATTAAATAAAAACAAAGTTGCATATTCAAGCATAAAAGAATTATACAAAGCAGCGAAGTCCACTTTGGAAACCATATCATATCAAGATGTTAAAAAATGGTTACAAGGGGAATCAACATACACCTTACATAAACCTATTCGAAGAAAATTTCAAAGACGTAAAACAATTGTTGCAGGAATCGATCACCAATGGCAAGCTGATTTAGCAGACATGCAACGATTTTCAAATCAAAATAATGGGTTTAGATATTTACTTTGTGTTATTGATGTCTTTTCAAAATTTGCATGGGTAGTAGCTATCAAGAATAAGATGGGGAAAACATTGATAAATGCATTTCAGTCCATCCTTAAATCACGAAAACCTCTATCATTTCAAACAGATAAAGGAAGTGAGTTCAAAAACAAAGACTTTCAATCGTTTTTGAAAAAGAAAAAGATCCATTATTTCACTACAGATAATCCAGAGACTAAAGCAAGTATTGTGGAAAGATTTCAACGTACGTTGAAAACTAATATGTGGAAATATTTCACTCATGAAAAAACACGAAGATACATTGATGTTCTTCAAAACTTTGTGAATAATTATAACAATACTTTTCACAGGAGCATAAAAGCAATTCCATCAGATGTTAATCATTCTAATGAAGCAAAAATTTCAGAGAACTTATATGCAAAAAGTGAAACAAAAGTGATTAAGAAGATAAAAAAGAAACCAAAATTAAAGAAAGGTGATCGTGTTCGTATCAATAAAACAAAACATACATTTGAGAAAGGATATCTTCCAAATTGGACACAAGAATTATTTGAAATCACTCATGTAAATTCAAAAACATCTCCAATCACATATAAAATTAAAGATTTAGCAAATGAACCTATCCTTGGGTCATTTTATGAACAAGAATTGCAACTTATAAAAGATGATGAAGTTTATGAAATAGATTCAGTTCTTGATAAGCGAACAAGACGTGAAGGTAAAAAAATAATCAAAGAAATTAAAGTCAGTTGGAAAGGTTATCCTAAAAAATTTCAGAGTTGGATACCAGAATCATACTTAACGTGATTTGAAAAAACTTATAAAAACATAAGTAATTATCATGCAATCTCAGTTGGAATCTGGAGGTGACAGTGTCAGTCAGTCAACTCCTTTCACATGTTTTGGAAATCGTGTCCCTAAAAATCAGTTCACTTATGTATCACAAATAATAGTCATTTATGCCATTATTGCTACATCTATAGTACATCTTAGTATTCAAAGTGATAATCGTGAACTGTGGTTAATTCTTCTCAGTAGTTCTTTAGGCTACATTCTACCATCACCCGGATTAAAATTCACAAAACAGAATAAACATTCAGCATTTGATTTCATTGATGGTAAAAAATGAATTCCTTCTACATAACTTTACCTAGTGATAGTTCTTTGAACTATTTTCCTACAAACACACAATGTTGTTTTAAAGTGAAATTACCTAAAACTGTTCATATTGATAAGGAAGATTGGGAAGTTGGACTTGCACAATTTATAACACCAAGTCAATTCCTAAATATAAGTGAAGAAGAAGCCAGGTTTGATATCATCACGGCAGATACTGGTATCTACAAAAAGATATTTGATGAAAATAAGAGAAAACCCAATCCATTAGAAATTACTGCCCTTAAAACTAATTCAACAGGACATGCTGCAAAATGGGCAATCAAATTTCGTTTCACACCTGGGTCTTACATCTCGCCATCTCATGTGTTAGATGTAGTCAATGAATGCATTGATGATGAAATTGGAAAAGTGCTTCATGATAGTAGTGCAACTATTCACGTTGGATATTCTGAATCATCAAAACGTCCAAAGTTTGAATTCAAAAATATTAACAAAACAGGAATTAAATTCAATAAATCTTTATTTCAAAAACTTGGTGGTGATCCTTTGTTTGATGGAAAAACAATTTACAAAGGTCGAAGTGTTTTTGAAATGTTTAAATATTCACCAAACATTGATGCAGGATATAATCATTTATTTGTATATTCAGACATTGTTGAATATTCCATTGTTGGTGATACATTAGTTCCAATACTTCGAGTTGTACCATTTAAAACATCTAATTCCATTGAAAATGATAATGGAAGTCAACATATCAATCATGAAATTATTGCTCCACATTATTTCCCAGTTTCAAAATCAGATTTTGATTCCATTCACATTAATATAACAGGTGATTCTGGTCATCCTATTCAGTTTGTCATTGGCAAGACAATAGTAAAGTTGCATTTTCGTAAGCGCAAAGAAAATCAAAAATAAAAAACATGGTGCCTGTTTATAGAGGTGTTCAACATCAATATGGTTTTGGCTTAGGGTCTTTGTTTAAATCTGCATTAAGATCAGTAACACCACTAATAAAACCTATGGTGAAATCAGGACTTCATGCAATAAAAGATGAAGGTATTAAACAAGGATTAGGAATAGCACAAGACATTTTAGTACATCGTAAAAAGCCAAAAAAAGTTCTCATGTCACGGGGAAAACAATCCTTGAAACATTTGACTAACAAGTTGTTATCGAGTATAAATGAAAAGAAATCAAGCAAAGCACATCATTCTCATTCTCGATCTCGTCGTGGTAAGATCACGTCAAAGAAACATCGAACTAACAAAAGGTCAGCCAGACCATTAGACATTTTTGATTAACATTTTTGTAAAAAGTCCAAAAAGATGATGCAAAGTGGATCATGTGAGTGTAGTAAAACTGAGCTAGATGTATTATCAGTACCTCCTACCATGACAAGCATGCAGGAATCTCAGTGGGTTGAACATTTTCCCGTTGCATCAATTGCAAATGATTCACCAATAGAATTTATGATACCACCTCAAACAGAGTTTTGGACGGATTTATCACAGTCCTTTCTGTATGTAAAATTTAAAATTATCCAAGCAGCAGATGATTCACCTTTAGCAGATGGTGCTAACATTGCACCAGTAAATAATTTCTTACATAGTATGTTCAGTAACATAGATCTATACCTGAATAACAAACTGATAACCAGTGGATCAAATAATTATCCGTACAGAGCCTACATTGAAAACCTTTTGTCATATAGTCCAGAAAGTAAGAAAACTCATTTGAGAGCAGGAGAACTCTGGATTAAAGACACAGCAGGACATATGAACGATGCTCAAATCGCCGGAAATAACGAAGGGATTAAACAACGAATAGCGGCTATTGCAGCAAGTAAGACAGTGGAATTATTTGGACGTCTTCATCTAGATGTTTTTCTCCAGGAAAAATATCTTCCCAATGGAGTGGAAATCAGACTAAGATTAAATAAGTCACGTCCAGAATTTTGCATTATTCAACATGCAGGTGAACCCAAAGTTAAAATTCAGTTTGAATCAGTAAGTTTCCATGTTAGAAATCATGCAATGGACACAGTATTCATGGTAAACCATTTGAACCTGACTTCACAAATGGACTAACACTGAGATCATATCTGTCTTTGTTCAATGCCACAAAATCCATTGGTGCTGATAAATCATTTGGTATAACAAAAGAGGAATATGATGCTGGTTTCGCTCTTTGGGGCTTTGACCTCACAGCAGATCAAGGTAGTGAAGAAGGACAGTTGCATCCTATAAAAACTGGAGGCTTGAGAATAGATCTTCAGTTTGGATCTAACCTTGTTAGAGTCATCAACGTTATTGTTTTCGCTGAATTCGATAATCAAATCGAAATCAACAGTCTTAGAGAAGTTATCACTGATTACTAAAAATCATGCTTGGATACCAGTACGCCATAAAACTTAGAGAAGAAGCAGAGAAAGTGAAATACTCGTCAAACATTGAATCAGTTCGTAAAAATGACATTCACAACAGTTTTCAAAAGTGTATGGTGGATCAACTGCAAGAACTTATCAATGAAGAAGTTCATAAAAATTGTAACGGGTGTCAAATAGATCATCCGAGTCAGATAGAACACCCTGTTTGCTTATTCATGAGTAGAGAAGAACATACAGACTTGTTCATTGAGCAAGCAATGCTTAAAGTAAATCCATATAAAATAATGCAGGCATGGTATCCACAACTTGAAGAATTAAAACTAAACGAACAAGAATCAGTAGAAGCCTATCGACTATGGCAAAGTATAAAAAAGAACATTTCGTGCGGATTCACAGATACATGGCTAGAACGTTGGAGTGAGAAAGTAAAGCAGTCTTGGGATCAATAATGTACACCAGTGAAATTCAACATATCTTGGATCGTGGAGTGTGGATTAAAAATCTCAATGGAAGAGTGTGTGCAAAGGATTTATTACCAAAGCGAAAACCTTCACATGTGAAGGCTTATATCATCAATACAGCAGATTCATACAACTCAGGAGAACATTGGGTAGCAGTTATATTCTATCCAAATGGTAAAGCAATGTACTTTGACTCATACGGGCTTCCACCACTTCATAGGGAAATATCTCATTTTATCCAAAATAATTCACGTTCATGGACTTATAATAACCAACCTATTCAAAGCATCCTTGGAAAAGTTTGTGGACACTATTGTATTTTTGCCTTGGATGGGGTAGCAAGAGGATACAACTTAAAAAAACTTCTAAGAAAGACATTCAGCACAAGGAACTTACACAAAAATGACAGAGTAGTCACATCGTGGTTCATACAGACATTTAGCAGAATTGTATAGACATTTTGTAATATAAAATTGATTGTAAATATGTTCATGATTGTTCATTTTTGTTCTTAGTTCACAGTTCATTGTTCAATAAAATATAGAAAATGTAAATATTTGTGTTTTGTTGTCGTTTAATATTCCATCCTTCTCATGATTGTTCATGATAAAGGTAAAAGAATCGGATTCATGATAAAGAATAATGAGTAATATCGTATTTTCATGCTTGGAGAAAACACAAATTTCAATCTCGGCATCCATTTTACTTGTCAAAGTAGAGGTGCTTCCAGCAAGGTCCGCGTCGTCAATATAAATACATAGCAGATTTTCCACTCTTTAACATTCTAGATCATGGAACCGATTCGTAGAGAACTCACCGATATAGCAAAGGAATTGCTGAACATTGCTGAGCGACTGTATCGCGTGCAGGGAATGATTAGAGATACTAAAATCATTTCTCCACAAGAAAATGCCATTGAGCAGACACCAACGAATAATCTGCAAGATGTCATTTACTTGGATAGACCCATCTTGGGTAGGACAACAGAACAACTAAACAGAGCACTACCTGATGTCATCTACATGGGTACTCAATTTAGGAGAAGAGTGGTATGGAATGGAGAATCATTGGTCATAAAGAAAAGAATGAGGAGACATTGTCCAATTTGCAATGCACGATTTGGATGCAGCCACTACTAAAGAGATCATAATTATCAACCAACAAAAACGGTCCTTTTTAGGACCACCCAACACCAAGAAAGAATTCATTTTCTTTCGCAAATTGTCAAAGTCCTTTTGCATTCATCACTTTCACAATACATTCAACCACTTATTTCAAAGACAAAATCCCTATAACAAGTCCCTATCTTTCCGTCTTTGGACGGTAAGATAAGGACTAAGTCCACATACACATTACTCACAAACCAACCCGCATCTCTCCTAAAAAGACCTAAGTCCACACGCATATTACCCACAAACCTAAGTTCACATGTTTCGTACAAAAGACTAAGTCCACACGCATATTCCCCACAAGCCTAAGTTTACATTTCTGTGAAAAGACTAAGTCCAAATGCACAAATAGCCTACCAAAAAACTGGACGTCAGTTTGGCACCCTGGTGCCAAACTGACGTCCATTACTACTTATATAGCTTACAAAAATTTGTAATGTAAGATTATGAGTATTTATGTTGAAAATGCTTATAACTCTATAGAAAGAAAACCCTAATGTTAGTCGTCACCAGGAAATATCTTTTTACATTAAACACAGACCATAATAATTTTTTATTGATTAGTATTTTCTGCACCAGATTTTCCCCTATTATTGACTTGACACAATCGCCAAATATCTTGTATCGATGTTCGAATTCGGTATAACTTAAAAAAAAATATATATATAGTAAAAATGCAATCGAAATCTCGTAATTATAGCTTAAAACTAGTGGAAGTTATGAGTTTTGGGTCTCTTAAGGTAGTAGAACCGTAATTGTTCCGCAACATTTCGGAACTCATGATCTTTCACAATGTTGACCGAGGTTTCCTAATGAAAATCATTAGGAAACCTCGGTTAAAAATGTTTCAGTTCATTACTTCCAAAACATTACGAATCTATTACGGATCAACTACCTTAATGGCAATATATAGAATATTCTAATTCCACCTACCCTATTCATGACTGATCCATGACCGTGTACTCGTGTACACTGTTCATCAGGGGTGTATGGACTAGGCTCAGTTTGTGTAGACTGTGATCGGACAGTGCCACCAGTGTGCAGGAGACAATTGTTGTTGACACTGTTAAGGTGGTCGATGTAAAAGTCAAAATACAACTGACTGCATCTTGAAAATCTCCACGATCTTACACCATTGTCTGTAAAATATTATGTAAGCACATGCACTAGTATAACATAATTTTAGCTATATAAATGCATTGTAGGAGCAATATTTAGGATAAACATTGATGTAAATTGACAATCTGCCATCATTCATTCTTAACTCGGCGGCGGCAGATATCCTTTCCGACCATTATTTGCCACCAATGGTAGGATAATTTTAAACCATAAGTAGGATAGCAGACCAAAATTACCAACCCAACATTTAATATGAAAACGTTGGCGAAAAGTTTACCAGACTAAATACGTTGCCTTACGTCATTTTGCACACAAATGCACACGTTTGTACGTGTGTTAATCGGAGAAACATGTATTAAACGTTTCGCGCACGTCTTCACCTTGCAAGCAGGCTATGTTAAGGGACTTTTGAAATTTGGTATTAATAAACATACCATCAGGTGGTGTTGAGCTTGTCCTAGGGCTCATAACGAAGCCATCGTCCGTAGAACATGTCGATGTTCTCCCATTGTATTGAACTTTTCGAGGTGCGCCATCGTGTTTGGCTCCTAAACTTGATAAAAATATGACCTTTCACTTTTTTTTATTTATCGATATTATAAACAGCCATGAAGGCAACGTTTCGAATTTTGCTGAACTCAAAGATTAACTGTAAATCTTTGAGTTTAGCAAAATTTGAAATGCTGCTTTCACGACTGTTTATAACACATGTATCAAAAGTAATGAAAAATTGAAAAAAATATAATAAATTAAGAAAAAATAAAATAAAGAAAAGATAGATAAAAATGATAATACCGTCATTGCATTAACCGATTCAATAAACAAGCAGGCCTAAAACATGCAACCCACAGAAATTCTTTTACTTGTGTTTACCTTAAATTTGTATACATATCTTCTAGAGATTTGTAAGAACCTAAATGTAGATAATAATGTTTTAACGCGGAACGATTCTAACTATAGACAGTAACAGTTGTTTTTCGCTGAGCAATCGACATACGTTTTGTAATTGTACTTGTAGTTTAAGATGGTACTCTATCCCCTATATACTTGAGTATATCTAACTTTGTTCCATTGTGTCACAATGACGTCATTGACATCTTTGTGGAATTTCTAAGGATGTTTCCCTGTATGTGGTGTACCTATGTGCCAATTCGTGTGCTGCTATGTAACTTGCATAAGCCGCGTTCCCGTGGTCCTCAATCATAGACAGGCTTCTTTCTGTACACATACTCTGTTGACTGGCTACTCCTAGAGTCTGCAGATTTTCTAGAAAAGAAAATTGGTGAGGCAATTTGGGTTACTATCAGCAATCAACTTACTACTACTTCTTCTTCTATTACCACTACTACCTCTTCTACTACGACTATTAATACATCGTTTACTAAAATGCAACAATTACTACTACTTCTACTACTACAACCAACACTACTACTTCTACGCCATCTGCTACTGCCAATAATGGATGTTATGATACATGGTAACTATGAACGGTGTGCTGTCACATACCTTAATTAATGAGATAAGATTGTCTTAGTGAACAAAACTGGTTGGGTAGCCGTTGCTTTGTCGGATATTTTCCGAGCTCTGAAAGTGAGTAGATGTGAACGCAAGAGTCAAAATATATATCAATATGAGAATGCAGAAAGTTTGATATATTGATAAGCATATTTTTCTTCAATGCTTTTCGGTAGATTATTCAGAAATTACGATAGATAATCACTTGATAAAATCACTGCCTAACCAGTGAAATTGTCAAAATCTTATCCCGCTTTCGTTCTTTTCACCATATCTGACGTTATCTAAGTTATCATGCACGTTGAAAAGCAATCACGTGATAGATGTCGCGCTTTAAGAAAAGTTGTCCGAAAATATTCAAATTTTGTTTCATTTTAGCATTGAAGAAACTGTTATTCAAGTAAGATCGATTTATGTTTTATAAGGTGAACAACAAAAGCTATATTTTCACTCTCGTGAAAATAAAGCTTATGTTGTTCACCCAATAAAACATATATATCTTACACAGGTCCAAACGATATTCCTCTATGGATATCATGAATAGCATTTTGCAGAGACACAACCGTGTTCAACATGTGTAGAATGCTGTTTTATTGCGTAGTTAAGGATAGATAGATAGTATTAATTCAACAAATGAAAACAGTTATGCATAGTAGAAGAAATGATTATGGTTAACAAATAAAATCTAAAATAATTATCTAAAACTATAGAAAAATAATAATAAAGATAATGAATTGGTAATTTTTGCCATTTAATCATAAGCGTACTAGGGCATGTTTCCATTTATCATGGATAGCACAAAAAAGGAAATGAAAGTTTCTTTGTTTCCATTGTGGTCCACAGTTAAACAAAGAAAATTCCTAGCAAGGCACCAATAGGATTTTCTACAATCAGAATAGCAAATAATCACATGTTACAAATATCACAGACAAAGTGTTGTTGACATAATATCACAGAGTTATTTAAGAAGTATCAAGATAATGTATCTTAACTCTTTGTTTAAAAATGTTTGGACTGGACGATAACTTAATATGTAATGGAAATTACATGTAATTCCATAGTGAGCAACCATTATAGGCAAACGACTTAATGCCAAAGCCCTTTACCTTCGGAATTCTAAAACAAGACTCGGAACTAAACCTTGTAAAACTACTGCGGCAGGTATATGCTAAAATAGACTGTGTAGTGAAGGAAGAAAATACGAATTCAAAGTGATGTAGCATACCTCTATGAGCTAGATTGTTCGCAGTGAAAGCCATCGCGTGGTCAAACTGAGGTAGGGAAGCTTTATTCAAATCGACCCAAGATGAAAACTCGGACAAAGCATCAGAAGACAGGACAAGCTTGTCAGATCCGGGATGATTATATGTCGTACTGTAGGTCCAGGGACTGGCATACGATACCTACAATATAATTTGGTCAAATAAGTCACAAAATTTCTTGATGTTCCGATTAAACTCTGCGTTCCGTGTTCTGTGATCTTGGTAAATGAGTAATATTTTTTGATAATTCTATAAGCGTTCTTAAAGCCTAGCTTGCGTGGTCGTTGTCGTCTTGCAAAGACTTTAGTGTGTGTAATTGTAGGATTTATGGCCTTCCGTGCTCTTTGAATTTATGGTATGGAACATGAGAGAGAACGAAGCGGTTCATACGCTTTTCTACAAATAGACTCCCTTGGTTCTTTAACGTGCCCAGTGTATAGCTACGATACACGCGAAGCTACCTCTTGATTCCTTACCAGTTGCCTTCTAGTTGGGCGGGGGTAGCCAGTATCCCTGAAAATTCCTACCGCGTTCGGGATTCGAACCGCGGACCTTTGGATTAGTAGTCCGGTGTCTTACCATTAGACCACCGCGCCGCCCTGCGAAGACTTTTGAAGTCTGTAGTTTTATTCCCCGACGGAACCACTCATTCTTTCCGACTATTTGTCTCTCACCAATGGATTGATATTCGTAGACCTTTGTGAGATAGCAGCTGGAGGCTAGGAAAGGATGTGATGGTTGCAGTGGTGAGCGAAATACCAGGAATCCATTGTTAGGTGCTCCAGCCGCCGCGATATAACTGAAAAAATGTTGAAAGCGGCGTAAAACTCATTTAATCAAACAATCTCTACTTTTATTAGGTCCCTCCGTTCGAAGACATCGATGTTATGTGGTCTCTTTAGTTACCGGATTTATTCATTTGAAACTCGGTATAATGTTTTATATAAAGAAATGTAACTCTGAATCGATTGACCCCTGTCCTTTTTCTACCAAACATATAACATTCTAAAATCGCCGAAAGTGTCTAATTAGTTCGTGAAGACAATTAAAGCTACTTATAGAACTTGTATGCCTATTTTACTGAAGGGAGGCAATAAATATCGCTAATTTTGATCATCTTGAAAAAAATAGCGATATTGGATTGTCTCCCTATAGTTTCATTCAAAACCCACTTAAAGCACTCATTCAATTCCATTCTAATTTCATTTCAATCTTATTAAGCTTGTAAATTTGACGATGTTTATTACTGTACGCTAAAACTCCAAAAGACAAATCACTAAAAGGGGTTCAAGAATGACTTTTAAAAGGCAGCGGGCCCGTATAAGCTCCACAACATTTCGATACTCATGATCTTTTACAGTGGTAACCGAGGTTTTCTAATGAAAATCACCCACACACGCACTTACTCGCGGATAGGCGAAACTCTATATGCCCGTCGCCATTTCATTGGGCTTTGCATTAAAGCGAATGAGGGCCTTTTAAACAATGATATTACGAATCACAGATATGGTACTTACATTTGCAATAAAAATTCCAACCAGGTTCACGACAACCTGATAGTCCGGCCCTTTAACTGACTCAAAACGACTCTGTATGCCATGCACGAGGAGTTTATAGTGAGTTTGCATCTCTTGTAGAATTAATTCATTGGCATCTTGTTCAGTCTTTTGATTATACTGGAAATCACGGGCTAACCTGGTAGTAGAAATTATTTCTGTATACTACTCTAGTACTTTTAATCTGAAAGCTGAATCAGCCAATGCTTCAGAATAAACAGATGTTTCGTAAGACACTGTTGGAAAAAAATTCATGCGGCAATTCAACAATTGTTTAGTGAAAACTTACATACGAAGTGTTAAATAACAAAAATCCTAATTTCTGAAAGAATACCGCTTGAAATAATTATACTGCTCGATCATTTGTCTTAATTGAATTAGTTGAATTTTACGTGATTGCGAGCAGTCATAGAGATGGTAGTCTTACAACAGATAGTTTGAAGACGAAAAAAGGATTTAAATGGGAGCATGGTCAAATATTGTCTCATACATATGTGACCCGTCACGCGAAAAGGGACCATCTGAGAACCCTGAAAAAAAAAATATTTGAAAAAGAGAATGAGTCCAGCATAGTTCAACCAGAGGTCACATTTCATAATTTATTTAACTGGAAGGTATATTATTCATTCTAGATTAAGAAAATAAGCAAAGAAAGAAAAGATTCGACCCTAGTCAGTCTGTAGCCAGTTTTAATACCTGATGGCTTATTTTCAATGATAAACATTTGATAAGAAGGGTCACCATACACTCCTCAAAAGGATTACACAAGATAAAAAATAGAATTATTCATTGGATGTCTGTGAGCAAGAATCAAGATATTAACTTGCGATTTCTATCATTTCATTTTAATGTCATTTTCAGACCATTTTCAAGATGACAGCCAAATAATCTTATGTAAAGGAAGCGCCTAAAGACTATCCATCATTTTTATATCTATTTTACTACGACTCAATCATCTTTGTTTCTTTTTCATTGTGCTATCCATTAATTTCGGTCAATTTAAGTATCCTAACACCCTTACTACGAAATGGATTAATTAGATGGAAAGTATTTTCTTGACATCGTATACTTTTTTCTTCTAAAATGACCCGAATATCTTTGGTTTTACTCCAATCCTTAGGTGTGCATAGTGATCCCTCCTGGCCTACAGACTTAGGGAAAGAGACATAAAACATTATACAAATCGATGGTAGGAGACATAAACTTCGTGAGCTGTAGTTATGACGTTTAAGTCGTTCATCCTCGAAACTGTCTAAAGTAAAATGCAGAAAATAATGGAGATCAACTATTCATCCAATTATATATATGTATATATTTTTTATCTAATTCTTTTAGTGACGGCACCAATTTGTTATTTTCCACGATGAAATAAAATTGAACATTTCAACCTAGTTTTATCTTGAAAATCATTTTTTTGAATAAAAGTGTTGCGTATTTGGGTAACATTTTATTGATTCCACGACTGAATATAAAAGTGTTCACTTACACTTCATAGATAGAATGATCGATGGCTAGAAATAGTTCTATTTCATACAAAATTGTTTGTCTTTTGGATTTCTTGCTAGTTAGCTTTTTGATGTAAGGCAGGTATAACGTATCTGAAAAAAACCACCACATTTATTATCGCTAAGATAATAATAATTATAATAATAATAATTAAGATTATAATAATCTTATAGAAGTTTCTATCTTCATTGAGATGTGAGTTGGTATGTTTACATTTCCATACGAAAAGATGGTATTCCTTGGCTAATTTCGCCTGAGACTCTGTTTATTTTCCGTCAATTAAATCGGAAGATCACGGATGATTGACAAATTCCGCCAATTAACATTAAGATTTAAGCGTTTACTGGATGCATTTATACTACTCAGACCTGTGGTGTAGAGGTTAAGACAGCCGCCTCTGATTCAAGAGAACCAGAGTTCAATCCGTGTGAGAGAAAGAATATATATCTGTCTTGTTTTCTATTTTTTGTGTTTTCTGTCTTACAATCACGTATGTTATTTTTCAGACGTAGGGTGTATTAGGGTTTATCAACTTTCTTGTAATTTTGAAGACATATTTTTTCATATATTAAGTTTACTTTTGATAAATAAAACAACAGAAAAGGTGGCTCTGCTGGTGCGGGATGTCCTTTTGAAAACTTTGGCAACGGTGATTTCTTACCTTTGGGGAAGGTTCTAAATTAGGCTTAATCGGAAAAGTTTGCTGTTTTCTGAAAATTGGGGAAAATCTTTTCCTGTTGGTTATATATTTCACTTCTATACAAAAATAAAAGATTATTTGCATCTAAGATGTCGCGATAAGAATCAGCAGAAAGTGGTCGTTAAATAATTAATTCAGTCCTTAGTGTGAACTTGTAATAGGGACGAAGAAGAGTATGAAAAAAAAAAAAAAAGACTAGCACCTCGGAGACTTGAACTCATAGATGTGTGATCGAAAGCCATACACCTTAACCGACTGAGCTATTTTTTCATGCTCTACCTTGTTGGTTAAATCAATACCTTATTCACGTTTTAGTTAATTTGAACTCGGAGATCTTCCGAAGATATACGGAATATGCACAGAGTCTCAGGCGAAATTAGCCAAATAATATTGTGAAACATTGTTGACCTGTCACTCATTTAATATTCCTCATGACCTTCATTCATATTCGGAACCCACTCCCTAATATAGATTTAAAATACGCGAAGAGTACATTCAAATAACAAAATAGATCCCTTTAGGATAACTGACCAGACATAGCTCTTGGTTTAAGGTCAGGAACTTCCATTGTAGAGGTCCGAAGTTCGAATCTCCCTCTCGTCATTTCTTTTCTTCTTTTTTTCCCTTTTAAATACGGTGTTAATTTAATAGCTATATTTTAAATCTTTGTATATAAAAAGCACGACAGAGTTTACTTAATTTTGTTCATCTTTCTGCGTGGTTGATCATTTTGATAGTGAGTATCAAGGGATTTCCTATATCTCAGTAGTCTACGCACAACAAAAAATGGTTGTTAGAAAAATACACGATAGATTTATAACACTCCTGTTTTCTCCATCCCTTTCATAGTCTGATGGTCCATTGACAAAATTAAATAAAAAATGGAAAAAGAAGCCCGTAAGAAGGAATAACAGAAGTAACGGCAAACAATAAAAAGCACCGTACGATAAGGAAAATATTAATAACATCATTAGCATTTGATATCATGAACGAAAGAAGATAACTAATTTTAGTCGCTTAGGTACGAAAGACCGGTGGTGACTTCTTTTATTCACACTTCACGCTTCACACTTCAAACATATTTTCTTTGAAATGTGAACTCTGAAGCGTGAACGGGAGGTGACATTTCTTAAATTCAAACTTCTCACTTCACATTTCAAACATAATATCTTTGAAGTGTGAACTTTGAAGTGTGAAGTGTGAACTATGAAATGTGAAGTGTGAAGTTTGAAGTGTGAACTGTGAAGTGTGAAATATGAAGTGTGAAGTGTGAACTTTGAAGTGTGAACTTTGAAGTTTGAAGTATGAAGTATGAAGTGTGAAGTGTGAAGTATGAACTGTGAAGTGTGAACTGTGAAGTGTGAAGTATGAAGTTTGAAGTGTGAACTGTGAAGTGTGAACTTTGAAGTGTGAAGTATGAAGTGTGAAGTATGAAGTGTGAAGTATGAAGTGTGAAGTATGAAGTGTGAACTGTGAAGTTTGAAGTGTGAACTTTGAAGTGTGAAGTATGAAGTTTGAAGTGTGAAGTGTGAAGTATGAAGTGTGAACTGTGAAGTGTGAAGTGTGAACTTTGAAGTGTGAAGTGTGAACTGTGAACTGTGAAGTTGATTTTTTTCAAAGTTGCCATATATGTAAACTGCCTAGTTTACAATTCACATTTCACACTTCACGCTTCAAACTTCAAAGTTCGCACTTCATACTTCTCACTTCCAATACACACTTCATACTTCACACTTCACAGTTCACACTTCACACTTCATACTTCACACTTCAAAGTTCACACTTCACAGTTCATACTTCACACTTCATACTTCACACTTCAAAGTTCACACTTCATACTTCACACTTCAAAGTTCACACTTCACACTTCTTACTTCACAGTTCACACTTCAAACTTCACACTTCACATTTCATAGTTCACACTTCACACTTCAAAGTTCACACTTCAAAGTTCACACTTCATAGTTCACACTTCAAACTTCACACTTCAAACTTCACACTTCACATTTCATAGTTCACACTTCACATTTCACATTTCAATATCATATGTTTGAAGTTTGAAGCGTGAAGTGTGAATAAAAGAAGTCACCACCGGTCTTTCGTACTTAGGTGCTGCGTTTGAAAAACAAAAAAGGCTAAGCTGACGATCAAAAGCCTCGTGACCTCAGCTTCAATAGGTGACACCAGTTTATTTCTTTCATGAAAATTTAAGGAATGAGAGATTTGATTTAAAAAAATCTGTCAATATAGAATATTACAAACGAGTAATTTACGAGACAATAAAACTGTCCCATGATCTTATAATAATAAAAATAAGGCTAAAACAATTCGGAAAATAAATTTAGTCTACCCGACTGCGTGCGTATTCGAACCGGGCCTGTTAGTTCCCGGACACTTATATGCGAACGGTTTAGACCACTGCGCTACGCACCCAATTATAACAATTGTAGTTTAATATTTGATCTTAAAACAAAGTGCGTTTAATAACCTCGCGGATATTAACGAAAGTTTACGAAAAATAATGAGTGACAGGTCAAAAATGTTTCACAATATTTTCTTTTTGAGTATTTTTGAGTCTTATTTTCAGTAAAGACTTTTTTCAATGTACAAAATATTTTTATTGCCTTAACCCTATATCTTTTCACGATTAGATACTTTGGTTATATAAAGGGAGAAAAATCAGGCATTGCCATTTTTTAAAGCTTTTTGCAGGTCAAATAATGATATTATTTTATACACACCACTTTCCGCGGTCTCTTTTAGGTCGTTTTCGTTGAGTGTCGATAAGTCATTCTGTACCAGATAATATTTTAAGGCTGTTTTTATTCTCTTTGATTTCAAGGTATAATGAAACCCCTCCGATGCAAAGAATCCCATCTACAAAGAGCAAAGAAAACCAATAAGGTATATAGAGAATATTGAATGAGTGGTCATGAAATTCCAAATTAATTAAACGATTCATCTATAAACAGACAAAAACGAGGCTTTGTCGAGTTTGTTTTCGAGCACAAATTTTTACATTCTATTTAAAATATGACATTGATTTTTGCTATTCATCGAAAAAAAGGCTCGAAATTTATCGATTCAAGTTCACACGGAAACAGTTAAAACCGTTTGAAAAATGATGTCAGCAAATCAATTATGACGTCATTTTTACGACGAAAATTTAACGTTTCTATATAGACAAATTCTTAGCTCATTTGCATAATCATTCCACAAGGGTCATAACACCCGTGAATAATTAAAAATGTTCAACAGAGAAATTTCACGCCCGCGTCATATCTCATATTATAAATGAAAATAACATTTGTAACTATATGTATGAATACGTTATAATATGGAATATGATCTCAATTATTAATAATTATTATTATTAATAGATTATTTTAAAATTACTTCAAAAACTGCCATGAGGAACTCTAGGGGAAAGTCATATCCAAATAACATCCAATATGTTGTCTTAAAGTCGTCTTGAAGTATTTACTTTACACAAATTTTGCAAAGACAAAACACTTATTAAACTATTTTTGAAAAGCAGAATATTAAAACTTTTCATGCAAAACGATTGAAAAGAAAAAAAATCTTGAATTTCATTTGATTTACACTTTTTCATTTTAATTACACCTGTCTAAAATAAGCCATGTCGCCAAAAAGTTGTTTCAAAACCGTAAATTCAAATAAGACGCCTTCTATAAAAACATTAATATTTATATAGTGGTAAAACTATTACTGTGTTGGATGCGGTGTTGTTCTCGCCGTCAGACACGTAGAACAAGGCTGTATTCTTGTTGTCATGGTATGCAGTTTTTACCTGGAAACGAACAGTTTTTAAATTGATGTTATAAAAGTGACCAAACCTGGGGAAAAGGACAACCTAAAATGATACATCAAGCAAGGAAGTCAATCAAGCAGTTGTCCATTAGAAGTCGCATGTAGGATATGGCTTTTCAAAACAATTGTTCAACATTAAAAACAAGAGCACTGCCTACGGATATAACGCTCGGCTGTAGGTGCTGGAAAATGAAAAAAAAATAATAAAATAAAAAGAGAATTACTGTAACAAAACTGCTTTCATAGTTATCACCCTTGAAAGTCGGGATAGTTCTTGTGTAGATGAACACACAAACCAAGTATCATGAAGATATCTTCAATAACAGCAGAGATATGGCTATGGTTAAAGTTCGCCTATGCCAACGCCATCGCCTACGCCAACGTCAACACCAACAACAACACCAACGCCAACGCGAACGAAGATAAGGTGATCACAATATCCCCGGTTCTCCCCAAAAACAGCCGAGCTAAAAGTCAACCAAGTTCGACAAATTTCGAAAAGCGCGTCATTTTGTCTATGATTGCTGGTCAACGTTTATGGAGACGTTTTTTTATTGAGCTATGCACCGATTGCTTACTGCAAACTCCACGGATATGTCTATTATGTATTTTGCACCAAGCATTCGATATGTCGAAGGTATAATATTGACATTTATAATAAAAAATATATTCATTTATGACTCTAACTGAAGGAATTCGAATGAATGAATGAGGTAATGAAGGTATAACGTATCTGAAAAAAACCACCACATTTATTATCGCTAAGATAATAATAATTATAATAATAATAATTAAGATTATAATAATCTTATAGAAGTTTCTATCTTCATTGAGATGTGAGTTGGTATGTTTACATTTCCATACGAAAAGATGGTATTCCTTGGCTAATTTCGCCTGAGACTCTGTTTATTTTCCGTCAATTAAATCGGAAGATCACGGATGATTGACAAATTCCGCCAATTAACATTAAGATTTAAGCGTTTACTGGATGCATTTATACTACTCAGACCTGTGGTGTAGAGGTTAAGACAGCCGCCTCTGATTCAAGAGAACCAGAGTTCAATCCGTGTGAGAGAAAGAATATATATCTGTCTTGTTTTCTATTTTTTTGTGTTTTCTGTCTTACAATCACGTATGTTATTTTTCAGACGTAGGGTGTATTAGGGTTTATCAACTTTCTTGTAATTTTGAAGACATATTTTTTCATATATTAAGTTTACTTTTGATAAATAAAACAACAGAAAAGGTGGCTCTGCTGGTGCGGGATGTCCTTTTGAAAACTTTGGCAACGGTGATTTCTTACCTTTGGGGAAGGTTCTAAATTAGGCTTAATCGGAAAAGTTTGCTGTTTTCTGAAAATTGGGGAAAATCTTTTCCTGTTGGTTATATATTTCACTTCTATACAAAAATAAAAGATTATTTGCATCTAAGATGTCGCGATAAGAATCAGCAGAAAGTGGTCGTTAAATAATTAATTCAGTCCTTAGTGTGAACTTGTAATAGGGACGAAGAAGAGTATGAAAAAAAAAAAAAAAAGACTAGCACCTCGGAGACTTGAACTCATAGATGTGTGATCGAAAGCCATACACCTTAACCGACTGAGCTATTTTTTCATGCTCTACCTTGTTGGTTAAATCAATACCTTATTCACGTTTTAGTTAATTTGAACTCGGAGATCTTCCGAAGATATACGGAATATGCACAGAGTTCAGGCGAAATTAGCCAAATAATATTGTGAAACATTGTTGACCTGTCACTCATTTAATATTCCTCATGACCTTCATTCATATTCGGAACCCACTCCCTAATATAGATTTAAAATACGCGAAGAGTACATTCAAATAACAAAATAGATCCCTTTAGGATAACTGACCAGACATAGCTCTTGGTTTAAGGTCAGGAACTTCCATTGTAGAGGTCCGAAGTTCGAATCTCCCTCTCGTCATTTCTTTTCTTCTTTTTTTCCCTTTTAAATACGGTGTTAATTTAATAGCTATATTTTAAATCTTTGTATATAAAAAGCACGACAGAGTTTACTTAATTTTGTTCATCTTTCTGCGTGGTTGATCATTTTGATAGTGAGTATCAAGGGATTTCCTATATCTCAGTAGTCTACGCACAACAAAAAATGGTTGTTAGAAAAATACACGATAGATTTATAACACTCCTGTTTTCTCCATCCCTTTCATAGTCTGATGGTCCATTGACAAAATTAAATAAAAAATGGAAAAAGAAGCCCGTAAGAAGGAATAACAGAAGTAACGGCAAACAATGAAAAGCACCGTACGATAAGGAAAATATTAATAACATCATTAGCATTTGATATCATGAACGAAAGAAGATAACTAATTTTAGTCGCTTAGGTACGAAAGACCGGTGGTGACTTCTTTTATTCACACTTCACGCTTCACACTTCAAACATATTTTCTTTGAAATGTGAACTCTGAAGCGTGAACGGGAGGTGACATTTCTTAAATTCAAACTTCTCACTTCACATTTCAAACATAATATCTTTGAAGTGTGAACTTTGAAGTGTGAAGTGTGAACTATGAAATGTGAAGTGTGAAGTTTGAAGTGTGAACTGTGAAGTGTGAAATATGAAGTGTGAAGTGTGAACTTTGAAGTGTGAACTTTGAAGTTTGAAGTATGAAGTATGAAGTGTGAAGTGTGAAGTATGAACTGTGAAGTGTGAACTGTGAAGTGTGAAGTATGAAGTTTGAAGTGTGAACTGTGAAGTGTGAACTTTGAAGTGTGAAGTATGAAGTGTGAAGTATGAAGTGTGAAGTATGAAGTGTGAAGTATGAAGTGTGAACTGTGAAGTTTGAAGTGTGAACTTTGAAGTGTGAAGTATGAAGTTTGAAGTGTGAAGTGTGAAGTATGAAGTGTGAACTGTGAAGTGTGAAGTGTGAACTTTGAAGTGTGAAGTGTGAACTGTGAACTGTGTTATAATATGGAATATGATCTCAATTATTAATAATTATTATTATTAATAGATTATTTTAAAATTACTTCAAAAACTGCCATGAGGAACTCTAGGGGAAAGTCATATCCAAATAACATCCAATATGTTGTCTTAAAGTCGTCTTGAAGTATTTACTTTACACAAATTTTGCAAAGACAAAACACTTATTAAACTATTTTTGAAAAGCAGAATATTAAAACTTTTCATGCAAAACGATTGAAAAGAAAAAAAATCTTGAATTTCATTTGATTTACACTTTTTCATTTTAATTACACCTGTCTAAAATAAGCCATGTCGCCAAAAAGTTGTTTCAAAACCGTAAATTCAAATAAGACGCCTTCTATAAAAACATTAATATTTATATAGTGGTAAAACTATTACTGTGTTGGATGCGGTGTTGTTCTCGCCGTCAGACACGTAGAACAAGGCTGTATTCTTGTTGTCATGGTATGCAGTTTTTACCTGGAAACGAACAGTTTTTAAATTGATGTTATAAAAGTGACCAAACCTGGGGAAAAGGACAACCTAAAATGATACATCAAGCAAGGAAGTCAATCAAGCAGTTGTCCATTAGAAGTCGCATGTAGGATATGGCTTTTCAAAACAATTGTTCAACATTAAAAACAAGAGCACTGCCTACGGATATAACGCTCGGCTGTAGGTGCTGGAAAATGAAAAAAAAAATAATAAAATAAAAAGAGAATTACTGTAACAAAACTGCTTTCATAGTTATCACCCTTGAAAGTCGGGATAGTTCTTGTGTAGATGAACACACAAACCAAGTATCATGAAGATATCTTCAATAACAGCAGAGATATGGCTATGGTTAAAGTTCGCCTATGCCAACGCCATCGCCTACGCCAACGTCAACACCAACAACAACACCAACGCCAACGCGAACGAAGATAAGGTGATCACAATATCCCCGGTTCTCCCCAAAAACAGCCGAGCTAAAAGTCAACCAAGTTCGACAAATTTCGAAAAGCGCGTCATTTTGTCTATGATTGCTGGTCAACGTTTATGGAGACGTTTTTTTATTGAGCTATGCACCGATTGCTTACTGCAAACTCCACGGATATGTCTATTATGTATTTTGCACCAAGCATTCGATATGTCGAAGGTATAATATTGACATTTATAATAAAAAATATATTCATTTATGACTCTAACTGAAGGAATTCGAATGAATGAATGAATGAATGAATGAATGAATAAATTAATTAATTAATTAATTAATTAATTAATTAATTAATTAATTAATTAATTAATTAATGAAGTTGTAGTGGATTTTTTTGTATCCTGTAAAAAAAATATACCTTTTGATTGCTCATGGTCGACTTCCTAATTCCGTCTGTGGCCATAACGAAAATAGGTATGTCCAACCATCTTTCATGCTTTCTAGATAGTTGAAAATGGAAGGTTTTTCTCGAAGTGGTACTGGTTATAGACAGGTTAAGTCCGGCATCTTTATGGTCGCCTTTGATCTGTTTAATATCTACATCAACTAAAAACAAGAACGCTAGAGATCCATTCAATCAATTCCCCTCTTTTTTATAATTTGAGACTGTTGCAAAATTCAAAGCGGTCGCAAACAACAATGATAAGTGGGTACAATTTAGAAAGAAAAAGAGGATATTGAATGAGTAGTCATTGAATACCGAAATTATTAAACGAGTCATCTATAAACAGATAAAATCGAGGCTGTGCCGAGTTTTTATCTGTTTTAGATGACGAGTTTTATAAACTTGGTACTATATGAACATAAATTTGATAATCTATTGAATTTGACCGGAACTTTTGCGAAAAATCTAGAAAATTCCAGTATATTATCGATACAAGTTATTCCGCGAAACATGTAACGCCGTTTGCAAAATGACGTCAGCATATACATTATGACCTCACAAATAAAATACAACGTTGCTTTACACGTTCTTGGTTCATTAGCATAGTTCTTCGACTTGTGTAATAACATCCGTGTAACATCAAAACATAGTAAACGAGTTTTTTTAACTCTTGCGACGAAGATCTTATTACAAACAATTTTATGATGTGTCGAATATTGAAGGAAAGGGATAAGTTGCCTGTTAAAAGTTTTTTCTCTTTTTCCATATTGTCTAAGGTATAAATCATATAAATGTACATTTCAATGATTGAAGAGGAGAGGCTTTAACAAAAAGTACACAACCTTTTCGTGTAGTTTAACTTAGACAATACCTAAAGTTTGACCCTGTTACATCATCATTTTGACCTTTATCATAGAATATGTTTATCGGGGATACTTATTCGGCTTTTATTTAAAAAATTACAATGGTTGATTAATGAGTAAATGTTTAAACAGGCAGACATGCAGATAGAAAGACGCTCTGTTGAAGCAAGATATTTTCTGTCTCGTTAGTAGTGAAGCATATACATGACAATGCAATTCTATACAAAGTTCGGAAAGAAAAATAAATCTTGAGAAAAAACACCATCTTCTGCCTTTCGGCATAAACCTACCAATACATGGCCTGTGTCTAAAGATTTCAACTTTTATTTTAAAAAAAGTATAATTGTAGCTTTGAAAAGAATGTCATTTTTTTGATGATAATGATAATTATAATAATAATTTGCAAAGATACAAGACAACCAAACATACCATAAATAATTCCTTCGTTCTTTGAATCATTACAGAATGCAATAGAAATCAAAATAACTCCACATAATGTCGATGTTATTCCAAACGCCATTGACAAATTAATTCTGTCAAGAAAACATAACGACCAGTTTACAGACAGTAATGCCATTCGAAAATCGACGACATATTCATGGCAATTCCTGTTTCAGAGCAGAGACATACAAACTTTAAGAATTTCACGTTATCCATAAAATATCGTTGTTATAGAACGACCCTCAAACATTTCGATATATACAATTATAGGTTTCTGTTATATGTATATGCATTTTTCATTAGGATAACCAACTTTCCGTTAATTTGATAAATAACCAAGCTCAAAATATGGTCTAGGTATATCACATAAATACAGTGTTTAGTTTAGATTAGTCCGATTGTCCGAATTATTCTGTTGTAGCCTAGGAATGAAATGATAATAATACATAAGAAAAAAAATATAATAATAATTATAATAATAATAATAATAATAATAATAATAAAAATAATAATAATAATAATAATAATGATGATGATGATGATGATGATGATGATGATGATGATGATGATAATAATAATAATAATAATAATAATAATAATAATAATAATAATAATAATAATAATAATAATAATAATAATAATAATAATAATAATAATAATAAAAATGATAAAGAAATAATAATAAAGGTTTTATATATAAAATCTCAATTAGACTTGTGGAAATCTTAATCTAAAAAGCAACCCTGGTATCTAACTTTGTTTTTTAAGATGAAACTATTTTAGATAAAGATTTTTAGGTGGCAAAATAAGAATCTTAATTCGTCGAAATGAGGACATGAAAATTTCGTGTAAATGTTTATTACAGTGAAAAATAAACATACTGCCATGTACCCATATTTTTACTTAAAATATCGAAAATTGTTTTTCGTATGACTTCTAACTCATCTTATTTTACGGGTTCTTTTCAGCTAACTCTGCGGGCAGACATAAGCTGCATTACTGAAATGTCATCATTACGCATTTATACCCGGATATTCATGCACTTTAAGGTGATGCAATACCCGTATGGATTTTCCTTTTATAGTGAGGTAAAAACGAACCACGATAAATATGTCAACTTTTAATACGATGTAATAATCTGAAAGGAATCATCTTGGTACTTTCAAAGGGATATTTTCCAACTTTGAGCAAGTCAAGCGACTTTTCAGTGATGTTTTTATGTCCATACATCGAACGATCGGGGGCATAAAAGTAGAATTCGCTATTGTGACTCGTCGAGTATTTGCATACAAATGTATTGTAACCACAAGTCACAATACCGAATTCGAGTTATACAGATTTTGTTCTTTCTTTTTGCTTGTTTATTCGTTTATGAGTCTGTTTGTCCCGTTGGACGAAATAAGCGATATTTGATTATATAGAGGATAATCGTTTGTTTCAGTGTAAGATCCATTTTTCTTTTATGCTTTTCGGTGGTTTATCGAGAAATAACGGTAGATTATCACATGATAATCTCACCGCAAAAGCAGTGAAATTATCAAAAACTTATACCCCGCTTTTGTGCATTTCACCCTATCTGACGTCATCTATGCGGGGCGAAATAAGTGACGTCACAATGAACGTTGCATAGCTATCACGTGCAAAATGACGCGCTAAACGAGAATATGTCCTAGAAATTTCACATTTTGTCTCATTTTTTGCATTAAAGAAATAGAATAATCGTTTGTTTTTCGAGTAAGATCGATTGATATTTCATTTCGTGAACAACAAAAGCTATATTTTGTGAAAATATAGCTTTTGTTGTTCACTCAATAAAAATATAAATCGATCTTACAATGAAACAAACGATTATCCTCTATTTAATTTCATGCAAACTCATCACATGTTTAGACTGGCTCCCGCCCCACTGATCTGAAGTATATTAAGAAATTATTGAGAAATTCAACTAGAAAAACTATAATTTCGTATCATCCTATATTTTTCTGACTGGCCGATCAGTGGTGTCAGTTTTGAGAATATGGGAGGTAATTTGGAATGGTAAAACATGAGTGGTGTACCTAACTGTCAGCCTGGGAGCCAGGCTAGTCCCATATTACTCGGACATCATTTCAAAATTACTCGCGTTGTAAATTTCTCAATTTCTTTAAAATTGTACTTAGATAAACATGTCTTACCTGTCTTATATTTCCATTCACTATCCCTGAATTTAAGATGAATTTAAGTTGAAAACGTTCGCAGAAGGGACGTGGGTGGAATATCCGGGTCATAAATCTCGGTGTGTGGGGGGTGCATATCTTTAACTATTCTCCTGTTGATTTTGAATTTTGTTTGATATTGCCAATTTTGTTGACATTTCAACCAATCTGATTAAATGATTTCTCTCAATACAGTTAACAACATCGTGAAATTAACAGAGAATGATTTTGGAATGATACTAGAATGAAATTGAATGAGTGTGAGGAGCGAGTTTTGAGTGAATTTAATGGAAGATAATCCAACATCTCTTTTTTTGTTCAGGATGAACAAAATTTGCGATATTTATTACCTCCCTTTTATAAAATATACAACCTACCAGAAGCATACAATTTGAATTATATCAGTGAAATCGCGATTTTTTTTTCTAGCTTTATTAATTTTGAATGACGTTGTTGATTCCATCTTTTTAATGAATTTGAAGAGCTTTTAAATGGTTTCAGTGAGTGTTTGGAATGAATGAATGGAGCGCTGGGCTTGTGATCTTGAATGGTTTTGATCGAGATGAATGTCAATTTCACGCTGTGGTTAACTGTACAGTATCAAAATTCGTGTTATGTGTTATCCCTCTTTAATTAAAAAAATCATTAATCTTTCCAATTTCACGATCTTACTAACTGTATCAACGGACATACAAATCTACATGAACTAAGCGTATGTGGTTAAATGGTTGGTCCTGCCACAATCAAGTAACATCCAATCTAACCGATAAACAGAATTATCTTGCAACCACCCATTAAATTATTGTCAGGAGACAAAAGTTAGGATTAGTCTAAAATCAAAGCAGTACCAGGTACTTAAACTTAAAGTTGTTGAAATACAAAGAAAAAAAATATCTGTGTTGTTATTTTTGTTGCAACACAAATAACCGTAAGCCATAAGGGACAACAACTTGGGTGACAAAAGGCGCAGTGGTTGTTAGGCAATGCGTATTTGTTTCAAAAATTGTTGTCGTATGGGATGAAAACATTGTGGAAAATAAAGTGATCGCTTAGATTACAAATATCGCTTTACTTTCCTCAATGAATTCTGTCGCTTTTTTTTGTTCGTGTTGGTCAAGGATATCGTATAAGAATGGGTGAAGAAGATATCATATAATGATTCAAAACGGTACAAACTGTTTGCAAATTATACCCCGCTTTGCACCCAAGTGCATGTGCAAAGCGGGGTTTAATTTGCAAATAGTTTGCACCGCTATGTCATCCTATAAGCAGGACACCTCTCAATGTGCAGTCATTTTATTTGTTAATTGCAAGGAATTTTCCCCTTATGTACGCTATTTTCCTCAACGTACCATGTTAGATAAGAAAGTTTTTTTCTTTATATCTTAAATGAACAAGATTTTATATTTTCTAGAATGAACTGTGATATGGCTTGACTATGGAACCTAGACCAGTCTTATGTGAAAAGCTCACCGATATCTTCGTGATCTCGAAAAAGATTTGCATCTTGCGTGATATTTCCAAAATTTTCACAATAGTGCAAAGAAGAGCTTCAAGCAAGCCTGTACACCCGCACAGTAAAACCAGAGACTTCGATACAATTAAAACATCGTGAAATTTACAAGGTGGGTGATATTTGATCATTTTAGAATGAAACTGAATGATTTCAATGAGTTAGTTATTTAACGAATTTCAAGGGAGGTAATCTAATATCGATAGTGTTAGCCAAAGAGGACGAAATTATAAATATTTCATTACCTCGCTATTCTTTTAAAAATCAATTCATTTCTTTATACAAAGATTTCAGACGCGTTTAATTCAACACCACTTCAATAAAACAAGGGACGTTTTTTCGATTTGAATGAAGTTTTGAAGCCTAGCGACTGATTTCTTGTTGTTCGCAAAGGATTTCGGAACTATAAATATGGCACTAAACGAAAAATTTTGAAAATTTGTAATGAAATGCTTGTCAATTCTCTGGTGTTATTTACTATTATAACACGATGGCGAAAAGCGCTTATATAAAATAAGAAGAATTACCTTTTGCATATAACTCCTCTATTTTCAGACTTTATTCATGGACACATCTATGTGTAAATGAAATTATTTTATAATTTAATAGCGGATATACTTGTCTTCAAGCGGCCAGTGAATATTCTAATTGTATTAGCTGGCCGTCAATGCGTATGCCTATCGCATATGTGAAATTGTTGGGAATGTAAAGCACAAACTCACATTTTATGACGTCAGCCTAGATTCTGATCAAAAGGAAATGTGTTTATATGAATTCGTTGCCAATCATTTTGTCTAGCAGTTGTTCGAGGACAATTAACCCTTGTCATGCTGAGTAAAATTTGGCTAAAAATTTTCATCAAAATCAAAGGGCAAAAAGCACTGAAAGTATCAACTTTAGGTCAATTTTTGTTTGAAAAACTAAATCTATTGACTATTCTGGTTTGAATGTGAGAAAGACTAACATCAGACTGCACATATGTGCAGGCTGATGTTTGTCTTTAGCTCCTGTCAAAGCAAGAATATTCCGGGTTCAGCATTACAAGGGTTAAGATATCGCCGCTTTAGGTCATAAATGGAATGAACATCAAACAACTTTTGTAAATTGCAATTCACATTTCGACATTTTCTTTCACTTTCTTTTAATGGTAGTTTGCTTTCATGCTGGAGTTACGACGTTTATGCGATCTGCTTTTTGTTAGTACCTTGCCGAAGGTCGTGCATCGGGCTTCGTCAATTGAATAAAGAAAAATCGACTGTGGAATTAATTGAAACAGAAACTATGGAATGAACCCCCTTTTCACGGAGTTAAGACAGTATAGGCGATGACTAAACGTTCGGAACTACCGATCCCGGATATAATAATTCAATGTAGCACACACTCAATTGGTTAATGCCTGTCAGGTTGTAATCTATATATTACGTTTACAAGTGCATTGTAGGGTGCAACGTTTTTCGTGGGGACTTCTATCAGCTAACTAGGTAGGTTTCTTTGGTTTCATGTGTGATATGTCAACCATTTTCATATGTGCTGGAAGAACAGGCATTCAGCATATTGGACAGTCGAACAGACGATTAAAAATCGTATTGCCGAATTGTGAGGAAACAGTATAGGTCAGATTCTATCTATTTAATAAGTTTTGAGTACTCTGGGACCAAGGCTATAAAACTTTTCTCATTCTCAAATTTCTCAAATTTCATTTTCAGATTAAAGCCAAAATTCTCTTGTAATACTCATTTTAATATATTAACATAAAAGATAACATTAATAAGTTGTTATAAATAACAACTTATTAATGTTATCTTTTATGTTCATACATTTATCTAAATACAAAATTTGAGAAAAATTTCAGTTGAGCCTGAGAAAAGTTTTATAAATTCTGTCCCTGATCTCACTGTGGATGCACAGGCTGACCTGAGTTTTAATGTTGGTCACTTTTAAACATTTTTCGGAATGTCTCGCAGAGTCTTTTTTTTTTGTTTATGTATGCATCTTAAGCGCTTAAGTCCGGTATAATGTGCGAGAGAAAAATTGCATGAATGGAGTATTTTTTTTAATAATGTTTATTATCGTTACGTTTAAAACTCGCAAAAGTTTTGTTATGTCGGAGCTAATATTTAATACATTTAAAGTAGGGGAGAAGCAAATCAAAACGCGCATTCCCTAAAAGCTGTAAATTTTGTTCCCTACTGTAATATAAATGGACGGATTAGGCTACATCCGCGTTGAGTGCCAGATCGAAATGAAAAAAAAAAGAGAGGGAAAGGGCGAGAGAAAAAACTCATCGAGCCTGCCTTAAAGGCAAAAGTTGCCACCACGGCAAATACGCGATACGTTTAAACGCATGAAACCTATTTATTGGCTTTACCAATAAAAATTAGGTATCAAATTAAATATCTGGATTAATTCAGTATGTCAAAAAAGATACTTTTCAATCCATAAAGTGAACACTCTGGTCAGGCTGTGCTGCTTATAAACAGGCTGGCCAGAGTCTTTGTTTGTCGCAAAATTGAAACTCTCGAAATGCCACAAACAGGCTCACTCGTGAGGCTTTTTTGTGTTATTTTTTACATCCGATAGTTTTCAGCAAAACGTTCATTCCGTTACAGTAAACAACGTCGTGAAATTGGCAAAGTGAATGATTTTAGAATGACATAGGAATGAAATTGAATGAGTGTGAGGAGCGAGTTTTTGAGTCAATTTAATAAAAGGTACTCCAATATCACAAATTTTGTTCAGGATGAACAAAATTAGCGATAATTCATACCTCCCATTAAAAAAATGTGCATACACGTTATCTTTTTCTTCAACAACATATAAAACGCATACAATTTGAATAATGTCAGAGAAATCGTGATTTTTTTTGCCTTTATTAATTTTGAATGGCGTTGTTAATTCCATCTTTTTCAGTGAGTTTGGGGCGTTTTTGAATGGCTTTGGTGAGTGTCTGGAATTAATGAATGATTGCAGCGCTGAGCGCGTGACTTGGAAGAGACTTGGAATGGTTTTGATCGAGATGAATGTCATTTTCACGATGTTGTTAACTGTACATGTATCATAAGTTCTGGCTTTTATATGAACTACATTTCGAACTTTCTAATTTACCCGAATGACAAAGCACGCATGCAAGAATTTGGGAGAAAACAAAGGTGGCCATTGATTAAGAAAAAAGTCTACCCTGCCAAATTGTTAACTTAAATAAATTAAAATGAAATGTTTAAACTACAATCTGTAATTACGATGCTTGTGTCACACAACCGTTATTCATATAAATTGTGACCCGTCACGCGAAAAGGTAACTCCGTAAAATAATTATGTGATAAAGAGAATGATTCCAGTACAGGTCAACCAGGGTTCGCATTTCATGCATTCTTTCATAGGAAGGGAGATTGATCATTCTACATTCAGAAAATAAGTGGAGTGCTAAACGTGTCGACCCTAGTCAGTCTGCGCAATCTGTGCAGTCTGACTGGGCGTAAACCTATGTGAAATAGCAGTCGGAGGCTAGGAAAGGATGTAATGGTAGTACTGGCGTGAGAAATACCAGGAATCCATTGTTAGGTGCTCCGGCCGCCGCGATATAACTGAAATAATGTTGAAAGCGGCGTAAAACCCCATTCAATCAATCAATCTGACTGGGGTCGACACTGTACGCGCTACCCAGATGGCCCCTTTTCGCGTGATGGGTCACATATATAAAACAAAACAAAAAAGAAAATAAACACACACTAATTTCTAATCATTTTCTCTCTCGCTTTTCATTTTGTCTCTTTGTAATCTGTTTGTAAATAGCGTCGGGAGTTTTCTTTCAAACAAAATCTTTAAAAAAACAATTCTTCTGATAAGACCACAGTGCATAAATCTTGTGCAACTTTACAAAAATACCTTTATCTTTTACAGGTGAAAGAATAATCATGTCTGGTAAGTCATTTTTCTAAGATGACAAAACTTTTAGACTGATCTACTTCCACCTTTGTCAACGTCTACGGTTTAGAACATCGTGAAATTGACACTCATTCTGATCAAAATAATTCATCAGTCAGCGTTCCATTAAGTCATTTCAAATAATTTTAAATCATCCAAAACGATCAGCGACTTCTCCATCAAAACTTTATTATAAATTAATATAAATCCAATGACTATAAAAACCGACCGCCCATTCAAAAAGGCTTTTAATGTTGACCGCCGTCGCTCAACGCCAACTTTGTTTCGAACATGTTCGAGGTCCAGCTTGAGTAAACTGTAGTTACGACGTTAAGGTCATGTACCAACAATTTGATTTTTGTTTCATGTACATGGCCATATATTTTGCAGACCACTAGCGTTAAAATATTTGAGGTGAAGAATCTTGAGGGTGTCGAGGGGGGCATAGCCAGTGATCCCTTAATCATTAGGCCAGGCTGACAAAATAAAAAGAACAAACAACAACAACATCAACAACTAACAATCAAACAAATCAATTAGATCAAAAACCAGTTTGAAATAAAAAAAAAAAATCCGAATTATACCCCACTTGATTGGCAGTGTATGTGCAAAACGGGGCATAATTTTCAAACAGTTTGTACCGTTTTGTCATCCTCAAATCCTCAACATTAGTCAGTACTGTAGTATTGTGGTTGTCTTTTTTTTTATCTTCGTCTAGAGGTTATTTCATTCTCGGTCGGCCTCAGCTCGGAAACTTCCACGGTTGAAAAAGGCCTCGTTGTCATTTTTGACAACGTTCTCACCAACAATGGACAGGGCTACGATACCTCAACGGGATGTTTTACGGCACCGGAAGAAGGGGTGTACGCCATCTTTGTGGAAGTGTCCGTAGAGAAGCAAGAAACCATGAATTTAGAACTGCTGCACGACAACCAGCGTGTGAGCGAGATCACGGTCGAGGCTCCGTTCAAAAAGCTTGCTTCCGTCTCTAGAAACTGGGTATTGAATCTGAAAAAAGGGTCGCAGGTTCAAGTGAAGGCGTTGGAAAGCGGTGATGTCCGAGGCAACATGCAGACTACATTTTCTGGCTGGAGGATAAACGGTGGAGGTGGTGATGAGTCATCTACTGATGTAAGATCCATATTTTACGAAAAATTTTAAAGCCTCTCCGACCATGTCTTAGCTAGGCCTCAAAAGACCGTAGTTAGTTGTATGAAAAGTTAACCAAGGGTATAAAAGCAAACATATGATTTCAAGTAAATCCAAGTTATCATTTTAAATGGGATTTCACGCCGCTTTTAACAATATTTTAGTTACATCGTGGTGGCTGGAACACGTATATGTAACAATCGATTCTTGGTATTTCTCACATCAGTAAAACCATTTCCTAGCCTCCAGCTGCTACCCCACAAAGGCCTACGATTATCAACCCAATGATGGGAGACTTATAAAATACTTATTTTAATGGTTCATTGGATAGAAAACACGTAAGCAATAAGGGGAATTGGGCACAATAAAAACTAGACGAATTTGGTACTAGTCATACAAATAAGGTAGCCCAGCACTATACTATCTACGGTCAATATATATATATATATATATATATATATATATATATATATATATATATATATATATATATATATATATATATATATATATATATATATATATATATATATATATATATATTTGATTTTATCAATGATTTCCTTTTCACATGACGAGATAGTAATTGTCAAATAAACTCGTATAAAATTTTCTCTTGCTAGGTCAGGTTACACATTTAAAGATGATGCAAACCTTAACAAAATTCATGCACATTAATAAAGCAATTATTACGGCTTTTGTTTATGTAGACCCTATTTTGGTGTATTTTAAATCTTAAAATTGATATGGCTTTAAGCTGATGACTTGAAGTAATGAATTGAAGTAATCGTCTACATTTGAACTTGAAACATTGTAAACATAGATAGGCACGTAACACTCCGTTAATATTTGACTCTTATATGTGTGCGTGACCTATCACGCTAAATGAGGAGCTAAAATATCGATGCTTGTCAGACTGTGTGGACTAGCCACACTGACTTGCAGCGAAACTCGAAGCTCTCGAGACATTGTCTGCGTGTCAACCTCTCTATATATGTTTACTTTGAAATAGAGAATTTTATAGAAGAAAATCGTCGCGAGGCTTTGTCGAATGTCTTAAAATAGCAATATTATCTGGTCGGGTGTTGGAAGAAATGATCGTGGCGAGGCTTTGTCGAGTCATGATAATTTCTCGCAGCCGATACTAGATAACATTGATATTTTAAGACACTTGCATGTCTATTTATCATACAAGCATTTTTTTCAGAAAAGTTCAGGCAAATTTTATATTGCCTTTTAATTCCAAAGAAAGCGGTTCTGGTCAAGATCATCAGTATGCAAATTGACTCTAAACATAGACTACCTGATAATATTTGAGCCTGTGTGTGACATTTCCAACAATTTGAAATGTTTGCGAAGGGCGAACATTGGGTAGCGTAGACAGTCACATACTGTAAATATAAAGTTACCTGATGTCTTACAGATTCTTTGAGACCTTATATATCTACTAAACGCACAGTGAAAACTCTGGTCAGACTGTGCGGATGCACAGGCTGGTCAGAGTCTTTGCTATGCGCACATTTGAAAGTGTTGGAAATGTCACACACAGGCTCATTTCATGTTATCGGACAAGTGATTTCATGTCAATACATGCTTCATTGCATGATAAAATGCAATCCCAGGTTGATTCAATTTCTCAATTTTTGTTGTATTTTCCAAGTTGTAAAATTCTTATTTGGTCGGGTTTTTTTTACCCTGCCATAGGAGATTAGCTAGAAGCGCGTCTTTTGTACCTGCATAAAGCGCATATTTTCTTGAAAAGAAATATATCCAAATACAAGGACAACACGTTTGTGAGTGCTTTTCAATCGAAATACTCATATGGAATTTGTGCAAATGCAATGAAAACTGTCCTTCTTTTTTTAGCTTTTCGTCATATTAAGGTGGAAGAGGACAATAGCGTTTTTTGAGATAAATGAATAAATTTTGGTATATATATAAACTCCGAAATAGTGTGATCTCAACAGCGTATATTTTTTCATTTTTAATTTGGAAATTACGTTACCATGACGTCGTAAAAATGACGATTTGTCGCGCTTTCTACAAACTACCCTAGCCCCATTTAAATGCGCTGTGCGATTCAATTTAAGACGTTTTTGTTCCAAAAATTGTACCAAAATGCAGCATTATGTATGGTCAAAACGCAAATGCTATTTAAAAACTTTTGTAACTAAATATATGGACAAATGAGTTGCTTGAAATCTAAATTCACATTTTTAACTGTTCTAAAAATCTCACTTTGTACAAAATTTTATAAAATTGGCCCGATGAAATTTGTTCAATTTTTTATATTATTTTCTACAACTCTAGTTCAATGAACAACAAAAGTTTGAAAAGCTTTCACCGTGCTGATTTTTTATAATCCGGATTTAAATTTTGTCATTTTGACGTTAAAATATGACTTTGACGTTTGAATTACACCTAATATTTTTTCTATATTTATTTGAATGCTTTTGCGATCTATTGGAATAAAAAGATAAAAAATCAGAGACATGTTTAAAGGTCTTTTAGGAAAGGGCCCTCAAAATTTTATTCCGATACACCATGAATTTCGCGGTACACATGAATTTACCTAACACAAGTGCTGCCGATCGGTGACTTCAATAAGTTTTACGTCGACGTCGCTATAAATAAAAATTTACTTTTGTCAGTTTTTTCAGAAGCTCGACGTTATGACGTTACCATTTATTAGCACGTTCAAAGACTTATGAGGGTGCAGTGATAAGATTTCAAATAAAATGGGAAAACCTTTATGCATGTTTATGAAAACCGAAAAATCCTTATCACATTTGATTTTTCTATTTAGAGAAATAAAATAAATACTTTTTGTGAAGTCTGTCAAAAGAATTAAACGCATTTTTCGACGTACCGCGTTTGTCTTTTTCCAACATTCGACGTTAGAGTAATAAACTTTGACCCCCAATTGTAGAAATTCCGTACGGTAACACGTCACAAAAAGATGCGAGTATATGGAAAGGAAGCTTGACAAAAATATATTAGATTTTAGAAATTTTTTCATCGGGCCATTTTTTTAAAAATAAGTTTAGAGCTATTTTTTTCGGACCGCTAAAAATTGAAAATTCAACTTTAATTCAATCTCGTGTATCTATCTTTAAATATAACAATGTTCTCATTACATGCAAATGTTCCCGATTCATTCACTTTCATTTTGGTGTATTCTATTGTATTGAATCACCTAAAATACGATCAAGGTAAGCATTTAAGAACGTGTAGGGTCATTTGTGAAAAACGCGCAATAAGGTCATTATAACGACGTCATGATAACGCAAATTCTAAATTGAACGTTAAAAAACATACACCGTTGAGATCGCGCTAACATAACGTTTCCAAAGATATCAACATGTGTACACTTATCTCAAAAAACGCTAGTGTCCTCTTCCACCTTAAATACAAGTTGGTAGAATAAAACAAACAGTTCGAAAATGAAATGCAAATCATTATTCATTTCCATTCTAGCAGAACGATGCAACTGATATTAGCAAGTTACCAGCGCTGTTCGAGAAAGACCTGAAAGAGAAGATGAAGAAATATGACCGTCTGCGTGACCTTGACATTTTTGTGCTTGACAATTCCATGCGAGAGAGTACGGTAGGTCAGCTGAGAGGTCACATCCCGGAGAACAAATGGCAGATCTTCGACGAAGTGAAGAAATGTAGCTTCAAACATACAATTGTGGCGTCGTTTGCCCACGAGACACGTGTTGACGATGTGTTTATTAAGGAGTTGGCGGCAAGTAACGAAGATAAAGATTATCTGTATGGATTCTCAGAAATTACCGACGGTATGATGATTTCCTTCATAAATGAACCTGTGCGTGACATTTCAAGCAATTTAATAAATGTGGGATTTCCAAATTTTTAGCAGTCTGGACAATCCAAAACATTATATACAAGATAGTAAGGAAATCACTTTGGGACCTTATCCATCTGCAAAGTGTATAGTAAAGGCTTTGGTCAGACTGTGCAGACGCTGAGACTGGTCAGAAGCTTTGCTTATCACAAAATTTAAATTGTTGGAAATGTCACACACAGGCTCAAATGAGAAAACAATCATATTACAGAATTCAAGGCTTAGGTTTAAATGATGCATGTTTTATTCTTATTTTTAAGATTCATGTACAGTATTTATCCTTTATTTCGATGCATCTTCTTTTTGATTGTAGATGTAATAGCCTAAGCCTTATCTAATATACAACAAATTGGAGCTTTTGATGATCAATAGCAGTTACACACCATTAAACACCATATCTTGTACTAATATAACAACAAAATTGAAAAAGGGTAATTTTATTCGAAACTTACAACTGCACGACGGCTTGATGGAAATGTGTCAATATTTGAACATGATATATATAGAGGTCTTACCAGGCACTACTATAAACGCAACTTGAAATTTCAGACTCAAATTGCATATTTTCATATCCTCAAAATATTTATAGTTGCTGTAATTTTTAGATTTGAAACCGGTTTGTTGTAATATCACAGCAAATATTGGGCATATTCTTGAAATAAGTTGGGTTGGTTGGCCATATATCTCATTCTACTTCACAAACACAAAAAAGTAATAATTAAAAATAAGGACTGGAATAGAACACGCTTATTAGAACACGAATTTAAGAAAAATATACAGTGTTAAAATATTAAATACAGAAAAAAAAGAACCAATGACGATTTGCTGTTACACCATTACCTAAAAATCACATTTCGTTTGATTAGTAGATTATTTACAAATTGGTGAAAATTGATTCCTTGCAAAAAGACATTTTGAGTCGGAATTTATACGTACGGTTTCAATACCCTGGAACACCGAGTAAGTACTCCAGACTGTGTTCTGTTCGAATACGGGCCAAATTTACCCATCCACCATCAATTTGTTGCTTTCAAGATAAGGTTTGCTAAGCTGGTATAGGATGGCATGTCCCATGTTATGTAACTGTTTTTGCTCTCCTAGAGCTTCGATTTGGTAATATATTTAATTAAACTTTCCTACTTACCATTTGCATATGTGTCTGAAGTTGTATCAATAAAGCTTTACGTGAACCTAAATTCGATCCTCAGTTGTCCGTTATTAACTTTTTTGTAAGTACATCGTTACCGATCTGGATATTTTCCTATATTCATATATTCTCCGTAAATAAGATTATTGTCACTTGATCCTTATTTAGTCTCTTATATACTGAGTTCCAATAGAAAATGTCCCATTTCACCTATTGAATTTTTCTATTTTTTTTCAAGTTGATTGAAATCTCCCGGGTAAAATTAATGTCATACTTTTGACAAGACTCTATAGAAATTAAGGCATCAAATACAATTTCGCAAAATAATTGTATAACGCATTGAAAATACCCTCCCTACAGCTTCTTCTCTTATAAGAGCATTGGGCTTAAAGAGCAATTAAGAGCTTGACGTAGGATTCCAGGTCATTTCGAGACAAAATTTTGAGTTTTATACACATTCGATACAAGCATGTCAACGTAACTTATCACTACGTTGATTGGCCAGTTTCGTAATCGTGTTTTGCATTGTCTCATTTTGTTTAAAAGGTTGTACAAAATGGAACAGATTAGAGGCTTTCCGCTCATTAGTTTACTTTACCTACAGGAGCTGTAGGCGGAGTACCAGATACAGTGAAGATACCCGTGGGTATCCGAAAGATGCAGGAAGTCGGTCTGTACAACATTATATTTGAGATTGATCTGGGAGATTCCGTGTATGACTTCAACAAGTTTTCTGTCCATCAGATGTGTCAGCTTATTCTTAAGCTCGTCACGTACTGCCATGACAACCTAAACGAACGGGCCAAGGTTCTGTTCAACTTCCGGGATCTACCGGATGTGATTCCAGCACATTTGGATCGCTTTTTCACAGTCGTTGATTTTATGGCGAAGCTACCTGATCGGTTGAAGTTGTTTGGAATAATGTTTGAAGAACCAAGAGGCAAGTCGATGCCGGAAGAATGCTCCTTATGGGCGAAGTACTTCAGGAAAATCATGGACGCTAATAAATGGAAGGGGAACCTGCTTGTTCATGTTCACGAGCTGTTTGGATACTGTGACGTCACTGCTCTGGAGGTGAGCGCTCACTTGGCCGTAAAACAAAGTAATTTCTGTCATTTGAAAATGTCAAGATCAGAAATTGATAATGATAGAGTTCTTATTATATTTGTCAAGAATGGTGGTTTCTTGTTTCATTTTTCATGTAGGCCCATAAAGGCCTGAAAAGTTCGCATCTAAAATGTAGTTGCATTCGTAACATCTTATGTAATGGCCTACTACTGAGTAATTAGATTTCACGATATGAAGACAATATTTGGATTTTTAATTCTTTATTTGAAGAATGAAAACAAGAGCGTTGTTATAATTATTCTTCAACAGCACTTCAGATCAATAAATCAAACTAAATATCTACATGCATATCTACAATACACCCCCATGCATCGATATATAGAAGGTATATTGTTTTTTACTGTTTCTGAGAAAAAAATGCTGTGATGGTATTGGTGTTTAAGCCACATTTTGATTGTAAAGGAGATGGCTTACCAAGTTTGAATTCCCTTAAAATGCATATAAAACGTATAATTTATTTCTTGAATGCTAAAGGTACTGATAAACGGAGCAAATGGTATCTGGGCAAGCGTCTGTTTGGAGGGAGCCCATATGGGAAATGCTGCATCGTGTGTCACCCTGATGAATCTTGTAAGGCTGGGAAATAAGAAAGTCCTTCAAAAGTTTAACTGTCAATACCTGCGAAAGGCGGCAATCAACGTTACAAAAATTACTACAGGTCGGGAACCTGACCCCAAACAACCAATCTACGGTGCCAGGGCGCTTGATTTCGTCTTTGATCTTAATCCGGGAGAGTTTGATTTAGCTGAATTCTTTGGGGAGAAGGCTCCAGTGCGCATGACAACGATGGCATCTGCCGAGATGATCCGGACCAAATTAGTGAACGTTTTTGGTGAAGACGACCAGTTTACAAAAGACATGGGTCAGAAAATGAGAGAGAAGATTCTTGAGGATATGAGGGGAGGCCGGTAAGAATTATTTATATGTGACCCGTCACGCGAAAAGGGACCATTCGGGAATTCTGTAGAATGAATTATTGAAAAAGATATTAGATCCAGCCTAGGTTAACCAGAAGTCGTATTTCAAAGATTCTTTCACTGGAAGGTAGATTGGTCATTATTGATTCAGAAAATAAGCACCGTGCAAAAAGTTTCGACCCCAGTCAGTCTGCGCAATCCTCGCAGTCTGACTAGGGTCGACACTTTACGCACTTCCCAGATGGTCCCCTTTCGCGTGACGGGTCACATATGATAAAGAGGTAATAATAGTTCCCTTCTCGTAATTAAAATCGAATAATAGTTGTTCAAAGAAAATTTTGAAATTATAAACCGAAAAAGTCCTAGAAAATGCAATGCAAAAAAATTCTTCTCTTATATGTAAGGTATGTTTGTTTGCATGGAGGTTATCGTCGCTTTTCACATTTTTTTCAGTCATATCGCGGCAGCTTGAGCACATAATAATAGATTTCTGGTATTTCCCACACCAGTACCAACATTACTAGTCCCCAGTTATTTTCCCACTAAGGTTTATGATTATCCATCAACAAGAGGGAGACAAATAGTCGGAGAGAATATACGCCGCCGAAGACTTGATTCATGGATTGAATGGTATAGGCCAAATAAGTACCTGTATATTGAAACATTTAAACGGGAATGCAAACTGAATAAGACGTCTTTAAGTATCGTTATAGCTAAAATGCTGCTGCTCAAGATAAGCTACATAAGATTCACTGTATAACTTATCATATACGCAATTCATTTAAGAGTTTTGATTTTTTCCTTATACGGTAATCAAAACTGAATAGTTTTTGAAACTTTTCAACGGAGATTATATGCAAGACTGCATCAATTGAATATAAAATTTGCATTTTTATACTAGAAAAGAAGAATATATGAGCAAATACGGTCTAGCTGTCCTCTTTGACCGTAGTGGTGGATCTTTAACTGAGGCAATGAGTAAAGTTCTGGCGGAAGGAGAACTCCAGAAGCCGCATGCGCAGAACCTGATAGCGGAAGTCCGGTGTATATGGGACGAATGGGACATAGCGGAAGAGAAAGTCAACGACGATATGTTGAGTTTCGACTCCTTCTACGATGGCTTCATGGCCGTCTACTTCTCTTGTTATCGCTGCTCTGATACCCTCAAGGCCCTGAAATGTATCGACATGGATAACGACGGGTTTATCGACTGGAAAGAGTTCAAGATCTACCTGACCTGGGCACTGTATGAGTATCCGGACATACCCAATACGGATGCGCTACTTGATGTGGTGTTTAGGAAGGGGATCATCCCGGCCATGAGGGACGAGTACCTGACTAGAAAAGAAAGAGGACTAATGTATTGATTTTGTTTTGTCAGATAAAATGAGTGACATGTATGTATTCTGCGGTATCATTCAACTTGCAAGGCATAGCTTAGCCCTGACATTATTTTGTGGGATTACTTTTCAACACTTTAGGTTCTTTCGAAACGTACTTCGCTTATTATCGTAAACGCTTGCAAATATCTGTATCTAAAACCCAAAAAGATTCACTTGCTTATAGAAAGTGTACGCATTTTATCGTTAGATTACAAAAGCCTCGTAACTGAAGTTACGGGGTTTGGTTACTAGCCTAAGATTTAAGGCTTCAAGTTATTTATGTCGACTATCTGTAGAAATAATTAATGATAAATAAAAGCTGACTTACCTTAACCTTAAGTGCAACGACCCGAGAATTAGGCTCCGCTTAATGATTAAAGTTGTTTTGGTTTAGTTCTTTACTTCATTATAACTAAACAATACCTTAAATGTTCAGTTTAAGCCGAGAATGTACAAAATTAATGAAGGTTTATCTCTATAAATTTTACGTCATTGAATACTATAACATTTCTTATGAAAAGGCCCGGTCCCACTGAACTTACGGATGAATTGGGGATGTAATACGTATGGAAATCTTTACATCCGCTGAAATGCGCTTTGCATTTGTTTCTTACCCTGTACATACATTTTGCATACGCTCTGTCCGTTTAGCGTCTGTCCATTGTGATTTCATCAACGCAATTGTGCTCAAAACTTTTAGAACGGATAGACCTTTCGCTATTTACGATGTAAATGCGAAACAATACGAAGAACACACGCTACGTATCCCAAACCATCCGTTAAACATCCGCTATATTCGCAATTCATCTGTTAGGCATTTTCGATACTCAAATCCGGTTTGGTTGAAAACGTACAGAGGGCGGAATCATCGGGTACACCAAAAGTTTATAGACGGGAAGTAACGCGGATATATAAGTATGTAAGCGTATGCATCACGTAAAATCTAATGATCCGCACTCTATCCATTTTGTTTCCGCTCAGCATACGCGTTATATACGTCCAATGCTTTATGTTTCGCTCTTTTCGCTTTTTGAATACGTCACAATTACACCTGGTAACCCCTTCTGAGCTGTCATCCACTCTTAACCGCGAAGCTTCCGATGAACATCCACTCAACATCCCGGCTTCATCCTTTAGGTGTCCGATATTTTCCGTTCTGTTTTCGCATTTTTTTTGCCACATTTATCAGTTCTTATCAGTTATCAAGCGTATGAGAAAGGTTGGAATTTTCACTCTTCCGCAGTACGTACATACGTATTGTGTCCGTTTCTCAGTGGGACCGGGTCTTAAATTTGTTTGAAAACGCCTTTTATTATCTTTTTATGTCGGTATTTTTTACTTTGTATTTGGCCTAAAATGTCACTTGATACCAACCATTTTGAATATGAAATGTTGGAATTCATATGATATTTTTACATGTATTTAACATAGCTTTTATAAATATAAAAATGTTGAGCGTTAATGAATACAATAAAATCTTAAAATTATGAAATACATTATTTAAGATAAAGAAAAATGTAAAACTCAGCTCATTTTAGGCATGTTTTTCATTGGTTAATATTAATGAACTTCTAAGCAATAAAATGGCAAAAATTTCTAAAAAACTACTTTGACCAACGTTTTTCATTTTGATAGATATTTACCCAAGCTATGAAAAAATCCAGCTTTGATGTCTGTTTTTTTTTTTTTTTTCTAAATAAGAAACGACGTTGTAAACTTGGAATCATGTCTGGAACTTATTTTTGACTATTGATTTTATTTTGATTCATTACAAAGAATAAAGTAATCTTTCCAACGACTTTTGTGTTCGAAGAATGTGTTTCGCCGTATCTAGGTAGCTTTTAATTTTACTGTTAAAGTGTAATTTCGTAATAAATTATGTCATTTATTGTTTCGACTGACTGTAAACATTGAAACCAAAATATATGTGAATAACCAGCAAAAGGACTTGTATTTATTGACTTTACTCGTCATGTGAAAATTCAATCATGCCAAAATACTTTACAAATATTAATGGACGTATGTCTGTTTGTGTCATTTTTCATGTTATGTGCGTGAATATGACTATTTTAAAAGACTAGGCAGTCAAAAGCGACAATAATATCGGGGTATCATTTCGAAAACATTTCGCTAACATTTTCATCCTGAACGCAATACTGATATTGTGAAACATTGTTGACCTGTCACTCATTATTTTTCGTCAACTTTCGTTAATATCCGTAAGGTTATTAAAAGAATTTAATTTTAAGATTAAATAAAATACTGTAATCATTATAATTGAGTTCCGTAGTGCAGTGGTCTAAACCCTTTACCTATCAGAGTTATAGAACTAACAGACTCGGTTCGAATACGCATGCAGTCGGATACAGTATTTTTTCCCAAATCGTTTTAACTTTAATTTTTTTTTAATAAAGGGACAGTTTTATTGACTCTTTAAGTTCTTGTTTGTAATGTTCTATATTGACTGTTTTTTTTTCTTAATCAAATCTCGCATTACTTTAATATTCCTGGAATTAATAAGCTGTTGTAACCTATTCAAGCTGAGGTCGCGAGGCTTTTGATCGTCACTTAAACATTTTTATGTTTCTCTAACGCAGCACCTAAGCGACAGAATTGAATTATCTTCTTTCGTTCATGACATTTAATGCTAATGATATAATTTCTTTTTTTCTTATCGTACGATACATTTCATTGCTTACCGTTACTTCTGCTAATTCTGTTAACGGAATTCTTTATCCAATTCTTAATTTTATTTTGAGGAGTGTGACGAATTTATCCTATATTTAAAAAAAAAAAAAAAAAAAGAAATCTCCACACATTTTCTGTTGGCGTAGGCTACTGATCAAAAGGAAATCACTTACACAGAATATCAAATGGAGCATCCTCACAGAACGATGAACAAAATTAAGTAAACTTTGCCGTGTTTTTTTATATAAAAAGATTTGAATTACAGCCATTAAAATCACATCGTAATAACAACAAACAACAATAAAGAAAAAAATAAGACGAGAAAGAGATTCGATCTTTGGACCACTGGTTTGCAAGTTCCTGACCTTACACCTATAGCTGTGTCTGATCATTTGCCTCAACTGGGTATATTTTGTTATTTGAATGCACTGTTCGCGTATTTTTAATCTATATAAGGAAGTGGATTCCGAATATCAATGAAGGAATTTTATTGTTGTTCCTGTGGAAAATAGAACTTTGTTGTTTACAGCAGACTATAAATAAATTTCACAGTTCATTGAACACAGTATTGGTCTATAGTCACTACAGTATGTGTACAGAAAGTACTGTTAGGAAATACAGCAGGGATGAACTACTGAGTTTGTGTTCACCATGTATTAAAACCGTTAGATTGAATAATGGGACTTGGGAAAAGCTGAGATCATATGGTATATTGAAAAGATATAGGGGTAAACGGGCAGGACAGCCTCGGGTCAGGATAAGGGATGAAATTACAGGTGTTAACTGGAACAATCTACAAATAGTAAACATTGAAAATCCCAGAAAACATCATAAGCAAAAATCAACTAAGCTTAAAATCTCTACAGTAAATGCTCGCTCAGTAAGAAATAAATCTGCTGATATCATACAGTATATATATGATGAAGGAATAGATCTATGCATTATTACAGAAACATGGCTTGAAGATGAATGTGATTTTGACATTAGAACAGAATTGCAGCAGCAGGGTTTTAAGTTTGATGATATATGTCGGCCTGATAGAAGGGGTGGAGGAGTCGGTCTTTTGTATCGAGATTATGTGAGCATTGCTAGACATACATTTAAAGCTTTTAACTCATTTGAATATGCAGAGTGGAACATCACGTATGAAAACTATTCAATGTGTATTGTTGGAATATATAGGCCCCCGTACTCCGAACGATACCCAGTCACACAAGCACAGTTTTTGAACGAATTTCCTGAGCTTTTAGAACGAATAGCTCTCAAGCCGGAACCTATCATTCTAACAGGGGACTTTAACTTTCATGTTGATGATAATAGAGACTATTATTCGAGTAGATTTATAGAATGTTATGAATCTTTTGGAATGGTACAACATGTCAAAACACCAACCCATACAAGTGGCCATATTCTTGACTTGATTATCAGTAGGGAAAGTGATTCTCTAGTAATTAGGGAACCTTATACAGACTACTTTATATCTGACCATTGCTTTACTACTGTTATTGTTGAAAAAAACTCTCCAATCCTAAAGGGACAGAAAGTTTGCTATCGTAAATGGAAATCAGTTTGTAGTGATGACATAGGTAGAGACTTTCTTGAATTGAATCATCTGCCCTCTGAATCGAATGATATAGACACTTTAGTTGAAAAATTCGAAAGCACTACTAAACAAATCATAGATAAACATGCTCCGTTGAAGGAAAAATACATTGTCTGCCGACCAAAGGTTCCATGGTATTCGCCATATATCAAAAGTTTGAAACAGTTTAGGAGAAGCATAGAACGTGTTCATCTTAAACATAAAAGTGACATATCTTCTACTGTTTTTAAAAGAGTAAGAAATGAATACAGTAAAATCTCAGTCGTTCGTACGCCGGTGGTTCGTAGGTATGTGTTGGTTCGTATACATTCTTTGGTCCCGATTTGTTTCCCTCTTTATTCTTGTAAGAAGGCTCCGAGTAATTCGCACGTCGGTGGTTCGTAGTTCGTAGCCCCTGTCAAGCCCCGAAGTTTCCAAATAACACAAATTAATATGTTTAATCCGTAGGTGTGAATTGTGCGATCAATAGCTGTCCTAGGTGTAACAATAGACACATACCTTTTCACACCTATTGATTGGTATTAATCGAAGTTATTGTTTTGCATCAATATTTACAGGCATTGTTTGATTTGTAATTTTCGGCGGGTTTAATCGAATAAAGGATCAATCTGTGACCTTAATTATTGTATTTTATCTGGCTTTCTCATACCGATTATGCATAAATGAATGTGCAAATCTTCGTAGACTTTATTGTCAACAAGACTTCCACACAGATTCATCGTAATGCCTAGATTTAATTGTCCACTGAATGAGTACTCAAAGTGATTTGATCCAAAGGGAAAACACCCTGATGTAGTTAATATTTGGTATGTAAATAATTGCCGAAATTACTTTATTTAGGATATAAATATGGACAAAACAAAAGATGATCATTGATCAAGTGAGATTTGTTGCATCCTTACTCTCTACAAAATGGTCTCATTTGAACTTGATTTAAAACATATTCCATAGAACCTTAGAATAAAGCCACAAATATAGGGTACCTTAAGACCATGTCCGATCTGAGCCATCAAAAGACTACCGACCGCTTGACATTGGTTGGTTCGTACTATGTTTAGTTCGTATAAATTGTCCCGGTCCCTTGAGATACGAACCACCGAGACTTTACTGTATATGAGAATTGTAAACAAAGCTAAGCATGACTACTATCAAACAAGAATTGACGACACTCATGGTGATGTTAAAGCTTTATACAGAGTGACATCAGATCTCCTTGGGCGTACCAAAGAAAATCCTCTACCTATTAGCAGTACAGATGACGAACTCGCAAACAGGTTTCTTGACTTTTTCTCTGCTAAGATAATGAACCTCAGAAGTGATCTAGACAGTGATGGAACTCTGACCTGTATTTCATCTCCAGTACATACATCGCAATGTGAACCGTTTGCTTGTTTCAAACAAGTCACACAAATGTATGTACATAAACTTATCAATTCTTCAAAGTCTACATCGTGTGAACTGGATGTGATATCTACTCCTTTTCTAAAATCACATATTCAATCGTTTCTGCCAATTGTTACGGATATAATCAATCAATCTCTTGACACTGGAATATTCCCCAAGTCTTGGAAAAGCGCTGTTGTAAGACCACTCTTGAAAAAGGAAGGTGCTAGCCTTGAAATGAGCAATTATAGACCAGTCTCAAACTTGTCCTTTCTTTCAAAAATACTGGAAAAAGCAGCATTAAATCAGATCACGGAGCATGTGGAGAGAAACAACCTACTCCCTGTGTATCAAAGTGCATATAGAAAAAATCATGGTGTTGAGACTGCATTAATCAAAATGTATAGTGATCTACTAGATGCAATTGATAATAAACAGGTTACTATTGTTGTTATGATAGATCTTAGTGCGGCATTTGATACAGTTGATATCCCCATAGTTCTCAAAATTCTAAAGAATGACTTCAATTTACAGGATGTTCCTTTAAAATGGGTACAGTCTTACCTCAGTCAAAGTTCTATGAGGGTTATAGTTAATAACAGCTCTTCAAGAAGTGAAAATTTAAAATACGGTGTACCGCAGGGATCATGTGCTGGACCAGTAATCTTCACTATGTATATTGCAGCATTGAGTCAAGTTGTCTGCAAATATCCTATCGAATTATATGGATATGCTGATGACCATAAACTGGCAATGAGATTCAATGCTGGAGTCTATGAGAGTGAAACTCAAACTTCGATTGCTCTAAATAAGTGCCTTAGTGACGTAATTGTATGGATGAGTAGTCATAAACTAAAAATGAACAATTCAAAAACAGAAATAATTGTGTACGGAACAAGACAACAGCTATCCAAAGTTAATATTTCCAGTGTAAATGTTGGTGAAATCGCTGTAAAGTGTGTTGATCATGTCAGAGATTTAGGTGTTCTTATGGAAAATGACCTAAGTTTTGATCGCCATATTAAAAACAAATGTAAAATTGCTCATTATCAGATAAAAGGATTAGTAAAAATCAGAAAATATTTGACAAGAAAAAGTACTGAGATTTTAGTGCATGGTTTAATCCATTCTCAGCTAGATTTCTGCAACGGACTATATATGTGTATTCCTGAATACCAATTGAACAAACTCCAAAAAGTCCAAAATCAAGCAGCTAGGGTCATTAGTGAATGTGGATTTGATCAACCGATTACTCCGATTTTGCAACATCTGCACTGGCTCCCAGTTAGAGCAAGGATTATGTTCAAAGTTATAACATTAGTCTTTAGATGTGTACGGGGAACAGCTCCAAAGTATCTTATCAATTTGATTTACATCAAACAGACTGGACCAAGATTAAGATCCTCAAGTAAGACTTCTCTGCTTTGTGTTCCTAAAACACGCACATGTATTGCTGATCGGTCGTTTGCAGTGACAGGACCAAAATGGTGGAATGGACTGCCAAACCATCTGAGAGAAATACAAGAAGAATCGGTTTTTAGACGATCACTAAAGACATATCTGTTTTCAAAGTTTTATAGTGACATGTAAATAATGTACTGATTTCTTAATTTTTGTTCAGCGCAACAGAATGCTTCATTAGCAGTTTTTGCGCTATACAAATATCATTGTATTGTATTGTATTGTATTGAAGGTCGACACGAATATTAAATGAGCGACAGGTCAACAATGTTTCACAATACAATCTTCAACATCGACCCATACAGGGTCAACTATACTGTCAATCACAAAACAGTTAATAACATCGTGCAATTGACATTTATCCCGATCAAAACCATTCCAAATCACTCGTTCAGAGCTCTATTCATTCATTCCATACACCACTCAAACCAGTCAAAAACGCTCCTAAAAAGATTAAGTCAACAACGTCATTCAAAGTAAATAGAACTAAAAAACGCGATTTCACTGACATAATCCAAATTGCTTCTGAAAACATAAGAAGCTATTTGTAGAACGTTTATGCATATTTTATTAAAGGGAGGTAATAAATATCTCTAATTTTGTTCAGAATTAACGATATTGGATAACCTCCAAATTAATTCACTTAGAGCTCGCTCCTCACACTCTTTCAATTTCATTCCAATATCATTTCAAAATCATTCACCTTGTCAATTTCAGAATGATGTTAATTGTATCATTGGTCATGAGTGGGCGATATTGAAAATTCATCAATTAAAATTGGCAATATTGCTTGTACCAAAAAAAGTCCCCCTGTTGCCAAATTGATGAAGGCATTAACATAGTTGATAAACAGGGCTGGGGTCAATCACATGCCAATGTGATTAATTAAATTACAAATTACATTGAAGTATCTCAATTGCGATTATACTTACAACAAAGTATAAATGTAATTAATAAAATTACAATTACTTTTCCAGTGTAATTAATTACATTTCCCAATTACATCAGAGGTGTCATTAACCAGTCCATAGAAAATGGAATATGACATTAACAGCTTTATGATCACATTTAAACTCTGTATATATATTGCAAGAAACTATGTAGAGACTTTTTGGAAATCAAATCATTTCAAATAAGGGCTTAAGCTTGTTAATGTTATGGACAGCTGGGTTAGTAAACAATTTATTTTTGAGATATAGCCTACACTGAAAGAAAGTCTAACACTTTATAATTCAGACATGTTTACAATCCAGTTTTGGAATTAAAATTAATGAAACTTGTTTGGGAATCCTTAAGTGACACGGATTGATTAAACACATTTCAATCAGTCACCAGTCAACTACGCTGGTTTGTTAATATACATAATAGATTCTATCTGTTATTTTGATTAAACACTTCTGCCTGATTTGAATTTCTGAGAAAATTGTACAGGTAAACTGTTATTTTATTTTCTTAATGATAGTGTAACTAGCTGTAAAGTGTTGATGACCACCTAGTCTATAACATTTAGATGTTCACACCTTTACCTGTCCAATAAGGAAGTGTTTGTCAACTTATTGCTTCCACATTATGGCAGAGAATGTGTGATTTTTACAGTCAATACCTCTTTTGTCTAGTTTTGATTGAAAGTGTAATCAAATGCATCCATTGTTCATTTTACATGTGCTTCTTTAGCGGAAGACAAATTTTCCTCCAACTCTTTCTAATTCAAAGACCTTAGATGTTGACTATAATGGTCTATTTCTTTCTATTTTAGTTTATTGTGGTTTCAAAGATAACTCAATACTTTGAACCAAATTAGAAGTTTTATGTTTTAAAAATCATATTTCGGGCCAAACAATTTTGAAGTAAGACACTGTTGTATGACCGTATCATTAGACATCCTTCATAGAATTCAGATGTAATTGGAATGTACTTAAAAGTAATTGTTAAATACATGTTGATTTCATTTGTAATTAATTACAATTACAATAACTTGTTATTGTGAAAAGAATCAATTACTAATTACATTAAATTACTCCAGAATTTGTAATTAATTACAGCTAATTACATTTACATTTTTCAATTACCCCGGGTCTGTTGATAAACTGAACCCTTGAACAATTATTCTAAAATTCGATTTTTTTAATATGAGGTGAAATGCTTCATTATACCCCCACCCCCTAAACTATGTTATGGGGGTATTAAGGAGTTAGCTTGTCATTCGGTCCCTTGGTCGGTCCGTCTGTCTGTCTGTAGCATTTTCTTATCCTCTCAATTTCTCATCAATAAATAGGCGGATTCCATCGAAACTTTATAGATGTGATTAATATTAGACAAAGACCTGCGAGTGATTTTGGTTTCGATCCATTGACTTTTGTGGCCCTTTGTGGCAGAGTTGTGGCCCTTTGATGGAAAATGGCTGTTCATTTTTGACAGGGGAAGGGGGAGTCTGTTTTGATTCGAAGATTTATTTTTTCTGTATATCAACATGCTGCCTTGGACCCAGTGATCCAATCAATTAGCAATTGCTAGTGTTTTTGACCTTTTATGGATTGACATTAAAATAATACATGCAGATCATGGCCAAAAGTAGATACATGCTTGCTTTAATCTTGGTGACAGAAGATTAATTCTTACTGGAGTTTCAAAAGTAGCAAAGTTTGATATAATAATACATGACATTCAAGGTCATTTTTGGCCTTGAATTTGAACAGAGTGTTCTCAAAATAAACAGCCCTTCGTTCAGGGTGCAAAAACGTTTCGCGAGCGCTTTGAGATGATACCCCGCTTTGCACGTGCACATACGTGCAAAGCGAGGTATCATTTCGAAAGCGATTCGCTTACGTTTTCACCCTGAACAGGACATGATCATCTACACTCGGAGATAAATGTCCATGTCACGATTGGTGACCCTTTCTCAAATTTTGATCAAGGTACCATCCGGACAAGGTTTTCACTAGTGTATCAAAAACTATAAACCTTAAGGTCACCCATATGGGGGTGGGGGAGAGAGTTTTTGGGCACTATGATTTCTCAAAACAGCAATATATTGTCTACATATAATGAGACGTATTAGCCCTCTGAAAGAGGTAGCTGAATACAGTAACATCAAAATAACATACGTTAGCCTCTACAGACTCAAGAATCTCTCTGACGATTAAAAAGAACACATAGAAACAACATTACCAACATAACCAATGATATAATATGCCACTTTTTATTCTTGCGTTGACTAAGTTTAATGCAAAGTTATCCTTGGCGTAATGGTTGATATTTGTGACTCCATATAAACCCACGTGCGAAATGACGCGCTTTCATGATTGCGCCCTAATTATTCCTGAGGTCTTTTCCATAGAATCGCCGAAGGTTCCCGATTTCGCACGAACTTGACCTCCGTCGTGGCAGAAATCGTCGGCAAAAGGTATGGTCGACGATATTGGGACAAACATTAGCGACTTAAATGCCTTAACGATAGCTTACTCAAACTTGATTGTAGTCAAAATTAACATCATCTTGAAATCGACTGGGTGAATGCTTTTTGGAATTATTTTGGAATGAAATTAAATGTGTGCATTAAGTGTGTTTTGAGTAAAATTCAATGGAGTTAGCTTAATAAAGCTTATTTCGTATTTTTTCTGTTTGTGAGGTTTCACGACCCTATTATAATCCATAATTAATGCCCTGGCAGGGCGGGGCCAAAGTAACGGGTCATTGCATTTAAGGTTAAGGTAAATCAGCTTTGATTTTAAGCAACTTATTTCTACGGAGTCGACATAAATAACTCGAATCCTTAAATCGAAATTGGTTACCAAATCCTCGTAGCTTCAGCTTAATCAAGCTGAAGTTACGAGGCTTTGGTAACCAAACGATGAAATGCGTTCACTCTATCTATGCACGTGAATCCTTTAGGTAAATTACAGTTATTTGCATGCGTTAACAATAAAGAATCCAAAGTTTTGAAAAGTAAACTACCCAAATTAAGTCACGGCTAAGCCCCGCCCTGCCAGTTCATTGATATCGCATAATAAACGCTATAAAACTCACACCAGCCAATAAAATCGTAGAAAGAATGTATCCAGTTTTCCAGTATTGTTGATTGGTTTGAATGAGTTGTTGGATTGAATGTATTGTGAGCTAAGCGATTAATTTAAAATACATGTAGTTTTGATCTAGCACGATGCAACTATCCTAAGCACGTTTAAGTCGTCCATTCATGTAAATATACGAAGCAAAATGTTCGGGTCTTGCTTGTCGTTGGTTAGGGTGTCGGCTTTGTGATGCAAGAAAAAATGTATTTTCGAATCTAGCCCGGGCTACCGATCATGTGAGTATGTTCAATTGAAAGGCATTTCAAACTAAAGTTCTGGTTATACAGTTAGTTACATAGAGAAAGGGACTCTTATTCCGATCAAAAGCATTCCAAGTCAATCACTCAACGCTCCATTCATTCATTCATTCATTCATTAAAAAAACTCACTTAATCTATTCAAAAACGTTCCAAAATCACTCAAAGTACAAGATCAACAACCCAATTCAAATCAGAAAATGCAAGAAGAAATCCATGATATCATTGACTTTGCTGATTTTGGAATCGTCTGTCTAGTTCAGAAAAACACAAATAGTTATTAATAAAACGCGTATGCATATTTTTCTAAAGGGAGGAAATAAATTTCGCAAATTTTGTTCATCATGAACAAAATTAGCGACATTGAATTATCTCCCGTTAATTTCACTATAAACTAACTCATATCGCTCATGAGATTGCATTCCAAAATCATTCCAAAAGTATTCACCTTGTCAATTTCAAGATGTTGTTAACTGTACCTGTACCTGAATAAGTGAAATTTTGTCTTGATATATTTGAAAGATCGTTTAAAGCGGCGATTTAGATTTTCCTTTTTCGTAAACGTTACTTTCTCTGTATATTTGAAACAAATATTAAAACGTTTTGTTAGGTACTTAAACAGATTATCCATGATTAATGCCCTGGCAGGGCGGAGCCTAAGTAACGGGTCGTTGCACTTAAGGTTAAGGGAAATCAGCTTTTATCTTAAATAACCTACTTCTAAAGAGAATCGACATAAATATCTCGAGACCTTAAATCGTAGATTGGTAACCAAATCCTCGTAACTTCAGCTTAATCAAGCTGAAGTTACGAGGCCTTGGTAACCAAACAATGAAATGTGTTCACTCTCTCAAAGCAAGTGAATCCTTTAGGTTTTAGGATATATTTATTTGCACGCGTAAACGATGAATACGGACTAAAATTTGAAAGACCCCAAACTATGGAAAAGTAAACTCGCAAAAATACGTCACGGTTAAGCCCCGCCCTGCCAGTTCATTTATTACGCAGAATACCAGTGTAACTGTTTAGATCAAGGGTGAAGTCATTCTTTTGTCTCTAAATAACTTACCTGACTCGCATATTTTCGACGTCCCTATTTAAACTATTCAACCTCATGAAATGTTACTCGTCACACAAGAACGTACTTTACCGTATTTTCAATTTTCTAATGTTTGTTAAGTTAACTTTCATAATGTTTAGGCTGTACTCTACTTGAACTATAAGGAGCTGTATCATTATTTGCATTTGTTTTCTGTTCCATTCGAAATTTTGTAAGTGCCTATGCAATGTACCTGCATTTGTGACGATTTAATGACGTTTTTGACGAAATAACTACGTCATTATCTTTCGCTAGCAATATAAAAAAGGAATATAATTAGAGAAATGAAGACCCATGCCAATTCTTACATTTTTGGATATGAGAGCACTACCCTTAATATCTCAGCGGTAGTGCTAAAACACCACTTGTATTGTAGGAATACATTGAAATCGTGCCTTCAGAACAATTGAAGTGGGCATCAGAAATGATGACTGTAGTATTTTCACAACCTCTTAATTATTCTCAGGGGTCCGTTTTACTTAACTTCTTACGAAAAATTATATCGTAAGTCAAAATCACGAATCATTCCTGGTGTGTTAATTCATTTTTAGATTCTGCCATACAATATTTCATTGGAGTCGTCTTTTGAAGACGACTCCAATGAGATGATGCGTGGCAGTATTCCATATAAAGCTACTTCTGTAGAGGTAACTTCAATTGTTGACTTACGAAAATAGAAAGATCGTAAGATGTTTAGTAAAACAGGCCCCAGGTATCATAGTACGAGATGCCTTGAACTTTTCAAGTGCAGGTATTTCTTTATTTTATATTATTCAGTTTCATTTATTTATTTTACCAAATGAAAATTTATTTAAATGCGATTTACCGAGCATGTACTTTTCCAAAGTAAGCAAACCGTAAGATAATAACCTTATGGAAAAAATTGTATTTGAAAAAATGACTATTGTCATATATGCCAAGCCTTATAAAATCTTCGGCTCCCGGCCCATTGAAAGCTCCGCCCATTAATATACTAGATAATCTTAATTCTTGGGCTCCGCCCTCGAAATTTACCCTTTGCATATAACGCCTCCACCTTCAGACCTTATTCATGGACATTTCAACGCGAAAATCAAATGATTTCAAAATTAAAAGATCGCTGCTGTCAATTAAAACGAGTTCAATGGGCGGGCCAGTGGTCCACCAAACAATTAGAAAACCGTTCTTTGGTGCCTCTCGATGGATTATCGAAAAAGCTGCTCGGTGGATCATCGAGAAAGAACGGTAGTTTATCAGTTTTATCAGTTTTTGATAAACTCACCGCCTAACCAGTGAAATTATGAACTTATACCCCGCTTTCGTTCATTTCATCCTACTTGACGTCATTTAAGCGGAGCACAAAAAGTTACGTCACCATGAACGTTGCATAGCAGTCACGTGCAGAATATCGCGCTTTACGAAAGTCTGTCCCAAAATTTTTATAAATTTTCATTTTATGCATTAAAGAAATAGAAAAATCGTTTGTTGTTCGAGTAAGATCGATTATTGCATATAATTTCGGGTCGTTATGGGCATACGTTAACGGACAAAACCCGCGCGTTAACAGGAGAAATCGTGGATTAATCAGCAAATTCACGTGTCGTTAATGATTCATTTCGTGAACAGCAAAAGCTATATTTTCACTCGTGGCTCCGACACTCGTGAAAATATAGCTTTTGTTGTTCGCTCTATGAAATATAAATCTATCTTACACTTGAACAAACGATTAACCTCTATATAGTAGATTAGTAAGTTCCATTGACAGATTTCCATATCGTTATCGTGACTTTATTTTGGATACTTCTATGTACATAGTATTGTAATGAAATGAAATTCCCCTTTTTAGACAACTGATTGAAAAAAGCTTTTTAATTAAGTATATGTACATCGTTGGTTTCTGATATTTGATAAGAGAATCATACGTAGTGTATTAAAAAACAATATATCAAAAGCGGACTACAAGGACAAAGGCATGGATGTATCATTGCATACGGCGGATTACATTGTTATGTCCATTTTTGTGACAATTTCCTTTTTAATTGGGATTTACTATGGAGTTTGTACGAAACAGCAGACCACAGAAAGATACTTATTCGGCGATAGACAGCTGCATTTACAACCGGTTGCGCTGTCCCTAGCGGTCACATACCAGTCGGCCAATTCCGTGCTTGGCATTCCAGCAGAGATCTATATGTACCATACCATGGCAACATACAACGCCATGGGGATCATTTTAGCCTACATCTTACAAGCGTTGGTTATTGCACCATTTGTGCACCCAATGAAGCTGACAAGCGCATACGAAGTAAGTCGGATATAGTAAATGTATATATTAGATAAATCCGTACTACGATCGAGATGAAGACGTTTTGAACGAAAACGTTTGCAAAATATTTTAGAAATGGTATTCCGTTTTGCACACGCTCTTTATGCAAAGTGGGGTACCATTTTTAAAAACCCTCTTTCTGTTAACAACATCGCAATTTGACAAGGTGCATGCTTTTGGAAAAATTTTGGTATAAAAAATGAATGAGTGAGTTTTGAGTGAAATTAAAGAGAGGTAAACCAACCCCGCTTATTTTGTTTTGAATGAAGAATTTCAAGAACCAATCTTACGGTAATAATTTCAATTATGTCGGTGAAATCGCGATTTTTTCTAGCAATATATATTGAGTATGAGTGTTTGGAATGAACGAATGGAGCACTGAATGAGCGAATTTGAAGGGTTTTGACTGAGATGAATGTCAATTTCACAATGTTCTTAAATGTACCTTGTTGAATCCTGACTGTACGGCTTGTTTGAATTTTTTTGAACTGTTGATATTCACAGCTTAAGATTAAAAAAATAGTCAGCGAATAAAGCTTGGTGCAGATTTTTAATACATTCACGTGAAAAAAAGGTTCAAAGAAACCGGTGACAAGAATTAAGACCTAAATGTACACAAAGTCTCGATGCCAAATAGGCCGTGTCACAGGGGCTTCACAAATACATTCAGTGTGAATTCAAAACTGTTTTATTCATCTGTCAATCTAATACATGTTTATCTTGGCTATCTATAGAAAACTCTAAAACATACTAAGACAATTAAAAAAAAATAACACAAAAGTTTTCAATTGTTTTGAACGCTTATTTGAATAAATTCTTTGATCAAAGCAATATACTTGCTAATGAATCAAGAATTCTCAATTAACAAACAGATATGTGACAGACAGTATAGTTAATATTTAAGATACAAGATAGATACAAGATATTTTAATAGACGTAAACTTTACAGTTTCTTGTCATATTACAATTACATACAATAAATGCAAAACAAAACGTGACTTTTTAACGAACAATCTGCAGTTTCTATATACATATTGGAAGAGAAGCTGAGCTGTTCAAGATCTATGATAAAATTATATATATATATAACAGTTAAGAAAGAGCGATACTTTCCCAAGCACTTATAACTATATAAGTACTTGAAACAATATTGCACTGTCTATGAGTTTCTAATTATCAAACACTAGATTGGTTCTGCGTGAAGAGATAATGGAGGTTATTTCTGAATTCGTGGAGGTTTGAAAATAAAAACCTTATCACACAGCATGAAAACGCGTAACGCAGAGGTGTGAAACTAAACACTTAATCACAATGAATGAATTCGCCAAACGGAGATATGCAGGTATCTAATTTGAAATTTAGGTAAGTAAAACAGGAGTATCCGCAGACAACTAAGCTCGCCCGGAATGCTGCTTATCACAAACAACGTTTGACCAAAGATCAAAGTTATATGTCGATTTGTGTACATTAAAGTCCAGAATCAAAATGTTTCTATTTGAGAATTTCCGTAAAGAAATACAAAAAAAAAAAAAAAAAGTCTATGTGTTTAATACAAGTAAAAGGTTAAGGTCAAATGAAAGCCTACAATCAGATGAAGTTACAAATGGAATTTCATTGTATTAAATATAAGGTTGATCATCTAATCAGTGTACCTATGAAGTATTATTGTCATTGCTGTAAACATTCAAAAATATATGCAAGTTTAAAGTAATACATTGTATGTTCAAGTTTCAAGTTTACATCAACTGCCAAGGTCATAGGGTCAAGGCTCAAAGTCACAAGTTATAGCCTAATAATTGTTGAAATGATCTATGTTTAGGAACACACATAGAAAATGAGCAAGGTAAAAGTTTTTGGTTAATGTTTTTCAGGGGTCGAAAGCTCAAGGTCAAGGTCACAAAGTAAAATGATTTGATAATAGGTGAAAGCATATCACATGTTGAGAAAGGAAATTAAATACGATGTTCATCGGTAAAATTACTGAGAAAATATGAGCAAGGTTCAAGTTTTTGGTTAAAATTCTGATAAGTCCTTGAAAGGTCAAGGCCGAGGTCAAATTGACAAGGATCTGGTGAAAGCTTGATACATGTTGAGTGTATATTTAAAGCCATGATTTCCCTAGGTTTGCAAGAGTTCTCAGTCCGATTAGCACAGTCGGTAGAGCACCGGACTTAAAAGTCATTGAAGTTTGACCGCGTGGTAGTAGTTTCGTCATGTATCCTTGCACTATCATCAGTGGCAGCTAACCGTCTTCTAGGGTCGTCGCTCATATGGGTATGAGCTACGGTAGCGACGGTAAATAATTGGATATACACACGGGTAAATGCATTCAGAAAATATGAGCTAGTTTACAGTTTACTGGTTACAGTTTTTCGATTAAAATTTTGGGTTAAAGATTTTTAGAGGGTCAATGTCACTGTCTAAATATCATTTTGACATACATGTTGGTCACAAATGAAAGCTTACGCCCTTATACTTTCTTTAATGCTTTTCGGTGGTTTATCGAGAAATAACGGTAGATTATCACTTGATAATCTCACCGCAAAAGCAGTGAAATTATCAAAAACTTATACCCTGTTTTTGCGCATTTCATCCTATCTGACGTCATCTATGCAGGGCGAAATAAGTGACGTCACAATGAACTGTGCATAGCAATCACGTGCAAAATGACGCGCTTTACGAATATATGTCCTAAAAATTTCACATTTTGCCTCATTTTTGCATTTAAGAAATAGAATAATCGTTTGCTTTTCGAGTAAGTTCGATTAATATTTCATTTCGTGAACAACAAAGGCTATATTTCACTCGTGGCTTTGCCACTCGTGAAAATATAGCTTTTGTTGTTCACTCAATGAAATATAAATCGATCTTACACTGAAACAAACGATTATCCTCTATATAACCTATTACGTACTCCGCTCCTGACGCCAACGCCGATATCCGAGTATGACAATATCTGTTCAAAGACTTCTTCTTTTCTTCTATTCATCTCTTAATAATACTAGTATGTTGACATCGAGCAAAACCGTTAAATATCAAACTGATTTTTGAATATTTCTGTATGCTTGATTTTGGTATAAAACGTGATTTTTTCCAGTGCAAGGTGGGTCCTAAGATAAAGGTCATTACTTTTAAGGTTAAGTTAAATCAACACTTTTCATATAAATATTCTCACTTTTATGAAAGGGGGATTTGCAACCAAACGCTTACTTGTAAAAGCAGCCTGAAGAAGCTTAAGTTGCGAGAGTTTAGTTACCCGACTATGAAATATTTTCCTATTTTCTTAGCATGCTATTTGGAGTTGTTGTTTTGATTTTAGGAAAACGTTATATACGCGCGTTAACGATAATTGTCGACTAGCTTTTAAAAGTATAAAAAATATTGAAAAGTAAACGCGCCAAATTACGTCACGGCTAACCTATCTGTTAGGTGAAAAATTCGACAGAATACAAAATACTTTAAATATCCAGTAGAAAGCGCGTTTTGATTAACAAAGAAAAAAACCCGATTAGTATAAAGTTTTTCTAGAGACCCTTTCACTTACAATTTTGTCGGACACAGCATCATGTAGGCACTCGTCAAAACCCCACAGCTCTCATTCAGCAACTTGAAGTGAGCTAAGGGGTTTATGTAAAAGAAAAAAATCGACGTATTTTTCTCAATATTCAGATTAGGTAAGGTGAATTGAAATCATAGTATGATTGAGGCTGCGTGACAATGAATTAATCATAGAAAATGAAAACAGTTATCTTGTCTTTCAAGTCAAAAGTTAATAATACAAATCGTAGGCGATTCAATGTGATGTGTTAATTAAACAAATAATTATATGCATGTATAATTAAGATGTATCGTGAAGAAAGGTAATATGCCTGGCGACAATTTTCTTCCGACCCGTCGAGCGCACATCTAAAAGCGTTTTAGAAATCAAGATCAGAAGGCAAAGTTTCAATACTTGCAGGCCGCGCAGTATTCTCTTTATGTGGACCAGACAGCACACTGTATAAAGAAAGAAATGAAAACGATGTTCGTATTGTATCTCTTTGAAAAAGTTCTTTGACATCTAACAAAAATCGATTTTTCTAAATATGACAAAACATTCTATGGATATTGGTTGTTTTATGAAAAGGAATTGTAACTCAAGAAATTCACGCGATCGCAAACAGTACGTGCGCTTTCAGATTCAATCGATAGTCCCAAACGTTCTTCATTATGTTCTGAATGTAATGTCATTACGTAATTGCTTTTGGAATCAAAAGTCTTTATAGAGATTTGAGATGAAAATTGTTAAAAGTACGGAGGAACAACGTCATATAATGCTTTAGGTGGCCATAAAGCAGGCTTCATACGAAAAGCTATTGTAAATGACTTTTTTTGTTTCGGGAACAAGCATGTCCAACATCTAGCACCACTTTATCGCGGCTTACTCCCTTATGTATAGATCTGAATAAACCTGACACGTGCGTTCATATTTTCTTTGAAAAGCAAATCCCCAGACGTAGGTATACATTATCAAAGCAATCGCATTTTGTAGAAAGGTAAAAGTAAAGACAAGCAATCTGAAATGAGTGGTCAAAGATAAATTCTACATTGAAAATGATAGAAGATAAACGGTATCTCGAGTCCCACTCTTGCCTGCAGATCTATAATCGCGTCTTTGTTTTTTTTTTCAGTACCTTGGTCGGCGGTATAAATCTAAATCTGTGCAGCTTCTCGGTGCTAGTCTTGGTATGCTGCAAACGGTAAATGTACTTCATAAGAGGTCTGATGTGACATTTCCAATGATTTGAAATGTTCTTAAGGTGAAAACATCGAGAGGCGCAGACAGCCCCAAAGTTACCTGATGTTTCACAGACACTTTGAGACCTTTTCGATCTACTAGGTGCATAGTGAAGACTCTTATCAAGCTGAGTGAATGCTCAGACTAGCCAGAGTCTTTACTTTGCGCATATTTGAAATTGTTGGAAATCTCACGTACATGCTCATATGTCTTTTCTTTCATATAATGATAATGAAGCAGTATGCCCCCCCATTTATCTTATATGTATAGTATACATTTGTGTCAGTAATAGTTTAGAACTCTGTAAATGCTTATTGATACTCATTCTCTGTAACAACTTAAACAATTTTGGCACACATTGTCTCCGATTTTGATGAAATTTCACATACAGGGAGGGACTACTGATAAGAGAGGAAATTGACAAAAGAAAAAAAAAATCAGATCATCTGGTTACCATGGCAACGACCTTCAAAGCACGAAATTTTTCAAAATAAAGTTTTTTTTTAAGCTATATATTTTGGGTTTTTTATGAAGATGATGGTTGATTTTGTATTTATTGAATAGATTAGGACCTAAAATTTTGAACTAGATTTTTTGTTGTGTAAGTTAGTTTCAAAAAGGCTGGTTACCATGACAACAAATGTGGATTTTTTGATTAATTGATCTCAAAATGTTGTTTATAATTTCCTGTTTTTCTTCGATTATGACTGACATTTGATAGGTAGATCGAATTTATTTTATAAAAGTAGCAACTTAGATACAAATTATTTTGTTGATGTGTACATTGGTTACCTTGACAACAGTAACTATGGCCTATAGTTTAGCTGCTTTTGTTACATCAGACTACTTCTATTTTTTGAAAAATTTGCAGCAGGATAAACCGATGATGATTATTTGATTATATATATAACAAAATGCGCTCTTCAAAAACCAAAAAAAAAAAAAATCAGTTATTTTAAGTCCCCGAAAGTTTATATGTGAAAAGAAAAGATAAGCCTCTATCAAATACAAACAAAAAAAACCCAAAAAAAATGTAATAGTTGCCATGGTTATATGCCGATACAACCCAAAATAAAGCATTTTCGGGGTGATTTTGCAGCATTTTTACTAAAAAATGAAACTGCTTTACACACATATTTTGATATATAAGTTAGAGGAAAGTTTGAACTTTATTTAAGATTAAGAAATAGTCCGGTTGCTTAGCATTGGATACCAGTATCCAAGGACTAAAATTGAAATTAACCATTTGAAATTAACCGCGAAATGTTGAAAGTATCCGTCGCTTGAAATAACATAAATTCAATTTCGTATATCATTTTCTTGTTTATTTCAGTTGTTATACATGGCTACAGTACTTTACTCCCCAGCTTTAGCATTGGAAGCAGGTAGGGTATCCCGTTTTTACTGAAATGTTTCATCATCTAGTGTCAGCGTGTCATAGTTAGGTGCTCTGGCTGTCATTAAATGGCTTGAATACTGATTAAAGTGTCGTTTGACCCCAATAAAAGAATATCCGCATAATTAAGTTTTTTGGATGCTCAGAGGGTGTTGATGCTGCAGTGTAGTGTATTATGACCGAGATCTCTTACCGCTAGATAGGGCATAGTACCTTCTTCGTTGACGAATGAAGATAATAAAATGTAGAGTTTAAAGTATTTTAGCTGATTGCCGAATGTCTGATTAGTATACCAAGAAAATGCTATGGTCCATTTATCACACACATTCTGGATTTTTTTAGCGTATCATCTGAAAGTTTTATATATATATATATATATATATATATATATATATATATATATATATATATATATATATATATATATATATATATATATATATATATATATATATATATATATATATATATATATATATATATATATATATATATATATATAAAATATGATTAATAATATACCGTCGCCTCCGTCGCCCTAATGAGCAGCGGCGAAACCGGTTGGCGCGTTATGAAAATTGATAATATAAATACAGTGGTCTCGCGTTACCTCCTGAGGGCGAAATCTCGAAATCATGCGGAAGCTCGAGCTTGCCTTCCGGTCCCGACACGTCTTTCTCTATTTTCTTGTTGGTTATTACTGCACTAAGTCGAACGCGCGATTGCTCGATCGCTCGAGCAGCAATCTTAGTCCCGTGGTCAAATTGTACTGCATTTCCTCGAGCAAAGGGGTTCGCACCTTTCTGACATCTATTGTTTTGCATCAAAGTTTAACTACAGGTACGTATTTGTTATTTCTTTCTATCTAACGAATACCTTTAGGCCTTTTTCACAGGGTCTCGACGGGTCAGACAACTTGTTTTCACACCTTTTTGTGTGCCACGCTTATTCATTCTTAGGGCGTAAATGACGGGAATTTCATGCTCAGAAAATAATTAAGAGACTTTGAAACAATCATAAAACAAAAGATTTTTTTTTGGTCAAATTAATGCTCATTATCATTTTGGAAAATCTTTCGAAAACCATCCTCGTGAGTTATTCAGCAAATTATTCATCTGTATAACGAAAGATATGGACGAATGCCTACCGAAAGATCAAAATTTCAGCTTTAGTTTCAATGTTTCTGTCGCCAATCGACAGTGTTCGGCTCAAAAACGTGGTAAAACGAAAAATGCGTCTATTTTAAATTGTCTTTAATCCCGCATCAAATTTAATAAATATTATTATCTGCTGAACAAAACTTTTTGATACATTCCAGAAAAAATCATATTGTGTTTCTAAACTTCTTTCTTTTTTATAGATGTCATTTAAGGAAACGCTCTTACAACTTAATTATTTTAGGTACCGCGGAAGTTAGCTCTAAGGAAAACATTAAGAAATGATATGCTTGTTATAGTGCCTCTCATTAAAAATTTCAAATCTATCATTTTGTCATTTCAATTGCCAGTGTACAGAGAACAGACACCACTTACATTGACGCATACGCCTTCATCAACTTTTTTGGATTTTTCTCTTTTCAACCCTTACGATTTGATCACATTAAATTGCCCGATTTAACAAATAGTTTTAAATCAGAGTTATATATTTCGTAAAACTATTCCTTGACGAGTATTTTGGATAGGTACTGCATATTTTGAAGGCAAACTATGTAAAGGTAGGTTTTAAAAAGAAGTGGAACGTCTTCATAGAGGACAATTTTGCTTACTGGCATTAACTCGAATCATGCGATTACTCGAGCAAATTGGTCGGTCCCGTGTGTGTTCGAGCTATCGCGAGACCACTGTATACATATATATGCCAAGCAATCGTGAACACCGTCCGGTTCTACGGAAAAGCTATTTGGAATTTAAAAGGCGCTACCATGAAATTGTATCGTTTCGCACTGGGTTACAAGTCGTTCAAAATAAAGTGAACAATAGATTAAAACTGGGGACATTATAATTCGATAACAAAGCGCAGTAAATTATATACTCAGTTCCATTAAAAAATGTGTGCAATTTCAATTTTTGAATTTCTCTTGATTTTTACAAAGGTGGAGGAAAATTATGGAGTAAGTTTGATACCATACTTTAGGCAAGACCTTTTGAAATTAAAAGTCAAATCAGATTTGGATAAAGTATCGCATGCTGCATACACGACGGTATTATTTAAACTGTTGAGATTTGACCTCCATACAACGTTTTCTTTGTTAAGAGCTATGTGTTGATGTTGCATTATAGATTTTAAGAAGCCACTCAAAGCCATTTCCAAACAAAAGTTTTAATTTTTATGCTGACGTTACGTGTACGTCAACGTTAGACATCGATACGTTGTTAGGCCAGTAACTTGTCGTTGAATGGTGCTATGACGTTCTATGACATCTCGATTTGCTTTTTAAAGGCCTTACAAAATGATGACCTCAAAATCTATTGGAATATGAATGCTCAATTAATTTTAATGACGTTCTAAATCTGACAAGGTTCGATTTTGTTCAACGACGCTTATTGGTAGTCAAACCACGCTGAAGCATTATGCACTATTGTATTGAAAATGTGATTTTATGCTTAGCAAAGCCGCAAACATTCAGCTGAATACACTTTCAGACCAATTGTATGCCTAACGCGCGATGCACATGTAAATCATTCAAAATCAAATGCCTCAATTAAGCTGAAAAAATTTGCTCCTACCGCGATTTTTGCTTCCAAACGTCGTTTGCACATACTCTTTGGGATGGCCATACGAAGTTTCATGACGATAAATTAAGTAATTTCAGAGATATTCAAAATTTAAAAGTGCACACTTTCTTTTGGAACTGAGTATAGAATGGAAAAAAAAGACCTCGTTATACGATCGGATAGCAAGAAACGAAAATCGTTTTCTTCGATCGTATCAACGAAGGTAACACCAATAGCCGAGTTGCTAAAAAATGACACAGAATTACTACATTCACGTCCGAGGAACTTTCCGGTTTTACAGAAAAGTCCGGGCGATGATCCAAATGGTATGTCAATGACATCCCTCTCACCAACCTGACTGATATCGAGTGTGTTTGATATGCATGTCTTTGTACACACCGTCTCTACTGACACAAAGATGAAAGGAATCAAAGTTTTTTCAGACAAAGATCCCCTTGTCTACCGTAGGCCTGTCAAACAGCCATCAGAGATATCAGTCTTACACATGCGTATAATAACTCCTCAAAGGACGACGTCGTGACGTCATGTAACGCACGTTTTCGCGGTATTTCCAATTTGTTGATCATTAAAAAAATTTAAAAAAAGTCACGAGTCAAATAGTCACGATTTTCTTTCAGTGGCCAATATACCTCTGTGGTTGTCTATTGTTCTTATTGGTGTTGTCGGAACTCTTTATACATCAATGGTATGATTTCTTTTATTAAGCATCAGTTTATCATTAAACTTACATACACTGTAAACAAAAGATCTTATTTTCATTAATTTGCTAAAAATGTTTCATCAAATGTATTCGAGTATATGTAGGCCATTTTTAAAGCCTAATCAAACGAAGTCGCAATTTTTCGAAGCAAAACTATCATTACAAATTTTGCATTCTCATCAAACATGCATTGGGCCAATTTATTTCTGACGCCAGGCGGGTATTGTTGTCCGATATATCAAGGTATCTCTTAGACAACGGGCAACTAGCTTTAGACTTGTCCAACTACCGACTATTAGAATAGCCTAGAATAGGCTATTCTGAGAGTTGAAAGTAGGACCAGTCTACACCCGGGTAGGATTCGGTCAGAAATAAGTTGGCCCATAAAGTAGCCTTCAGTGTGAGGAAATAAATATTGATATTCTCTTTCTGGTAAGACGATTTTACGATTTTCATTAGCCTGGCTCCCAGACTGTCAGTAAGTGTTAAATAAGGTTTATCACTCATGTTTTACTATTTCAAAAACTGACAATGTTCTGCCTGTCAGAGAAATGTAAGCTGATAGGAAATTATACATGTACTTTCATTCTCTAGTTGTATTGCTCATTTCACAATACTTCAGATCAGTGGGACGGGAGCCAGTCTAGATTTTTATGAAATGATGTAGAAGCAGTAGCTATGTTCGGTTTACACTGCTTTTTCACTGCTTTTGAATTTCGGAGACGCGTATTTTTCATCTAGTTCTCATCGATTCGATTAGTTGTCATTAACTGGTCGTCGACGCCTCACAGTGTTATCGGCGAAAAGTAGATGACATCTTGCCGGCGTATCGATAGCCCGTTAAGTTTAATCGACCATCGACAATTGCTGCCTTATTCCCGGCGAAGAGATAAGACATCGTCACGTCGGCGGTTCTATGTGACTGAAAAAGTAAATGAGCCAGTGCGTGACATTTCCAACAATTTGAAATATGCGTGAGGGGCAAAGTAGCATAGACAGCTATCATGAGCTATACACTGTAAATATAAAGTTGCCTGGTGGTCTACAGATACTTTGAGACCTTATCTATCTACTAGGCGCATAGTGAAGACTCTGGTCAGACTGTGCGAATGCACAGGCTGTCTGAGTCTTTGCTTTGCGCATATTTGATATTGTTGGAAATCTCACGCACAGGATCAAATATTTTGTCCCGATATTAGAGACACCTTACTGACGATATGTTTTACTAATTTACCACAGAAATATTAAAATTGCTGACTTGTCGACGTTAAAGATATTTATATGGCTTTAGCATAAGCTTTGTAACTTAACCATTTTTCCCAAAGTATTTGTGTAAGTAATAGTCACAAAATTTTAATTCAGGGTGGTATCAAAAGTGTGATATGGACGGATGTTTTCCAGTTTATTGTTTTGTATGGTGGCCTTATAGCAGTGTTTGTAATTGTGAGTGAGTATTCCTTTTCATTAATGCATTAAAAACTGTTCGCTTTTTAAGCAACTTATGTAAACCTTTCCACAAGAAAAAGTTTCATTTCAAGACAGAGGAAATGCAGGCATGATTCTAAATGTTCAACGAAGTCGTAGACGCTTTAGAAAATAAAGATAAAACCTTTAATACATATATATCTCAGATTTTATTTTCAATTTCAGATACCTATTTTCATCATCAATAAATACAATGTAATGTGTTTTTTTTTATTTTTTGACATCCAAAGAAGGAGATTTAAATAAAAATATCATTTGAATAAATATACTTTCTAAAACTAATATATAATATTCTTGTAACATTTGAGGTGTTTCAGAAAGTTATTACGTTGGTATATTTCAAAACCAGTTAAAGAGTGGCGTTAAGCACTAAATATTACCGAGAGACAACTTATCTTTTCGTTTCATATACTTTCTCAAGCTAAAATGACTCAAAAAGTGACCAGTGACAAGTTAAAAAGTGCATCAATTCTGATAAGAATGCACGGAATGTGAAGGATGATTTGGGTAGAGTTTTTTTCCTTTTTTCCAAAAATAGGATGATAATGATCCCATTGCATTTATTTTTTTTCAAATGTGACCTCTAGTTGATCTGTCCTTGTTCTGCTCACATTATCTAAAGTCAATTTTATGGTCCTTTCTAGCGTAAGGGTAAGATTTTTACTTGTTGAAAGAATCGGTTTGAATATTGATAACGCTGTTTATATTTAATGTAGGGCTTAAACAAGGTTGGAGGCTTCAGCGGAGTATTGAAAGAGTCGTCGGAAGCTAATCGCATCATATTTGATATGTAAGTTTTCTTTAGTGCCTTTCGGTGGTTTACCGAGAAATAACGGTAGATTATCACTTGATAAAAAAACTTATACCCTGCTTTTGTGCATTTCATCCTATCTGACGTCATCTATGCGGGGCGAAATAAGTGACGTCACAATGGGCGTTGCATAGCAATCACTTGCAAAATGACGCGCTTTACGAAAATATGTCCTAGAAATTTCACATTTTGTCTCATATTTGCATTAAAGAAATAGAATAATCGTTTGTTTTTCGAGTAATAAGATCGATATTTTTTAATATTTTTAATATTTTTCGAGTGTAAGATCGATTAATATTTCATTTCGTGAACAACAAAAGCGATATTTTCACTCGTGGCTCTGCCACTCGTGAAAATAAAGCTTTTGTTGTTCACTCAATGAAATATAAACCGATCTTACACTGAAACAAGCGATTATCCTCTATATCGTCTAAATTCGACTAGAGCTGGGACGAGTACAATTTATGTACTGGAGATTCAATTACCTGCAAGTACTCGAATACCCATTGATTACTGTCAATGCTGTCGTTTATGTATTTTATCAAGTAAATGCAAAGGCGAATCAAGAATCTCTCTAAAGGAGGATCAAAAATACAAATTCCTACATTGAGGGACACATGTGTTGCGAGTCTCTTTGACACACAAATATGTAGCCAGGATTCTACAAACAATTTGATGAAAGTATTTAATATCATCTGGAAATCAACTTCCGAAAAGAGTTGAAGACTGTTTTGAACCGTCTGCAATTCTTTTCCTGATTCAGATTCCCAAATGTACATAGTGATTATACAATAGTCGGGTATCGGGTAATAATTCATGTCCCGGGTAGGGACGTTACCCTACCCGATACCCGGGATCTCGAGTACTCGTCCCAGCTTTTCATTCAACATATAATAAATAAGAATATGCAAATTCTTTACAAATTGTATGCATGGATGAAAAGCCTTCCACGCGATCGATCATTGAAACAACGCCAGCATGGTTAAGAATGCAAATGTTTCAGTTACGAATATGCAATAGCCCTATTTGAAACAAATAATCAAAGAATTTTGTCAACATACATAAATTCGCCAAATTTCATACAAGTTCAACAGAACTCGTTCGAGAATTTACCCAAGGTTCAATGCTTAGTTTGATATGATCGTTAAAAATCTTATGAATTTGAAGGCTTCCATCATTAGATGAAACATTCACCTAAACTAAGCTAAATAAATGTCTTTTTGAAATAATAATTTTAAATAACATCTAAATTTGTTGATGTATTTGTCATTCTGACATATTTTAGGTATCACAAATATGATTGTATCTCATTTTCTGCTCATCCGTAACAAATTAATATAAATTTAAATCTTTGAAAACCGTTCTATAATTCAAGTACTGATCCGGATCCTCGAGTACGCCACTCTGTATGGTCATGTTTGATTGGTGGTTTCTTTCTATGGTTACCAAACTGCTGTAATCAGTCCGCAGTCCAAAGGATGAGTTCTGTAAAGACAGTCAGTGAGGCTAGGAAGTGAGTTTTTGGTGTATAGTACATTTTGGCTCTAGCGACCATGTCTATTAAGCGACCAAGTCTGTGAAGCGACGGGTTTCAAATTCTCATTCTTGAAATCAAAGGACCTCAATATAATATAAAGTATTGGTCTAAAAATCATTCATTGTGAATCATATGTTGTTGAAATTATTCGTAATCGTCTCATAGAGACAATTCTACCAAGTTTTAACAACGTATGATTATTAAGAAATCAACAATAATATAAATATTATTATTAATTTGTAATCAAAACGTGTACTAAGCGACGATTTTCTTTAACGACCGCTTTTTTGTGGTACCGTAAGTCACCGCTTAATACACGTTTGACTGTAATTCTAAGTTTTTATCTTGGTTGTTACATTAGTAAGCATCTCAACGTATTTCTTTTAACAGACAAAAGCCCCGATTTTTATACGTTTTTAATCGTTCATTTTTCTTAACTATAAAGAATGGTTCCCAAAAGTTTATCCCTACATCATTTTATTTGTGGTGCCGCTTTAAATCCATGGGTTGCTTCAAATAATTAGGTGATTCACCGTCTCATCGCAGTGGTAGCGCGTTAGACTATCTGTCAACTTATTCCTTTCGACTATTTGTCTTCCACAAATGGGTTAATAATCGAAAACCCATATGAGATAGCAGCTGGAGGCCAGGAAAGGATGTAATGGTAGTACTGGTGTGCGAAAAACCTGGAACCCATTGTTAGGTGCTCTACCCGTTGCGATATGATTGAAAGGTTGTTAAAAGCGGCGTAAAAACCCCAATCAATCAAACAAACAAATCAATTATTTACGTTGCCTTGATGATTTTATTGTACAGACTGGTACTTCTCAACATACCGATGGCAATTGTTTTTGTAACAACTCTTACCTTGTTTGGTCTGATGTTGTTCGCCTACTACAGAATTATAGAATGTGATCCGGTGGATGCAGGGTATATTGGGAGTGCTAATCAGGTAATACTTATAATTTATCCTGTGCGTGAGATTTCCAACAATTTCGAAAGTGTGCAAAGCAAAGACTCTGACCAGCCGGTGCGCCTTCATAGAACATCTTTTTATACAACTTACTGAAAATACAACTGAATTTTTATCATGCAACGAAGCTTGTTTTGACCTGATATCACTTACCAGATAAACTTAAATGATATCGGGCAGTCTATTTTAGTCAGAAATAAATTGCATATTCATTATATATAACAGAACCAGTTTCAGCCGAGTTTCTATACTTTTACAGGTTTCGTAAACTTTAAGCACTGAAAACCGATTACATGATAAATAGAAAAATACGTTACTGTCACCAAATATCAATATTATCTAGTCTCGGCTTGAAGAAATTATCATGACGAGCCAAAACCTCGTCATGACAAATTCTCAAAACCTCGACCAGATATTTGAAGACACTAACGTACTTTTTCTATATATATGGTTCAAGTGTAGATGTCGACTTATAATAATAAGAACAGGGCCCGAGGTTACAAAACTTTTCTCAGGCTTAGGCTCAATTTTATCAAATTTTAAATTAAAATAAATGTATGAAAATAAAATATGATATTAATAAGTTGTTATTTAGAACAACTTATTGATATCATCTTTTATGTTAATACATTTAATTCAGTAATTAAACAGAAAAACGGCTTAAATCTAAAATTGAAATTTGAAAAAAATTGAATTGAGCCTGAGAAAAGTTTTATAACCTCAGGCTCAGATATGTTTAACCTTTCAACTGTGTTATATCATCCACAGGTGGTACCGTACTTTGTAATGATGGTACTTCAAGATTTCCCTGGTTTGGCCGGGATATTTATAGCTGCACTATTTAGTGGTTCTTTAAGGTTTGTCTTCTTCTTCGATTATTGTAGACAATAAGAAATCATTCCATAAGCATTGATTAAAGTATACAGTAAAAAATTAATTTGGCGACTACTCACGGGACCATTAAAAAGTGGTCGTTGTAGAGAACAATTGCTCTAGGCTTTTTATAACTGAGAAGAATTACTTCGACTTAATATGTATATTTTTACGAATTTCTCAGTAATCCTATGCTATTTAAACACATAAGAATTGTCCGAAAGAGGTGATTCTATTACCCTTTTTTTACAACAAAGGATTCATTTGCGATTATTTCAGAGCAATTATATCGACTTTTTTTAAGATGTAAAAGTGGATTTTGAAAATAAAAATGATCGCTTAATACATGCAGACGGGGTCGCTTGGGCTGAACGTTTACATCTTCAGACTTTATACTGTATTTTTTAACGATGTGATACATGTTGTATAAACATCATGTCTCAATTTGCATGAATCACAAATTCGATATCTGAAGTTATTTCTTTTTTTTTTTAATAAAGGCTGTGAATTACACCTCATACATCTCTCCTGTGTTAGGATGTAAAAACGTTTCGCGAGCGCTTTGAGATGATACCCCGCTTTGCAAGTGCACATTCGTGCAAAGCGAGGTATCATTTCGAAAGCGCTTTGCTAACGTTTTCATCCTGAACGCACGCCTGATACAAGATATACTCAGGGAGAAAATAAGTAACAGTACGGTTGACTTATAAAGAAAGCCGCGCCATTTAGATACAGTTGGTAACATAATGCAAATGACACCCACCCCTTTCTAAATCATTGTAAATCGCTCACTCAACGATCCGCTCATTTGTTCATTCCAAACAGTCACTCAAACCATTCAGAAAGGTCCGTAATTTTCGAAAACACATTGAAATCGTTAAAACGATCAACATTTCATTCAAATCGATCAATTTTTTCGATGACTTTAAACGCTGGTATGTTTTTATTTAAAAAAAATGTCTAATATAGATACACGAAGACACTCAAACTCAGAAGTACGCAGATTTAAATAAAGGGATGTAAAACTGTCGTTAATTTCTTACAATTTGTCGAAATAAGCGATATTGATGACCTCCCGCTATATTTCTTCAAATCTCGCTTCTCCCACCCGTTCCAATTTATTCGGAAATCATTCTAAATCATTCACCTTGTAAATTTCAAAATGTGTTTAACTTTGCAACATTCATGAATATTTGGTCCTTTCACCATAAGGCTGTACCATAAATTTTTTATGTGGTGAGGAACATTGTAAAATTGACCATGTGGATAATTTTTAATGATTTTGAAATTGAATTGAATGATTTAGTTCAGGGAGTTTTTATTGAAATTCATAGGAGTAAATAGAATGTTGATAATTTCGTCCAAACCAATTTGGTGATATTTCTTTCCACCTTCAATAAAATATATGTGCTTATTTGTGTTTCTTTTCGGACCAGTAAGAAGATTAAAAGGTGCAATGAATTAACTCGATACAAACAAAATGTTGATCAAAATGCTGATCGCTTTAAACAATTTCGAGGCGTTTTTAAACAATTTCGGATCGTTTTTAAGAGATTAGAATGGGTGGTTCATTCATTGAATGGAGCGCTGATCGAGCGAATTAGAATGGTTTTTATCGAGATGAATTTCTCGATGTTTCTAACAGTAGCAATAGGCAACTAAATATTTTCTGTCGAATTACAGTTCCCTATCTTCCGGGATCAACGCTTTGTCTGCCAACACTGTTCAGGATTTCCTAGTTAGCTGTAATGTAAATTATTCTCAAAGGTTGAGAACCTTTCTTGCCAAAATTCTAGGTAGGTTGTTTCAAATATCGTGTTCAAACCATGATATATGCGCACGCACATTAGGTAAAAAAATCGTCGAATAAAGACCGTACCAAGATATAATTTTTTATTTTTTGTTTTAATTTTTTTGTTCGGGGGTGAGGGTAACACCACTTTCAACATGATCGAAGTTGTATGACGACGGCTGTTGCACATACCCATGATTTCATGTTGTATTTCAAACCAATACAAACACATTATTTCATCCGAGACACCAGCTGCCCATCCCGCTTAGCCCCACTTATCATTCACCCTTTGGTGGGAGAAAAAAGACGCTTGTCACAATTTCTTTTGTCAAAGGTCGATTGAAAGTTGGTCGAACCGGGGGGGGGGGGGGGGGCGTTTTGCATAACGTCTTACAATAATAATAATGTTGTTTATTAATTATATTATTATTAATAATCGTAAGTCAAAATCGCACCTAGTGTTTTCATTCATCGTTACATTCTGCCTTGCAATTGGATCGTCTTTAGAAGACGATTCCAGTGAGGTAATACATGGCAGGATTCTATATCAAGTTACTACTGTAAAAGAAACTTTAATTTTTGACTTACGCAAACCAATATCGCAAGATGTTTAGTAAAACAGGCTCCTTTACTTTTTTTCGTAAATATTGATAGTTTTCTGCTTTCCGATTGATTGATCGTCCTTATACCATAGATCTGTTTTTATGACTGAAGATAAAAGGAATGGTCATATCGTAATCAAGGACGACGAAACCTTAAAATGTAATAGATCCGATATATCGGGAAACATACTTAGATAATGATAAAACAGTCAACAGACTTGAGAGCCTATCACACTAGACGGCGACTGCACCGAATCAAGAATTTTTCAGATGGCATCGGGAAAATATTCATATTTTTCGGTGGGAAAAAATAAGCTCTGTGTTTTCATGACGATGTAACGGCGCACCTACCACGCTCCTGTGGCGATTTTATTGCGATTTCACGGCAATGAGGTGGGTTGCTCATTGCGCTCCTTCGGCGCTTTAACTGCGCTGATGGAGATGCCAAGATGATTGCACCGCGTTCTCGCGGCGGGTCTACTGCGATGCTCGAGTACTTGAGACTCTTTTAAATATGAATTATGCCTTCTTGTCTGTTCCTTGTAAATTTTGTAAGGGTAATAAAACCTTCCAGAAAATAGAGCTTAATGTAAAACTGTAAAAGAAAGATTCCGAAAATAAATATGCGTTTATTTTTATCATACTTAAGCTGTTGCATTTAGGCTTATTTCGAGCGACATCATGCCTTTCAACGCTCATTACCATTATACAAACTCCCTCATTATAATCGGAATATTTATATGCTTGTGTTTGAACTGAAAATTCTGAACGTCGTAGTAGTCCTGAGCGCAGTAGGGACGTCGTGAAATCAGTCATAGATCGCAGTACAATCGACGTAATGGCGTACTTTCCTTTCTCGTTTTCACTATACTCATACTTTCACTGAGTTGTTGGCGATTCCATGGCGCTGCGATCTCACGACGCTTTTATTGCGATCTCGTCTTTTCGCGGTCTCGCGCCGATTACTTTGTGCATGCTCAAAAATCACACCGTGGGATCGCTCGCTTTATGGACTTTCGGCTTTCTAGACGATTGTACCACGTTCCCACAACGATCTCATAGCCCTCCGGCTTCGATCAATGCGATGTCACGGTATTCCCACTACGTTCTAGAAATTTTCAGATCGGCATCGCCGCTCTAGTGCGACAGGATTTTTAAACTACATTTCTTAAAAGAATGCACATTTTCTTATTCATCAAACAATTTAAAATAAGTTATTTCCAATTCATCATTTTCCATCAAGCCGAAAGTTTTAACACTGAGGCAATAAAAAAGTAAAACATTGAGGAAAACGAGGAATTGGTTGTTTAATTCTGTCAATTTCTAACGAATTCTACAATGGTATGCAGTTCTTTTCGATTTCAACGCACAGTTGAAACTTTTTAATGGGATCAGTTTAAAATTGTACGGTTAATGAAATATGGATAACACAGCAGATATTACAAAATAACGTCATTTAGACCCGTTTTCCTGAATAAACGAATGAAATACATATATTTTACACGTAATAGTAAAGGTAGTGGACCCGTAATAATTCCGCAACGCTTCGGAAGTAATGAACTTTAACAATGTTAACCGAGGTTTCCTAATGATTATCATTAGGAAACCTCAGTCAGCATCGCGAAAGTTTATGGGTGCCGAAATGTTGCATAACCATTACGGATCCTCATCCTTAATAAATAAACCATCTTGTCGAACCAAGGGTTACGAACGTTATACTTATCTTATTCGAGAAGAAGCTATCGATTCGATACCCCTTGACTCGTGAAGATGTAAATAAACTAGAAAGTACATGACTAATTACTGCATAACTTTTTAATGTTACAATTTGATACTAGCATGCAGGCCTCGGATGAGATTCATATGTTGTTGTTTTTTAAAAGTAGACCAAACGTGAAATTATAGAATAGGTACCTTTCAGCTGATGTCATTTTGCCATTGAATTTGTTGACTTGCAAAGATGGTCAATTACAATTTTTATGCGAAGTTTTATTAGGGTATATGACATTCAAAGGAAGGCATGACTCGACCTATAAATATAAGCGTTTGTATAATAGTGTACTACACTATTTAAAGTCATACTAAATTTTCAGTTTTGATCTATGGGGCACTCGCTGTTGGTTTGGCATATTTAGCAAAATACCTACCTGGGCCTATTACACAGGTATGTACTCAGTCATTATTCATTTACAAGAATAAAAATCACCACAAACCCGTCTCATGTAGTTCACAACATATTATATTCATATCGATGGCTTGGTGTAAAACAGTTGTAACGGCGTATAAATATATAGGCAGTTACAACTGTTTTACACCAAGCCATCGATATACTAAGATCAGCATGAACGGAATTGTAGATTGATACATTGTATCAGCTTAAATCGCATACTTTCAAATTATTACGGAAATGTGAGGAAAAGTCATTACAATGTCCTAAAAATTGGCAGTTTTGTTTTAACAAGAATCAAATTATGTGAGTTAAGGGCTAATTCTAGCTACTTCTTTTAAGTTTCTAAATTTAGTTGTTAAAACGAGTACGTTATTGCATGTACTCGTATAGGGGTCACTTATATTGTTTCGTTTGAATAGATCTTCGTGAATTCATAATTATACGTGTAATGACTTATTCTTTTGGACTTAATACTGATGTTTCAAAAAGTTTATTCATTTCAAATATATTGTGATAACGAGTAACGAATGTTTTGGGGCATTGCTTTTTTAAACCAAAGCCTTTCTAAATGGATAACTGATGTTATATATAGCGAGGCACGAGAGTCCTTAACTCTTATGCGAAATACAAGTCTTAGAAATGTATCCGCTTAATCTCTAAAACTAATTTAAAAAAAATAAACTTTTAATATTGCAAAAAAGTAAAAACAAAAATAAAAACTTAACATTTTCATTTTTTAAATTGCTTTTCCAGATTGGTAACACGTGTATGGGGGCGACAGGAGGTCCAGTGGCTGGTATAATGTTTCTAGGGGCAATATTTCCTCAGGCAAACTATATTGTAAGTGATTTTCGCCGGCTTGTAGAAACGAATAAAAGTCCTCTTCTTGAGAAGAGTAATGTTTCACTATTTAATTATTGCGATAAAGTAAAATCAGGAAATTTAATTTGTTTAAATCGCGTCTCGTGGAGAAACCTTGCCCTTAATTTCTGTATAATATGCAATAGGTATTTCGGGGTAGCCCCATGACCTTCGATCTGTAAGTCCAGTGTAGTAGAAACTCGAAAATCCCCCGTTTCTCTTCTATAACCTTTCTTCGCTATTTGATCAATGAAGAATTAAAATATTTTCAATAGAATTTTTTATTACAAGCATGTAGTTCTGATTCTTACCATCAAACTTCAAAAGCGAGATAATAATACATGTTTAGCATGCCAATCTTAAAATAGATTTGTCTCTGTATTATTCTTACGCACAAAAAGTAGACCTGAACCTTTAAAATTTAGCCGGGTATTTTGAATATGTCTTAGGTCTAAAGGCTTGTAATTAAATGGGCCGAGTGTATTTTTCACTGCCTTTATTGGATTATATGTTGCAATTGCCTTAGCAAAAGACTTACGTCATTTGCCTTCTGATTAGGCAATTGCACTTTATACTACAATAAACGCAGTGAAAATATGCACACATCCCTGTATTAATAACACTAACTTTAACTGCACGTCGACCTTCATTAGTAATAAATTATCAATGTTATCTGGTCGAGGTTGAGAGTATTTATCTTTACGAGACTTTGTCGAGTCATGATAATTTCTCATTGCCGAGACTAGATAACATTGATACATTGTATTTTAAGACACTTACACTTTATTCTATTTGTCATGCAATCATTTCTAGCGCTTAATTATAATAAACCCTTCAAATTCAAAGAAATTCAGATGAAAGTATATGCAAATTGTTTTTTTTTAAAATAGGCTGTCTGATATGATATTATGATATCAGACATGTGATATCAGGTCAATACAGGCTTCATTGCATGACAAATGTCAATTGAAGATTAGTTAAGTTCGCAGGATTCATCTAATGATGGCGGCTGTACCTTCGAAAGCTAGTGAAAGGAAATTAATGATAAAGCATCTTGTAGAAACATAATCACAAAAATAGGTATTGCTTCAAGAATCAATTTGTCACATGCATGCAAAAGGTGAAATTTACTACTGGCTAACAGATCATTAAAGTTCGACACTTTTCTATCTCTTGCATCGCAGATTTAGAATATGAACGAAATTCATTGAAACAGAACACCAATATCTCCTCCCTTCTCCTTTTATTCTTTCCATTTTTTTCTTTCTTTCTGTTCGTCCATTCGTCGTGTATTTTGTCTTTGATTGTTTTTTTGTGTGTGTGTCTTCATTTCTTTGTTTGATTCCTGTTGTCTCTCTTTCTTACAAAGCTTCGTATTTTCAATTTATTGATAAACTATCATTTTTATTCCTTGGTAATGATCTTACAATATTTCAGTGACTAGGGTATGTATTCAAACTGCTGTTAACCCATTACGCTGTGTATTTATGATAATGATATATTTTCTTATTCTTTACCATTGGTGACCCGTCGAAACTTTTCGCACTTTGCTTACTTTCTGCATCTAGAATGATCAATCAACCTTTCTACAAATGAGTTTTTGACATGCGACCTCTTGTAGACCTATGCTAGACCTAATCTCTTTTACAGAGATCCCAGATGGTTCCTCTTTTCGTTAAAGGGCACGCTTATTTTTTAACATTATATTAACTAATCAAATTTACTACAATATGATTACTTTTCATTAACAGGGAGCTCTTTCTGGTGGTCTGTTTGGTATTAGTTTGAACATCTGGGTCGCTATGGGCTCATTATTGAGTGGAAAACGTACCCCGATGTCACCTCCCAATCCGATAACAGGCTGCTCTCTAACAAGCAATACATCTGTAGAAATTTCCTCTGCATATAAAGAGAATACTCGTGTCTACTGGTCTAATACTTCAACTTCAACGGTGCTCTCTTTCACCGAGCTCATGGCAACTGAGTAAGTATCTAAGGCACCAAGCAAAAGAACAGGAGCTGTTCTACGGTTAGTAACATAGTAAAATTGACACTCATACCGATAAAACCATTCTAAATCACTCACTCAGCGCTCCAATCATTCATTGCAAATATACACTCCAATCACAAACTCTCCGATATAAAGTAATATATACTTAGTGTATTATATGAAAAAAACAATCTAATGAGGTTGGGAGAATTGAAAATTGTCGAGGCTCTGCCGAGACAATTACCAATTCTCACAACCGACTTAGATATTTTTATCATACAATACACTAAGTATGTATTATATTTATCTTATAACCTCTTTTTGACTTCTTTTCGTCGATGTTTGTAACTGGAATGCAAGTTTCTAAAAATAACCGATTTATATCATTGTTCTAAAAATAACTATGTGGTATCATACAAAATATCATACGGGATGTTATCACACGGATATTTGTATAGTTATAAGATAATGTTAAAAAACGCTTCGAAATCATTCAAAGCGTTCACCTTTTCATTTATATCGATTAAATCATTGCACTATTTTTATGTCTGATGTTGATTTTAAAGCGTCTTATTGGATCTATAGGACTTACAAACAGAACAAAATCGTAGATTTTATTCAAGTGAAGAAATTAAATATCGACCATTTTTTCCAATTAGACGAACTTTTCGATACAATAAAACTTCCCGTCAATTTGTTTCAAAACTCTCTCACCCTCTCATTCAATATCATTCTGCATTCATTCCAAAATAATCACTATTGGCTTGTAATATCCTGTAACTCGACAAAGGTACTGACGTAAAAAGTCTTCCGCGATTTTGATTTGAAAGAGAAAGCACACTAACTGTATAGTTATCATTCCAACCGAAAACAATCAATGCTGCTCAAGCGACCACGTCTATTAAGCGACCACTTTTATCAAACGACCATTTTCAAAATCCCCTTTTTTCATCGCAATATCTGAAAGGAAATATTACTGGTATAAAAGTTATTGCAAGTGAATACTATGATGTTAAAATTCTATTGAGTTTTTACAGCATAAGATTCTTGATAATTTTGCAATAATTTACATATTCAATTAAAATTATGTTTCTTATTTGTTAATAAACGTGTGAATAAACGTGTATTAAGCGACTATTTCCTTTAACGATAGCTTTTAAGTGATCCCGCTCGTGGTCGCTTAATACAAGTTAACTGTACTTGGAATTCTATTAAAACATTGTTATTCTTTGTGTTCCTCTTCGGTTTACCAAATGTGTAAAAATACATGTCAATCTGTTTGTAGACGCTCCCAGAAAGATTCATAAATCTTTCAATTTATTGGCAGCTAATTATATCAAATTAAAACGTAAAAAATGGTTCCTTTGACAAACTCGATGAACAACTTGTTTAAAATTACAGATAATAGATAATATTGATCATACGGTACGCACGCTTTCCATTTACAAGATTGTCCGATGACTTTAGAACTCAAGATTCTTCTTAAAATAACTTTTTATTCGATTTGAACTACAAATACACTACTCCTTTCATGATGCCATAGAGATGTTTGCGTGCAAATCGGGGTTTGATTTGCAAACAGTTTGTATCGTTTCGTCATCCTTAACACAGGGCATTTAATTTTTCAGAACTCCGGATCAAACATCTGATCACTTGGCACTGTATGATATTTCTTACATGTACTTCGGTTTGATTGGATTTATGACGTCACTCTTAACTGGACTTGCGATCAGTATTTTTGCAAGTAAGTATGCTTTATTAGATCATCATCATCTATTATGTATCGAACCCGGGATTTCTATATCAAACGGCGGTGTTTATGTTCAAAAGGGTACACCTTAATGAATATGAATCGGTTACCTGGGTCAATGCAAATCTATTTTCAAAGGTGAAACAAAATATATGTATAAAAATAGAAATAAAAATCATTATCTCCACCTGTTATAATTTAATATAATGAAGTAAAAATGTTAAGATTTGTCAGTTCAGAAATAGATTTATTGCGGGACTACTTTTTGCGAAAACTTAAAAAACAACTGGTACTTAATTTTTTTTTCATTGGAAAAATTTATTAATGTCTTACAAAGCGGGGAGGGGAGGAGTCTTAGAATTGTTAATGGGCTATCAAAAAATCGTAATTAAAGATTTTTCGTGCTTTTTTTGTTTAAATAAAACCTAACGAAAACAACTATTTTATTTATTTTTATATTCTAGGAAAAAATCGTTTTTTTTTTTCTTTTCGTTCCTATATACTATTCCTATTCACTTTTATACAGTTAACATTTCCGAAGTAATACGTAAGTTAAAAGAGCGTGAAAATTACATGTACAAATACTCATTCTTCAAAGGCTTACCTGCATATTTTACATTTGCTCGAATTCTTTGTCTGTAATTTGTGCCTTTGTTATGGCTATTTTGAAAAAAAAAGACCATTTAAAGCAACGTTTTTTTTTTGCAATAATAGCCGTACTTTGAAAAAAAACGTCATTTTAGGCGGATGAGACATTTCTATGGACAAATGAAAATGCAAATTAGTTTGACATTTTTCATTCGATTTTGAAAATTCAAGCAGATTTGAAGAAAAAACCCCTATTTTTCCCGTCAGTTTTCATGTCAGAAGGGTAACAATTGCGTGATGCTGGATTGAAATTTCAATTAATTTACAAATGCCGAATTTTAGTCGAAAAAGGGACATTATTCACAAAAATCTCCTAGAAACCGCTTTTTAACAGTAAGTGTCTTTACCAATCAAAGGTTAATGCAAATTGTGAACTTTTTATGTTATAAATGAGTGACTTTCACCAAATGACCTTAATCTTGACATTGTTATGCATGAGACGGTCTTGTCACTAGCAATACACTTGTGGAATTTCAAGGCCCAATGATTTACCCATCAAAAATTGCGGCTAATATTGGATGGATTGACTTAAAATATTTGACCTTAAAAATTATCTTGACCTTTACTGATGACCTTGAACTTGGTACCAACAGAAAGGCCTTGTCCAAGGCAGTCATCATGTGAAATATGCAGGCCAATCGCCTACCATCTAAAAGTTTCGGCAAATGTTTTCTTTCTTCAAATAAATTTGTCCTTGAAAAAGACCTTGACCTTGACTGATGACTAGAACTTGGTACCAACAGAAAGGCAATCATCGTGTGTGATATATGAAGACCCTATCACTTATCATTCAAAAGTTATTACCAATGTTTACTTTTTCACAAAATTGACCTTGAAAAGTGAACTTGACCTTGATTAATTATCTTGAACTGGGCACCAACGGAAATGTCTTATTACAAGCAAAGAACATGTGAAACGTGAAAATCTCATTCCGAATAAAAGCTATGCGCCAACTTTGCGTTTAATGGTGGAAATTATTTACCTTGACAATAAGACCTTGGCATTTGGCGATATCCTTGTCATAGTAAAAGGTCATATCACAATAGCAATTGAAATATGAAGGCTATATCACTTACCATTGCAAAAATATGGCCGATTTTAAAGTTTCAATTTTCTTATTTCTGACCTTGACACATGACCTTGACATTAACTGATATCCTTGACTTTAGTAGCGACAAAAAGGGTTTGTCACGAGCAATGCACATGTGAAATATCAAGACTATATCTTTAACCAAAATGTGAAAAAAGGTGTCTTGGAAATACTGTAGGAAGATTATATATGAATTTCAACCAATTAGCCCAGGCACAGCTACAGCTTAGTTGTAACAGGCTATCTGATTGGTCAAAAGCGTATAAACAAAAATGGCCGCTAATGAAATGTTTTCTTCCGGATTGCAAATAAAAGAGTAAATATGAACCGAATTGTTAACATTTCTAAGAAGAAATAGATCGTGAGTGACAGGAAAAAATGTCTTCTTTGGAATGCAATCAGTGATGGAGTAGAGCATCGTATTTAACCTCGACTTGGCTACCTGAGGGCCCAGGGATTCCTGAGATAGGACGTCAGGCGCGCGCACAAACCGTTGACTATATGCTTCCCGAAAATGTTTCACCTTGTCAATTCCACGATGTTGTAACTCTAACGGAACTTTTGGGTTATAGTAAGCTCCATTTAAACAAGAGACTATATAGATGCGATCAATCAATTTAAAGCCATTTTTACGCCGTGATATCTAAAGCAATTGCATTTTTCTTTTCAGGTAAATGGACAACAGAAACAGAATCCCAGTATTTACTACCATGTTCTAGACGTATGTGGAGAGCAAAATACTCTGCCGAACAAGCTAAACCATTGCAGCAGTATAGATAGACATATTTTATATAGATGTACAAATTTTATTTAAGCATCGGAAATAGATTTATGATGATAGACGATATAGGTTTCCCAGAGACTAACTATACTTTACGAGTTTTTTTTTACTTATTTAGAAGGACAACGTGTGGCTCGGGTTAAAAGGTCTGTCATGCTGTTAGAAGCGACAGGAAATCAAGGATAGCCAGCCGTTGTAGTATAACTTAAAAGCTGTTGAAAGCGACGTTTCATAGAGAATAATGTTTCAGTATCTAAAAATAACAATGTTATCTGGTCAAGGTTTGGAGAATTTATCATGACGAGGCTTTGCCGAGTAATTATAATTTCTCACAGCCGAGACCTGATAACATTGATATTATAAGACACTTACATGTTATTCAATTCATCATACAATTATTTTTCAGTGCTTGAGTATGATAAACCCTTAAAAACGAAAGAAATTCAGGTGAAATTGTATGCAAATTGTTTCTAAAAATAGACTGTCTGATATCATGTTATGTTATCAGACAGGTGATATCAGGTCAATACAGGTTTTATTGCATGATAAAACACTTTACAACCAACGAATAAGTTCGGAACCACTAGTGATATAGGTCAAGGTCAGATAGGACCAGATTGACGTCATATACAGGCGCTGTTTGCATATTTCTCAGTAAGTTTATCCCAGGAACTATTTCTGCAACACAATTAGGGATCTTCGGCTCATACCTTGGTCAAACATGATATTGAAACAACACTATAGGCGCTAACTTCCAATTGATTGATTGAATGGGACTTACGCCGTTTCAACATTTTTTTCAGTTATATCGCGGCGGCTGGACCACCTAACAATGGATTCCTAGTATTTCTCATGCCAGTACTACCATCACATTCTTTCCTATCCTCCAGCTGCTATCCCATAGCGTTAACTTAAAGAAACCCTTTCAAATAGTTTCTTTCTTTTTATTTTTTCTTTCTAATCGACCCCTTTGTCCTTTACCATCAATAAAACCATACCATACTTTTACAGTTGCCCGGTAATGACTCTTCCATAAACCGACGGACCTTTTCTTCAAGTTCCATATTACACGGTCAATCCTGCTCAAGCGACCACGTCTATTAAGCGACCACTTCATTAAGCGTCCACCTTAAAAAAAGTTCTTTCGCCGTTTCCTAAATTCCCGAAAAAGTGGACATTCTTAAAAGAAAAAAATGTTTATCGTTGAATCTGCTGACGTTAGAACCCATAAGAATCGCCTCCATCATACGATTCTTATGGGTTCGAACATCCGATGATTCAGTCAGAATTATGCGGCAATCTTTATATGCTATCAAAAACACTTCTTTTTATCATTAAAAATTGTATTTAGCGACCATTTCATTAAGCGACCGTTTTTATTGGTTCCCTTATTGGTCACTTAACGCAAGTTATACTGTATAACCCTTCGTATTCTATATTGTAACAAAGCGACACAACAACCTTAAAAGGTCATGAAAAGTACGTTGTTATTGTTTTGCCAGGTAAACCACATCTACTGCACTTTAGTGATACTCAAATCTGTAAAATATGTTAAGTAATCCATAAAAACAGAGCCAGAACATCAAATTCAACATCCATTTGCTAGGTTATATTGCCACTTTTGTGTATTTATTTTAGATTGTAATTCTAAAATGTGCTTTGAAACTTAAAACCTAGTCACACTGTATGAATACGCGAAGCGAAGCGGACTCATACATAAGGGTGATTAGTTTTCATACAGTGTAATAAGATTTTTAGTTTCAAACATCCATGAAATTTAGAAAAAAAAACTCCTCATGTTCATGTCTTAAAATTAATACCATGAAGTCAAACTGGAATAATTTCTCCATAACAAGATTTCTTGCTGGACTACTTTTCGCGCAAGCATAAATGATAGCTGTGTACTCAAAAGTTTTTTCATTGAGAAATAAAAACAGTTTTTCAGACAATTAGAAAACACGAATATTGATGGAAACATGCAATATTAAATTATTTGATTACGAAAGTAACTTAACGTTACTCGTTATCCACCTAAGTTGGTAAACGCTACACAGAGGAAGTTAAGGCTACCGAATAGGTCCAGAAACTTTGGTTTTGCGACTACGAAAGGTTCTGCCAAATCCAAATTGAAAGTTTTTGTATTTTGATTGCATTTCACATTATTATTTCCCGATCGGACAATCTCAGCGAACTAACAGACAGTGTGTATGAACAATTTTCCGGTTTGGAAATTGTTGACTCTTGATAAAAAAAAAATCTGAAAAAAAGCCCCAGTTTACCAAGCTGTAGAATTGGGTAGAAATGGGTAGAAGTTTGTTTAAACCACTGCATCTCTCTCAGGGACTTGAAAACATCAGGATTGAGTGTTCGAGAATGACTCTTTAAGCTCTTCCTTACGAATGCACTGCTGTGAAAGATTGAACGTGCAACCAGGGTAGACAAAAGGAATAGCACATGACAACGGGACGGGGACAATGCCTAGGATAATTTATGCTTATTGGCAGCTTTGTTGCCGCTCAAAGTCGCTCGACTGCCGTCCCCTTTTAAAGTTTTAAAAATATATGACGGACCGACAATTTTATCTAAATCCTTATTAGATTTGGACAATAGTGTTTATAAGCACACACGGATGAATTGTATGAGTCTTATTAAAATTTGGAACATTCGGTTGTAAAAAACACGAAAAGGATTCCTTAGAACAATGTGTTTGAAAATACACTAGGGACCCTTTGTTTGAGTATTTATCACTTAAAAGGATGAATTCTACAGAAGGTCGCATGCAAAAAATGGCAGAAGGCAATAATGCCAATTTGTTTGTGTACACATATGGGCCAAAATTTGGTCCCGATCTTGATGAAACTCAGAAAAAATACCGGGCAAGCGATTTATGACCATAAAGCATGGTCGTTATATATTTTTTACGATAGATAAAAATGCTCGTTATGTGATTATTCGTCCTTTTTCAATAAAACAAAGTGGGACAAGACGCGCGGAGATCACTTACAGTTATTAGTTAAGTTGTGAAATTGACATTTAACTCAATCAAAACCATTCTAAATAGCTCACTCAGCGCTCCGTGCATTCATTCCAGACACTCACTCAAACCATTCAAAAACGCTCCAAACTCACTGAAAAACATATAACAACAAATTCGTTCAAAATGAAAATAGCTGGGGGGGGGGGGAATCTGGATTTCACTCATTTAATTGAAATTGTTTAAGCGTGTGATAGGTTCTTGAAGAAACAGGGATCTTTATATAGAACTTGTATACAATTTTTATTAAAGGGAGGTAATCATCAATATTGCTAATTTTGTTCATACTGAACAAAATTTGCAAAAGTGGATTACCTCCCATTAAATTCACTCAAAAGTCGCTCCACACACTCATTCAATTTCATTCGTAAATCATTCCATAATCATTCACCTTGTCAATTCCACGATGTTGTTAACTGTACGAGGGGCTATCAAAAAGTTTTGAGACTTTTATCATATTTTCTATCGTAGAATTCTGACGTCTTAGAAAACTATATGAGTTTAATCGATGCCTTCTGACTACAAATTTACCAAGCTTCAGAAGTATAGCCTGAATACACCTGATTCCATGTCAAAAAGAAAAGAGATGGGTGTGACGTCTCAGGGCAAATTAGTGTCGTCATGAACGTCAGCCCACCTCTATATTGCTTTTGTCAGCAATGTTTTTTATGTCAAATACTGCTAATTCCTATAAATTCTCACCAATTAATTCTTTCAAAAGGTCAGTGTACATCTTTACAAATACACACACATTTTTTTTAGTAAAACTCGTTAAAAAGATGGATGTTTGAGTTTGCGATAACCTTTCATGATAGACAATTTAATTTACCCTCTAAACACGTTAATTATTCGAACAGGAGAAAACACAGCTATCAATCTTCGATAATATCTAAATAAAACAACCTCAGACATCATGTTGAGGAATTTAATTCTGATACTTTTTGTTAAATTTGAGACGCAATGCGAATGCAAAAAAATGCGTTTTAGTAAAACAATAACCCATTTCAATTGTAATTAGCATTTCAAGTGCCCCGGCGTTACGTTATTTCCGAAAAAATAATGCTGTCTTGGATGATAAAATCTCTTCCAGCGTCGAACCTCTTTGAATTAACCTCATAGTTGCAAGTACACTTGTTGTGCATTCAATTCTTATTTCAATACAATTTGAATTTTTCAAATCGCTTGTGTATTGCGGGTTTTGTAGGAATTTCTTTCTCAACAGAGAATTTAAATCTTAAAGTGCCCCGAAAGCGCATCATTCGGTTCCCACAGCGACCGTTCCTTAACAGACGCGTAGTCATATTTGGTTGCATGTTTGAATAATTAGCAATCACATCCATATGAATAATTACTGAAAGTTTCATCAAAATCTGATGAATGATAAAAAAAAAATTGCAATTGTCTCAGAACTTTTTGATACCCCTCGTATACGTGTTAAATCCAACAATAATCCTGGGTTCAGAATACAAAATATTTACTCGCATTGCACATGTACTTATGTGCACAGTGAAATACAATTTTTAAACGTTTACTGAAACCTTTTTGTATCTTAAAGGCTTCCGACTATTTGTCTCAAACCAATGGGTCGATAATCGTAGAAATATGTTGGATTGAGGCTGGATGCTAGGAAAGAATGTAATGGCAGTGTTGCTGTGAGAAGTACCAGGAATCCATTGTAAGGTGTAACTGAAAAAATGTTGAAAGCGTTGTAAAAACCCATTCAAACAACAACAACAACAAAAAATCTTAAACGCAGGTGAGCTTTTAGGCTAGAGACCGCGTTAATTTCCTTTTTGTTATGCCATCGGGTCTTCAAGTTTTTAGTGAAAGTATCTTAACATGTTTTATATCGTTTTGGGGGGACGTTTCTTTGTCACCCAGTGTTAGTACTACGTGAGAACAATTCTGTCGGTTGTAAATAGGTTTTCAAAACAGTAGTACTGGCTTTGGTTCAATTTTCTTTTTTACAAGACTTACCTCCGCTCGACAACTGTGCATTTTGAAAATGGCACCATTCAAGAATTCTATACAATTAGAATATTAATCAAAGACATCTATCAAATGCGAAATCATCTGCCAATCCTAACCCACGCGATTTTTTGTTTCGCGCAAGAATACTATTTATAGACAAGGCGGTGATTCGCCTATTGGGTTTTCCCGTTTTGTAAAAGGGGGAAAAGCTAAGTGATTGAACTTGTAGCATGCATTTTCATACTCGGATTTTAGAAAGATCTCTCGCTAATGCAAAACTTCTTGGATCTAGATCACCTCGGTGAACAATCCCGAACATTTCTAGGAATTTTGCTGTTTTAGGGATTGTGAAAAGAAGGTCGTAAATCGCTTGTATTTCTATAGCGAATTAGGACACTCTGATCACGAACAGATAAAAGTCAACTTTTGACACTCTCCGTTGTTTTAACTTTTTTACTACAAAAGGAGCCAAAATATAAGTCATTTGCTCTCAGTTGATGGGTCTTCTAATAACAAATTAGACATTTTAATATCTTTCTAGAATTAATTAAACTACGTCGTCTGCTTTCGAAAATGTACATGTATTCTATATATAACTGGTAACCTACTCCGCCTAACTCGAATTACCGTATAACCTGTGTTTACGCAGAAGGGGGATATTGGCTCTTTCAAAGGGTGTTTTTTTTGTGTGTGTGTGGGGGGGGGGAGCCCAACGGAGGCACAAGTGCAATGTTTTCTAGGCGAATCCTCTTCGGTGATCAATCCTGTACACTTTTCAGAAATTTTGCGTTTTTTCGGATAGAATGTCATAACTCAGATGAAGCTATACAGGGAGTAAGGACATTTTAATCACAAACATTTAAAATCAATTATTAACTCATTCCGCGGTGTTTTCTTAAAAATAACTTAAGGAAAGCTAAAATTAAAGTCTTCGGGTCCACGTTCAGGGGTTCTCCGCTTACATTTCGCGTAGACAATATGTCTTGTTTTGTTAACTATATCTTTACGTCGTCTAATACAGACAATCGTCTTATCGTATATTTATGCAACTCAAATACTACTGAGTTAAGACATACTTCCGCCGATTTAAATGCCGTTGCGGGGGCTGTGGGGGATATTAATTCGCACGTTCTACGTTTCGCATTTTTTGTTATTTACACTTCGGTTTGTTTTCTTCTTTCTTTTATTGCACGGGTAACTGTTACGACATTGATTCTCCGGACAACTTCAAACAATAAAGAGCCATTTTTGGACATGCATACATTGTCTACATCTAAAAATTTGATGTATTTTCAATAGCATTAGACCTGCCTATAGCGGTCCCGCGAATAGCGGATTTGTAATCAACCGTTCAATCCAATTTTAAAATATTTAGAACACGGGCCCTATGCCTATTAACCCTATATTTTTTTGACAATCTCTAGGTCTCTCATTCATTTTTCTCTCTCCCAAATGCTGACAGGCATACCAGAAATATTCGTTTTCCCATAAATGATTTATGATGTTTTAACCAAGCTTCGTGAAAAATATGAGAAGAATCAACAGAAGCAAAACAGTGTCCTGCAATTCATATTTTATCGAATACACTACATTAAGATAAAGAATTGCAGGCCTATGTTTTGAGACGTAGAATTTCAATCATATCATTAACCTTGAAGCCGCAGCTGTATTTGCGAGATTTCATTTTTTCCTTATCAATATAGCCGTTTGGTGCTATTTGTGGATATGTACATTATTTAAAGTTATTAATCTATCACGAATTCTCATTAGCTCATTCTTAGTTACTTTTAAATTTAGAGTCAATTTTATATTAAATGTTAAGTAAACAGCTCACGCGGATTAAAGAAGGTTGGATGCCAATTGGACGAAATTATCGATTAATTTCTACCTCCCTTTAAAAAATATACGTTCTGTTCTGAGTGTGAGCCCTCAGGAAAAATAAGACGCTCAAAACACAACACCACTCATTAAAATCATGCAATTATTTGATCGATTTGAATGGGATATTGATCATTTTGATTGCTTTGAAGCGTTTTAACGATTTATGAGCGTTTTTTGAGTGATATAAGTGAGTTTTTAGCTCACCTGAGCACATCGTGCTCAAGGTGAGATTTTGTGATCATTGAATGTCCGTCGTCTGTCGTCTGTCGTGCGTCGTCTGTCGTCATGCGTCAACAATTTAAGTGTTTACACTCTAAGGGCCACATTTATGATCCAATCTTCATGAAACTTGGTCAGATTGTTGGTAAGGTCACAAGGATGAACCCTATTGAAAATTGGAAGGATCCGTGCCATATCAAAGGAAAAGGGGTCTTAATGACAATTTTATTGTTTACACTCTAGAGGCCACAAATATGGCCCAATCTTCATGAAACTTGGTCAGAATGTTGGTCAGGTCACAAGGATGAAGTCTTTTGAAAATGGGAAGGATCCATGCCATTTCTCGGGAAAAGGGACCTTAATGACAATTATATTGTTTACACTCTAGAGGCCACAAATATGGCCCAATCTTCATGAAACTTAGTCAGAATGTTTGTTAGGTCATGAGGATGAACTCTTTTGAAAATGGGAAGGATACGTGCTATATCACGGGAAAAGGGGCCTTAATGACAATTAAGAGCTCCAGATGCCAGAAGTATGGTCCAATCTTCATGAAACTTGGTCAAAATGTTTGCCAGGTCACAAGAATGAACCCACTTGAAAATGGGACGGATTTATGCCATATCACAGGAAAAGGAGTCTTAATGATAATTTACTTGAAATAACTCTAATGGCCTCAAATATGACCAAAACTTTGTGAAACTTGGTTTTATGTAGAAATTATCTTCTTTATGACATCTGCCTTTTTACTTGATGTGATGTCCAAGTGATCAAAGAGAGTCAGGTAAGCGATCTAGGACCATTATGGTCCTCTTGTTTAATGAATAGTTGGGGAGCCGAGCGAGTGGTTTTGAATGGGTGAGATGGAATCAATTTCACGATATTTATAACTGCACCAGGATTTTAGCATGGCGATACTGATATTAACTTTAGTCGAGCGCCGTGTATGTTTCATGTAAGGAGCATTTCAGGATAAACTAGAAATTGAATAGGAGAAAGCAACCCAGAAGGTTCCATTCGATTCTTATTTAAATATTTATCATACATGGACGCTTTTTACCTAACAAAACTCACATTCTATTAATTATTTTTTTATTATATTAATCGTATGTAAATAAATATACAGGATTAAATTTTGAATCGCGCAGTTCTGTTGTTGTTGTTGTTGTTGTTGCCATCAGAGTTGTCCTATAATTATTCATCTTGTTGTTCTGACACGAAACGGGCGACAGATATTTTTTTATCAGAGTACGTTTGTAAAAGGTCGTTTACTTTCCATCTGTTGCGCTTCAAAGAGACCTTTTTTGAAAGTGCAAAAAGTGAAGATATGGCATGAAACACCGAGCAGCACTATATTTCTCCGTCGTTTGATTGTCATACAAATCACTGAGGTAGTGTTAATGGTGTTGAGACACGAATGAATTCTGTTTTTTTGGATAAGAAAAAGAGCAAAAGCCTTAATACACTCGCTTAACTATGACAACAAGTAAAAAAGCCTTTCAAACGTTTCCTTTAAAAGCCATTTATTCACAATAATTTCCAACACCATTTCTGACGCCGTCATATTGCATTTGGTATCGCGATGGACTAATATTTAAAAGGTTCCGGGTTCAATCCCAGACGGCGGCACTCATTCTTGTCGAGTAGCTGACGTAACAGTATTGTAAAGGAACTATGTAACTCCTTCAGTAGGACGAGATGATGTGTACCTTAAAATCAGGTGCTTTAGGCTGATTTATACATGTTATTATATGTGAAGGAATTAAAAAATTGCAAAGATATGCTTATCTATTTCAATAACATATTTCTTGAAAGCTAAGTATTTTACAAACAATCTACCAAGTTTTACCCCACAGGGAAATGTCCCGCTGATTTTTTTCTTAATCATATATAATATAGATAAGGGGTCGAACTTCATTTTGGAACGAATATCACCCGGCACGAATCGAGAGTCGATTTCTAAGTCAGTTCTTACCCAACCTGCATGCACAATACACCATTTCATAGCTAAATCGATAAACTATCATTCAATACTAATTTCATGACCAAACACACTCCACTTGCGAAAGCGAACCTAAAATGTCGTGAGATTTAACGTCAATTTCGCATCTCGGACAAAGGTCTGCACAAAATATTACTGGGACAAACGTTCATACAGACGCCACAATCATTGGTGTTTACTCTAGTTTCAGGTCGTTAGCATACAGATAACCAAATCAAACAATGTTATTTATCTCGTGAGATTTTAGATAAAAAATAAATACAGAGTCCGAACGGGCCCGTCTCTCTTCTGTGACGAAAGATTTCATTGGCTACCGAAAATCAGTGAAGATGGTTTCCCGCGTCGTAAAAATGGAGCTAATTGGATCAGCTGTTAAACCCGTCATAAAATGAACTATAAATAAACTTGCATTGATAATCGGAGAAAAACAGAAGCTCAATTTATGCCACCAATTTTCAAAACAAACTGTTTACAAAATGGATATATAATCCAGTCAAATTATGGTAGGACCCAAAACAAATTGCAACAAATCAATGTTGTTGTTTTTTTTTACATCCATAGACATATCCATTTAACATATACAAAGTATATAGTAATTTATTATAGTAGTATATTAGTAATTTCTACTACATTATTCTTTGATTTTAATTAATGTAAGAGAAAAAAGAAGGATAATTAGAAACATTATAAAATATAACCAGAAATCATTTTTCTAAGAGAACATGAAGAATAATTTGGGTTGAGACACATAACTTAGTATCTTTTTAAAGCTTCAATGGGTTAAAGTTTAAGACATATTATTTCAAAGATTAGACAAGTTTGTACAACCGAAAACTTTTGATTTTAATTTATCTGAAATTACAACAAAATTTTCTATAAAATTTGATCGTAATGCAGCTGTGGTAGCCCCCCACCCCACCCACCACCCCCACCCCCACCCCCTGTAAGTTTATCGAATGACCAGGGTTTCAGTGTCGTATCTTACTTTTGCAAAGCCTCTTTTAAAGTTTTAGGTAAGGTGATTTCAGAATTTTAAAAGTTTCTATGTGTCATTGTTATGCTGAATTAAAAAAGAAATGTATTGGTTACATTAATACCTTCATTTTGAAATGTTTGGAATTGAAATTTCAGAAAATTATTATTAGACAGACAGATCATAGTCAATTTCATTATCCAATTTTCCTCAAATGCACAAATGGACGTTATTATAAAAGAAAATGTGTCAAACTAGTCCTGTACCTCATCAACTCCCACCATTTCCAGCATATTTCACACAATCTGGTAACATTGAAAAGGAAAATAATCAAGAAAAAATAAGCTGATGACAATGTTGTCAAAATAATTATTAGACTAAGGAAACATTTGATTTAATTTAAATTCATTGACTACAAGCAGAGTTTACATGAGCAGATGTTGGACACATGGTCTTTTGTCATGAAACAATTGCCTGTGGGATAGACAGACAAACGAAAAGGTCGAGCCAATGAAACAATATTGTTTTGACCTTGTTGATAAGGGTTTATATGAAAATGTTTCAATACCAGAAGCTATTTATCTATTCATTCTCATGTTAAATCAAGTGGGTAGGGCTAGATTAATTTGAATTTGTCTTTTCATGTTTATAATGCCCTACATTTTACTCAAACCATTGATAAAAGTTGTGGTTAAATTTCTAGTGGTTATTCAAAGGCTATTTGATTTTGCTTGCATAAATCAGTTTTATTCTAGGTATATCACACAATATTCTCATTAAATTGGTTGTACCATAGGCATTACTAGTGGGTATCAAAATGTATTGAAAAATCAAAATACTCATTTTCCGATTGGCCTTCTTTTAGTATGTCATCTAGGGAGGGTCAAGCTACTCAAAAAAGCAAAGGACGCTGTTGTTGCAATTTGTTTTTGGTTGAGGCCATATTTCGCTATTTTGACTGGACTAATATGAGTTGGAAAAAAAGTAGATTTTGCAAAAATATGATAAGAAGCAATCCGCGCAGATCCGCTCTAATTGTGCTTCCTCATTATTAAAAGTAAGCATCCCTTATCATACTGAAGAAAAGAATTCAAACAAGACTGCTAATTCCGGTATGTGCAGTCTTACCTTTCATTCGGAACATCACTCGGCAAATCTCACGATTAACCTCGGATGTACAAAGACGGACTATTTTTAAAAATTATGGGAAAACCTTGGAAAAACTCGATGACGTCAGTTAAAATGGCGTAAGGCCTCGAAACTGTGAGTGAAAACATTCGACGTAGTCAAATTTACTCGTTTAAATCACTGACGTGAAACCCTCGAATCCTAATAAAAAAAATCTTTCGATTCTTAAATAACGGCTGAAAAAATCTTCATTTTTGAGAATGATTCGTCATTCTCAAAAATTAATATTTTCAGCCGTTATTTACTGTAAAAGATATAAATCTGCCGTGCTAGTTTTTCTTACACTGTTTCCGCCTAACAAAATGCCCGATTTTGTTACATACCCTTCCGCATTACATACATCCGAGGTCTGTTGCTGTTTACGGAAATGGCCGATTTTTCAGTCGTTATTTAAGAATCTAAAGATATTAATATAAGGATACGATGGTTTCACGTCAGTGACTTAAACGAGTAGCGTTGGCGACGTCGAATGTTTTCACTCAAAATTTCGAGGGCTAACGCCATTTTAACTGACGACATCGAGTTTTTCCAAGGTTTTCCCGTAATTTTTGAAAATAGTCCGTCTATGTACTTCCGAGGTTGATCGTGAGATTTGCCGAGTGGTGTTCCGAATGAGATGAGTTTAATACATCAAGATGTCTATTGAAAAATAACCGAAATAATAGAGCCTACGTTCAGTATGATAAAACATGCCAAACAATTTGCAAATTATGTCCCCATGTAAGTGCACATGCAAAGTGGGGTATAATTAGCAGACAGTTTGCATCTTTTTGCCATCCTAAACCCAGGACATTTTTTTATGTTAGTCAGTCTTTTGATGATGCATTTCTAAATTCCAAGGTAGACCCTCTTCTCATGACTATTGGTAACTGATATGGTTGTTACATCAACATCTGGAAAAATTCACGGATGAAAAATGAAAAACTGTAAAAGCCATTTCATTTCGATATAGGATTTTTTCTCGGTAAATAGTATTACACAGAACTCCAAACTTTTATGGTAAGTTTGTGTCAACTTTTATTCTTTTTGGGATCGAACTTAGAACCCTAATGTTTTTGGGTGTTCGCTGCGTCATCAACGCCCTTATGGCCACAACTCGCGCCAGTGTTTGTTTGAATGGGTTTCTTCGCGTTTAACAATTTGTCGTTATATCACAGCGACTGCAGCGCACAATTATGGATACTTGTATCCTGCTGCTAACCCACTTAGGATTACGATTATCAACCCATTGTTGGCTATGCCGGCGTCTATATGCATAATTCGCATTCGGAACACCACTCGGCCAATCTCACGATCAACTTCGGATGAACGTAGACGGACTATTTTTAAAGATTATGGGAAACCCTTGGAAAAACTCGATGACGTCAGTTAAAATGGCGTTAGCCCTCGAAACTGTGAGTGAAAAACATTTGACGTCACCAACGCTATTCGTTTAAGTCACTGACATGAAACCATCGTATCCTAATATAAATATCTTTAGATTCTTAAATAACGGCTGATAAAAATCTAATTTTTGAAAATGATTCGTCATTCTCAAAAATTAAGATTTTTCAGCCGTTATTTACTGTAAAAGATATAAATCTACAGTGCTAGTTTTTTTTTACACTGTTTCCGCCTAACAAAATGCACGATTTTGTTACATACCCATCCGCCTTGCATACATCCGAGGTCTGTTTCAGTTTACGGAAAATCCGAGTGATGCTCCGAATGGCATAATTCATAGTATTAACGGGAGTCCTATGTATTTGACAAACTTATCCTTTATGTTTGACCAACTTTTTGGTTTTTTATTAAACTTGAGAATACAGTGTTAATGAAAAACACTATAGTGTGGCGCCTTCTGTATTCCCGTAGGGCCTTCTTGTTGAAATTGACTTTTGGGGTTTTATTGATTGTTAAGGTATCAAGCAACCGCAAATTATGCGGGTCAAAGTTTTCCCGGGATTGTTCTTCGATTTTATGTGCTCCCAAAGGAGTCAAAATTAGCAAAATTTCCTAATATTTTCCTAATACTAGGTTCAGGAAGGACGCCCTTTCTTCTAACATTGTTTCTTTTGGTTTTCAATGTTATTAGTGTAAGAGCACGTTAGAAAATTTTAAAAAAATGTATTTCAAAAGCCTTTAGATCATTACTAAGGCTCTCACAGAGCCTAAAAAGCTTTATTGTGGGGTGTTTTCCTATAAATTGGTTAAGGAAAATGGTCGTTTAAGGTGGAAGAGGACAATAGCATTTTTTGAGATAAGTGAATAATTTTGGTATATACATAAACTCCGAGTTAGTGTGATATCAACGGCGTATATTTCTTCAATTTCAATTTTGAAATTACGTTACCATGACGTCGTAAAAGTGACGGTTTGGCGCGCTTTCTACAAACTATCCTTCCCCCATTTAAATACGCAGTGCGATTTAATACAAGATTATTTTCTTCTGAAAATTATACCAAAATGAAGCTAAATGAATGATTATAACGAAAATTCCATATTAAAACTTTTGTAACTAAATATATAGACGTAAGAGTTACTTGAAATCAATTTTCACATTTTTTATTGTCCAAAAATTTCCCTTTTTACAAAATTTTATAAAATTGGCCGGATGAATGTATTTCAAACTTTTATATTAATTTATACAATTCTAATTCGATGAACAGGATTTTTTTTAAAAAACTTTCATCGTGCTGATTTTTTAAAATTTGGATTTAAAGTTTGTAATTTTGCCGGTAAAACCATGACGTTTAGGTTAAAATAACACCTAATATTTTCCTATGTTTAATTGAATTCTTTTGCGATCCATCGGAATAAAAAGATAAAAAAAATCACAGATGTGTTCAAAGGTCTTTGGGGAAAGGACCCTCAAAATTTTATTCCAATACATTGAGAACTTCGCGCTACACACGATTTTACCTTACACAAGTGTGACTTCAATAAGTTTTACTTCGACGTCGCTACAAATGAAAATTTACTTTTTCAAGTTTATTTCTCAAGCTCGACGTTACCATTAATAAGCACATTCAAAGACTATTTGAGGGTCAAGTGATACTATTTGAAATAAAACGGGAAAACCTCAATACATGAAAAACGAAGAATCTTTTTGACATTTATTTTTTCTATATACAGAAATCAATCAAATACTTTTTGGGAAGTCTGTCAAAAAAAATTAAGCGAGTTTTACGACGCACCGCGTTTGTCTTTTTCCAACTTTCGACGTTAGGGTAACAAACTTTAATCCCCAATTGCAAACATTCCGTACGGTTAAACGTCACAAAAAGATTCGAGCATATGAAAAGGAAGCTGGACAAAAAATATCAAATTTCAAAAAAAAATCATAGGGCCAAGTTTTTTTAAAAAAAAAAAAAAAGTTTAAAGCTATTTTTTCGGGCCGCAAAAAAGTGAAAATTCAACTTTAATTCAATATCGTGTATCTATCTATAACAATGTTCTAATTACACGCCAATTTTCCCAATTTATTCAACTTTATTTTGTCATATTCCTTTGATTTGAATCACCTTCAATACGATCACGGTAAGCGTTTAAGATCGCGTTGGGTCATTTATGAAAAACGCGCGAAATCGTCATTTTAACGACGTCATGGTAACGTAAATTCTAAATTGAACGTTAAAAAGCATGCACCGTTGAGATCGCACTAACACAACGTTTCCATAGATACCAATATCTGTGCACTTATCTAAAAAAACGCTATTGTCCTCTTCCACCTTAATAAGAGAATTTTTCTGAAGTTCTGTTTGGTATAAAGTGTGGGTTGACGTTGGAATTCTTGCAAATCCATGATCTCTATGCTAATTTCCTAATTTAATGGACTCTTTTGACAACCCGTACGAACTAATATCGGTGTTTTTTTAATCAGGTTCACGCACAAAAAAAATCATTGCGTTATCCAATTACATTCAGCACATTGTATTTACGACAGCTTTGGTTTTATAAAAATTCAGCCAATATCTAAAAGTCTAATGTACCTGTTGATTGACTAGCAAATTAATTCAACTAGTTAAGTAGAACAGAAGGTAGAATTTCAGAAATCCATTTGATAACAAGGTGACAAATTATTACAAGATACGCCAGATATACTGCTGGATGTTCAAGTATAAATATATAATACGTACTAAGTGTTTATAACTATACCAATATCTGTATGATAACATCCCGTATGATATTTTTTATGATATCACATAGTTATTTTTGAACAAAGGTAGAATGCGGTTATTTTAGAAACTTGCATTTCAGTAGGAAACATCGTCGAAAACAAGAAAAATAGAGGTTATAAGATAAATATAATACGTACTAAGTGTATTGTATAAAAAATATCTAACTCGGTTGTGAGAATTTATAATTGTCTCGGCAATTTTCAATTCTCCCAACCTCATTAGATATTTTTTTCATATAATACACTAAGTACGTATATATATAATACATACTTAGTGTTTTGTATGAAAAAAAAAATCTAACAAAGTTGGGAGAATTGATCATTGTCGAGGCTCTGCCGAGACAATAATCAATTCTCACAACCGAGTAAGATATTTTTTTCATACAATACACTAAGTATTTATTATATTTATCTTATAACCTCTATTTGTCTTGTTTTCGTCAATGTTTCTAACAGAAATGCAAGTTTCTAAAATAACCGCATTATATCATTGTTCTAAAAATAACCATGTGTTATCATAAAAAATATCATACGGGATGTTATCACACAGATTTTTTTTTATAGTTTTAAGATAATATATATTAAGCTGCAGTTCATTTTGTCATCAATGGTATTACTTTCGCATGTGATAGGTAATCGAATATTTCTTCTCTTAAGGATAAGTAAAACTCTCACAAGTCTTGGTACTATAAGATGCTTAAGTAAACGTGAAAGGTTACGAGATGTTGATAAGAAATTCATAGATATGATAAAAAGGAATTAATTGCCCAAATTCACGCGTTGCTGGAATATTATTTTTGAACGAATATGCAATAAAACCATTTATACTTTGATAACACGCCATTTTCAATGAGAGACCGACTAGGGGCTCTTTTTAATGCTTTGTTCTATTTTTCCTGTTCACTCATGAAATTTAAGTCAAAATTTAATTGAGTCATGTTGAATTCTTGACAGATCGAAATAAATGTTATGGAAAAATAGTTTACATGGTAACGTAAGTTTTACCTGGAGTATTTGCACGCCGTTCAAAGAATTCAGAGGGAAAAAATGCCACGCCTTGCCGCACTCTTATTTATATTTCAATCAGGATTTTGCGAACAATTTTAAAGGGCAACCCCAGGCACATTTTGGCAAAGTTTCATTGACATTTGACCAGTCGTTCAAAGATAGCAGAGTAAAAATTGCCCTTTTCCTCTGATTTGGAAACGAATCTCGAAGGCTTTCTTATGAACATTGACGCTATTTATCCATACCTTTTTACAATTTTAACACCAGTGTTTTCCCACGTAAGTAAGGAACATTTGATTCTTGTAAAATTCCAATGTCGAATTCTTCCATCTGATGAAGAGATTGTCATAGTCAATACTGTGCACAACTCTTTTAAACAGACAAGCAAAAATTGACTAAAGAGGTATTTTTCTTTAACTTGGTTAAATATGATTTAATTCCGCCACAGAACAGTAAAAAATTCTTTCTTTTCATTATTCTCTACAAGTCTTAATAATGCGACATTTCTTTTTTGGTTCAGTATATGTAAACAACTATTCTATCTTATTTTGCGTGTGTGAGTTGGGGCGAGTAAACTCTTTGCGATGCAAATAACGCGTGCTCGATTAATTATTTTGTTCTAAACTTTGTTACAAGAAACTTAGGATCAATTACCTTTCTATTAATCTGATATATGGATGTAAAACAGACATAGTTTATATGACATTTTTCTTCCTAACTGTTGTTGAAGCAGGTTCGACTTTTTACTACGCGTTATTAATTAAGTGGTCGTTTTATCATGAAGTGCTGTAAAAGGAAATAAATACTATGTTTTTAAGTCTCACTTTAGCGGGCTCGAAATTCTGCGTTATTAATAAACTGACAGGGCGGGGCTTAGCCGTGACGTAATTTGGCGAGTTAACTTTTAATTTTTTGTGTTCAATGAAAAGTTAGTCGGCAATAATAGTGAACGCGTGCAAATAACTGTATCCTAAAACCAAAATGATTCACGTGCTTAGAGAAAGTGAAAAATTTCATCGTCGGGTTAACAAAGCCTCGTAACTTTAGCTTGGACAAGCTGAAGTAACGAAGGTTTGGTATGGCGACAAATTTTAGAGGTAAATGATAATGAATAAAGGCTGATTTACCTTAACCTTAAGTGCATCGACCCGTTACTTAGGCTCCGCCTCGCCAGGGGAAAAATCATGGATTATGCTCATGTTTTGCTATATGAAAAAACCTATTCATTTATAGGACCAACACAATTAAAAGATCAGACAAACACCATTGAATTTGGAAAAGCTTGTAAATTTACGAACTTTTCTATCTTCAAAGATGTATTTCTGTTTTATGGTATGACCTACGTCGCGGGAGTGAAATAACCCCGTTGAATATTTTTGATATTACCCGGGTGTTATTACACTAGTGGTATAACTATGCAAATGAGCTCAGAACAAATAACAACGCTATTTTGTAACCACGAAAATGACGTCACGATGTAATAAGTTTCGAGAAAAATTGAAACGTTGAATTTTCAAGAATTTCGACGATTTTTCGCAAAAAGTCGGATTACATTGTAAATAGAATATAAAATTCGTGCTCATAAAATACCGAATTTATTAAACTCGTCATCTTAAACAGATAAATACTCGGCACAGCCTCGTTTTTATCTGTTTACAGATGACTCGTTTGATAAATTCGGTATTCCATGACCACTCATTCAATATCCTCTATTTATTCCCTCACTTTTAGACAAGTCATATTTCTAAAATTTATTGTATTGTAAATGTAAGAATTAAAAAGATATAATAAATGAATTATGTTGGTCCTATAAGTGAGTAGGTTTTTCTTGAAGCAAATAGTAAGTAAAGTTCGAACTCACCACAGTGATAGGCCTACAATAGAAGTACATTTCATGAAAACATCACTACTTAAATAAAACCGCGTTTAATATTAAACTTTTCTTTAACACTTTAATCAAGAGTATTTTTGTCATTGTCGAAAAGGAAAAATCGGGACCAGTGCGTTTTACACATTGTTATTCGCCTATTTACCTTCCACATTAGTTTCGAATGTGGAAATTTAGTTTTTGTTCCTGATTAAGTTCAAATTGATTTTAAAACTTATACAGAATTGACAGGAATTGTTCTTGGACAGCCATCTAAATGAGTGAATTTTTAATCTTCTATACAGACTAAGATTGTTGGGGAATACTAGTTTGACAAATTCTCCGAGTTTCTGTATCAATTTTTCTAGAATATATTTACAGATGAATAGATTCGACGAGCTTTCTCTATCGTACGCCGAGGACATGAAAAAACTGTCCGACAGATATCAACGTCTACGCGATCTCGACTTTTTTGTCTTGGATAATTCTATTCGAGAGAGTACGGTTGGTGCGCTACGGGGTCACACTCCTGAAAACAAGATGGCGATATATGAGGAAGTCAAGAAATGTGGTTTTGGGAATTACATCATCGCTTCATTCAATCACATGACTAGAGTTGACGATGCGTTTTCCAAACAGCTTGTGGATCAGGGAGAAGATCGAGATTGTCTTTGGGCATTCTCAGAAATAACTGACAGTAAGACCACAGGCTATTGTTTTATGATAAGATTCTGTCATATCCGTTATCACGTAAGACTTATATAGTTACATTTATGACAAAATCGAATCATTAAATAATTTTCTGTGTCTAAAACTAAAGAAATAAATTCTGCTTACCATATAAAAATGCTTAAAGAAACGTTAGAGAAACGACACGCCGCTTCAGACGTTCTTATGTGTAAAAGCAACTTTTTTTGTCATTTGCGAACGTTTTGCCATCGTGAAGACTGGGTGGTCTCGTATTGGGATTTCGAAGGAAAGTCACCGGAAAACACATTGTGCATTAATGAATAGTTCCAAATGCAGGCCTATGCAAAAATTTATTTGAACCTTGTACATGTACTTTCTTTTGTCGTCCGTATACGTGAGAATAAGCTGTAGTAACGAAGTAAAAGTCGTTTTATGTTCATAAATATATATTTAGTAGATAAATGACGTTGTGATATCAGAAGGGTGTGTCATGACAGAGGTCAAGGGTTTGACCCTTCGATCTATCGATTCAAGGGTAGGCCCGGATTCTCTGTCCACACCTCTTGATCGACGTTAGTTATCTGAAGAAAAGTACAGTCAATATTGCTCGAACGACCACGTCTAATCAGCGACTAATTTTAATTAACGGCCACCACCAAAGATCCTTCTTTTATGTATAATCTCTGAAAAAGTTGACACTCTTAAACAAGCAATTGTTTCATTTTTAATCTTATGATGAAAGAACCCATTAGAATCGTCTCAATGAGACGATTTTTATGGGTTCGAACATAATAGGATTCAGTAAGACTTATTCGACAATCTATATATGCTTTCATAATGACCGACCTGTCTTAATTTTCATGAAATTTTGTATTAAGAGGCCATTCCCATAAGCGACCGTTTTTTTGATGGTTCCCAAATTAGTCACATTCGACAATTTGTACTGTATACGTAATTTGTCTTTCAGGCGTCAAGAATAAGGTACCAGACACGGAAACAATACCAATTGGGCTGCGTAAAATGAAAGAGGTCGGGTTGTACAATGTTATTCTTGAAATCGACCTTGGCGACTCGGTGTACGACTTTACCAAAATATCGATCGATAACATGTGTGAACTGATGAAAAAGTTGGTCACGTGGTGTCATGACAACCTACACGAAAAGGCTAAGGTCACGTTCAATCTTCGGGACATTCCAGACGTTATAGCTACGCACGGTGATCGTCTGTTTAAAGTTGTGGATTTCTTGGCGAAGTTACCACGAAGACTTCGACTGTTTGGTATTGTATTCGAAGAACCGGGCGGCAAATCGTTGCCGCAAGAAGTTGGAGCGTGGGCCAAGTACATACGAAAAGTGATGGATGACAACAATTGGGATGGGCATTTACTAGTACATGTACATGAAAAATACCATTTCAGCGAGATAACAACGCTGGAGGTAATAATACATTAGAAATTAATAACATGAATTGTTCATTCATTTCGGGTATTCATATGTCGATTATGATAATGATGAATACAGAAATATTTTTTAATAATGATTATTCGGAATTAGGATTTTTTTATTTTGATTAGGTGGGGGGCGTCACCTCTTTAGGCGGCCGTTTGCTGAGGCGCTATCTTGGTAACCGTATTCCCTTCTCTGACCTAGTCCATTTTTCATTTTTTTTGCCATTTAATATTATTTTATGTCCAATGGACTCTCTATTCTAGCCATTTTTAGTTTTTAGCATGTTTACTGCGATTGTGCCCAAAATGATAAGAATTTATCTTAAAATTTGCTATCGACTCATTTATAGCATCGTAAAAAACATTTGATGACAAGTAATAGATAGAGTGCATTTGAAAGTAGATTGTTTCTTAAGCCAAATCTAGATTGTCTTTTTAATGAATTGACATTATGATAGAAAAATGTGTCATTGTTTTTCTAATAATTCCTTTTCTTTCGTGGTAATAATGTATTGGGTTGGACAGGTTGTGCTTATGTGAAAGCTGGGGCAAACACCAGTTAATTCTTTAAAGAGCCATGATATTAGGGATACTAGTTATTTTCCAGGCTTTAATGAATGGCTGTACTGGTGTTTGGGCGAGTATAATCATTGAAGGTGCTGCCTTGGGTAACGCGGCATCGTCTGTGACCTTAATGAATCTAATACGACTTGGAAACAAAAAGGTTTTGAAGAAGTACAACTGTACCAAACTGCGTGAAGCTGCGAATAATGTGACTGTGTTGACAACGGGCAGTAAACCGCACATAATACAACCAGTTTATGGTGAGAGGGCGTTAGATATGGTGTTAGACATGTCGAAGGACGAGTTTGACATGGCGTCGTTTTTCGGCGAGGAAGCGCCAATAAGAATGACAACAATGGCTTCAGCGGAAATGATCAAAAAGAGGCTCATTGATGAATTTGGTGAGGAAGATCAGTTTACTATTGACATTGCGGCAAATATGAAAGAAGTGATGCTTCGAGATCTGAACGTTAACAGGTAGGGTATAAAGCAGAACATCTTAGTGTCTTGCAATATCCATATTAGCGGATCGAGGTTGGGAGAATTTATCATGACGAGGCTTTATCGAGTCACGATAATTTCTCACAGCCGAGACCAGATAACATTGATATTATAAAAAAACTCCAATTTTATTCTATTTATCATGCAGTCATTTTTATCACTTTATTATAATAAACCCTATAAAATCAAAGGAATTCAGGTGAAAGTGTATGCATTTTTTTCTAAAAATAGAATACCTGATGTCATGTTATGTTATCAGGTAGGTGATATTAGTTTAATACATACTTCATTGCATTATAAATTATAAATAAAGTATACTTTGCGAATCACGATATAGGGTGATCGATATTTTCAGCGACAACCAAAGTGACATATCTACAGCTCGGATAAGGATGACGATACGACATGTTGGTCCCCCCACCGACTTCACTTAGTTACATCGTCAAATGGTCACTTAACTCAATCAAAACCATTCTAAATCGCTCACTCAGCGTTCCATCCATGCATTCCAGACACTCACTCAAACCATTCAAAAACGCTCCAAACTCACCGAAAAACATATAACAACAACTTCGTTCAAAATAAAAATAGCTGGGAAAAAATAATCGGGATTTCACTCATTTAATTGAAATTATAAGCGTGTGATAGGTTCTTGAAGAAATAGGGAGCTATCTATAGAACTTATATACAATTTTTATTAAAGGGAGGTAATCAATATTGCTAATTTTGTTCATACTGAACAAAATTGGCAATACTGAATTACCTCCCATTATATTCACTCAAAAGTCGCTCCACACCCTCATTCAAATTCATTCCTAAATCATTCCATAATCAATCACCTTGTCAATTTCACGATGTTGTTAACTGTACCTATCAGTTCGAACGAAGGTGAAAATATAGTCATCCGTTTTTGAAAGAATTGAACTCGGTTTATTAATACTCTTATAACGTATTGTATTCACTATGTCCCATAGAGTATCTGTATATTCGGGAATTACTGTATTACTACAGATGCATATACATGTATTTATATTTTTGTTATTATTTCGAAGGAGTCAAAGCTTAAGGTAGGAGTCCAAATGTTGTACTTGAGGGAAACTATTGTGTAAGAGAAAAAAAAGATGCTTGATTTGATTAAAATTTGTAATTGAGATCTTTTATTAATAAAATGTCTTTGTAAAATTCAAATTTAGATTTCTTTTTAAATCTGGAACTTTATTTAGGCGTTTAATCTGGCGTTACGGATGAGTTGCGCCTAAATAAATCTCAAAACTGAAAAATCACCAAATGTGGACATCGCTAATAAAAAGCCGTTTACAGAAAAGGAAAATTAGAGGTAATCATTCCTTTTTTCCCGTTTTAATTGACCATAGCATTACATGTAAAGTATTTGTGTTTAATGGCCATATTTGAACGATCCTCTATATTTTTCTTCCGTTTTTGTCTTTTAGATTTTATGTTTTAATTTTTGAATTACAAATTTCTTACTGTTGTTATCAATTTCGTTTATCACTATTAGAGAATCTACTATTATTTGCATTTATACTAAAGGGTTAATTCACGTTTTTGAGGGCGTTAACATTTGCAAAAACCCAAAAGGGTTTAACGCCCGCGTGCGAAGCGCTCGAAAAAACGGGAATTGACGCTATTATTGCATAAAAATTAAGACTTTGCTATTTATTCAAACAGAGGTTGCAAAATAATTCATAGGAACGCTTTAAAATTAGCTCTTAATCTTCTAATGTGCCAGAAGATAGCGTCATCCATGGTATCGCCACTTTTGTTCATACTGACGTTGCTTGGTAATTTTATGACGTCACAAAATTTTAACGCGGGAATAGGATCAACGTCTGTATTTGTGCTCTATAATAATGTCAAACAAAGAAACTGATAAAGTGTATAGGCCAAGACCAAGATTTTTAAGTAAAAAAGGCCGGGCGTTAACGGCGCGTGAGTTTTCTTATCAAACCACGTTTTCTCTCGTTAACGCCCGGATTTAGTCCGTTAACGTATGCCTATAACGACCCGAAAATGTTCATTTTGTGCAATAATTATTTTATCCTCATTATTCAGAAAGGAAGAATACATGAGTAAGTTTGGTCTGGCTGTCCTATTTGATCGTGCAGGGGGAAAGTTGACTGAATCTATGAGAGACATCATAGCCTCTGAAGAAGTTCAACAACCACACGCGAAACGTATTCTAGATGAAATACGAAAACAATGGGACGAGTGGGATTTGCAAGACGAAGTACAAGGGGACGAAATGCTACAGTTCGATTCGTTCTATAACGGCTTCATGGCGCCGTACTTCTCATGTTACCGATGCTCCGATACACTTAAAGCTCTACAGGCTCTCGACATGGACAACGATGGCTATGTAGATTGGAGTGAGTTTAAGGTGTACCTTCAGTGGGCTCTACATCAGTATCCAGAGCTGGAGACGGCGCAAGAGGTTCTCGATGTTGCTTTTCGTAAAGGGTTGATCCCGGCTATGAGAGATGAGATCTGGGCAAGGTCCGATGATTAGAATGTGTCCGGAAACACTTGTGTGTATTTACACTTATTTCAAGTACTAGAAAGCGAATCTCATCTTAAAGTTTAAGATTTATATAACTATGCAAATGATAAACTACTTCGTGTTAAGTTACGGACAGCAAAAAGTAGCAAGGCATTAGAAATGTGAAAGAAGTGTTTTCTTATCATTGAATGTCGCTGACACATAATATCTATTCAATTCGCTAGAAATACTTTGCCTTTTTTCATAAAACTTTATGTATATTCGGTGTTGTAATAAAATAAAATATACTCGTAACTTGTCGTAGGTCTATTTTTGTTGGTGTTGTTTTTTTTTTGTTGGTGTTGGTTTTTTTTCAATTTAAAATGCATGTATTCATCACAACTTCATCAACTACATAAACTACTTTAGAAGCATATGGTTGCAAGAAAAAATGTGATTGTGGGTTTTCTCACGTCAAAGGACATTTGTACCAATCTCATCAATTTCTAAATTCCGTTTATAAATCACTACGCAAAGAGCACGTTTAATATAGAAGTTTAATGAATTGTTTGTTTGCGAATGTAAGACCCTGGAAGATTGTAACGTCAAGTAAAACAAAACATTGTTGTCTGCATTTTTTAAATTTATTGAATAAGATATAATATATACATATATTTAAAACAAAGCAGTGTTACAAATTATTACCCAATCTCAGAAAATTCATATTCAAAACGCGAATTGACATTTTTCCATTATCTCTAGTAATTGTAAGCATTTCAGAAATTTTTTAAGGGAAAGATATATTACCCTTGGACTGAAAAAAGTTCATATTTTGAACTTTTCTCTTACATTTCTTTTGAATATTAAAAGTAGAAAGTTATGGTGGTAGAACTCTGCCACGAGGTATGAAATATTGATATCGTGAACTTTGATTCATAATGATGTTTAGGATCTGTCTTGAGAATTTGATAAAGACTATTTTTCTATTCTGGACGAGGTTCAGATCAACTTTCCTCACGCAGGATGGAGGAGTTATATATACCATGTCGCACATAAACAGCTGTTGTGTTTTTATTATAACAATTTTCCACCTTCACCATGGAAATGCCGTTTAAACGTTCTGTTAAATGACGTCATTTACAGAAATTCCTTGTTTATGTGTAAGGAAAGCATACTTTCATTATAGAAGACTAGAATGACTACGCCAGAAAAGGCTTTCTCGTATGTCTTGTCAAAATAAACCAACATAGAAAAATTGTAAGCTATGATTTAACGTGTTTTATAGAGAAACAAATTAAATATTAACCAGAAAAGTGTGGTAGCCATTTGACATAAACACCAGTACAAACATGGAAAACATAAACAAAACAAACAATTTTTTGAACAAGTTTATCCACCCGTCCCATAACCCATCAGTCTCGCCCTGGCCAGATTTTCGTGTTTGCATCGGGTACCATGTTTTCTCCTCGACCTTGTTAATGGCGTTTCTAGCGCCTTCCCATTTCCCTGGTCCATCTAGTCGCCATTGTGGTGGTGTGGCTGGGCAGAACATCACTTGATACCAAAGCTTGATATCCGTAAAGAAAAGATGCCATAGTTTAGGTTTGCATCCAATAAACTCCATCAATTCATCAATGTATTGGATGAAATAAATCTGGGTTGTATACCTAGGTGAGTCCACATATTTCTTCTTGATAAAATCTCGCCACTTTTCCACAGCCTCCTGTCGTTTTCTAATCGATGGTAGTTCGGATTGCTTTGCAAATACTCTTCCGGCCCATCGCGCCTGCGCCTCGAGCACTGGTGGGAGTGGCCCAAACGGCTGGACAAGACCAATCACAGCGAGAGTTGATGGATTGAGTTCTGTCGGCCAAACTAACTTGTAGAGGTAGGAAAAATGACCATCCCGCTGAATGATGGAGTCGTCTAGGAAGGGAAAGTTGTAGATATATCCGGTCCCGAGTATAACGACGTCAATGTCTTTGACCTCCGACCCATCCTTAAAAACCGCGCCATTTTCTGTGAAATATCTGACGTCATCGTGTATTGATATGGTTCCCAGCAGTACGCGATTCGGCAGGTCATCGCTAATGGTTACCGCGGCTCCTTCGAAGTTAAAATTCGGTGACAGACCATAGTTCTTGTGTCTGTAGCGATTGTTTATCTTGTAAAAGTGGTAGGGTCGCATCAGATTCCACGGGAGCTTCTGGCGGAATCTTGTGATAGCCAGGTGATCATATGGAACGCCGAAATCAGCAGCCCTCTGTATGCAGTATGTGCCCCGTCTTGTGCTGACGTAAACCTAAAATGGACGAAATCTTTGATTGTAAATTTGTATACAAGATAGTATTATCGGGATAATTTATCAGTTTCTTAAGATAGTGGAACCGTAATCGTTCCGCAACATTTCGGAACTCATGACCTTTCACAATGCATCGGTTAACACCGTCAAAGTTCACGACTTCCAAAATGTTTGGCAACTATTATGGGTCCACTATATTAATCAGGATGATTTGTGGTTTCTTGCACCGTCAATAATTACAGCCACAGCGAATGTGTACTAACAACGTTTTTGTTACCCACCAAGAAATTTTTCCTGGCATAAACAATATCAAAATTATCGATTAGAATACTTTTGACGATGACGGTGTATTTTTTTATTTATACACACAGTTCACTAATTAACCAATTGGGCTGATATTCACCTGTCAATCACCTAGTAATCCAGCCGGGAACCTTGGGCGATTCTAAGAAAAAGACCTTCGAAACGATTAGGGCGCAGCACTGAAAGCGCGTTAAATTCGCACGTGATGTTACATGGCGTCACAATTATCAACAATGCCACTTAAGATGACGTTGCATAAAACATAAATCAACGAAAGAATTAAATTTGGGATTTTATTGTTTGATATCAAAACGCAGAGTTTTACTGCGTTTTTGTCATCAAACTATAATGTCCCAAAAATCTGCATAGAAGACGACCGGATAGCATTAGAGAAATTTTCTTTTCCTCAAGTCTGGTGGTATCGAAGCAACGAGATTAGAAGAGCTCAAAGTTATTTTAGAAGAATTTATTTTTGTTTTGGTATTACAACGATATCATTTTATGATATAGGTGTTTATTGATAGAAGGCCAAGTTTCATGAAACCAAAATCGTTCGCGTGCTCGCACTATCCATTTGATAACAGAATGAGAGATTTTAATTATACTAATGTAATACATCGTTTTGTCAAACAAAAGCTCTATATCACATTTATGGTATTATTTCACAATAAATAGATTTTGTGAAACGATAGTTACCTAGTAGATCCATGGCGCCTTTTTATAAACTTTTTGCACATCTGTTTTTTTATGTTATACTAGCTTTTTACATGAATCTTTGATATGCAGATCAAACATATGTAAAAACAACAAAACGTGTTTTTAAGTTACTCTAATGTAATAAAAAAATCGAGCATGCATACAACACTGCGCTCAGAATGCAAAATCATTTTCAATCTCTTTGTACGCGAGTAGGAAGGTACTTTATACATTCTACTGTTTTCATAAACAAGGGAGACAGAATGGCCCTTAACCGCACAGCTGAACTTTATTAGTCCAGGAAACTTCATTTAAGATATTTCATTTAATAAGGAGATGATGTTCAAAGATTTCATAGTGAAATAAAGGCCTCACCATGCCAAAGCAAAATTTGTGTGCGTGAACAAGTTTTTTAAAAGGACACCGAAGGAATATTCTAGCCAAGTTCCATTGTAATTTGTTATTAAGTTGGAATGCGGAGCAATTCCAACTTAGATTTAACAAAACCGCAAAATGAACACAAGATAAATTCATTTCGGGTTTTTTGAGAACACACATCACGTGAACAGGATGTGAATACACTTCGGCCTATTTTGTATATCTCAACTTGACATAGACATACAGTTTATTTCATCAAAAGGAAATAATCCTGTACAATTACACAACTATCACTTCATGTATATTATTAACACGCTTATTCATGATTTAAACGGTATTTATTGAAATTTGCGTACGGATTTACTAGTATCAAATGTTTACATTACTATATTTGGAAATCATGTGATAAGTCAAGTCAAATAAGGTCAGCTATTGAAAATAGCACTAGCCAATCACGTGATCTGCTTATTTGGCAATGTCGCGACCAGGTTTCTCAGTATTGTGGACATAGCACAGGCCAATCACTGTTCTGCTTATTTAGTAATGTCGCGACCTATTTTCGTAGAATTATGTTATAGCTTCTTTTAAAGGTATAGTTTCTCTTTCTGAACGACCTTATCACACATTTAACTTATGACAAATAATTGTTATATTGTACATTTCTGTCTATAGTTGCGAAATAAAAATCTTTAGTTTTTCTTAAAGTGAAGATAAACTTTTAAAGTTAATAAATATTTTTGCAACATATTGTCGTTTGTTTTCCGTCATATTGTAGTTATCTACATTCATGAATGTTTCATTGTCAAAGCCCAAATAAAACCAAATAAAATCCTGGCCACCACATCCTTAATGGAATTATGAATATCTTTGCCCAATTGCATTCCATCACCAAAATAACTTGCCATTTGAAACAGACCTACTAGTTCAACTTGTTTTCTTCACATTCTAGCTCATCAACACGTTTAAGAGCACCATCATACAGTTAGTTACATCTTGAAATTGACATTCATCTCAATCAAAAACATTCTTAATCGCTCACTCAACGCTCAATTCATTCATTTCAAACACTCACTCAAACCATTCAAAACTCTCAAAATTACTCATCAAATAAGATCAACTTGTACATTCAAAATGAATAAAGCATTTTAGAGCGAAATCCCCATTTCACTGACATAATTGAAATTTAAAGCGTCTGATTGGTTCTTGGAGAAATATAAAGCTATTGGTGGAACACTCATGCATTTTTTATTAAAAGGAGGTTTTACGTATCGCTAATTTTGTTCATCCTGAACAAAATAAGCGACATTGGATTCCCTTTCTTTAATTTCACTCAAAACTCGCTCCGCTCACTCATTCAACATCATTCCTTTATCATTCCAAAATCGTTTACCTTATCAATGTTACGATGTTATTAACTATACCCCAACTCCGAAGTAGAGGAGCACATATTGATTTCATCATGTCTGTCTGTTAGTCCATTGACCTTTTGCTTTCCGTTAGCTAAACGGAGAAGCAATTGACCTGCAATAATGAAACTTTACACAAATATTGTCCATGACCCAAGGAAATACCCTTTTGTTTCGGGGTCATACATGTCACGGTCATAAGTTACCTTGAACTGTTAACAGTTTCCACTCTAACTCAACAACCAATTGACCCGAATAATAAAACTTGATACAAATGTTGTCAATGACACAAGAAAGGGCCAAATTTTGGAGTCGCGAAGGTCGAAGTTACAATTGAACTTCGTCCAAGAATTGTCTTGCGATTCCAACTCATGAAGTAAAAGACTTCCCTGCGAAAAAAGCTTTTCATCAAGGACAAAGCGCTTGTTTAGGTCCATTTTGCGACAATTCTAATTAAAAATGTAATTGATAACTCAAATGGAGCAGAAGTCATTTGAAAACTAACATAGAAACTGTTTTGAGTATATAAGTGTCCGCCTCTGCGTCCATAAGTCGGCTATATGGTCCATATCATTTTCTTCCATTTAACTCACCTGATTACTACGTGCTCAATGGGAGCTTTTAGGATCACCCTGACTCCGACGTCCGTCGTCCGTCGTGTGTCGTCAACTTTCCTAAAACTTCTTCTCCTAAACCGCTGGGCCGATTTCAAAAAAATTTGACAGAATGTTCCCTTGGTGACCTTCTTCAAAATGCTCAATTCTGATAATCCACAAATATGGGCGTGGTAAAGCGGGGCTTATTTTGAGCCAGAAATCTTTGAACGACATCTCCTCCTGAACCACTGGGCCGATTTCAATGAAACTTTACCAGAATGTTTCCTGGGTGACCCTCTTCAAAAAATCTTCGCTAAATTCTGATAATCCACAAATATGGGCGTGGTAGGGCTGGTTTATTTTGAGCCAGAAATCTTTGGACGACATCTCCTCCTGGACCACCGGGCCGATTTATATGAAACTTTGCTGGAATATTCCTGGGTAGACCCTTTTTAATAATTGTCCGTGAAATTTAGAATGGCCCATAAATATTGGCGTGGCAAAGCGGGGCTTATTTTGATCCTGAAATCTTTGAACAACATCTTCTCCTAAACCACTGAGCCCATTTCAATGAAACTTTTCCAGAATGTTCCTACGGTTACCCTTTTAAAAAGTTGTTTGCAAAATTTTGATTGGCCAATAAATATTGACGTGACAGGGCGGGCCTAATTTTTAGCCAGAAATCTTTGAACGACATCTCCTCCTGAACCACTGGGCCAATGTCTGTGAAACTTTACCAGAATGTTCCTTGGGTATCGCTTTCGGCAAACTGTTCACGAAATTTTGATTGGTCCTTAGATATTGGTGCAGCAAGGGGGGACTTATTCAAGCCCAGGACCTTTGAAAGACATCTCCTCCTGAACCACTTGGCCGATTTCAATGAAACTTTACCAGAGACCATCTTCAAAATTTCTTTGCAAAGTTTTGAATAGCCCATAAATATGGGCGTGACAGGGCATGGCTAATTTTGAGTCTCCTCTGTAAATAGTGGGTGGGCAGGGTCTATTATCACTGTTTATTCTTCGAATTATATTTCCTTTCAACAATTAGGCAAAATTGTATGAAACTTTGCCAGAAAGCTTTTTGGATTACATCCATTGGACAAATTGGACTCAGGACAGCGGTTTAGGACCATTTTGGCCCTCATGTTATCATTTTTTTACCATTAGCTGCAGGCCTGCATAGCGAATCAGGGGTTTAAGCGTCTCTCGTTGTTGAAATACATTAATTTGTTATACGCCCGGCAAAAGACGAGACGTGGTGGGCGGGAGGCGTGAGCTTCGTTAGTGGCTTGAGGTCACCGTCTCTTGAACGCATTCCAACTTATCAGTACTTTCAGTACTTTGATTATTATTAGGGAGGGTGTGTTTTTCAAGGATTTCCGGGACAAAAAGACCCCGTTCTGCTAGGGTCACTCAGAATTTCCAAAACATTTTTTGGAGAGGTTCAGCCTTTGTATATTCTGACATAATTTCATTAAGTTTGGTTAAGTGGTTTTGACAGAGGTGTCGTTCAAAGATTTTATAGTGAAAAGGAGACACCGTCTTTAATAGGATTACCGGAATTCCGCGAACACTTTTTGAAAAGGCTCACTGTAAAAAATGTTCTGGTAAATTTTAAGTTGCCAAGGGGTCTTCGCTAATAAGATTTTGCTAAATTGTTGACGACGGACGACGCTAGTCGCACAATGGACAACGAACTTATAGAGATCCTATTAGCTCCTACAGCCTAAAATAAGTTTTTAATTTCAGAATCTAAAACCCTTTGTGACCGTTTTGAAATATCTCCGCTGTATACGTATTTATAACGTGTACGGCGGGGTATCAACTTAAAAAAACAAAATTACGAACGTTTTCCTCTTGAACGCGGCTAAGGGCCCCAGGTCTTAGAAGAACTAGTTTCATCTAAATTCTGGATTTCTCTTAATATTATCGATATATTTTGTCGATTAAATCCATCTTATTATAATTTCCGGTGGATTAACGAGAAATATCGGTAGATTGTCACTTGATAATCTCATATCCAAATATTGTATTCCGCTTTCGTTGATGTAACCATATTTAACGTTATCTAAGCTAATGCCAGTATGCAAACGGCGCCATGTATTTGCCTAGTTATCACGTGCCAATAAAACACGCTTTAAGAAACTTTTCCTGGAAAATTTTCATACTTCGTATCATTTTTGCATCAAAGAATAGAATAATCATGTGTTTCCGAGTACGATAGAATAAAAGCTACATTTTTACTCGTGGCTTCGCACCTACCTCATTTTAATTGATTTTGGGAAAAAAATTTCACACTGCTAGACTTACGTGTTTGGCATGACGACTCAGCTCACACGACACATCCGCAGCTGAATTCCCGATCCCAACCACAAGAACGTTCAGGTTTTCATATCCCCTAAAATCCTGAAGAATAAAAAAAAATTGTTTTTTCCAATAAATATCATTTGTGCTTCGTCACGCGAAAGGGGAACATCGGGGAATCTTATAAATGAAAATTTGAAAGAGATTGGTTCCAGTAGACAACCAGATGTCGCATCTCAATACTTCTTATACAGGAAGGTAGAATGCCATTAAAGATTTAGAAAGTGGTTATAGGCTGAAAAGGTGCGATTCAAGTCAGCCTGCGCAGTTCGCGCAGTCTGACTTGGAACGACACTTTACGTACAACCCATATGGTCTCTTTTTTCTCTGACGGGTCACATTTCAAAAAAAAAAGAAAAAATACATCAATAAAAACAATAATGTTCGTATCATCAGATTAACAATACTAACAATGATGAATTAGGGAAATAAGTTGTTGGGCGTTAAAACTGTTGTAGCAATGCTGGAATAATGCTTATTTGCGAAAACATGCTCGTTCTTATAAGAGCACTATATATTTTCCACATGTGCATTGACAACAATCAACCTGCATATAAAGAAAATAACGTTCACCTTCTCTCGATGGCTTTGGTTCGTACATTTAATGTTATTTTTTGAACGGATTTATACAGAATAGAGAGCATTATTTTCACATGTACAAAATGTGCTGTTGTTGTTTCCAAGTATTTAGTATTTACAGATGGTCCTGATGGTCTCTTACCGTGTGAAGGACCAACTATTTTAAAGGCTCCCTCTATAAAGCTCACATGGTGATAAAAGTACGACAAAGTAGTGCGAGAAAAACGCAATCAGGGCACAGTTCAAACGATCAAATAATACTAGCATCAATACAAGGCCCCACTTTTTGTGCTAAAGTAAGAATTATTTTTAAAATATCAAGTTGAAATTTGAGAAAATTCTTAGTTTAGCATGCAAAAACGTCTATGATCGGGGGCAAAACTTATTAACATATTTCCAATTCAGTATCATACATAAGTATTCCTGGAAATTTTCAGTTGTCGTGTATTAGGCTAAGGATTGAAGTAGGCCTGAAGCAGGTGGCCTTTTGTTTAAACTTCAATAAACTATTAATCCCATCTTTATTTGCGACCTTTTTCGTGTTATTGGTCTGTTATTTAGGTCAGCTTCAGTGAGGGAACATGGATACATTGTATTTCAGGTAGTGGACCCGTAATAGTTTCGCAATATTTCAGTAGTAATGAACTTTAACAGTGTTAACCGAGGTTTCCTAATGATTTTAATTAGGAAACCTCGGTCAACATTGTGACATTGTGAAAGCTCATGAGTGCCGAAATATTGCGGAACTTTTACGGTTCCTCTACCTTAAAATGAAAATAGCATTAACCCTTCTCGTGTTGTTCACGGCTGTATACCGGCTGTACACACAGCTTTGGCAGACAGATCAAAATACACAGACACAGACATGTGGTCTGATCTCACATTACACCACCCACTTTACACTCAACTTTTGTGGCAAAACATTTATTCGAAGCATACTTGGTCAGTTGGCCAATACATTTTGAAGAGTAAATCGATGGCTCAGTGTTAAGCAGTTGTAACTGCCTATAACATATAGAAAGTTACAACTGTTTCTATCTAAATCATGCAAGTCTTCCAAAAGGCCGTAAGTATACCCGTTTCTTTGGTGCTTTTCTGTGGGTTATCGAGAAATAACGGCTCTGCCACTCGTGAAAATATAGCTTTTGTTGTTCTCTCAAAGTCTCATTTATGCAATAAAGAAATAGAATAATCGTTTGTTTTTCGAGTAAGATCGACTAATATTTCATTTCTCGAACAACATAAGCTTTATTTTAACTTGTGGCTATCACTCGCGAAAATATAGCTTTTGGTGTTCACTCAATGAATATAGGTCGATCTTACACGGAAACGAACGATTATCCTCTATTTTTTGATAGCTCCTCACCTTAAAATGATGTGTATGTATGACCTTTCCCTTGAATTTATCAAGTCCCTCAATGTGGGGTATGTTAGGTTCTGTGAGATGACCGTTACAGACCATTACAAAGTCGTATTTCTCCTTGGCCAGTTTGTCCTTTAATAGATCCCTGGTGGTCACTATCCATTGACCAGTCTCCTCGAAATTATCGGCCTTCTCCACTTTTTCTACACATGTCTACAAAATAAGTATCTCAATGTTATTTTGAATTTTTTTATTTTCAATTTCAAAAGAGTATCTAGTCTTTAACTAACAAAAGGTATATTATCATATTTCTGGAAGCATCATATTTTTTCTTTATTATGTTTCATTATTATTTGAAAGCCCTAGCAAACCAAAAGAATGCAAATAAGCAAAGGCTTAGAAAAAATGATCGGATTAATAAAAAAAATTACCAAAAAAGTGAAAGGCAATGAAAACCGGTAACCACTAAACACTATCCTTTTTCGTCGTGTCTTTTATCAGCTGATTTTTATCTACGAGTCTTACAGGCATTACTAACTTTACATTAACTTAAACGCAATTAATCTTAATATAACGTTCATTAATACAATTTGGCTTCGTTTACACTTCTGAGGTACAGCACCAATCTTTACCTGCAATTTGATATATTTTCTCAGACTGAAGTTGTCAGCATACAATTCTAGATATTTCTTGAAGTGTGAATGGTGCATAAAGTTTGGGAATTCTTTAGGTATGGGGAAATCGCTGTAGCACGTCATTTCTTTACTGGTGTTGATGCTACACGAGTTATACAGGCTAGGCTCGTCATCGGCAGATGATGATCTGTAGTTCCATAGACCTCCTGAAATTGTTTATATGTTGAGAGCCAGCACAAAAGTATTGTAAGTGCATATAGGTATATGCACTTAAAATACTTTTGAGCTAACCACTCGACATGCAAGTCATAATTTTCGGGATCAGTAAAATAGGTATATCCATTCAATTTTTTTTAAATGGTAATGATTTAAAATACATGTAGTTGCTGATACTGTAATGCAACGCAGACTTAATTACAGATTCAAATCTCATCATGGATTAAAAACGCTTTGATTAACAAGTGTACGAATATATATTCTTATAAAACAAGAGCATGGCCTTCGGGCTCCTACGTGTGACTACGCTCGGCTGTTGAGTGCTGGGTGGTGGAAAAAAAGTCGAAAAAGGGACAAAATTTGCACGAATTGGGTCGAAAATTATCCCCCTTGATAGTTTAGGTTGGTCTTTTGAGGATGGCACCAAGGATATAGCGGTACATCGGGTTTCCTCCGGAAACCGCCGAGCTAAAATAATACAAAAAAACACATTCGGTTTGCAAGAGTTTTTATGTCTACGTCGATAATTGTTAGAGTGTCCTACCGATATCGTCATCTTTCTCGAAACACGTAGGTACGATCCCCTCCTCTAGGCATTGCTTAGTTGCTGCCAGTCCGGCTACACCGGCCCCTATAACACAGCACCTCTTCGTCATTGGATCTGAAAAAATGATAAAGTCACTTATTCTAAACTCACTAGCATAAGCAAAATAAAATAATTTATAAATAAATAAAGGTGTACACATTGAAGTGAGAGACCAATTGTCAATGTCGTCTGTTTGGGTAAAGACAAAACTGACCTTTAATCACTCACTTGGGCATCTGTAGCAATGAAAGTATAAACAAGTAGCAATGGGCCAATAGCCCGTTTCAAAAACAAGTTCGATTAAGATATTTCGCAAAGAAATAATCGTTGCAAAAGTTTTTTTTCACTGATTTTTTATTTGTGCTAAAATATGGAAAATAAATGACGCCAAATTAACGAAAAGGGTTAAATTAGAAAATAATAATTGTCACAACTTGTGCCCGTTTTACATAAGATCTTAAAATATTTTTTGCGTAAGTCAAAAATAAAAGTTGCGTCTACAATAGTTACTAAACATGTAATTCTGACATGCATTATCTCATTGGAATCGTCTACTTCAGACGATTCAAAAGATACTTTGTAAGACACAATCTAACAATGAATAAAAAAACATCAGGTAAGATTTTTTATTTTGACTAACGATTATTTTTTTGTAAGAACTTTAGTAAAACAGACCCTAGATGCTCAAATCCCTTTTAGGTGATGAGGATGATATGAAAAGATACAAAAAGTCTCCATAGAAAGACATTTTTCTGGTGGAAAATATTACTGTGCAAGCTTTTAAAATAGCTGCTTATTCAATATTTATTGTTTTCATCGAGAAAAAAAACTTTTTACCAGCAAATTACAAACCAAGCATCTTGATGGACATAACTTAAATTAAATTATTATTCATTGGGGTATGAAACTTAAAGCCTTATCGTACTATAGGAATACGCAAAGCTGATTCATACATGAGTGTGATTAGGTTTTTAGTTTCATTCCTCCATCATATTAAAACAGACTCTCTCCATATCTTATTTGTTAACACCATGAAGCCAAATTGGAAGAATTTCTCAATAATAAGTCAGATTTCTTGTGGGACTACTTTTCGCGCAAGCATGAAATAGCTACGTACTCAGATTTTTTTCATTGAGGAATAAAACCAATTTTTCAGCCAATCAGGATGCATGAAACTTGATGGACATAACTGAATTGAATAATTTGTTTATGGTATGATTATGATAGAATATCAAACCTGAATGTAAATTTATTACGTATCTGTGTTACACCGTTAGACCTCTTATCGTTTATCAATGACTGTGTTGTAATCATAAGTCTTGTGTAACAAAGAAATATGGCTTTCCGTTGTTAAAACCATATGACTAAATTCCCAAAACAGCCCAAAAGTTTGAAAGATATCAATGAATAAGTCATCGTTCAGCTTTCGTGTTATGAAACATCGATTTTATAAGAAAACAAAAAAAAATGATTTTTTTCTATTTTGTTTTATCGTAGAGCAATATGAAATTAAAAAAAAAATATTTACACAAGGTGGTTTTAAAAGAAAGTTATGGAGTTTCAGCAAATATTGTACACCACTTACCGTGGACTTCGGAAATACGTGTGGCCATTGCCTATACTTATTTCTATATAGATTCTAACGAAAGGAATGCCGCGAAGCAACATATCAAATAAGAAAGACTTAAAGAATAAAATGTTGGAAGAACAAAGAGCAAACATTAGACAAAATGGGAAAAATTTGGGGACAAATTTTCTTAAGCGTATCATTTAACACGTGGTATGCAACGTTCAAGATGACGTCACTTATTAGGCTTCGCATAGATGACGTTAGATATGGTAAAATGAACGAAAGCGGGGTATACGGTTTTGGTTTGGTGTTGAATCTATCAAGTGATAATCTAGCATTATTTTTAAATAATCCGTCGAAAAACATTAAAGAAAATTTCATCTTTATAGATAGAAGTAGCAATAAAATGTTATATCTTACCTACCTAAAAATAAGTCTTGTTTGAGACAACTGAATGTAGTATCTATTATTCCTATGTGGTCTTATAAAACATTGACTTGCGATAAGAATCTAGGTCCTAAAGTACAAAATGTTATCTCAAGGTGAAGTTCAAATGGCCAAATTCATCTTTGCCTTAATACCGGTTTCAATAATCTTGGTGACGTACAAATGTCCTGTGTCGAAAAAAATGGAGGTTTTGTAAGATGAAAAACGGAAGCCTGACTTGATAAACACCAAAACACTGAAAATTTCTTTTTGCGGAGTTATTGCCATGGCCTGGTGTATGTCGCATATGCGACAGTTACCTTTATCTTTTAACATCTCCTTCTCTGAAAGTTCTTGGCAGAATTCACAGAAACGATCCCTCGGAAATGCTCTTTCTATTTATTTGTTATGATCGGGCTGATAACATGGGTGCTATGAGCTGTCGCGCTATTTATCAGAATACAACAAAACTTTACAGGAATGATCCTTAGGACATCCTTTTTCGGGTGTTTCGTTATATTTTGTTCGGGCTGATAATATGGGCACCACAGGCTGTCGTGTCACTAATGCGATTAAAGTTCAGGAGACTCATATTTTTACCGAAGTCCTAAAATTAATTGATGATGCGTGTGAATAGATAGAGGAATCCTCTGCTACCTACTTTTACACCGCATGGACTTGGTACTATGTCTGTAAAGTGTTCTGTTTAAATACTTAAGTAATTGATAAAAGAAAATACTCGAGGAGAGTTAGTATAAGATTGTTTCGAAACTCGAGAAATTCTTTCGAAAAATGGATAGATAACTACCATGCCAACAAGTCTTTTTTTAAAGGCACAAATTGATGACCACCCAGGGTCATCCGCATTCAAATTAGTTAGAACGAACAGATGCACGGCCGACATATGATATTGTAAAAGCTATTATTCAAGTCTTCACCCCGATGAAATGGCAAAAATAAGAGGTACAGGAGGGCCTGTATCGCTCCACTAGCACATTCTGTTCAGAAAAAAACCTATGACCAGTAATATAAAAATTGCTTAAGAAAGTTATAAGCTAAGATGTACTGAATTTATAAAGATATTACCTATCAGGTTTTAGTGAAATTTTAGACATATCGTAAATCCAAGAAAATTTGGAAAGGATAACATTATGATAAGCATTTATTCTGTGAAATATGTGTACCAGGAGTTGCGATGACATAGAATTTTACATTATAAAGAGACATTTTTATGTGCAATTGCATCATTCGACTATGCACCTCTAATTCAAGCATGGTCAAATTACAAGGAACGCTCTTGAAATCTTCAGGAAAATACATTGGACATGTTATTTTATCAGTAGTGTTTCAATCATGACATGCTCTAATTTTGTCTCGCTTTTGTGGATTTTGCACACAGTTTGCTGTAAAAACCTACTCATTTACAGAACGAATAAAAGACAGCATTAGAAAATGCAGTATTGAAAATGGCAATATTCGTAAATTTACGAACTTTGCCACTTTCAATAATGTATTTCTTCTGTTTTTCCTTCGCTTTAATATAAGTTGTATATCTGAGAAGAAATTACTTTATATGTATGAGTTAATAGGCATAAATAAGGATTTATTTTCGTCCTGCAAATGAGTAGAATTTTCATGCACCAAAAAGTGATTAACAACCCCACAAAAGTGAGACAAAAGTAGTGTTTTTTATGATAAAATCACTACCTTAATACAATGTAATAACGCGTTTTTGATAAATGTAAGAGGCAGTTTGTTAACAATGAATTTTACACGACTGCTACTTTTCCGATAACACTTCATCATTGGGTCAAACAGCCACAATTTGTACAATAGATAGATGATCAACACATTAGGTGAAATTTCAAGAAATTCATTCACAAAATACGAAGCATGTATTTTTACAAGGAATTCCACATGATAAACCATTTTCCCATGATGCAGAATAAATTTGCCAAAAGTCTACAATGTATACCTGGTCGAATTATGAGGATCATTTACTTAAGAGTTTTAGGAACATCCATCAAGAAATGTACGAGTTGTGTTAACTAGAAATTTTGCACCAAGAAGGCCGTTTTTTTCCATGACATGTCTATCTGAAGACCCTTTATGACAAAAATCATTCATTTTGAATATCTATTTTCAGTGAAATAAATCATTTGTATTTCACTGCATGGGACCATCTTTTGGTGACTAGAGCGCCCATAGTGACACGGTGAGAGAACAATCTGAATATAACAAAGAAATTTGAAAGAGAATGTCTAAGTTATCATTAATGTAAAGTATAGATCACACAGTAGCTTCAGAGAATATTTCTTTTTATATTTCATCATATCACTCCATTTTTCAATGACTCGACAGCTCGTAGAGCCAATTTTATAAGCCCAATCGAAATTTAAAGGAAAAACCGTAAAGAACATGTCCTCAGCACCATTCCTGTGAAGCTTAGTTTAATTCTAAACAGTAATTTCAAAGATCACGATTTATTTTTATTTTATCGTATGGACCATTTTTCAGTTACGCGACAGCCCGTAAAGCCAATTTCACCAGCCTGATCAGAATTTAACTAAAAATCTGAAATTCATGTTCTAACATTCATTCCAATGATTTTTTTTAATACTGAACAGTTGTTTCGGTGAAGATTTTTATTATTTCATCTTTTTGGACCCCTTTTCAGTGACGCAACATTCCATGGAACCAATGCCATCAACCCGATCAGACTTTAATGAACAAATCTGAAACAGCTTCTTTGAAGCATCATTGCTGTTTTTGTTCGTTTCTGAACAGTTGTTTCAGAGAAGAAGATTTGTTTTTCTTTAATGCTTTTTGGTGGTTTATCGAGAAATAACGTTAGATTATCACTTGATAATCTCACCACAAAAGCAGTGAAATTATCAAAAACTTATACCCTGCTTTTGTGCATTTCATCCTATCTGACGTCATCTATGCGGGGCGAAATAAGTGACGTCACAATGGGCGTTGCATAGCAATCACGTGCAAAATGACGCGCTTTACGAAAATATGTCCTAGAAATTTCACATTTTGTCTCATTTTTTGCATTAAAGAAATAGAATAATCGTTTGTTTCAGCTCTGCCACTCGTGAAAGTATAGCGTTTGTTGTTCACTCAATGAAATATAAATCGATCTTACACTGAAACAAACGATTATCCTCTATATACATGTTTTTCAATTGGGACGGTTTTTCAGTGACGCGACAGCCTATAGATAGAGTCCATGTTATCTGCCCGATCAGAATCTTACCAATAGATCTGAAAGAGCTTGTCCCAAGAATTATTCCTGTAAAGGTGGGTTGAGTTCTGCCAAATAGCTTCAGAGAACAAGAAGTACAAATAAAAAGTTAACGGACGGACGGACGCAGGCACGCACAAACGACGGACATCAATGTTTTTTAGTTTCATACCTCAATGAAATCAACAAATACTCTCTTCATCTCTTAACTATAAATGATGCAAAAAAGAAATTTGTTTGTTTGGATAGGTTTTTATGCCACTTTCAACAATCTGCCAATTATATGGCGGCAGTAGCACCTAACAATTATAATAACAGAGATCTAATTTTTCAGAAAATGAAATTCCTTCATGTAACCTTAAAGAGCCAAAAAGAAAATTATTTCAAACACCGACCTCTGAAGAATTAGATTCTAGTGAACAAAGGAAAACAAAAAAGAGATGTCATGAAACACAGCCACCAGCATGGTTTTTAAATTGGGCGGAGAAGAGCAACAATCTAATGGAAGGCATTCTTCATGAATGCAAAAGAAAAAATGATATTCTAGAAAAACTTCTTGAAAAATTATAGTAACAAAATAAAAAATATGCAAGAAAATATGTTTAAAGTATGGGTCTCCATAAGGGCCTTTTTGTGGCTAGAATGGATTTCTTTCAAACTTCAGCAATGCATACTATGATATAACCTGCGGCTACTTACAAAATATTGGTATCTCAAATTTATTGGTTCTAGCTACGCCTTGTGTAAAAAGGGCATTGGGTAATTTACTACAAACTTGAGTTTCAGTTTAAAACTTTTATATCAGCCAAGTAAATTGCATTTGAGTTTGAGGCTGCAACACAATACATCAATGAACTATTTCTTAGTTGATATCCAGAAATCCATTTTAGCTACTAAAAGGCCCTTATGGAGACTCATCCTTTATATAAATCAGTAAAAATCTTTAACTTTATAATCATTATCATACATGAGACTCTGCTTATCCTTATACATCATTTCTGAACCATATCTATCATTTCTGGTTGCAGATGACATCAATAATTAAGGTAGTGCACCCATAACAGTTCTGCAACGTTTCAAAACACATGATCTTCCACAATGGTAACTGATGTTTCCTAGTGAAATCATTAGGAATTCTTGGTTAACACTGTTAAAGTTTATGACGTCTGAAACGTTGCGGATCTGTTACGTGTCCACAGCCTTAAATGAGACCTGTGCAAGAAATTTCTGACAATTTCACAAGTGATTGTCGTATCTTGTGACAAACTGGCACATTGTTTGAAATTCTTGCATAGACTTATTTAAGTCATAAACACACACTAAATTTTTATTCATAGATTTTCTGAAATGTTTCTCCTTTTTAAGTCACCACTTCTGTCGTTGCTAGACGATTGATCATAAACTTGGACATCAACCTCAATTTCAGACATATCTATGTCATCTTCGTCTCTTTCATTTGAGAGCAATATAAAATTGTGCAAAACGCAACACGCAAAGATGACATAAGGAACTTCAAGGTAATTGCTCATTGCTAAGTATTTCAGTCGTCTGAATTTTCCTTTCAATAGACCAACTGCATGTTCAACAATGACTCTTGTTTTTGAATGTACCTTATTGTAACGCTTCTCTTTACAAGTAAGATGGCCATTATCCCTATATGGTGTCAAGAGAAAAGATGTATTGGGATAAGCAGAGTCTCCTAATAAGTGATAATCATCAGGCAATTTCCCGGAAGGGCTCTCCAGATGTTTCTTCAGATCGCAATTTTTGAAGACTCTGGCGTCATGAACTGACCCAGGGTATCCAGTTGTTACATCCCGCAGCACCATTTGCTTGTCACATACAATCTATAAATAAACATAATGTGTCTGTGAAACACAAATGCCCCTGTAGCAACTTTTTTTTTCAAAATGTAGACCTTGACAGATGACCTTGACCTTTAACATGACATTGACCTTGATACCTACAGATGTACATCACTGAGATCTTTCAGCATGCCAATTATGAGAAAGTTATTTATAATATGCTTGAATAAACTTTACAATTACAGTTTTTTTGGTTATGTTTTTAAGAAGTTTGACCTTGACAACTGACTTTGACATTGTCATATGACCTAAACCTAGGTATACACAGATTCGCATAATTGAGATCTATCCCCATGCCAAATATTAGGCTTGTACCTTAAATAGGTTTAAAGATGTTGACAATATTACTTTTTTTGTTAAGTTTTTGAGTTATTTGACATTGGTAGATTACCTTGACCTTGTCAAATGACCTTGACTTTGGTAACAGGGGATACATATCATTGAGATCTATCATCATGCCAAATACAAGCATTGTATCTTAAATAGGCTTGCAGATATTGGCAATGTTAATTTTTTTGTTGCAGACAGATGGACAGACAGACAGACATACAACAGTAAAACAATATGCCCCCTATCTTTTGATTAGGGGATATAAAAAAGTATATAGGATCCATCATGAGTTTTTGTTTGAGACAAGCTGAACTTAAATTATTCTAGAATAGAAACATTTATTTAGTTTGATATTTTTTCCATTCTAGATGAATTTAGATTTGCTTACTTAAGACAAAGGATATATTAGAAAAAATAGAAATACAGTACAGAGGTGCGTTTCTTAGATAAAGATTCTTAAGAATCTCATTAAGATTATTAAGATGGAGCATTTTTTAGATTAAGATTTTTAAGCGGATTAATAAGTATCTTAAGATCTTAATGAGGAAACGAAAATGGTTTTACATTGGCTAAAAACGAATAGCCTTGACGAGCTGGCTGAACAAAGTATAGAATTTATTTTTTTTTTGAGTGAGCATTTTTCATTATATATATATATATGAATTAGATACAAATTGATCATATCCACCATCTAAAACACCTTGATTAAATCTGTCGGTATGTAATAAGAGTTATGAAATAAACATAATGAAAGTTTGCTGTAGAGACTGAAATATTTCTGGGATTTTCTTCATTACCTAAAATGTGAATGATTTGATGTTCCTTTCAACATTATTGCATTTATATAGCAGCACCCATGACTTCTTGTTGTATATTCACTCAAGTACAACCACAACATTTCACCTGAGCCATCAGCTTTCCATCCTTTTAGGCCTACTTATCATTCACCCATTGTGTGGAGACAAATGAAACTTGACACGTTGACTTGTCAAATGTCAGATGCAAGTTGGAAGAGCCGGGATTCCATCCAATGTATAACTAAATGAGTTGGCCCGGTTTAGCTATATAAATTGGAGAACCCACATTCAAAAGCTGTACTACTATGACACACACTAAACAAGAATACTGACCTGATTTGATTTTGATTTGAATTGGGGTTTTAAGTCGCTTTCAACAATCTCTCAATTATATCGCGACGACTGGAGCACCTAACGATGGATTCCTGGTATTTCTCACACCAGTACCACCACCACATCCCTTTCCTAGCCTCCAGTTGCTATTCCACATAGGTTTACGATTATCTACCCATTGGTGGAAGACAAATGTCGGAAAGGATAAGTGCAGCAGCCGGGGATCGAACCCGTGCGAATATAGACCTCTGGATTAGAAGTCTGACGCGCTACCAACTGCGCTATTGCCGCGGCTGAATACTGACCTGAAGATGCATTGCTGGAAAGCCCTTCCGGCAAATGTAAGAATCCCTATTTTCCCCAGAGATCCCTTGAATAGGAATGTATGTGCCATCTATGGCACCTACAACCCCTGGGAAGCCATGTGTGTTCCACTGTTGAGCCATACCTGCAAAATAAATTCATTACAAGTATATGTACATTGAATGTTAATGTATAATTTCTAAGTTTCCTAGATTTGAGGTTACATATATTTGAGAAAACCTATAGGTTCATATTTTCACAATTTAGTAACCAAGATCTCAAAATACTGTACTTGTGTTTACACAGATTTGTAAATTCAAATATATTATACATATTTTTTTTAATCACTATAAATCATTTTAAACAGATACTGGTAAAATTTTGAACAGCATGGAAATATATATAACAATTTATATAGCATGTAAATGAGGCTTATAGAATATTTTTCAACTTTATTGAGGAATGCACCTGAAAACTGAGTTTTCCATGAAATTTCCTCAAGCTCAAAAACTGTGTATTGAATTATTTGTTTGATCAAATCAGATTTCTAGTTTTTGACAGACAAAACTGAAAATTCCATCATTTCAAATTTTAAGAAAATTTCATTTATAATTAAAATTTAGTCCATCAAGTTTTATCCATTCTGATTGACAGAAAAGTGATTTCACTCCTCAATGAAAACAATTTTCAGAATTGTGGCTATTTTACTAATTTTCTGTGTAAAGAAGTTCAATGATAAATTGGTCTTGTTATGATATTCACAATTTTTGTTCTTTAGAGTATAATATAATATAATAAGAGAGTATGTTTTTTTTAAAATTCAAGGGTGTATAAAATTATAAATAAAAAAAGTATTCTCTTCGAGTCCTTTTTGAATGCAACTTTTTAAATTGATTGCTTCTAAACTAGTTTAGGTTGATAAGTAATGTGTTGTCTTTATCTTGGTATCGCTATTTTAATACCCTGATTGACAAACTGTCATCCAACAATTTACTTAAATCATTTTGACAATAGTCAAATGGGTTACACCAAACAGTAAACAAACAATAAATAATGACTGTTGTGATTGTACTGACTTGAGAAACAGCAAGAAGCCATGGGAAGGAACACAAACTGCTTCAATTTGACTGCAATACTGATGAAAGGGCATAGAGCCATACTAGCAAATAATTTCACAATAGATATGCAAAAGGTTACCTTCTATTTCTCGATTGGAAGGCCAATTTATATAGGCATCCCTGAGTCCAACCAAAGCATGGCAGACTGATTCAGCTATAACATGGAGCTGGCCCTTGTTAAAACTGAAACGATCTGCCACACTCCGATAGGACTCAGGGGTGGCAAGCAGCCAGATTGTGGAGAGCACTTTCTTTCGTAAATCCACACATCTCCAGTTTTCATTTAGTCCAGCACAGGTGGATAGTTCAGCACATAGATTCTGAAACATACAAAACATTTTACATAAATATTGCAAATAAAAAAAAAATAATCAAAAGTTATCATGTGACACTTGATAATCTCACTGTAAAACCAGTGAAATTTTCAAAATATAACTTAACTTTAGTTGTGTCCATCAAGATTCAGAGATTCTGAAAAATTGGTTTTAAGATGTAACGATTGTTAAATTAAGATTTTTAAGCGGCTTAACAAGAATCTTAAGATATCTTAATGAGGAAACGAAGATGTGCAAAAAAGTGCATATTAAGTTCATAGATGCTATAATTTTTTAACCTTCAATATGGATTTCAAAGCTTCTGATTGGACCAAAGCGATAAATTTCAGGATTTTATTAACTTTACTGGTTAGTGACCAATTCTCGCCAAGTACCAGTTATCGCCAACCATTTTTACAATAAAGAAGCAATATTCATTTACAACAAATTATCTCCTAAATAAAGGAAGTTGTTGCTAACATAACTTGTAATTTAGAAGATTTTCATTTCTGGCTTTTACATGAACGGGGGCTGTTGGCAAGAACTTGTCCTTGGCGAGAATTTGTCTCTAACCACAGTATACTGTATCTCTTATTGTTATTATAACATGATGATAATAAAATTCATTAAATGACAATGTGATTTTTTCTTTTTTTTAAGCTCTGGTTGAAAAGGCATGCCATCATTGGGGGCCATGCTTTTCCTTTCACTGTCCACTGATTGACTGCCTCAATAGCTCTGTGGTTAGAGTGTCAGACTCCAAAGGTCAGGGGTTTGAGTCCTGGTGACAGCAAGGTGATTCCTTGGGCAAGAAACTTAAGTCATTGTCTCAGATTTTCTCACACAAAATTGAAAACATCTAGAATGAGTCGCCTGCCAGTAATACCCTAAAGGGGAGTAAGGCAGTGTGTATGTATGTATGTGTGTGGGGGGGGGGGATAGATGGATGTGTTCCAAATACCATAGCAGTCGCAGCAGATCCAGGATATAAATAAATTGGTTAAAACATACAAAATGGGATAGGTTATCAGCTAATATCACAATTTCAACCTTTTTCCTACACTGCTGCAGGTTTTAAATTTTGTTTAAACAAATTTCCTTATTTATGGACGTATCAACAAGACTGCCATAAGATTGTTTAACAGAAAATCAAGAACAAGGTGGACAGTGGATTCTAAAACCAGGCTGCACAACTGTGCAGACCGATCTTAGTCAATACTGTCTGCAAATATTCTGTTTATACAGGAATATGTCATGAAAAGAAGGGTTAAATGGAATTCTGCAAGAAAATTATTTTATTCGGTATGAGTGGGGGTTCGACTCTCCAGACCCCCTCTGAATCCGCCATTGAGTGGAATGCTGAAAAGAATTGAATACAAATACTACCCGTTAGAAACCTGTCAGTGTTGGCTCTGTAAAAAATAGGAAACGGAAATAATGAAATAGACGTCATCGGTAAATTCGTGTGAACTAAAATTTTTGTACAAAAATCATCTGGAGGGGGGGGGGGGGGGTACCTCAAACACTGCAGGAAGCATTCTGAAATGTTCCTTAAACTGTGTGGCAGTGTACGACCACACAGTTTTTTCAACGAAATCTACCGTCTTCGCCCTTTTTTGTCTAGTTGATGGGCCTTCCATAGTTGAGAAAGCATTGGCTTGTTTAATTATAGTATCTAGAACAAGAATTTCGTCATCATCTGAAATTATATCGCCGATTACGGCTCTAATAATGTCTCTCGACGCCATGATAGAATCCAATAGCAACGTCGAACGTTTTCATTCTTAAAAGATTGCCGTTTCATAGAACATCTTAAAAATCTTACTTAGCGGAAATTTTCATCTTAATGTAAAAAACGCACCTCGGGCCATGACAATGGTCCCGCAGGACTACGTTCAGTCGAGCTAAAAATCAAGGAAAATGATTGGCTTGTCGTTTGTGCAATGCATTTTCGTCATGAAAAAAATAGGCTTTATAGGTTTTGCATTATTCTAGGATTGAATTATTCGTTGTGAAAACATCTGGACAAAAAAAAACCTACCACAGTTGTATAAGAAAATACCTTTGGTTGAATCTAGACCGGAAGTTAAAGTCAATAAATCAGAATTGTTGTCTAAACTGATCCAATTGAAACAAAAAACCAATATTGGCTTAAATTTCAAAATTTAACCAACGATTATCTTTGAAACAATCGGTAGAATTCGATAATGTGAGCCCCTCTTGCCGTCTGTGCTGAAGGACAACTTCACCGAGCAACTAAATTTACTTATTCGTTAATTAATGATCACCTAAACTATTGGAATAAGCAGGTTCTTGGCATCTAACACAGTGAGCAAGATCAGAGATCTAACGATCAGAAAACCTACTTGCTCAACCCCCCCCCCCCCCCACACACACACACAATCGTTACACTTAGATTAATGTCTTTGCCTTTTAGGATAAAGCATTACCTCTTGGAGCACATGCCACAATACCGTTTATTAAGTTGGAATGCGGAGCAATTCCAACTTAGATTTAACAAAACCGCAAAATGAACACAAGATAATTTCATTTCGGGTTTTTTGATAACACATATCACGTGAACAGGATGTGAATACACTCCGGCCTATTTTGTATATCTCAACTTGACACAGACATACAGTTAATTCATCAAGGAGTAATAATGTTGAACAATTACTCAACTATCACTTCATGTAAATAATTAACACGCTAATTTATGTTTTAAACGAAATTCATTGAAACTTGCGTACGAATTTACTAGAAGCAAATGTATGCATTACTGTATTTGGAAATCATGTGATAAGTCAAGTTAAATAAAGTAAGCTATTGACAACAGCACTGTCCAATCACGTGATCTACTTATTTGGTAATACGCGACCTGCTTTTCGTAGAATTGTGGCAATAGCATAAGCCAATCACGTGATCTGCTTATTTGGTAAGGTCGCCCCCTGTTTTTCGTAGATTTGTGTTATAGCTTCTTCTAGAGGTCTAGTTTCTCTTTCTGAACGAACTTTTTACACACTTCAACAAAGTATTGTAGTTCAAATGTTTTTGGTTTTTTATCTAATTGTTTCGTAAACCATTTTATTAGAAACGCGCAAAATCTACAGAGTATTTATCTGTATTAACAACCCGATCCAGCAAATATTCTCTTTTTACTACTTCTCTTAAAAACATGGAACCCCATTTCCAAATCGAGCGACAATTTCACTTGATGGTGGACGCAGCAAGGATCCATGAAGGTATAGATCCACAAGTTTAAGTGATAGATCAAATGTTAATTTTGTCTATACCTGTATAGACAAAATTTACCTTTGATCACTCACTCTAAATTGCGGGTCTATAGGCTAACATTTATCTTCTCTTTCTGCTTTGGTCCATTTTCTTTAAAATTGCTAAAACATAAATTCACTTGGGCAAAAATACGCACGTGCGAAATCCTTTAAGTATCATTGAAGATTATTATATGTTAACTACAGCCTTTGTTTTTATCAAATATCTGAACGAGTTTACCAACCCGACGTGTTTAGCCTTCAGGGGCCACGTTCAAGAAAGGTCCTACGACCGAAATTTGATCGTATCGCAATCGTACGATTGAAATTGGCTTTCAAGAAACATTTTTGGCTTTCAAAAAACGTGTATCGTTTAATTTACGCATAAATTTGCGTAACCTAAAGGCTAGTTTTAAATTTTGCAATTTTTACTGTGCAAGCATAGTATTTTCTCGGATTTCATTTTAATAGGCAGCGGGCGTATATTGGCGTCATCTTCTCCGTCTGTCCGTACGTACGTCGACTTTTTTTGTGAGCACAACTCCTCCAAAATTTCTGGTTGGAATTGGATGAAACTTTCACAGAATGTTCCTAATCACCTGAACTTGCGCACAAAGTCACGGTTTGGTGAATTTCAGCCGCGTCATGGAAAAAGAGGCCTTCATGTAAAAAAAAGCATTGTTAACACAACTTCTGCCTCATTTATGGACCGATTTGGATGAAACTTTCACAGAAAGTTCCTAGTCACCTGACCTAGTGCCTATTGTCATGGTTTGGTGAATATTAGCCGTGTCATGGAAAAAGAGGCCTATATTTGAAAAATCTTGTGAACGCAACTGCTCCTCTATTTATGTACCGATTTGGATGAAACTTTTACAAAATATTCCTAGTCATATGACCTTGCGCATATGAAAACGCGGTTTGGTGAATTTTTTTGTCAAAAGTCGAGACGTATTATGTGATCACCTGGGCGGGAGGCGTCAGCTTCGTTAGCGGCTTGATGTCATAGTCTCTTGAACGCATTCCAACTTATCAGTACTTTCAGTACTTTGATTAGACAGGTTTTCACTGAATATCAAATAAACACTCAACATTAACCCTAAGTAATACAACTTTTCTGTTCGTAAATATCTCTACCATCCGTGTCCGAATGCGAATATTTAATATTCAATGTATATAATATTCATGTAGACTCTTCGAACATACTTTTCAACATTTTAACATGTCTATTTTTGATGTTTTAAGCCCCTTCAACGCGAGTTTTGATCCACAGAAATTCACGATCAAGGGGTAAATGAATGTAAAATGACTTCAGAAGCTGAAATAAACGCTGCTATTCCGGTAAGATTTCCGGATTTAGCCGGTAGACGAAAGTTTTAAATATGGTGTTGAATTTTACCGATCAGAAACCCTCGTCGAAATAGACCTCGGAAATGATAAAAGCGCAGCTATGAAAGCGCGGCATTTTTTGAACGTGGGTTTACATGACGTCAAAAGAATCGAGATAAATTTGAGAAAAAACATGAAGACAACAAAAAATTGAACTGCGCATAATAGAATTTGATAACAAAACGCAGTAACAATTTACTGCGATTTGTTATCAAATTATGACATGCCCATAAGAACGCATAGACGATCGGAAAACATTGAAGAAATATTTTCTTTTCTTCATGCGTATTGACCAAAGTACCGCCAGAAGACGAATTACCCACGAAATAACCCAAAATTACTACACCTACGTCCGAGGTACTTTTTAGTTTACGGAAAAGTCCGAGCGATATTCCGAATGAAATTTTACTTGAATATTCCCTTCAGTACCATAATTGTATTCACTCAAGACAATTAATATGATCTTGTTTTAAGGGAGCAAATTAAAATTGTCAGGACCCCTTTTGCAGTTTGACAAGGGGAATACTTACAATTAGTTACATCGAAAAGTAGACATTTATCTCAATAAAAAAAATCTAAATCACTCACTCAGCGTTCCATTCATTTATTCAAAATACTCACTCAAATCGATCTAAAACCCTCCAAAGGACTTAAAAAATATATAATCAACAGCTACTTTCAGATAGATATATAGAGAAAAGAATCGCGATTTTACCGACATAATTGAAATTGTAAGCGTCTGATTGGTTCTTGAAGAAATAGGCGGCTATTTGTTTTATTATACTTAAAGTATTCATATAATTCTGGTCAGTCACTTGAGTGAATATGTAATAGTATGAATGGTTATGTCCTAAAAACCTGCTTGACCTAGTAAAGTGATTTTGAATGAAAACACACAAAAATGCGGATGTACATCCAAGCGAAATATGAATACTGTCTAATATAAATTATTTGCATATGAACTCGACTGTCAAGTTCACAGTTTGGTTTTGAAAATTGGACACTGAAAGAGACTGATTTCTTAAGTCGCGTCAATGCTTACTGAATATATTTACATGTATGTGACAATGTAAAAAGCAAGGCCAGGTAAATGAGGAATCGTTTCACAAAATGTCATATTTGTAAGTATAAAAGGTTTTTGTTGAAAAAAAAAAATCGTAACAGACAAGCTTTAGACATAATAAATGGTATTGTTGTAAGTAATAAATACAGTCAGTCAAAACACAAGAACAACGACATAACTAAGCTTCAATAGGTTTTATTTTTAGATAAAGTCCATTTTTGGATCTCAGAATTAACAAACACTCGGGCTCTGCTTCTTTTTCGGGATCCAAATCTAGTTGGAAGTTCCTGATCAACTCACACATAACCACCTTCACCTGTGTCAATGCAAACTGTTGTCCTATACAGTTCCTGAAAATATAGAAAAACAATTAATTATACACTTTTAAAAAAACTAAAAATCTGATTCAATATATTGGCGAATGCTTTTTTCAAGAAATATAATACAGAAATGTTCCAACTTCATTATTTACATTCCTACTGTGCAGCCATATTGAAAAAATGTTTTGTTCAATCTATTAAGATACAAAAAAGTCGGTTTTCGTTGGTTGAGTAGCATTGAACATTATTAGTAATACTAGTACGTTTTTTGCCATGGTACATCTTCATGCACCCTGGCATATAACCGCATAACTTATAATGTGCATATGACGTGTGATATAGATACAAGTACTTCGTATTTTTATTTTTATTATTATTATTTTACATGGAATGTACTTTTTGTACGTTGGGTTTTTTTCTGGACTAGTTAAGTTAAAATGCGTTTCTTGTTTATTTCTGAAATTTGTTGCAATGGTTTGAATCATGCCATTATAAGAGTACAACACAAATAATCATTTCAAGGAAAGAATGGCGCTCACTTCAAGTCGTTTGAGGAGGTTTAATCCTTGGTTAAAGCATGAACGATTGTTTGGCATTTTCAGAGTTTGTTAAGTAAATAACAGGAAAGACTCACATCACGATTCATTCATTTACTCTAACACCATTAGTCATAATCGAAATTGTGACCCGTCATGCGAAAAGGGCCATCTAGGAACTTCGTAAAATAAATATTTGAAAAAGAGATTGATTTTAGAACAGGCCACCCAACGGTCGCATTTAAAACAATTTCACCAGAAGGTAGATTGATTATTCAAGATTCGGAAAATAAGTAAAGTGTGAAAAGTTTCGATCCTAGTCAGTCTGCGCGATTCGCGCAGTCTGACAAGGGTCGACACTTTACACACTTCCCAGATGGTTCCTTTTCGCGTGACGGGTCATTACAAACCTTGGGCCAACAGAGAATGGAAGGTGATATACAGACGAAATATTCTTGTCAGGTGAAAAACGTAACGGGTCATACTCCTGAAATAGAGATATCCATTAAGCTTAAGGTATTCCGAGTATGAAGCAAGGATAAAAAGAATGTGAAAAATTGGACCTGTGTGTGAGATTTCCAACCATTTGAAATGTTCATGCAGGGCGAACATTGAGTAAAATAGACAGCCACATACTGTATATATCAAGTTACCTGATGGTCTACAGATACTTTGAGACCTTATCTATCTACTAATCGCATAGATAAGACTCTGGTCAGACTGTGCGGATGCACAGGCTGGTCAGAGTCTTTGCTTTGTTCTTTTTTGAAATTGTTGGAAATCTCACGCATAGGCTCAATTAAACTAGAAACTAATACTACATGTTATTCCCCTACTGTATCTGAAATTTAAATGACCTTCACCGTCCCGTTTAAAAGTCCTAAAAAAATCCGTTTTCTTTGAGTGGGTGGAGAAATCGGCTATAAGATAGGAAGTGGTCTATCTTTAAATGCTGATTGTGCAACTAACTTTGTGTAACCATGGAAATATTTCATATAGTATATTTGGAAGAAATGTTGTTTATTACAAACAGATAGTTTTGAACAAAAGTAAAAAAAAAAAGTACACAGTAAGCTTAAATGGTGACTGTCCAGCAGAGACTATCAAAGAAAGTCCTCTTTTTACAATTATTGGTGGGGCAAATCAAATGCCTTTCTCAAAAATTATTACAATACTTCGGGAATTCAAGCTAAAAGTTTGAAAAAATCACCGTGGAAAAATAGAGAAATGGACCAAGAGTTATGCGGCCTTGAAATAAAAACAATTTCATTTTTAACCATTATAATGTTTTAAACTGTCTAATCACGCTTAAGTTTTTACAAAAATTAGTGAGTAATTTAAATTTATAAATGCCTTTGATTATCTTCTAAAATTGCAGGAATATGACCAGTGTGCTTAAAATATTGATTACATTATTTATTCTTAATCTCAAGTGTATAAACTACAATGTTTGTCTAATTGCATTTGAAATAATCACAAGAATCGATGCAAAAAAATATTTTTCCGAAGGAAAAACAAAAATTAATTATTTTAAAGTAAAAAGACCCCAATGAAAGAAACAAATGCAAGAGACTGCACTTTAATAACACAAATAAATGTAAAAGCAATTTCATATGCATATCGACTGGTCAGCCCAACACTAGTGTAATAAATATTGAGGGACAACTCTAATCTTGGAAAACATCGAAGTTATACACAAACGACCATTTTTTTTAGTTAAATACAAATCAAATAAAGTTGCTTTTAATCTCATATGCGAAATAGGCTTTTTGCCATCTGAGAAAATTTCCGTGAAATCGTGCTTTTTAAGAATCAAACCATTCAGACATCGGTTCTTAGTTTTTATCATTCAAAAACACCTATCTTAGTCGATATATTACAATCTCAGTAGAAATCATTCTTCTTTCACTTACCGAAGGGTTATCCCATACTTCCGGATCTCTCTGGACGGCAAACAGAGACACTGCAATTCTTGTGTCTTAAATTGTAAAATGAAATAATAATCATCATTTCAATAAGTTTTAGTAACTTGTAGTAACCATTATTCCAAAATACAAAATTATCTGAATAGGTCATATTTATAATTTTATTAGAATAACAAAAGATAAATTTATGTATGTGTCAATCACATAAAACCTTTTTTCTGATAAAGAATCATTAAGGAATTCTTTAAATGGAAATATTGTCCTTTTTCATAGACGAGTGACGAATTTACATTGAAGTATTTTCAACCACTCTGGCAGAGACTGTCAAAATCTTAAACATCTCTTGGGACAGAGAGAATAGGAAAAATCGATTAGCGATATAGTCACAGGCAATGCCAAAGACATGCATGGAATTTGGCTTTCTTTCTAAGCCCGACCAAAGACGAAAGGTTATCCCGTAGCTTTGTCGATTAAGGTAGTTGACCCGTAACAGTTTCGCAATGTCACAAAAGTAATAAACTTTAACAGTGTAAACCGGGGTTCCCTAATGATTTTCCTTAGGAAATCTCGGTCAACATTGTGAAAGATCATGTGTTCTGAAACGTTGCGGAACTATTACTGGTCCACTACCTTAAATCTAAACATCACATCATACCTTTCTGAATAACTCGTCCATCAGCTAGAGTCAAATCTCTCTCTAGACATCTAGATATTGTTGGCACAGCCGGATACAGGCGCATACTCTCCTTGATACACATCAGTAGGACCTCTAACTTGTTAAGATTATCCCTGAAATACACGAGAACCTTGGCCATGTTTTACTAAACATCTTACGCTGACTTTTTGTGTAGTCAAACATTAAAATTGCTACTATATTGGTAAGTAAATATGAAATTCTGTCATGCATCATCTCATTGGAATCGTCTTCTAAAGACGATTTAAATGAGATATTGCAAGGCAGAATCTACCAACGAATGAAAACACCAGGTACAATTTGTGATTTTGACTTACGATTAATTATTTCGTAAGAAGTCTAGTAAAATGCGTTGCTGGAATCTTAAATTATCACATATTCATGATTCATTCAAGATTAATTAACTATATATTGAACAAAATTAGCATGTAGTATTGTCAATATTGCCATGCCTTCGTAATGATAAAGTTTTTCGCCTTTTTTCTAAAACTATTATATAAAATTAAGCATTTCAAAGCATTTTTTAGTTCAGACCGCGTTGCATTTGTTGGGTAGCAGCTGTCTTTTTTGTATATTTTCCGGAATTATAACGGTAGAATATATTATTTACTTCACTGGGCGTGGCTTATTTCGAGCCCATTTTTTTAACAATATCTCCTCATGAACCACTGGGCTGATTTCAATGAAACTTTACCAGAATGTTCCTTGTTGACCCTTTTCAAAAATTGTTCGCTAAATTTTTATTGGTCCCTAATTATTTTAGAAATTACCATGTAAGAGGTTTGTCTCCTATCTTCTCTGTTATCTCCTGCCTACACCTATCCTGCCAGTCCGTGTGTTTAGCCAAGTTATAAAGACACCATGATATCGTGCTAGCGGTAGAATCGTGACCTTCAAACATGAATGTGTCCACCTCATCACGTATCTCTTGGTTACTTAGTCCCTCTCCGTCGCTATCCTATAGACAACAAAATCAAATGACACATGTATTACTTCTTTTCAGCTTTTTTTAATGGACGCCAATAACACAATATAATAATTACACGAATTTTTTTTTCCTTTACCTTCCAAATATATCAATTCATTTATCAATTATTAGTCTAAAAAATCCATTTAGAAAAACATACATCGGCGTATAGACCGCACCGGCGTATAAGTGGCATCCGCTTAAATTTAACCTTTTTAATAGATAAGCCGCGGCTTATTGTCATGAAAATGCGGTACTGAAGATATTTTCAATCTTCAGTAAAATCGGGACAATTGCACCAGTGTATCATCAAAAAGTCATATTGTACATAGGTATTACATTGATGCCAATGACGACAAGGCACTATCACTTTGAAAAAAATGTTTTTCTCCGAAAAGAAGGCGATACCTTAGCTGTGAGCAAAATATCAAGAAAGTCAATATTTCTTTCTCCTTTCTTTTCTGTTCTCATTTGCTGTCTTCGTTCATCTATAATTCTGTTGGAATGCGAATGGATTGTATCACAGGCCTGTCTGAACTTCTTCCTTAAGAAGGATAAATGCATAATGAGGTCACAAATATGAACAAAGGTTTAAGAGGTACAGTAAACAACATTGTGAAATTGACAAGGCGAATGATTATCGAATGATATTTGAATGAAATCGAATGAGTGCGAGGAGCGAGTTTGAGTGAATTTAATGGGGGTGGGGGTGGGGTGGGGGGGGGGGGGGGGCGCGGTATTCCAATTATGCAAATTTTGTTCAGAATAGTATATTTATTACCTCCCTTTAATCAAATCTGCATACACGTTCTATTAATAGCTTCATATTTCTTCAACAAACTGTCAGACGCATACAATTTGAATTATGTCAGTGAAATCGCGATTTTTTTTAGCTTAATTAATTTTGAATGACGTTTCTGATTCCATCTTTTTCAGTGAGTTTGGATAGTTTTGAATGGTTTGGGTGAGTGTTTGGAATGAATGAATGGAGCGCTTAGGGAGTGATTTGGAATAGTTTTGATCGAGATGAATGTCAATTCTCCGATGTTGTTAACCGTATGATACCGAGCACCCAAAATTGAGTTTTAAATCGAATAATAAAGACTACATTTTGATTATGAAGTTAAGCATGAATCTTTATTGTAGAAAATCTTGTTGTTTTTTATCCGAAGAAGGCAAAAGCCGACAATCAAGATATCATGAATTACAAGTTCATGTATACATGTATAATGAACTGATAACAGGTTATCTATATTTTATGTAGATCTCTTTTTACTGCAATTTATAGATAAAACAAAAGGGCAATTTCGTTCGGCTTTCCATAGATAACTGCGATATAAAACTATGTGACAAGCCCTTCGTTCAGGATGGCAAAACGGTGAAAACTGTGAAAAATTAAATCCACCTTGCATGTGCACTTGCAGGCAAAGTGTGTTAAAATTTGCAAACAGTTTGCACCGTTTTGTAATCCTTAACGCAAGACAGGTCATATGGGCACTCACCCGTCTTGTGTATGATGGTATATAAAATCAATATGGTGTAGAGGGTGGAAGATTCGCTTGACGATCAGATCTGACACATCATAAACGCCTTGAATGTATGGGTGTCTGGTCCTGAAATATAATTTTAACGAGTATCTAAATTTATTATACAATATGCCATATAAATGAATACAATCAAGTCGCCGAACAGTATAATTGTATAGCATTAAGAGTCTTAGAATGATTTTAAATCTTCTTTCATCCGTATAGCTGAACGCATGAACACACTGTTGATATAACATGTGAATAAGCTGGTTTTGTTAAATTTTCAAAAAATTAAAGATATTATGGTTATGGAACTTATAAATGGACTTTATTACGTATGAAGATAATCTTTGTGGGATAATACTTAAGCCTGTATGTGACATTCCCAACAATTTCACAAATGTGCAGATCAAAGCCTCTAGTCAGTCTGTGCATCCGCAATGCGTGGCGAGAGTCTTAACTAAGTGTTAGATATAGATGGAAAAGGGCTCGCCTATCTTAAGGCGATCAGAAAATATTGTTGTGTTGTTGTCTTTGTTGCTTATTGTTTGCGAGTCACGTATATGTGATATTGTTGCAAATACCACACACAGGCTCATTTACATGGTACCGAGTGATGCATAAAATTTAGAAAAAAATATGGATCTTACTTTTCATTTTGACAATCGCTGTGGAAACCAAACAGACATTGCATCATACTGTCGAGTGTTAATAAACTTATGTGGTGAAATATCTCTTCTGAAGTTGTAGACTGGTGCCATTTTCCCTGTAATGAACACATTGAATAGATTAAGATTAGATAAAAAGCTGTATTTTATTGTTGACCACGAAACTTACATTGTTTTGGAACTGAGAAAGGTACCAGAAAGGTTATGATTATTTTCCATGATTTGTGAAAATGAATACGAAATATCTTACAATAAGGATATCTGTGCATTTACTTACAATAAGGAAATCGTACGTTTACTTACAATAAAAATATCTGTATAATTACTTACGATAAAATATCTGTATATTCACTTACAAAAAGGATATCTGACTTTACTTACAATCAGGATATCTGAACATTTACAAACAATAAGGATATCAGTATATTTACAATGTGCTTACTATTGGAATATCTGTCCATTTACTAAATATAGTGATATCTGTACATTTTACTTACAATAAGGATATCTGTACATTTGCTGAATATGTTTACATAGTTTTTCAAAATATCCACGTGAAACGCTGGTGTCATGAGACGTCTATTTCTGTCCCATTTCTGGCCTTTACTTAGTAATAAACCATCACCTATCAAAAAAGCGCACAAAACGTCTTATTTCTATACAGATACAAAAATGAAGTGTAATGAATATACGCAAGAAAATGGTCGTATTGTACAGTTAAAAACATAGTTGTGGTGAATGATTTTAGATTGATTTTGGAATGGAATTGATTGAGTGAGATGAGTGAGTTTGAAGTGAGATTAAAGGGATGTAATCCATTGTCGCTAATTGTGTTCAGGATGAACAAAATTGGCGATAATCATTACTTCCCTTTAATAAAATATGCACACAAGTTCGAAAAATAACTACCTATTTCTTCAAAAACCAATCAGACGTTTACAATTTCTATCAATCCAGTGAAATGGGATATTTTTTTTAACTATATTTATTTTTAATATAGTTGTTGATCTTACCCTTTTCAGTGATTTTGAGCGTATTTGAATGGTTTGAGTGAGTGTATAGAATGAATGAATGGAGAGATAAGTGAGAAATTTTGAAAGGTTTTGACTGTGATGAATGACAATTTCACGATGTTATTAACTTTAGATACATTTAATCTTAGAAACAATTTAAATGAGCAAAAGGAATCCGAAGATTTTCTCAAATCGAAATCGAATTTAGTAGTAAAGATATTTTGGCAAAATCTTAGAAAGATACAAAACAACGACGATTTATACTATTTCTCTTCCCCCGTTAACATCGGAAATGATATTTGACGGTAAACATGTTTCAATGACCATTTCATTAATAAAGCAAACATTGTGACAAAATCTCAATTCAACGAAAACACATTTTCTTTCTTACAAACACATTTAAAAAACATCTTGAAAGATCAAGTTTTTGAAATAGACTATATCACACCTTTAGAGGTTTGCCAGCTTATAAGTAATCTTGATACAAATAAATCTTCTGGAACTGACGGAATTAGTGCACAAGTTTTGAAATCCTTTGGCGATCACATTGTCTTACCAGTAACTTCTATAATAAATAACAGCTTTCTAAAGGGAATATTTCCGAATGCATTTAAAAAAGCCGGTGTTTTACCATTATATAAAGGCGCATAAAAAGAAGATCCTATTACTTATCGTCCGATATCAATATTGCCGACTCTTTCAAAAGATTTTGAACGTCATGTGTATAAACAATTGGATTCATTCTTGGATAAAAATAGTGTATTAGCGAATCACCAGTCAGGGTTTAGAGAAAAACACTCTTGTCAATCAGCACTTCTTCGGCTTATTGATGAATGGTCAAAAGAAATTGATTCCGGAAAAAAAAATATTGGTTCAATTTTGTTGATTTAAAAAGTCATTTGATTTAGTAGATCATAAGATTTTATTGTTTAAGCTCAAGTTACATAATTTCTCAGAGAAATCTTTAGCTTTTTTTAAATCATACTTGTCTAACAGAACACAATACATGACATATGACAATACCTACTCATCTCCAGAAACTGCAGAGCTCTATTTTAGGGCCTCTCTTGTTTTTAATCTACATTAATGATATGACTTTGCACGTTGATGCTTCAAATTTAGACCTTTATGCAGATGACTCGACGCTATATAAATCTGGGTACGACCCTAATCAAATAAAATTAAGTTTACGGAAAAAATTGAATTCTATACATAGTTGGTGTTCGAGTAACATTATGCTTGTAAATCAGAATAAAACAAAATGTATGCTTATTGGACCAAAACAAAAGTTAAAAATTTGAGCATAGATATAAAAATAAATGATACTTGTATTGAAATTGTTGAGTCTCATAAAATTTTAGGTGTTCACGTAGACATACATTTGTCCTGGAATGTACATATTGAAAAAATAAGTTCTAAAATTGTCAACAAAATTTCCTTACTTAAAAGAATTTCAACTTATCTTACGTTTGAAATGAACCCGTTATTTTATAATGCATACATTCTACCCATCTTTGACTATTGCTGTACAATTTGGTGGAAGGGTGCTAAATATAGAACCTCCAAATTGTCTGTACTTCAGAAAAGGGCAGCCCGAGTTATACTAGATGCTTCAACTATAACATCATCAACAGATCTTTTTGGACCACTTAAATGGTTGACTTTCGATAATATGTGTAATTATCACACATGTGTTTTGATATTTAAATGTCTTAATAATCATACACCTGGATAAATGAAGGACATTATTACATTCTGTAAAAACACTAACTACAATTTACGGTCTTCTGCTCATCATGATATTTCCAACTCGAAATTCAATACATTGTACAAGAAAAATGCATTTTCATACTTTAGTATGATTGTGTGGAACGAAATTCCTATTTCTATTCGAGACGCAAATTCTTTATTTAGTTTCAAAAATAAGCTTTTTAAAGCTCCTCTTTCACAGATTGGGGAAATGTGATTTTTGTACATTTTCGTAAAATCAATCGGAAATAACGATCTCATCATGTTGAAGCCTTTAAAGTAATAAGATTCAATCTGGTAATGCGTGGAAAGAAAGGCCGATATTCCTGAATTTATCTAAATTCATTCTGAAAAATAAAGCAACTACTAACGCATAAAAAATAAATCTTCAATTTCGAGCTAACTATTTATGCATGTGCATTCCGCATGTTTGTCTTATTCAATCAAAGATTAGATTAAAAGTATCAGAGAGCTAGAAATTTCATATCAATACAAGCAAAATTGAAAGATTATTCACGGAATAAAACGATTATGAAATTTATTTTTATTTATTTACTGATCTTTCCGCTTCGAAAAAAATAAGTTACGAATTTAATGAAATATGTTGTTTTTAGTGCCAATGCCCTTGGGCCTTTCTTAATCTTCTAAAATGACACACATTTCCAAATCTAAGAACAAGTTTTGTATTTTTTCCATGAAAAACTGTGAAAGAGCAGCTTTAAAGTCCAGTCACAAAACATATCAGCATGCAGAGAAAAAAAACCTGTTTCTGTCCGAGGATTTCCTATTTCCTTAATTTATTTCCTGTGTTTTATCATATTCTTTTCATATTTTGTTTTGCTATTCGTTTTTTTTTTCTTTTGTCTTTTCACCATTATCAATTTTTAAACTTTCCATTAATATTTTTTTTTCATTGATAACGAAGGCAACTTTGTAAAAAAGACTATTTTCATGTTATTTTCATTTGAAAAATGTCTTAATGTTCTACCTTCATGAAATAAAGATATTATTATTATTATCATTATTATTATTATTATTATTATTACTCATCAAAATCATTGTGTCCAGGGTTTTCCATTTAAACAGATACTATATTGTACATGTATGTTTTTAAAAATTACTTCTTAAAAATAAGCAAGAGACGTGGATTCCAGCCTACGTTGGTGCCATTTATTCCTTTCTTCTCTGTCAAGTCTTTTGAAATATATAGTTTTAAAACGAGTTTAATTCAAAAAATGACAAAGAGCATCGCCTACGGGTGCCTACGTCTACGCTCGGCTATTCGATGCAGGATAGTGAGTAAAAAAGGGTGCATAATCCTCACAAAATGCACTCAGAGTTACAACGTCCCCCCCCCCCCCTGATGGTATAGTTTGTTTCTTTTGGCTGGACATGTGTGTCAAGTTTCAAGTGAATGCCTTTAGTAGAACCAGAGATATCACAATCTGTCTGACGACGACGACAAGGACGACAAAAACTAAGACGACACAGTCTTTAGCAATACCTCGGATTTTCCCCGAAAATGGCCGTGCGTTGATGTTCTCATGCTATCCTTACCTATCCATGGTCTCATCAAAGCATAGGAAAACTCGTCTTTCGGATCTGTAAATAGTAGGAATATTAGAAAAGAATAATTAAACACGAGTTCGAACTTGAGCATTGAGCCAATGCAGTTGACGTTTACTTTAAATTAGGCGATTTTGGTGGAAGAAAAAACTGTTTTAACTGTTAAGGTATTACAACCCGTTACAGCTTCGCACTGTTACGGAAGTATATTTTAACAGTGTTTACCGAGATTTCCTAATGATTTTCATTAGGAAACCTCGGTTTACACTGTTATAGTTCATGACGTCCAAAATGTTGCGGAACTATTACGGGTCCACCACCTTAATGATTGCGAGTCTAATAATTTTGAAATTCTATGAGTAAAAGAGTGTACAAACCAGCACAATACCACCAACAGAGAGAATAAAACAAGGTATTATATATTTTAAAATATACGGTCCGTTATGCAGGAGAACCTTCCTAAATGACACTTGAATTGACAATAGACTTAGACTCAAACTTAAGAAATACAAAATTTATCATTAATAAAACAAGAAAACTATATTTCCAAAATAATCGGATGCTTAGTACCTTTTTGTGTAATTATTCTCACTGTTACCGGATTTGTTATGCATTGAAGGCATTCAAAAGGAAAAATATTGAAGAGCAAAGACAAATTGCCAGTTTCAAACAATTTCTCTCTTTTTTCTCAATCTTTCTGCAATATGTTTGCTGTTTCCTTTATTAACGATGCATATTGAATGTTCATGATTTTGATTATTTTAAAATTGTTCCTTTGGTAAAACAGCTAAAGATTCACAATGTCGTCATTTAGGGAGTTTATCCTGATTGACGGTTCATTTATAAACGCTTTGAATTAAGATTGGAATATATTACCTGCTCCAGAAAGAACAACTTTAGCTGTGGATGGACTGACAGATATAAGCTGTGCATCTGCTGGCCCCGTCCAAACCTGATAAGCCCCTGGATATATTTGGGCATATTCCATCATCTTCAGAAGTCCTTTGTAGTCACCGGACATCTGAAACAATCAAGATCTCTTTACCCGAGTCACAATGAGAGAATCATAATTCGAGTCGCAATGGGAGAAACACAAGTCGAGTCACAATAGGAGAAACACAACTCGAGTCGCAATGGAGAAAGCCCAATCGAGTCATAACGGGAGAAAAGTCACTCGAGTCACAATGGGAGAAACACAATTTGAGGTACAATGGGAGAAACGCCACACGAGTCACAAATGGAGACCCGCCAGTCGAGTCAGAATTGGAACCCGCCACTCGAGTCACAATGGAAGAAAAACCACTCGAGTCACAATTGGAGACACGCCACTCGAGTCACTATGGGGAACGTCACTCAAGGTCACAATGGGAGAAACGCCACTCGAGTCACAATTGGAGACACGCCACTCAAGCCACAATGGGAGAAACGCCACTCGAAACACAATGGGAGAAACGCCACTTGAGTCACAATGGGAGAAACGCCACTCGCGTCACAATGGGAGAAACGCCACTCGAGTCACAATGGGAGAAACGCCACTCGCGTCACAATGGGATAAACGCTACTTGAGTCACAATGGGAGAAAAGCCATGCGTGTCACAATGGGATAAACGCCACTTGAGTCACTATGGGAGAAAAGCCATGCGAGTCACAATGGGAGAAAAAAAAGGGAGACTTAAAAGGAGAAACGCATTTTAAGACATAAGCCAAAGCTATTCTTATGTATTATCATTTTACCATTAACGTATTTTGATACATCTTTCTATTATTCTTGCACTTTGAATCCAAAAATTTCAATATTGGTCTTTTGCAGATTATTTTCAGCTACTTTCAGTTGCGGACTACAGCCTTGCGTTCAGGATCACAAACGGTGCAAATAGTTTTCCAATTATACCCCGCTTTGCACGAGCACTTGCGTGCAAAGTGGGGCATAATTAGAAAACGGTTTGAAACGTTTTCTCATTCTGAACGCAGGGCAGGTAATCATGTCGTAAAATTGACGCACATTTTTATCGGGACCATTCAAATACACTCACTCAGCGCTCCAATCACTCATTTCAAACACGCGTTCCGATCTTTCTAGACACTCCGAAATTGTTCAAAACGCCTCGAAATCGTTCAAAATGAGCACTATTTTAATCAAATCATAATTGCGTGATTTAAATTGGCTTTTTTTGTCTTTTTTTATTCTTATGCGTCTGATTTGTGCGCAAAGACAACAATTCAGAAAAGAACGTAGACTTTATTCAAAGGGGTTAAAACTCATAGCTAATTTCGTCTAATTGTCGATAATGTTTATCTCCCTTGAAATCATTCAAAATTTGCTCATAACTGAGGTGTATTTATTCCATTATCATGTGGAAATTCAATCAAAATTTTGAAATTGCAGGAAAACGAACCCCAGGGGCCAGTTTCATAAAAACATGTAGGACATATTTTTGTCTTACTGATGACTTTCGGTCCAGTAACAACAACAATTACTTAGCATAGGTATTGATAGATTGGTGATACATGATTTTTGAACTAAATATGTAGTAAGCCATAGGTAAGACAAAAATATGTCCTAAATGTTTTGATGAAACAGGCCCCAGATGTCTTTACCGCGTCATCAAAAGGGGTTCCGAGTACTCATTTATAAGGTACCCTCTTAAAATTTAGGAGTCTCTATTTAAATGTAGACTATTTCGTTTTGGCCAGCCTCATGTTCTGCGCAAATATTGAAATGCTCTTTGGATATGCTGCATAAGGTAAGATTGGTTTACGGAAATTAACTGATAACGACTTAGAAAAATGATAGAATTATTAAAACAGGTGCTTGATCCCATGACCTTATACGTCGTAACACCTGTCCTATCGAATTAAAATGTAGGTCATATTTCCATTATAGTTATAAGGCTAATAGAATCTTTTCATAACGTGTTATTTGGGATAATTATGAGCAAATGCATTCTTTTCTTGTTCTGGTTTTTCATATTCAATTTTCATGATTTTTATACGTGTATGGTAAATTTGCTGCCAACTTCAATTAAGTACATACGTTTCGATCTTAGAACCGTTCTTTCTCCGATTCATTTGACATACAGACGACGAAGTATGCCGCAGTCACAACTTCAGAACTTCAAAGATGTTTAAATAAACTGTGGACCGGTATTAGTTCCATTAACGTTTCAGAAGTAAAGAACTTTAACAATGTTAACCGAGGTTTCCTAATTATTTTATTAGGAACCATTAGTCAACTTTGTGAAAGATCATGGGTTCCCAAATGTTGCGGAACGGGTCGACAGCCTTAACTACAAGCCTACCTCTTTCGCATTGCCCCACAGAAATTCCGGTTCGGGGCCAGGAAAGTCCCTCAACATCCGCTGTAACTTCCATCTTTTCACAAACAATCCAATCAGCTTCCGAATCAGGATTAGAAACAACGCGAGGGGTATATATTGTAGCAAAATCACCGTTATAAATCCCATATCATTCAGGGTTTTTTTCTCCAGATGCTTTACTCTTCCTTTATTAATCAATATCAGAACTATAGACCTGCAATTTCAAGTGAGTGATCAAAGATCAATTTTACATTGAAAATGATAGGAGATAACGGTTTCTCGGACCTCACTCTTTCTTGCGGAACTATACTTTTAAAACTTGAGAAATAGTAATCCAGTTTATGAATTAAAAAATATCAATTAGCACCGTTGTAAATTCGTTTTAGTATCCTGCGTTCACGGATGACCAAACGTGGAAAACTGTTTGAAAATTATGCCCCGCTTTGCACGTGCCCTTGCGTGCAAAGCGGGGCATAATTCATAAACCGTTAGCCACGTTTATCAGCCTTGACGTAGGGATGTTTACTCATTGGGATTGTCTCGTCGATTCCAGCGAGTACCCACAACAAATATGTTTCATTCAGAAACCATAAATGAATGATCGTCTTATCCCCTTGCAAATACAACACTTCACTATATCTATGTATTGGTAACTGTATTTGAAATGATTTACATAAATAGTCCAAAAAGATTGATTTAAACTCCATAAATGATCGTACCTTAGAAACCAGTTTTCACATTTTTAAGTATATTTATCTTTTGTACCAACGCTTATCCTAATACGATTTAGGTTTCTATTAAGTAAAGGGCAAAGAGTTACGTATCTAGGGATAAACAGATAGTAAGTTATCATCCCTTGATACCAGTTTATCTTTAAATCAATAAGACCGTTACACACAAGAACAATTTGTAGACCTACGAACGTTTCATTTAGAATACAATCCCCGAATCGACTGTCCTCGGCAATTCTACAGGATGGACCTCGAGAATAACAAGAGGACAATCAGGGTCTTATATGGCTGACTTCCGTCTCCTTGACTCAAGGCTTCCATGTTAAATTTATTAAATATCATTAAAAGACCATCAAATCTTTCAGCGAAAGGCATTAATGTTGTTTTATGCCCCCGGAGGCGGAGGTGTCCCAAATCTCGTACCCCACTTGCCCGACATGGGCTATTCTACTTGCGAACAGGTCCATTTTTCATTGATACTTGTCCGTGGACAAGTAAATACTAGGGCTAATCCGTGAATGATACTAAATTGATTTTTCATCATGCATAGGACCATTTTCCGGAGACGCAACAGCCTGTAGAGCTCATGTTATCAACCCGGTCAGAAATAAACGAAGAAATATAGAGGGATTTCAGTTTCTCTACACCTGACTGAACACTGCAGTCGATATTTAATGGGGGCAGAAGGTCAACTGATAGGCCAGGAATTTGTATGGAATACACACTGGACAGTGATGGATAGTGCTTAATTAAACCCTATTATGTAACTGTTACATATTGTAAATACTTGTTTTTGTTACTAGACAAAAAAAGGAGGAAACGAATCATTTAACTTTGTTCACGGTACTCTTTTTTGAATCATTACCAGATAGCAAATCTTTAAGCAAGTCAGAATTTAAAAGATGTGAAGGTGACTAGGTTTGATGAAATAATTTCATTTTTAAGAAATGAAAATACGGTATTTGTAAATGATTAGTTTCTTGTATCCAGTAAATTGTGTTTGTCCTGCGTTTTGAATTGAAACTTTTTTTAGTTCTTTTTCTTTATATTTTTTTCTCAATAATGCAAATGATCTAAAGATGTCCATCCGTTAATTTTGAATTTTGTGTTTTTTCTTTCTACTTTAATCGCTTTTCATCACAATGTCAATCAAAATCATTTTCTTGGTGTGTCTTTTTTCCAATTACATTAACTTGACAACCTATATAAATAAACTATTTACATGTATATGTTACTGCAGCAGTATCTTATGAATAATAGCAGTGCAATATTTTGGCTACATGTACTGTTAATGATTCTTCCTATATGCATGAATAAGTATTATTTATCTAAAATGACCTGGCACTCATTAACTTCCGTCAGTGCTCGAGTATTCCCGCAGCGTAACTCAATTTCATTTCAGTTTTAGTTATATTATTTCATATCTTCTTGAAAAAGTCGCGGTAGTACAGTGGTTACAGACGCCACCCAAACATAGATAAGTTTTTGGATCGAGTTCAATTCCCGACAGAGACACATATTTTAACATATTGACTTTTTTCGTTTAATGTTTTAAATAACACTTCTTCTTCTTCTTTTTTGTCTTCTTCTTCTTCTTCTTCTTCTTCTTCTTCTTCTTTTTATAATAGTTATTTTGTCAGTTACGATTAATATTTTTATTCATCGTTCAAATTTGGTTGCTTGCACCAACAAAGATTATTGTATTTTGGTCGAGGGTAAGATTTGTTTCATACCTTTATGAAAAAAATTGTAAGTTATTATTATAAGTAAGCTTGTACCAAATAGTTGTCCAAATGAAGATCTCATTTGCTTGATGATATTGAATTATGTGATATGAAGAGAAAAGAGTTTTTGACGTTAATAACCTAATCACACCTAAAAAGGAATTCGATTAACGTGTTCAAACCCTGAATGCGTTTTTAATTTCATATCGTAATAAATTTTAAAAGGTGCCTCTTCATCTCTTAAATATAGATCTAGACATATTTCAAAATTTATAATTATTTTCAGTAATTTACAATGATTTATAGACAGGACTTTGCAATGTCAAGTTGAGTCTCACGGAAAGACTGTGCCGAATATCGATAGTCTCATGCACACTGTAAAATATCAAAAGTATAAAAACGGGTACTTAACAAAGTACTACCCTAAAAAAAAGAGATAATTCTGGTCAAGACCGGCTTGAACTCGTGATCTCCCGATTAATGGAAAGCGTCCTTACCACCACCGCTAAATTTCCGTATGCACTATGAGTTGTGATACATATTTTTTACATCTTAACTTCGCGAGTATAAGTCTATATTAAGAAACATATTTACCGACTATCAATAGGGGTTAAAAGGAATATTTAATGAGTGCCAGGTCATTGTAGATAAATAATAAAATGATTTAAGAAATAAACTTGATATCTTCAAATAATGCTGGACAAAAACAATGACCAATTTTGCACTTTTAAAACATTTTGGGGATATAGGAAAAAGGCGTTTTGACTGCAGCTTCAAAAACTACTGTTTCTTAATAATGATAGTAGATCTAAATAGTCAAAATATTGTTTGCATGTCGCTGCTTTTCTGCCAAAACCACGTATCTGCTGCCTTAAACAAGTTTCAGATACGGGGTTTTCGTAGAAAAGCGACGATGTTATGAAAGAACTAACCTTACACTTCTGAATTAAGAAGTTACTTTGACATTCTAATGGACAACAGTCTGATCATGCAGTAATCTTTGCCTTTGTTATACAAAATCCAAGCATTGTGCTTAACCACCAGATAAGGTAAACATATGCATCTATGTGCCTATTGCGTGTTTCAAGACAGAGACGCTCTCAAGCATTTTTCTCAAATTTTTCAATTCTTGATACTACATCGGAGTCAAGTCTAGTTTAGGAGGTCCCGTATGTTGAAATCATTTTTTGAAATGCGCTTCTGATGTGGCATGTCGTCGTTAAGAAACCAAAACATATCAACTACAGCCTTTTTTTCAAACTACAGTTACTCATCTGCTTGGTTGCCGAATAAGCCGGATAAAGAAACCAAGGATCCAAATACCATATTCAACTAAATGTGGGAGTAAATATCTATTAATTTTTGAAAACATCACTAAGTTCTGAATTCCAAATTTCTGAATTTAAGTGAGATGTTTGTTAATAATTTCACATGTGACTGAGACACAAACATTAATCAGCACATACAGCCACATCACATCATATTTGCTTCCCACTAAGAGAGGTCTATCCTAGCCAGTGAATGCCTTGATTCATACCAGAAAAATTACAAATCTAAAATATTTCCTCACGAAGTCACTATGGCCTAATTTTGGCTCTTAGAAGGCATAGATCAGATTCTGGTCAGACTCTACAGATACATAGGCTGGCAGCTAGGGGTTTTCATCTACTTCGCTTTACTCGCATGTCAAATTTTTGGGAAATATTTAGACCAACGTATTTAATTCCTAGAATTCACTTGGGGAAACATCTAACAAATACCAATTTAGAATGCAAATTATCATTATTGTTATTGTTATTATCAATATCAAAATTATAGTAGCCACATTCTAATGACACACTCTTGTAAATAGTGGAAAGTTTGGGCCTAGTTTAAAGTGCATGTTTTTTTAACCAAATTTCATTTAACTAGGAAGTAGAATAATAACTTTTGTAATTTAAGATTAGTCTGGGAAATCTTTAAGTTAAATATTCGGGTAAAAAGAACTTGCTTATTTTCCTATAATCAACTGTTACTAAATATTATATGTATTAAACAATTTTCTAACCAACACATAATATAAATATTTAAACCATTAGAAACATTCGGATTAAAACTTGTAAAAAGATCACGAGAAGACAGTAAAAAGATCACAAGAGACATGTCAATAGTTATGTTTTGTACATTGAACTATCATGTAATATTTACTTAAAGCAGGTATTTCTGTAACCATATTCTTAAAGAAACAATTTTTATCATGAAATATCTACTGTGGTATGAAATCATTGTGGTTTGAGGTATTTGTTGTCCTAAATTATAAAGTATAATGGTATTTTAATAGAGAAAGTTTCTTTCTTGCAATTAAATTTCCTTCCATATAAACAATTAGGGTATGTTGGTTTGTGCATGACATTCAACATCTTTCATGTGTCATAAAACACTGAATTTGTAATGACGGATGCATGAGTTGACTATCTTTAAAATTAGGCTTTTTCCAAGCACCTGACCATCATAATAAGCGAGTAATTGATGATTGATTTTCACCATTTCACTATAGGATAAAGAGCAATTAGGTCATGTTTTGCCCCCTCCCCCAACATGTGTATTTAAATGAGGGCATCAGTTGCTATTTATAGCCCAGCTGAAATCCGTCTATTAAGGAGCATTTCCTCAGGATCATACCTGTGAAGTTTGGTTGAATTAGGGTCAGTAGTTTCAGAGGAGATTATGTTGATATTTCACCTTTTCGGACCATGTTTTCAGTGACGCTACGGTCTGTGGAGCCAATACTATCAACCTGATCAGAATTTAATAAAGTAATCTGAAAGAGCATGTTACAAGGACCAATCAGATAGAATTTGGTTGAATCCTGATCAGTAGTTTCAGAGAAGAAGATTTTTTAAAATATTTAATTATATCGGATGATTTTTGGCGACACGATACCCTCTTGCACCAACGATGTAAGCCCGATTTGAATTTAACGCAGAATTCTAAAATAGCCAGCCCTATGGATCATTCTCGTTAAGTTTGGTTGGATTCCGACCTGTTATTTCAGAGATTTATTTCATTTCACCATTGAGGGCCCTTTTTTTGGTGAAACGACATCCCTCAGCAGTAATATTATCCATCTGATCGGAATTTAACCCTTTGCTGTTTAATCCCTGCTTTTTACGTGCCTGTGGTTTTATGATTGATAAAACATTGTGAAAAAATATGAAATTGCATCTGACAAGCAATTTCTTCTTTTTCCACACTATTTTCTACCCTACTGAATGGTTAATTTTCAAATCAAATCCACTTTAAATTTTCGTCGGCAAACCTTTGAATTTGGACAGGTCCAAAATTTTGTAAAACAGGAAAGTGTTAACGAAGAAATCTGAAAGAGCATGTCCTGGGGATCATTCCTCTTAAGTTTGGTAGAATTCTGACAAGTAGTTTCAGAGAAGAAGATATTTTATATTAAATTATATAAGACCATTTTTGGTGACGCAACAGCCTGTAGAGCCCATGATATCAACTCGTTCAGTATTTGATTAAGAAATCAGAAAAGTCATGTCCCAACGATCATTCCTGTACAATTTGGTTAAATTCTGCAATCTAGTTTTTGAGGAGAAGATATTTTATGAAAAAGTTAATGGACGGACGAATTAACGATGGACACCAGGCCACGACAAAAGCTCCGCTGGATTTTTTCGAGTGGAGCTAGAAATCAAACAAAATAGTGGATATAAAGCATTAAGGACCCTTTTCAGTATTTCCGTATGTGATTAAAGGATGTATTTTTCTATGTTGATTATCCTTTTGTCATTATAGCCATTCTGGCAAAGTTTTATAAAGATTATACCAATAATGTGAATCCCAGAGTATATACAAAACAAGAAATACTTGAGGCCAAGGATGGCCAAGTGTCGCTCCACTGGAATTGTCCTAGGGAACCCAGAAGAAACGTATAATTGCTTTAAGTGAAATTTCAGTAAATGATTCTAGAAAGCAGGCCAATGCCTGAGAAAAATGTAAGCCATGAATTGATTTGATACAGTCTTCGACCCTATTATTCTAAATCTAAGGAAGCAGGTCAAAGGTCACCATCAGGGGCAAGGGTTTGACAGAATACCAGAATAAATATCATCTTCCATCTTTCTTATTGACTCAATACAGTCCTAAAACCTATAATTAACGCCACTTTCAACATTTTTTCAGTTATATTGCGGCGGCTGGAGCATCTAACAATCGTTTCCTGGTATTTTCTCTCACCAGTACAACTACCACATCCTTTCCTAGCCTCTAGCTGCTATCTCACATAGGTCTACAATTATCAACCCATTGGTGAGACAAATAAGTCGTAAGAATGAGTGCCGCAGTTGGGGATGGAACCCTCTAGATTGGCAGACCGACACGCTACCAACTGCGCTATGCAACTTGTTGCCAGAATCAAAGACAACCATCTACTAACTACTATTACTGACTCAATACAGTCCTAGACCATATAATTCAATATTAAAGAAAGTAGGTCAAAGGTCAAGGTTGGGTTCAAAGGTCCATTATGATGCCAGAAACAAAGACAATTATCTACTTTCCTTTATAACAATGTGTTGATTTTATAGTCCTGGATCCTACAATTCTAAAGGGGCAGGTTCAGAAAGTACCATTTTTGGCCCTGTTCTAAATTTCAATGAAAATGTGCTCAGGAGTTTGTTTATGATCTATGATATGTAAAATGCAAGCCCGAAATAAGATAGTTCTATCTTGCGTTGCCATGGCAACCATTAACCCTCGACATACAAATTTATCCATTTTCATCCATTTTTGATGTAATACATATAAGGGTTTGTACAAGACATGTGTAAAATATTTTAACAAACTACAAGAAAGTTGCATTTGGACATCATAACATGATGAGACATATTGCCATGGAAACACAATAAATTTTTAATATAAATATATCAGAATTTCAGTATGAATAAGGCATATTTGACATTAGATCGGAACCTTTATTTTGTTGTTTGAATTCATATAAATCCTTTGATTAGATGTTAGATGGACAGTTCTATTATTCAAACAGAAGAGAATACGTTACCATGGCAATCATTTACAAGTAAGAAAGTAGGTGAAAGGACAAGAACTGGGTCAAGCGTTCCACATGATGCCAGAATCAAAGACAATAATCTACCGACCTTTAGTATTAACTTAACACAGTCCTAGCCCTAATAATTCTATATTTAAGGAAGTAGGTCAAATTTCTCTGTCAGGACCAAGGATCCATCATGATGCCGGAATCAAAGACAATCATCCTCATTATTGACTTTATACAGTCATACACAAAACCATTCATATCCTATGCCTAGTTTTAGACAGTAAGCTTATTTTTTATTTCTCCTTTTAGGCCCCTTTTAGTGAGATGTGAAAGCCCAAAATATACAAGATCATTGCCCAAAAGAATTCAACAAAGAAATCCGGGGTCGTATTCACCAACCTATTCTAAATTTTAGAATTTAGTCTAGGCTAAATTGCCAAGTCTGGACTTTCCGAAGAATGAATTAAAGTGTGTATTCACCAACGCAATTTAGAATAGACTTAATTTAGAACGGTTTGTACAGTACTTAAGCGGCCACAGACTTACGATGGTTCCCCAATTTTGACGAGGCGCAAATAAAAAAAGTAACCATTAAGTTCCCGTCCTTCACTCTTAATTTCCCTCCTTGTTTACAAATGACATTTTCATGTAATTTTTCAGTCGAAATAAATTATCATATCTAAAAATTCAATATCTTGTTGGGCAATTGATTGGCTTAATACAAAGATCAATTAAATCAGTAATAATAACTTCGATAACAGTTGACAGAAAAAAATGTGTTTATTTGGCAATCGATAAAAAAACGTGAAAATACTCGCTGTAGTTACGGGATTTAGATTTTCGATTGACAAACTGTGTATCATTTTTATAGAGTAAATAAGGCGATTATTTATGAGTAGTAATAAGTGATGTGCGCCAGTATGGTTGTTCCTATACTAAAATTAGACTTTACAATTTAAGAAATGAAACAATGAACAAGAAAAAAAAACAACAACTAAATTCAACACAAACTTGGCAACGAGGTCAACATGATTCTTACCTAAATCTTTCACCGAGAGAGCTTTCCAACTTTTCAATAAAATCAAGTCGCTTTTGAAGATGTGAGAATTATAATCTCTCTTCTTTAACTTGTCCCGTCATGTTCATGATGTTGCTTTGCAGAAAGTATCAACACCCAAACAATTAGAATCTTGAGTAAAATGCACCAAGCTTTCTATTGCTCGAGTTGAAATGACAATCTGCCTTCGTAATCTTTCCTCCATCTGTCTTGTTCCTATCCATACACCACCACCCCTGAAAACTTTACTTCGCTTAAGATATAATATATTACTCCCTAATCCTCCTCCTCCTCCTCTGTAAATCCAATGTGAAATCGCTAAAATTTAACTCCGAGAATATTGTAAAATTTAACATTCTGTCGATATGTAAACATACACTTCAAGGTTAGATTGCGTCACAAATGTGTTTGACGTCATTCGATAAATAAGTCGACCGAAAACATAAATAATGTGTCAGAAAGGAAAATTAATGAGAAATTCTTTCTATTTTGACATGTTATTTGTCATTACTTTGATATAAAACAATGTTTACCATTCGAAGCGAGGCGGACAGTCGCCATTTTTTCACATTTAGCACGGTAGGTATTAGACTTGGAAAAACGACTTTATTCTTAAGAATTTAGTTCATTCCGTAATCAAGAATGGGTTGGTGAATACGTACTAAATTCTTAATTCTTTATTCTTGGGATTTAGTGTGCTAAATTGATGCAAAATATGTTGGTGAATACGGCCCCCGAAAGAGCATGTTCCTGTGTTGATGCATGGGTAGTCAGTGAAGAAGATGTATCAACTATTTCACCATATGGGTCCATTTCTTTTATGATGTAGCAGCCCTTGGCATCAATAATATTAAATCATTCAGAATTTAACAAAGAAATCTGTAAAAGCTTATCCAAAAGATCACTCAACTGAAGTTACGTAAAATTCTGTAAAATAGTTTTAGAGAAGAAGATTTGTTTTGTGTTTCTTGCAATCCAAATAAAATAAATAAGTATAACTATCTGAGAAGATTTTTTTAATATTTTTTTTTAAAACCAGTTTGCTATAGCTCTTCTGACCTTTCGTCAGTAGAGCTGGAAATGCTGAAAACAATTTTCTATTTCCTTACACTTTTCTACCTTTCATGATGCTCACTTTTCCCTATAACTACAGTAAAAACTTGTCACTGCCACCACCCCACTGCTACCACCAAAAGAGTGTTCGCTTATGAAAATAGTCACTTAATACAATTTGTAAATTGTATGTTTTAGAGTCGTAAGGCATACTCTAACGGACAAAACCCGGGCATAAACAGGGGAAAAGGTAATTTAATAAGTAAATAAACAAAATGGATGATGTGATGCATGACGCATTTGTCCAGCATATAAGTAGGTTTGTAACTGGTTTTATATTGTTTTTTATGCTGAATCTATACACTAATGTATCTTTTTATGCAATAATAGCGTCAATGCACTCGAGCGTTAAACTATTTTTTGGGTCTCTGCAAATGTTAACGCCCTCAAAAACTTGAATTAACCCTGTATAATTCAATTATAAATAAGACAGGTCATTATGATAGCTTATGTGTATTGTCACATAATTCTTACTGAATCCTATGATATTTGAACCCATTACAGTCATCTCAGTGAGATGATTTTATCATTCCAGCAATAAAGGATTCAATAATAAATATTATTTGAAGTAAAAATTACCAATTGTTCAGAGATTTCGCTTATGGTGAAGGGACCTCGATTATGTTCGCTTAACAAAAGCAAAGAATTGGTTGCTAGAATACTATCAACTTTATTTCAAAATTTAAGAATAGTTAGCCATATTGTAATGTCACCAAGTATAGTACATCAGGCTGACTTAAATGTTGTATATAGAGAATAATATGTAAGTGTGTTGAAATATCAATTTTATCTGGTCAAGGTTGGGATAATTTTTCATGATGAGGATGAGTCATGATAATTTTAGCAGCTGAGACTAGATAACATTGATATTTAAGACACTTACATGTTATTCTACTTATCATGCAATCATTTTTTGGCGCTTAATTATTATAAACCCTTTAAAACAAAGAAATTTAGGTGAAAGTGTATGCAAATTGTTTCTTAAAAAAGACTGCAAAAAAGACTGCCTGATATCATGTTATGTTATCAGGCAGGTGAAATCAGGTCAATACAGGCTTTATTGCATGATAAATAACCCTATGGGTATGAAACAAATGTAAAAAGAAAATTGAAACCACATCATGTGTCAGAGTTTTTTTGCACTACCAATTATTTTAAATACAGGCATATCCCAATGTATAGGCTGAGTCTAGGAAATATCTAGACCACAATAATAGTAGTACAAGTGGTACCAAGGTATAGGTGTATTTTCAAAACTGAGCTCTGACGTAGGCACCGAGTCCATTACCATAGGTAAATCGGGTATAATTAAAAAGCATATAATAGAAATTTAATCTGATGCCTCCACTTCAAAAATAAAAGTTAATGTATGAGTTTAAACTTACGATTTAAGCCATGCAATAGCTTTCTGTTTAAAGGTAAATTATTACTTTTTAACAAGTTATTTAAACCTGTTTTATCTATATCGAAAACGTGGCACAGGAGTCTAACGGTTGAAAGTAAATTTCACGGCTCACTGCACAATATCTACCTATATCACAATAACAGAACCAAATTAACCCCTGTAATTATTCGGTGTATTAGAATCCTTTCTCTAAACAAAACGCTCCAATAGTTCTAACATGATTTCCCTTATATCTCACAAAATTTCCAACTTCATGTATCTGGACTAATGTTTCTTCATCAACACCATTTTTCTGTAGGTACTCTTGTATATCTGCATTCAATTTCTGAAATCATATCAAAGCAAAGTTCAATTAATCCTTGTCATGCTGAACCCGATATATTCCTGCTTTGTGCACATGTGCAGTCTGATGTTAGTCTACATCACCTATTTCTTACTTTCAAACCGGAATTGTCAACATATTTAGTTTTTTCTAATAAAAATTGACCTACAGTTGGTACTTTCAGTGCTTTTTGCCCTTTAATTTGGATAGAAATTTTTAGCCAAAATTTATTCAGCAAGGGTTTATAGGAGGTGTGTTTGTGGAATACTGATGCCGCTGAAAAGGCAGTTACTTTTTAGTTTGATCTTGATCATTAAACTAAACCTAATGTAATCCCCCTAATCATATTGTCCTCCCTAATAGTAGCATCTCTACATTTTATACTATGAAAACCCACTTCAAATGCTCAAATGCCTAGATTTTAAGTACCGGTACTTGCTTGAGACTTCTTCTGTAGTTTGATGTGAATTTCCTCTAAACAATCATTTAAATGACTGTTAAGGGGAAATTTACCTGAAGTTAAAGGGGGAAGAGCCCTACAGACATAAGTTTAATGATTTTTTTAAATCAGAAAATGCATACTGAATCCTAAAAAGCTCCCTGGCCATGTTATGTAAAGCTACCATGGGCATTTTATTAGGAGAAATAAAGTATCAAAGTTAGGAAAATATTGACATTCATCAATAAGTTTTGATGAGAGTACTCTTCGTGCAAATCATAAGCATTGTAACTGAAATAGTGTTGAAGTTATAAGGAAACTTTAATTTCACGGGTAAGCTTTTCAAAGACTCTCAAATTGTTACAATGTATATTGTCGTTTTTCTGCTAAAATCTTGTAAATACAGCTTGTTTAAAGCTGTAGTTATGAGGTTTTAGAAGAAATCAATGATATCTAGGATCTGTGCCCATAATTGCCATGGCATTAAAAGACTTTGCCTAGACATGAAAAGTTTAAGATGAGCCATTCTTTCAAATTCTCAAGGGCTATAAAGCTCTACAGAGCAATTTGGTGGCTCAATGCAAAACAGGTTTTACAGCCTACATGTTTCATATTATAAGACAGTTACCACTGTTTTGGACTGAGCTATCCAAATGACTTTCCAAATTATTAAACTACTTCACATAAGAGCAAGTTACACCATTGTTAAAGCCATGTATTTTGTTACAACTTACATGTATATCACCATGAACCTTTTTGACAATCGTCGATATTCTTCCAGAAGTATGTTTTTCCAGGTAGACTGGCAACATGTCATTTCTTGTTCTTCTAATAGCATAATCACTTGGCTGTTTTGAGGCTGCAAAATATCAACAAACTTATGTTTTTAAAAATAAGAAGCCAATACATTGTGTATTGAAATTTTAGGTCCTCTTCGAACCATACTTCATTTGTTACACTGACCACAGTTAAACTTTATTTATAAGCAGTATTTCAATTTTCGTGACCAATCTCATGAAAAGAGTTGTTCTTTTGGCCAAAATAATTGACCATTGTATACATATGATACTATTTTTTTAATGAATAAGTAAACAGGGGTCATCACTTACTTCTTTAAGTAACGAGTCCATTTGACTCCCATTTTTGAAATCAAGGAGTACAAGCTCAAAGTAAGAGTCCAAATTTTGAAAATAATAGAAATCTAAGGAAAAAGAGAAATTGCTAATGCTTGTTACATCAATTTCTTCTTTCCATAAATTTCTCTCCCCAAGAAAGATGATTTTCTTTAAAAAGACTAGTAAATGCATGTAAATGATTCAACACGTTTTGTCTTCAGTTTTACCAATTGTTAACCCTTTACCACACAATCACTCCTTTTTATGCCTCTCAAGTAAATACCTTTGGAGAACATTGTGAAAAATGAAGAAATTGCTTTTATCAAGCAATTTCTTCATTATCCACAATGTTTTCTGGCCTAAAAGACAAGACCAATCAAAATTCCATTAACTTGAATTTGTCGTCTGCAAATTCTTTCAATTTGGACTAGTCTGAAATATTGTTGTGTGGGAATGGGTTAAAAAAGAAACTGCCTTACATATTTGATTTGCAAAATATTCTCATATGATCCTCCTTACTTGCAAAGTGAAGGAGTCTCAACTGATGATCAAAGAGTCTTGGACTCCCGGACTCCACTTAGTGTTGAACCCTGGTAAATGTTTTTCTTACTTTGTTATTCACTTAACTGAACAAGAGTCAGTTTCTCATACATAAGTAATTAAGTTAGGGCACAACTTTTTCTCAGAATGGATTCAGGCCTATGCCCTTGTTAGGGCTCAAACAAAGGACTCACAAGTTTTGACACAAACCTCTGAGACTATGAAGTTAAACCAGCTTATTTCTTTTGCAATCTTATATGGGAAAACATTGTGGAAAAAAAGACATTTCTTGTATCAAGCAAATTCTTCTTTCCTTCAAAAGTTCCTCCCTGTTTTTTAAATAATTACAATCAATGTTACATTTTTCATTGCAGAAATCTGACAGCAAACTTCTATGATCATTTGTTTACAAGTGGAAATATTCTAGGACCTAGGAATCCACAAGATTCAAAACTTGTAAAATACAGGAGTTCTTCCAACAAGATAAAGGAGTCTAAGACTCCCCCGAGTGTAAAAACCCTGCCTACATAATAGGGCCACTAACATACGTTCAACTGCAGGGCTCATGTTTGACCCTAAGACGAGGGGTTTAACCCCCAAACATCTGTACATGTTGTGTGATACCTTTATTTGACCCTTAAAAATATCTTCAAAGACTGTGTTATCCTCTGATTTTCAATGAATGATCTTATATCCTTTCTTAAGTTTAAACAATTGATTGCTTACTTCATATCTAAACAAGAAAAGGTGAATTGACTTTCCAAACAGCAAAACTATACACATGATTTGCTCTTTTTTGTTTTGAATCCTTTAAAACAAGTTTTGACCCCCAAAATGGTTAAGGAGTTATTGACCCCTATTCAAGCCCTAACACATGCCCTGAACTGTACTATGATATCGTGTTTTAAGTTTCTTACAAATCTCAAACATTCTATTTAGCTGTGCTTACCATAAGGTGGCACCCATCCTGATGGTGTTGGATATTCTTGGCTCTCTGGTACAGGAGGAACAGTGGTTGGAGGTAAAACTCTTTTCACATATTCAAATTCTTCTGAACTGATGGTAACTTCTGGGTATTTAGCTTGAAGTGATGAGATTCTCTCTTCATCAGGAAAATAAGGTACTGTCTTATCGTTGAAATGATCTGGATCTAAATCATCTAGATCTCCATCATCGCTAGCTGTGGAAACTGTCCTCTGTAAAATGACAGAATAGCCTCAAATACAGTCAAAACTACCATGGCAATCAATTTAGCAACTACCTGTCTTTAGTTATGAAATCATTTTGTTTTTACAGAAATAATTTTCTTCTTCTTCTTGATTGCATTGAGTGACTTCCTACCTTACCCAACACACACATGAAAATTGATTCCTGAGTAAAGGTTCTGACTAAATTAAGCAACCTTTTCTTTCCTTAGATACATAATTGATCTTAATTTCAGAGAAAACTTGCTGAAACTACGAGGGTTGTTTAAAAATTAACCTGATTTTGCCTTGCATTTGAAGCAATCAAAATAAATTTTGATATCATTTGCTGTCGATCTACATATGGTTATTTAAAATTGATATAGTTATCGACCATAGTGTGCATCTGCCGTTTAAAATGTCATGGAAACTAGTACCCAGTGCAGCAGATAAAATAATTCAAATATTTGGCCTTCGTTTGTAAATATTCTCTCTTTTCTAACCTTTGAAATATTTGAAAATTAATTGCGTTGCTGGAATAAGTATTACAAATGCCTTGTCTAGTTGTCTTAATTTGAAGTTATTTGACCAAGTTTTTCGATAAGGTTCATTTAAAATGTGGCAGGGTAAGTGTTTCCGAACCTTTTAGACCACATCAACTGAATGCTCAGAATTTTGATCTTTAATTATTCTATTTGTTACCCACTAAAATAACGAAAGATATAAATCAAACACTTGTCACGCTGAAAGGGAATGTTTCATTCTTTATACAAACAATAAAAGCACAGCTTAATTACAGGATTACTGATTTCATCCTTCTTCCATGAATAACCTGGGCCTTCTCTGGAGGTCGCCATTGTCACCAAATGCAAAACGAAATGATTTTGGCGATAAAAAAAATGAAATTGGCGAAATGACTGGCAACAAAAAAATTCCGAAATTTGACCTATCAGTGTTAATTGATTTTGACATGGGCTGAGAGGATATTGTGTAGACAATGTGCGAGTGACTGGCAATTAATTGAGACAAAAAGCATTTGTGTCAACTAGTCATCCTTTGACTGCCCATAACACTTCTGTGATAGTTTTACAAGAATTAACTGTTGATAAAATTTCAATTGACATTTTAATACGATCCCCCTCAACAATAAGCTATATGAAAGGAACATAAGATTTTATCAAGAATAATTTTTAGAAGAAAAATGGCTCCAAATTTGGCTTCTAAAATCCAAATTTGGCTCCATTTATTTAAATTTGGCTAAAGTGTTGGCGAAAATAAATTTCAGTCCAGAGAAGGCCCTGAATAAGGAGTCCTGACAAGCTAAATTACACAACACCAAATGTCTCAATTCTCGACAACATCACTAGCGTCATGTACTGTGCGCCACAACCTAATACCCATGTACTTTTGTTTGCATGTGAAATGAATATACATTGTTTAACTGCTTCAGGCTTTGGCAAGTTTGATCATATAAAGTGTCCCATTGATATGAGTATACTTTTTTTCACATAGCGATGAATCAGTGATGATTAATTGACCTAATCTGGATAAATATTTAACATCTTCTTCTTCCGGTTTAGGTCAGGATTCTTGAGAAGAATGTAAACTTGACCTGCGATGGGATGAGACAGTCACATCTTCTGTTGGCTATGTACATTTAAAAGACTATGTTACAATTAAAACTATGTACACCCATCAACCGGTTATTCGCTCCTGTGTTGGGTCGCTGTGTGCTCGGCTAAGGCGACCCGGAACTCCTCGATTGTTGTAGCATCGGAGACAGCCGTTGGGAGGAGGTTCCAATCCTGTATGGTCCTGGGATAGAAGGAGTATTTGTATGCTCGCAGGGTGGCAGCTGGTTGGTAAAGGCGTTGACTTCCACGTGTGCGCGCATCTCCACGGCGAAGAATGTCGTTGGAGTTGGCATCAACTATGTTGTTCTGAATCTTGAACAACATGGTGAGTCTCTGGGTTCTTCGTCTGGAGGCCAGTGGTTCCCAACCCGAGTCCTTTACCATTCTTGTAACACATCCAGGAGTCTTGTCTGTGTAGTTATTGTGTGCAAACCGAGCTGCCCGTCTTTGCACCTGCTCCAGTCTGTTAATGTCCTCGGAGAGATGAGGATCCCACGCAGAAGCTGCATACTCCAGTGTTGGCCTGACTAATGCAGTATACGCAGCCTCACGAACCGGCTTTGTGCACTCCCGTATGTTGCGTCTAAGGAATCCTACAGTCCTTGAGGCCTTCCCCGCAGTGGCATTCACGTGATCCTTCCATGACAGGTCATTGCTGATCGTGACACCCAGATACTTGGCACTGTCGACTGCCTCCAACGTGTGGCCATGAAGCGTGTACTGGTGCTCTTTTATGTGCTTTCTGTTGGACCCTATGTGTAGTACGGTACACTTCGAGGGGTGAAACTTCATCTGCCATCTCTGTTCCCATTCTTCGAGGGCTGAGAGGTCACTCTGAAGGTCAGCAGCATCTCTGTCATTCCTGATGTGCTTATACATAAGACAGTCATCCGCAAAAAGGCGGGCTTCGGATGTGGAAACTGCTTCCGGCAGGTCATTAATATAGGCCAGGAATAACAAAGGGCCGAGTACTGTTCCCTGTGGGACTCCGGATATAACGTCAGCTTGTTGAGACTTGCAACCATCGAGGAGAACCAGCTGTTTACGATCTGTAAGGAAGGACTTAATCCAGGTGAGTGTTGTGTCCCTGACTCCGTAGTGGTGAAGTTTGTAGATAAGCCTCTGATGGGGTACCTTATCAAACGCTTTAGCGAAGTCGAGGAGGATAACGTCAACCTGGTCGCGGCCTGTACGAAGGCGACTGGCTATTCCCTGGATTGTGGTGATAAGTTGTGTCTCGCATGACCGGCGGCGCCTAAAACCATGTTGGTTATCACACAGAATCTTGTGAAGGTCAAAATGCTTCATGATGCTGCTGTGTACGATGTGTTCTAGCATCTTGCAGGCGACTGAGGTCAGCGATACAGGCCTATAGTTGGAGGCTTGGTGTTTGTCACCCTTCTTGAATAGTGGGACTATCCATGCTTCTCTCCAGTCGTTGGGTACTTCGCCACTGTCCAAAGATGCCTGGTACAATTTAGTCAATATTGGTGTCAGTTCATCTGCTGCGGATTTCAAGATAAAAGTGGGAATGCCATCAGGTCCTGCAGCTTTATTGGGATTCAGGTTCTTTAACAGCTTGTTTACACCAGTGGGATTGATGGTAATCCTGTCCATAGATGGGTGTGGGCTCTCTCCTTTGTCTGGGATTGTGGATGTGTCCTCCTTTGTATATACCGAGTGGAACTGTTCATTTAAGATGTCAGCTTTCTTGGAGCTTTCACTATGCAGGAAGCCTCCTTTATCAATTAAAGCGGAGACTCCAGATGATTCCTGACGACGGCTTTTTACAAAGGACCAGAAGCGTTTGGGTTTCTCCTTGAAGTCACTACTAACTATGTCCGCCATGAATGTGTGGTGAGCTTTCCTAATGGATGCCTGTGTGGATGCCTGAAGGTGTTTGTAACGTTGCCAGTCGGAGGGTTTCTTGGTGCGTTTGGCCTTCCTATGGGCTCTCTGTTTCCTTCTGGTTTCTCTTCTGACATCAGTGTTGACCCATGGGTGGTTGGATCGTGACCTTGACATCTTGTTAGGGACATGCTCATTTATGGTGCACTCGATGGCATCTTTGAATGTCTTCCACATGGTCTCGATAGATTGGGTTTCATCTTGGACAAACTGCTGTGCAAATGTAGACAGTTTCAGCTTAATACCTTCGAGGTTGGCTTTCTTCCAGAGGTATATTTTTCGTCTTGGGGGTTTGGCTCTGACAGGCTGGTGGGCAGTGTCGTACAGCACGATATCATGGTCACTCCTCATCCCAATCGGTGGTAGTGGTTTGCATCTTATCTTGTAGGCGGGGTGACTGGTGAGAATTAGATCCAGGGTGTTCTGTTGTCTCGTAGGAAAATCTACCATCTGTTCAAGTCCCATATCTAGTGCTATATCCAGAAAGGTCTGGCTGACTCTTTTCGGGTAGTGTGCAGATCCTGTAACACAACTGTTCACCCAGTCTACATCAGGTATGTTGAAGTCTCCACCAATGAAGAATATGGCATTCTTGTGTTTGGCTTTCAAGCTAAGCATTTCATCCTGCGTCTGTTTCAGGTACATCTCGTCAACTTTGTCAGGGGGGCGATAGTATGCCGCGAGTACCAACTTCTTATTCTTGGAGACCTTAAGTGTTCCTGAAATAACATCCCTCGTAGATGTGTTTGTGTAACATAAATTCACCCCTTAAATCATTTTTTTCAAAATGTTGACCTTGACAGATGACGTTCACCTTATAATATGACCTTAACACCCACAGATGCACATCACACTTTGACCTTGACAGATGACACAGGTCTACATTATTGAGATCTATCACCATGCCAAATATTAGGCTTGTATCTTAAAAAGTCTGGAAGTTATTGGCAATGTTTTTAGGTTAAGTTTTTAAGAAGTTTGACCTGATAGATGCCCCTAAGGGTACTCTACTTTTCCTGTAATAATCAGTTGATTATTTTCTAATGATTTTTGTTCCAAAACTCAATCCTTGTGCAAGTAATAATCCTTTTCTCAAAATATGCAAACTGAAAAAGCGATTAATTCTGAGGAATTGTGTTAAAATCATAATTAAAATTATTCCAACTCAAAAAAAATGGACAATAGATCATCCATGAATAGCTTTCCTTAGATAAAAAGTATTTTGAAAATGACTTTATTACAGGTTAGACTAGGGTTTTCACACTAACTTCATTGAGTAAGGAGTGCATTGGACATAAAAGCTGCCGAAATCAAGAAGTCCCAGTTCAAAGTAAGGAGTCTTATCTCAAAGTATGGTGTCCGGATTTCATAATTAATGAGGAGAACTTTGTGGACGTAGTCGTATGGGGACGAATAAGATAGTCACAGATTAAGAGTATAAGGTTAACTCTGGGTCTTTGTGTGATACTGTATTTTGATTACTTTACATACCGGTCTAAGGCTTGTCCTGCAGTGGTTTAATCTACAAAAATTCTGACGCAAAGTATTCGTCAACAATCGGGTCATGGAGGCAGACATCTTTTTATTATATTAGACTCGAACCTTAATTTACAGCATTTAGACGGGTACATAGAGCATTGTACCCAGCGTTATGTTAAAAAAAAAAAAAAAAAAAAAAAGAAAAGAATTGACCCTTTTTTATCCTAACTAATAAATTTTGGCTTAACCTTCTCTGTACACGTAGGAAAAACAAGAAAGTAAGGATAACTAGAAAGTCATAAATGGATTGAGTCGCTCCACAGACTTGAAATTCTTGTAAAAGCAAATCAATTTTTACAGTATTTTGGGTTCTCCTGATGTTGAAAATGATTTTCAAATTTCTCCTATAGATCTATAACATATAGAGAAATTACCTTTGCCAATAAATACATATTTTGCATCTGACCACAATAATTTTTGGTAGATTGACAAAGGGTCACTCAAGGATCCAGTGAAACTTAGTTGATATCCATCAATCAAATTCTAAGAAAATGATTTTCAAAGTTTCCACTATATACCATATAGAGAAATGACATCCGCACATAGAATACATTTTTTACCGATCACAATAATTTTGGTAGAATGGTAACTGGTCACTCAAGTATCATTCCAGTGATATTTGATTGATAGGCCTACCATCAGTTAAATTCTGAGAAAATGATTTTCAAAAATTCCACTATATGAATATACAGAGAAATGACCTCCGCCCATAAAAAAGGCCTACATATTTTTCATTCGATCACAATAATTTTTGGTAGACTAATAAGAGGTCCCTCAAGGATCATTCTAGTGAAATTCAGTTGAAATCCATCGATTCCATTCCGAGAACTTGAAATGATTTTCCAAGTTTCCAATATATAACATATAGAAAAATGACCCTCGCCCATAAAATACATATTTTCATCCGATCACAATGATGTTAAATAGACTGATAAAGGGCAACCCAAGGATTATTCATGTAAAATTTAATTGGTATCCATTTATTAGAATCTGAGAAAGCTTGCATTTTACCATATTTGGAAATTAGCCACGCCCATTAAATCCAAGTTTTTCATTGGATCAAAATTTCTTGAACAACTTTGAAAGAGGATCACCCAAGGATCATTCCTGTGAAGTTTGGTTGAAATTCATCCAGCAGTTTCTGAGGAGAAGATTTTTAAAGAAAAAGTTTATAACCGGACGCACGGACGCACGGACGTCGCACGACGGACACAACGCCATGACAATAGCCCCAGTGGCCTTCGGCTAGTGGAGCTAAAATTGATTAGAAAAGTAAACTCTTTTGTACATATGTCACTATCATAATTTCATGTACATAGCAGACAACTAGACTGGTTCTACTGTCGACTCATGTATAGCTTTTATGAAAGTCGACATCGGGGCCAGGCTAAGCGGACAAATTACCAACTTTCGCGGAACTTGGTTGATATCAGATGTCCATCAAGTGCATACACACAAAAAAAAAAAAAAAAAAAAAAAAACATTTTCCCCATAAACGGTTGTCAAATTTCTCTTAAAAATCAAAGTGCTGTAAGCACTGTAATCGTGTGGTACTAAATAAATGAACCACTTATATTTAGTTTGGGAGTTTATCTAGTTTTGAAAATATGAAAAACTAAATAAATAAAAAAATACCCAAACCAAGTTATTATTAAGTATATAGTCAAACCATACATATCACATTTAAAGATACCCTAAGAAATTATGGGAAACCATCATTAGAAAATTCGACAAAATTAATTCAACAACCAGGGACTCTAATATTTGGGGTCCGTGATCTAATTACAAAATATAAGCATTTGAATTTGCTTCTTCCATAGTTTTAGCCTTTGAATATTCAGACGAATACATCTCCATTTTCATGCTGCGTAAATATGTATATGAAAAGCAGTTCGCGTAGCGGCCTACATCACGGTTAGCATGTTAATCATTTGAAATGATAACGACGTCTAATGATTAATATGCATCACGAAAAGTTGTAGTAACAAAGGTACATGTAGATACACACCCTAAGAACTGTTACAACGGACAAATACCTCTGCACGAAAACATGTTAAGGATTCGCAGTGAAAACTTTTAAGGCGTCTGCTAATTTGTTTGAATACATGTCGGTTTCGACATTATTTGTACAACCAGAAGAATCGTTAGGCTTTTATTTATTCCTATTCCATTCCTTGGATAATGAATAATCTTGATCGAAATATTGATATTTCGATAAAAATGAGTTTTGAGGTAAATTTGATCGAAAACAGTGTTTTGTCTACTTCTTTTTGGAATTTTAGAACAGAAAGAAGAAATATTGAAAAATGTTATCTGTTTGGCGTTAAAACCCCCCAGTCTCCTCTATTATACCCGTTATCTAAAAGGAATGTCATCTGTTTCCAAACTTATATGTATTATTTAAGTTTAATGCGTATGTTACGAACTCTACCTAATTCTTTTGGTGTGTTACAGTATCTTCCCTACAGAGTTACAAACTCTGTCATTGATATTGCATACAGAAATCCCAGTTTTCTTGACGCCAGGATTTTTAAAAACACACACAAAAAATTTTCTTGACGCTAGGATTTTTAAAAACACACACAAAAAATTTATGAAAAACAGTATGCCTTCCTTCTTTTCATTTATATCTGTCTTACTTTCAGGATAAGACAGCACTCGCAAATGTTAATTAACGAATGCCATGGTAGTCTAAATAGCATCGTAAAACATTCACCTGCTTTAAATGAAATCGAAATGGATTGAACATTCTCAAAATCATCGGTTTAAATCTCTTCTACAAATGACGGTGTTACGATTGTTCGCTCAGCCTTTCTCAAACATGAAACTTTTGTTCAAATAAATCTACATTTGCTGTTTTTAAAAATGTAATAAATGGGGCCGTGGTGCTCATTTTATACCTACACCTGTTTACAAATGGGTACCATCAGCCAAGTGCGTTGTTTAAGTTGCTTTTGAAATTCTAAGGAAAATATAACCCTGAGGTGAAATTATCTAAAATATAAATCTAAGCACAAAAAGGTCCTGTTTCGCATTTTGATTGAAAAAAGACACTAACTTGCATTGAAGTAAATACGAGAATTGCAGGGAAAGGAACCTTTATTCGGTCTATATAAAAAGCCAATCAAACCTTCTGAACTATCTCCGAGATTTGTATAAAAAAAAAGTCAAAACAGCTAGCCGTGCTCTGATCTAAAATATTTTCTGAGAGGATAGACCCGCCGAATTACTGGATGACTATAGTTTTTAGTTTTTAAGTTTTTCAATATCAACTGACGTCCACGAGAGCCTGGGACGCTCTAATGCCTGCGGAAAAGTTCAAGAACTGGTTCTGGAACTTAAATCGGGCAATTCAAGAACAGTCGAACTAGCTCTTGAACCAGTTCTTGAACTAGTTCTTGAAATTCTCGTGCTAGATATTAAACCAGTTCTTAAATTTGAGTTAAAGGGTTGGGATAATTTCACCAATTATCATACGGCCTTTTTTGCATTAATACTTCACCGCCCTGACTCTAATGCTACAACGAGTATGTTGTAATCAAAATTCCTTAATTTCCTTTTTCCTTTGAAGTTTTTCGTACTAATTTCGAAAAAAAAATATTCTGATGATGGTATAATCATTTTGTGAAAGTTTGAAGTAAATCCGATAGAGATTGTGGACTCTTTTGGGGAAATAAGTGTAAGTTAACAGACGGGCGGACGGATAGACATACGGACAGACAGGAAATCATGGTTAGAATAGCTAATAAATCCCATTCAATTAAATAAAACATAAGAAATGTTTTCCATAAGAATCTGTAACCTATATAAGTGATGTAGTTACTATACTGTACTGTAACACTCTCTGTCATGCACCGTAACATATATTTTATTACATTTTTTCGATTTTCTTAATTTTCAGTTGGGATTATAGGGAGGAAAAATATCAACGCAAACGCAATCTAAAAGCTTTAAATGCATTTTCTTTGAAAAATGACACACATTACTTCTAATTTCCCTTTAATCTTCAGTGTTCTTGTTATTTGCAGGATAAGATATGAAAGTAAATGATAATGCGGAGTATCAGACTGTAAAAGCTACACTTGTCTTTTTTTAAATTCGATGGATAAAAGACATTATTTTGAAAGGCGTAGCGTTTTTGTTTTCCGTAAGTACAGAAATCGTGACTGTTTTCATTGCGAATCCTTAACATGTTTTCATGCAGAGGTATTTGTCCGTTGTAACAGTTCTTAGGGTGTGAGATAAATCACTGACAGACAGAGACTAATACACCAAGGCATAACTAGAGAGAGAAGAGTGTCACACTACACATACACACTCTGTAAATAGTGAAAAGGTTAATAGCGTGTATAAGGGGTGATTCCAAGGAGGGGATATTAGGTAATTCAACCAACAATCCATCTCTGTGGAATTTTTCCCTCATAGTTACGAAGTGCATATTTACATCTTAATCTAATTAATTTATTAAAGTTAATTTTCTGTTGTTAAGCTAAATGAATCAACTGTTAACTTTCAAGGAATGAACCGCAAATAAAACTTAAATCAATAATCAGAAAATCAGTAGCCAATAATTTTCGAAACATACTGTTTACAAAATTGATATGAATTGGGAAAAAAGTAGGTCTTGCAAATTTTGATAAGATGCAATCCGGGCAGGACCGCTCTAATTGTGCTTCCGCAAATCGGGGTTTGAAAAACTGGACATTGATTTTATTTTCTATATGTTTTTTAATGTACCTATATTTAACGGAGGCGGCTACGAGTCCAAAGTTTGTCATGTGACCGTACGATGATTAAAAGAACATTCTTTAATGCTTTTATGCGGTCTATCGTGGAAAAAGGGACCATTTGATGAATCCATCGCATAACCAGAGATATTATCAAAAACTTATACACCGCATTCGTTCAATCCTCACTATCTGGCGTCATCAAAGCGGGTCCAATAAGTGACCGTAATCTGACATTATGAATCTGGCGTTTGATTGCAATCAGGTGCAAAATGATGCGATTAAAAAATGACCCCGATTTTCACACTTTGTGTCATTTTTTTACATTAAAGAAATTGGGCGTACTTATTTTGCCCTATCGGTGCCCGTTGTTGTTGTTTTTTTTAGCTTGAATCCAGCCCTGCGTTCAAGATGACAAACCGGTTCAAGTCATACCCCGCTTTACCCGAGGTGCATTTTTTAGGATTAAGAATTTTAAGATTTTTTAAGATTTTTAGTCGGGATATCTCAGGCTGCGGCGTAGAATGTCAACTGAATCGCGCGAGATAATTCGATTTAAAATCTCAAGATATCTTAAAAATCTTAATCTAAAAAACGCACCTCCGTATACTTGCGTGTAAAGCGGGGTATAATTTGAAAACGGTTTGCAATATTTTTTTCAGTCTGAATGCAGGGCGGGTTTCAAGCTGAAAAAACAACAACAACGGGCCCCGATAGGACTAGAAAAATGTTGGCCCATTGAACAATCAATTGTTTTTCGAGTAAGATCGATTAATATTTCATTCATTGAATAACAAAAGCCACAAAGATTTGCTCTTGGCTCCGCTACTCGTGAAAATATTCTTTTACTGTTCGGCCAATGAGATATACCGTAAAAGCTCTAATACAGCCCCGGCCGCCGGGTCAGTTAGTATCATCACATCTCTTTTGGAAGCGGATGTGGCTTTCATGATACAGATTGGTCCCTCCTTGGACTGTCAGGGCTCGTGTTTGACCCTTAAACCAGGGTTTTGACCCCCAAAAATCTGAAAATATCTTCAGTAATTTGACCCCTAGAAATTTCTCCCAAGGGGGTCATCTTGACCCCCTTGAGAGGTATTACTAAGGGTCTAAACATGGTTTTATATGAATTACTATGTAAAGTCTAAAAAATAATTACTTGTTTCATATCATTACAAAAAACAGTAAAAGTTACGCGGCCCAAGGCAAGAATACTCCAACAAATTCTCCAACAAATTCTTAGTTAAACGTGTATTTTTATATACATGTAGTTCCATTGCATCAAACAATGACTTTTAAATCTTTCTTCATAATTTCTCGAAAGTCGCCGGTCGATCGTTGAATTAGAAAACCGAATACGATTTCACTTAGTGAAAAATACTAGATCTTTGTACGGTGGAAGAGTCTTCAATTATTTGTTATGTTTCGTCTTTTCTCAGCATTCTTTCTTTCTTACTTTCCCTTTTTTCCTAACATTTCAAATTCATCCTTAAAAAGTGATGTTGAAGCCCGGGCTTCCTGGCGTCCGCCTGTCTACGCGCCTGAAAAAAATAAAATAAATCCGAAAAATTAAAAAAAAAAGGAAATACAGACAAATCTGCATAAAAAGCTATCTTTGTCATTACGGTGGATCCATGGTTTTTATATAGGGGGTTCGATGTCGACCTAGAATTCGAATAATTAGTCCCATAGTATCCCTATCTATAAGAAATGGCTTCACATTCAAATTGAAAATACAGATAGGAATACTATTTCACTAATTGCTCTAACTTTTATCATTTAGAGACATTTTATTTGTAAAATTTCAAGTTACGTGATTCAAACACTGCAGAAAAGGGTTTGTTATTCTTGTGTTGCAAAGTTTTGAAGTAATTTGGATACAGAGGGATTCCGATCGAATTCCCCCGAACCCCCTCTGCATCCGCCACTGTTATAAACAGTGCATCATGCCAACTAGTGAGCCACACGAAGGCTTATATATAGACTATACAACTGTTACAGCCGTATTTAAATTTGAATATGAATGAACTGAATGGGAGATACGCAAGCTCTGAAGCAGCCATCAGTCAATATTTTGTGGTCTGAGACTTTAGAAGAATCAAAACCAGAGGAAGACTTACCTTAATGCCTGTCATTTGATTTTTATGGCATTTGTGAATCCGTAAAATAAACCAAAAATTTACCGCACCCTGATTGGCTCCAAGGTCAAAGTACACGAACATGGCGGCGTAAATTTTTGTATCGACACAAAGATGTCAAAAGATGGGAAACCAAAGTGAAATCAACGCCAAATCATACCATTCTGAGACAAAATTTACGAAGAATTATGTAGTTGGAAGTGTAAATTTATTTGTAGAACAGTTTACATAACAAACAATGCTCACGTAAACATTCCTTCTTACATTTTGTGAAAGTGTTTTGGGCCTGTCAAAACATCCGATAATTGGATTAGAGTCATCTATTTTCGTGTGTTTCGTGTACATGTATCAAAGGATATGCGAAGTTTAAGCTGGATATCCTTGCTATTCGTGAGACATAGACTTGTTAGAAACTCTGATGCCGTGTGCATTACTGTCTGAAATGTCAGCAGACAGAATTTCAAATGTAAGGCCAGTTTTGAGTCGAAAGGCTAGTGATGGTCCATTTGTCACTGCAATATTTGATTATGAGGCCAGCAGAGATGATGAATTGACATTACGCCGTGGTATTCAAGTTGAAGTACTGTCCACTGATGCCAAGATATCAGGCGATCATGGCTGGTGGACAGGAAAAGTTAACAACAAAGTCGGAATTTTTCCAAGTAACTTTGTTTCAAAAGATTCAGATGTTGTTCAGAAAATACCCCTTCACATAGCATTTCATGAATTAACTCTGAATGAGGTGATTGGAGTAGGTGGATTTGGAAAAGTTTTTCATGCCACATGGAGAAGAGAAGATGTAGCTGTGAAAATTGCTCACCAAGATCCTGACGAACCAGGAGCCACAATAACCAATGTTAGTCAGGAAGCAAAGTTGTTCTGGCTCCTTGAACATCCAAATATTGTCTCATTGTGTGGTGTATGCTTACAAGAACCCAATGTATGTCTCATTATGGAATTCTGTGCTGGTGGCTCGCTCAACCGTGCATTGAATGGCCGTCAAATTCCTCCTGATATTTTGGTTGACTGGGCAATGCAGATTGCAAAAGGAATGCATTATTTGCATGAAGAAGCTCCGATTCCCTTAATACACAGGGATCTGAAATCAAACAACAGTAAGTTAATCAGCTTGGAGTATTTGGGTCTTAAACCATGTAACACCATCAACATTCTTTTGTCAAAAAGTGATTTTATGAAAAGGCAAATTAGTTCAGACTAGTTTTTGAAAGAATCATGTTGATTTTGGAGTTTGGGTTCTGACTTGAAGACATATTTTTCTTAATTGAATGATGTTTAAAATATCAATCAGGACATCTGTGTGTGGAACTGAAATCAAAATATTATTTTGAGTGATGAAATTGTATATAGTTGTTAGCTCTGCTATTTTGTAACCTAAAGCTATACAAATATTGTCATCACCCAGGCATTGTAAACACAAATATTTAAATATAATGTCACTTCCCAGACAAAGATTTTTCGTTATCAAGAACCTGCATCAAAACATTGATGCTGAACTGTATTTTCAATTTTAATTTATATCCATCCAATATAATAAAAATTTAAAAGAATTATCTGGGATTTATGTTTTAATGTGTATCATGTAGTTGTCCCTGCAAAAGAAAATTAATATTAAGAAAATTAATATTGTTGGTTTTCGAACAGAAATACGATATTTCTGTTCACAAACCAACAATATTAATTTTCTATAAATACCTGGTACTTTTGACTGTTAAGGTTTGAATGTTCTATTGTTTTTTAGCTCACCTGAGCACGAAGTGCTCAAGGTGAGCTTTTGGGGTTACTTGATGTCCGTCGTGCGTTGTGCGTCGTGCGTCGTCAACATTTACCTTGTGGACACTCTAGGGGCCATATTTTTAGCCCAATCAACCTGAAAATTGGTCAGAATGATTATCTTGATAAAATCTCGTACAAGTTCGAAATTGGGTCAAGTGGGGTCAAAAACTAGGTCACAGGGTCAAATCTTAGAAAAACCTTGTGGACACTCTAGAGGCCATATTTTTAGCCCAATCAACCTGAAAATTGGTCAGAATGAATATCTTGATGAAATCTCGGACAAGTTCGAAATTGGGTCAAGTGGGGTCAAAAACTAGGTCACGGGGTCAATTCTTAGAAAAACCTTGTGGACACTCTAGAGGCCATATTTTTAGCTCAATCAACCTGAAAACTGGTCAGAATGAATATCTTGATGAAATCTTGGACAAGTTCGAAATTGGGTCAAGTGGGGTCAAAAACTAGGTCACGGGGTCAATTCTTGGAAAAACCTTGTGGACACTCTAGAGGCCATATTTTTAGCCCAATCAACCTGAAAACTGGTCAGAATGAATATCTTGATGAAATCTCTGACAAGTTCGAAATTGGGTCAACTGGGTTCAAAATCTAGGTCACAGGGTCAATTCTTAGAAAAACCTTGTGGGCACTCTAGAGGCCATATTTCTAGCCCAATCAACCTCAAAATTGGTCAGAATGTTTATCTTGATAAAATCTCGGACAAGTTCGAAATTGGGTCAATGGGGGTCAAAAACTAGGTCATGGGGTCAAATCTTAGAAAAACCTTGTGGACACTCTAGAGGCCATATTTTAAGCCCAATCAACCTGAAAATTGGTCAGAATGATTATCTTGATATAATCTCAGATGAGTTCGAAATTTGGTCAATTGGGGTCAAAAACTAGGTCACAGGGTCAAATCTTAGAAAAACCTTGTGGACACTCTAGAGGCCATATTTTTAGCCTAATCAACCTGAAAACTGGTCAGAATGAATATCTTGATGAAATCTCTGACAAGTTCGAAATTGGGTCAAGTGGGGTCAAAGACTAGGTCACAGGGTCAAATCTAAGAAAAACCTTGTGGACACTCTATAGGCCATTTTTTAAGCCCAATCAACCTCAGAATTGGTCAGAATGACTATCTTGATGAAATACTGGACCAGTTCGAAATTGGGTCAAGTGGGGTCAAAAACTAGGTCACGGGGTCAATTCTTAGAAAAACCTTGTAGGCTATCTAGAGGCCATATTTTTAGCCCATTCAACCTGAAAATTTGTCAGAATGATTATCTTGATGAAATCTCAGACAAGTTCGAAATTGGGTCAAGTGGGGTCAAAAACTAGGTCACGGGGTCAAATCTTTGAAAATCCTTGTGGACACTCTAGAGGCCATATTTTTAGCCCAATCAACCTGAAAATGGACAGAATGAATAATTTGATGAGAACTTTGACGAATTTGAAATTGGGTCAAGTTAGGTCAAAACTAGGTCATTGTGTCAAATCTTAGAAAAACTTTTTAAGATTGTTAATTCAGGTGAGCGATTAAGGGCCACTATGGCCCTCTTGTTTTTCAGTACTCATTCGTGAAGCCATAATAAACAATGATCTACACAATAAAACTATGAAGATTACAGATTTTGGTTTGGCTCGTGAAATGTATCGTACAACCATGATGAGTGCTGCTGGAACCTACGCTTGGATGGCACCAGAGGTTATCAAGAACAATACATTTTCACGGAACAGTGATGTTTGGAGGTATGCTATTCATGTTTATTCCCCCTTTGAAGAAGATGGGGTATATTGCTTTGCACTTGTAAGTGGGCCGGTTGATTGGCCCGTCCTTGGACTTTTTTCTCAGAAGCATATCTCAAAAAGTATGCAAAGTAGAGGCATGAAATTTCAACGGTAGATAGATCTCAGTGAGGAGAAGTGCAGTGCACAAGATACATAACTCTACTCATCATATTTTTATGCCCTGATTTGAAGAGATCGGGGGCATATTGTTTTACTCATGTCCGTCTGTCTGTCCGTCCGTCTGTCCGAAAACTTAACCGGAAAACTTAACCTTTGCCTTTTCTCCAAAAGTATTTGACATACAAAGCTGTACACCAAAGTCAAGGTCATGTGACAAGGTCATGTGACAACCTTGACCTTGTCACATGACCTTGACCTTGACATGACCAGGACTCATAATTTGGGGGTGACTATTGAGGTCAAAATCAGTATCAAGATAGTATTGCGATAGTAATATTGTTATAAGGATAGTAATTGCAATAGTCAAAAAACTATTGCAATACTATCTCAACAGTTGTTTTTACAGAAAAATTAGATAATAATCAATGTTAAAGCGTCATACCTTTAAGTTTTATTAGTCTGTGTAACTTATATTGTTCTTGTAAGATGCTGTTTACCTTGTCAATGGCAAGTAAATTATCAAATAAGTTAAGTACAAATTTCCCTTAAAAAGAATTGGATTTGACCTCATTCTCTAATGAAACATGCAGAAAGGCAGCATTGTTACCACATTTATTTTAGTTCTAATTTTATTTTCATCAAAACTGTTGTAAACTATCATTAGTCAGAGGAACTATTGCAATAGTAATTGACTTTAAAAAATGCTATCGACCTATTGCTATTTTGCAAGGTAAAATATCGCTATAACGCGATAGTTCGACCTATTGTTACACCACTAAATATAACTAAATACTGTTAATACTTTAGGAGTTTGCCCACCCAAAAGATTGAAAACTTTTCTTCTTACATTCCTCGAGAATAGAATTGAAAGATATGTTAATGTGTTCAATTGAAGCATAGGGACAACTTTGTCAAACATTGTAGACTCTAATCAAACTGCTCCTTGAGTCCGAGTTTAATTTGGATTCGAAAATGCTCAGGGCTCGTGTTTGACCCTTAAACCAGGGTTTTGACCCTCAAACATCTGAACATATCATAATTTGACCCTTAGAAATTACTCCCAAGGGGGTTATTTTGACCCCCCTGAGAGAAAATTCTGGAATTTATTACTAATTTCTTCAATGGTGTATCTTGTATTTAGAATTCTGCTGATTGTTTTTCCCCTTTACATTATTACAACAAAAGGTCAATTCACACTGAAACCTGTTATATGCTACACACAATTTGCCTTTTCTTTAGTTTGTTCGTGAAGAATACATTTTGACCCCCAGAATATCAACAGTTAGGAGTCGATGAATCCTCGATTTCAAACACTGGCACAAGCCATGATGTTTGTTCTGACATATGAGCCTGTGCGTGACATTTCCAACAATTTGAAACGCTCGTGAGATGCAAACATTAGGTAGCGTAGACAGTCACATACTGTAAACAAAGTTACCTGATTGTCTACAGATGCTTTGAGACCTTATCTATCTACTAAACGCATAGTAAAGACTCTGGTCAGACTGTGCGGATGCACAGGCTGGTCAGGGTCTTTGCTTTACGCCTATTTGAAATTGTTGGAAATCTCAGGAACAGGCTCATATCTTTTCAAAAATTGAAGATTATTGTGGTATGTTTTCATGTGTTTTCAGTTATGGTGTTGTGCTGTGGGAACTTCTAACAGGAGAGACACCATACAAAGGGATTGATGCTCTCGGTGTTGCCTATGGTGTAGCTGTAAACAAGTTGACCCTTCCTATACCTTCTACATGCCCAAAACCATTCAGCAAAATCATGTCAGGTATATTGTATAACTCTGTATTTTTGACCCTTCCTTTACCTTCTAAATGTCCAAAACCATACAGCAAAATCTTGTCAGGTTTGCTGTAAAAATTCTGTACACTTAAAACCCTCCCTACACTTTTTATATGCCCAAGGGATATGCAACAGAATCATGTCAGATGTAGTAGCCTCATAGCTTCAAATAATGGAGTAGCTATTATCAAGTTGAACTTCCCTTTTCTTTCAATTATGCTGCATATCTGAACACTTGTGCATATTGAAATTAAAAGGTTATAGTACTTGACTTCTCAGATACAACTTATGAAAAGGATACTATTGATAAATACATATGTAAGAGACTTTCTTTTAAAACCTTCTGGTGTTTTGTTTGTTGTTGGTATCTATTGTTGATTATAATTGTAATTCTAATTATTCAAGCCACAAGAAAATCATCTGCATTTCAACCATTTAGATACAGTAAAACTGGTATTTTAGCTACCACATAGGGGACTATAAAAAAGTGGCTGTCAAAGAGAATTGTCGCTTTGTACGGGTTTTGATTACAAATAAAAAGGTTTATTTTGTTGAATCTTATGTATGTTTCTGTGTATTTCTCAAAAATCTTATGATGTTTAAGCTCAATAGAATTGTCCCATTGAGACAATTCTAACGTGTCTTAACAACAAAAGAATTCATTGACATTACTATTTAGAACAATAATACCTACCTATTAAGATGTTTTAATTTATAGAAGATTTTAATGAATGGTAGCTTATTAGACATGGTCGTTTGAGCAAGATTGTTGTACATGTACATTATTCAAGTTTGTTGTATTACTTTTGTAGATTGTTGGAATCAAGACCCCCACTTCAGGCCTACATTCAGAGATATTCTTCAAACATTAGATGAAGTCAAACTTTCACCCTTTGTAACAACCCCTCAGGACTCTTTCCACACCCTACAGGAAGACTGGCGACAAGAAATTGAGGAAATGTTTGATGAGCTTCGCAGCAGGGAAAAGGTTTGTTGATATACCATTTAAATTCTTTTATGTATTAGCTGGAAATTAGACATCTTATCCATTGAAGAGTAATGTGCTTGTACGATTTAAATTCCATTTGAAACTGACTCAGGTTTTCAATATGCGATAGATTGAATATGACAAATTTCTCACATTTTGGTAACAAACAATTATAAAATCTATATTTATAATGTCAATGGCAAATGAAATTTTGAAATATTGGGTATACATATTTTGGTATGTTCAATTTTTGAACGTCAGGGAGGGTAACAAAATCAGTGAAATTAGACCATGGCCAAATATTCTGAAGTATGGTACACTGTATAATTTAGATTTATATTTAGGTTAGACATTTTTAGCTCACCTGAGCACATCATGTGAAGGTGAGCTTTTGGGATCATTAGACGTCCGTTGTCTCTTGTGCGTCCTCTATTGTTCCGTTGTCTGGCATCAAGAATTAAAGTGTTTACACTCCAGAGGCCACAAATAAGATCGAATCTTCATGAAACTTGGTCAGAATATTATTCAGGTCACAAGGATGAATCCTATCGAAAAGGATCCATGCCAAATCACTGGAAAAGGGGCCTTATTGACAATTTTCTTGTTTAAGCTCTAGAGGCCACAAATATGGCCCAATCTTCATGAAACTTGGTCAGAATGTTTGCCAGGTCACAAGGATGAAACCTATTGAAAGTGGGAAGGATCCATGCTATATCACGGGAAAGGGACCTTAATGATAATTTTCTTGTTTAAGCTCTAGAGGCAACAAATATGGCCCAATCTTCATGAAACTTGGACATAGTGTTGGTCACAAGGATGAACCATATTGAAAATGGAAAGGATCCATGCCATTACACTGGAAAAGGGGTCTTTATGATAATTTTCTTGTAATTTTCTTGTAATAACTTTAGGGGCCACAATTTTGGCCCAAACTTCATGAAAGTTGTTTTTTTTTGTAGAAATTATCTCCTTTATGACATCTGCTTATTTAATTGATGTGATGTCCCAGGGGTCAAAGAGACTCAGTTGAGCTATCTAGGACCATCATGGTTCTCTTGTGAAATATATCTGTATTTTAACCAGGAATTAAGAAGTAGGGAAGAAGAACTTACCAAAGCGGCATTACAACAAAAACATCAGGAAGAATTTCTCAAAAAACGGGAACAAGAAATTGCTGAACGAGAAATTGAGCTAGTTGAGCGAGAACTGAACATCATGATATTACAGCAAGTTATGCACAAGCCTTTGCCAAACAAGAGAAAAGGAAAGTTCAAGAAGAGTCGTCTGCAGAAAGTTTTAAAATCAGGGAAAAACTCAATTAGTGAACCTTCTGGTAGGTTTGATTTCAATCAAATTACATCTACATCTACAGAGGTGTGTTCGTTAGAGCAAGATTCTTAAGATTCTTATTAAGATTTTTAAGATAAAGTGTTTAGTAGAGCGAGAATTTTAAGCAGCTTAATAAGAATCTTAAGATATCTCAAAGAAGCCATGACGACGTCGAATGTTTTCACCAAAATTAAATAAAAATCGTTCATTATAACGTCATAAAAATCTTATTAAGCGGAATTTTTCATCTTGCTCTAACAAACGCACCTCAGGATAATCCAAGCAACTGATTGCCAATAATAACTGTCTGAAACGATATATTTATATTCACAGTAGCTCACCATGCCAAAAAAGCTTTGTTTGGAAATTCATTATTTTTGATTTCCATACAAAGCTATTTTAGCATGGTGAGCTACTGTGATAATTGATTGTCTATCATCTGTTGTGTGGCATCACTAATTTAACTGTGTAGTTACTCTATAGTGGTCACAATTTTGGCACTTTCTTCATACAACTTACTTGGAAAGTTTTCTGGTCACACAGATGGATTCTATTGGATCTTTTCTGTTTGTGAAAATTGCCTTTCTTCCAATTTCTGAGGGTAACACTTGATTTTTTGTACACATGAAAAGATTTCAACCTGTTAATCTTTTCTTTGTAATAAATCTTAGATAGTAAGTTCCAGTAATGAACTTAAACAGTGTTAAACAAGGTTTCCTAATGATATTCATCAGGAAACCTCGGTCAATATTTTGAAAGATCATGAGTTCCAAAATATTGTGGAACTATTATGGATCCAGTACCTCAATACACTGCCCCCTTCTCGGGGATGTGTTAAAAGCTAGTTTGCACATTACAGAACTACTACACAAATTCAAGCTATCATTACAATTGAACTGATTAAGTTAGTTAAAAGAAATCACACAGACAGTTGATTTTTCTTGATAAACCACTTCTATTAAATGAAATTGTAAAAAGTCCCTTCATTGTAAGCAAATCTCTGAAAAAGTGGACATACATAAATGAAAATTGTTTTTTTCATTAAATCTAATTCTGTTTGAACAAATTTGTATTGTCTCAAAATAATCTGTCTTATTTATCATGACATTGTATTATACGACATTTTCCTTAACCCTTGTCATGCTGAATAAATTTTGGCTAAAAATTGTCATCAAATCAAAATGACAAAAAAATAAAAAAATCAAAGGGCAAAAAGCACTGAAAGTGCCAACTGTAGGTCAATTTTTATTTGAAAAACTAAATCTATTGACAATTCTGGTTTGAAAGTGAAAAGCAGGTGGTGTAGACTAACATCAGACTACACATATGTGCAGACTGATGTTTTTCTATAGCTCCTGCCAAAGCAGGAATATTCTGGGTTCAGCATGACAAGGGTTAAGTAACTGCTTGTTAGTGGTCCCCTTGTTAGTTTCTGAACACAAGTGTTAATGTATTTACTCTGTCATTTATTACAGATTTTCGACACAATATTACTGTTCAGAAGGAAGAAACCCCCTATGACAAACTAGCTATCAAAAGTCCTGAAAGTCCCCCACCCCAGTCACCCAACCATCCTCCTAGATTACGTGCAATAGCATGTGAGTAGTTACATTTAAATTTAATTATGAATTGTCAGTTCTATGTATCTGGTAAATAAAAATTATTAATTTTTTAAAGCCAGTACTAAGAGGGCAACTGAAAATCAAGTGTATGTATTACTGTTTATTTATCGTCTTCATCGTAGCACATGCCCATATGAGCGACACCCCCAGATGACAGTTCTTACGGGGGAAAGTGCAAGGATACATGACAAAACTACTGCTGAGATCCTCTTTCGTTCTTTACCTTGCTCTGTGTAAAGCACCATCTCACAGTGCTCTCAATAAGGCCCAAAATCAGGAATTTTTGTAATTCCATGTTGGGATTTTAGGATTTTTTTTTTTCGAAGTAAGGAATTTTTAAACCCCCCCCCACACACACACATACACCATCCTTTTGTTTTTGCACACAATGCTTGTTTCCTTGTTTAATATAAGTTAAATTTTTGCACCCGAAGTCCATGATTCTGGTTGGTTCTCTAAGGATAAACGACTTCAAAGCCTTAACACTTGAAGCTTTGACTTATAGCTGTAGGTACGAGCTTTAGTTTCACAATCACCTTTTATTATTTTTATTGAATAAATTATGGAAACTTATATGAGAAAATGTGGTGTTTCTATTTGGAATCAGTCCTTAGATGTATCTTGCGCGGTGGGCTAAGGAAATGCGGCTTACTCAAATTTTAGTTGCGATGTTTTGGTATCCGGCGATTTTACGGAAATTAATGCATCTTTAATTTTCATCGGCCTGTCGTTCCAAAGGTGGCGAACGTTCTAGGTAGTATGCCGATAAAAGCCCTACACCTATTTAAACTTACACAGAATAATCCAAAATGTAAAATTCATCATTTCAAATCCCCCGTCAGACATGTTGCAGACAACTTAAATGGTGTCATTGGGATTTCCCCATGTTTTCCGAAGATGCCGATTCTAAACGTATTTAAACGAGGACAGTCAAATGACCTTTTGTTAATTTTTTGTTTTCCGGTAGCATCTTTTTCACTTCGAATAAATTACCCTTAGATCTATTCTAATACTTAGGAAGCGATATTTCGAAATTTAATCGTTTGATAAAACGAATATTCCCCTGACTTGAATTTTGTTTGTTTCAATAATTCTATCAAAGGACCCACGCGATCTGTATCCGACGAAGAAAGGTAATGACAGAAGCGGTAATGACGCGTCGCCAACCCGACAAGATTACGTAATCAAAGACTGGTTGTTATTGTGACAATCTAATACCCCGCACGTTACACATGGCTTGCTTTGGTCAGCTTTAATGCGTGTACTCGCGTTGATTATCGATTTTTTGCACATGTAGACTTACATTAAATCCTTAATTAGGTAAATTCGTAAAACGTCTGAGGTCAAATTACAGGACGTTTTCCTCGAATTTCGGAATTTTTTTTACGTTCGGGTTTGATTTTCCGGGCGTAATTTTTGAAATCCTGGACGTTAATTACATCGACGTCTGTTTATTGAGAGCACTGATCTCAGGGGACCTCGGTTTAACATCTCAACTGAAAGACAATTAGTTTTTCAGTGTGCCAGCCTGTGAATCAAAACCACATCATTGAACTTCAATGTTTTTGAAGTCTGGTGCCCAGCCAAGGGAGCTAATTAGGCTTACATCAAACAATGATATCTACTGCATGTAATTTAAACATCCTGTAGAGTAAGGAAAATACAGTGCCATCTATTCATGTTTTTACTTGTTCATCAAAACATTGATGATGGGCAAAGATTTGAATTATTGCCTTAAGTGGATGATGAAATACATTCATGAATGGAAAAGGTGAAAAATAAGCTAATTGTTTTAGTTGTGAATTGTATTTGTTCTGAAGTAACAAAATTGTAAGCATAAGTACAACAGTGACAAAAGGGCCTATATATATAATACATATTAAGTGTTTTGTGCGAAAAAACATTTCTAATGAGTTGGGGGAATTGATAATTGGTGAGGGTCTGCCGAGACAACTTTCAATTCCCACAACAGAGTTAGATATTTTTTTTCATATAAAACACTGAGTGTGTATTGCATTCATCTTATAACCTCTATTTGCCTTGTTTTTGTCGATTTTTCTAACAGAAACGCAAGTTTCTAAAAATAACCACTTTATGTCATTGTTCTAAAAATATCCATGTTATATCATGAAAAATATCATATTTGATGTTATCAAACGAATATTTGTAAAGTTATAAGATAAATTTTTTTCGCAATTGCGATAGTAAAAAATGAAATTGTTGCAACATATTACTGTAATGTCAAATTTCAGATCCAGCGGATGCCATCAAAGGCCAAACCTGGGGACCAAGTTCTGTACAAAAGGACAGACGTCAACGCACTTCTGTGATACTCTCTGATGGTCGCTGGTCAAAAAGTGCTCCAAGTTTGGAAAAAAGTTTACGGACATTAAGTGGAGGACATTCCAATTTTACAGCTCTTCAAGAAATGTGTATGTCTTCTTTATATATTAATTTGTTTTATGCTTAATACAAACTTGTTAACAGTTTGTATTTAATCAAAGGGCAGAGAACACCTATAGGACTAATTGGCAGGGATTAACAATAACTTCTATGAGTTAAAGGAGTCCTTTGGACTCCCAATTTATGAAAGGTTGGACCTTTCATAATTGGAGAAAACTGTGGAACAGAAGCAATTGCTTGTCACAAGCAACTTCTTCTTTTCCACAAGTTTCTCCTCCAAAAGAAGATGGTTTTCTATCAAACTACTTCTAGATGTTATCTGCAACAACTTTTGTAGTGAAAGATTTACAGTTTGACAAGGGATGAAAAGAAAACTGCCCTGTTCAGTTGTTTTTCAAAGAAATCTCATATGATCCTACTTACAAAGTGAAGGAGTCCGAAATGATGAGCAAGGAGTTTCAGACTCCCGGAATCCACATAGTGTTGAATCCTGATTGTGAGACAGTATCTATTTTGAAATTGAGATTTTTAAACTGGAAAATCAGGTGATGCTAAGATCTTACTGCACGCATGTGCAGTCTGATCTTCTATATGTCCTGCTAAAGCTAGCAACAGCATGACAATATGTAAAATTTAAAGATAGATGCATTTTGTTGGCTGTTGTCCATCTTACTTCCTGCCAGTTGAAAATTTTCCTCCATTATTCGACTATCTGAAAAGGTATGTCCTTATTTCAATGTTAAGGTTATCATAGAAATGAACATCAGCAAAAAGGAAAATCTTACTGCAAATAGATATGGATTATAGATACTATGTACTTTTTGTACATTTAATTTCTTATTTCTAATTGAAACCATAATTTATTGTTCTTGTCTGAATCATTAAAAAATAAAAGAAAATATGTACTCTGAAGAAGGCGTATGCTGAAACATTGGTACAATAATAGGAAATATACATGTTGTTGTAGTTATTTTGAAAATCATTTTAATATATTTTTTATGACTACCAACAGTTCAAGGGAAAAAGATGATCCAGAAAAAAATGCTTGAATGTCAGATCACAATTACCTGTTCTACATGAAACTGTTTTCACTTTTTCAGATGGTGATGAAGAACAATGGCCAACTGATCTCGGTGATACACCACGACGTCACATTCCAGGCCAATCAAAAACATTACCAGCAGATACGGGTCAATTACGCCGATCATGGGCCAGTTGTAGACTAGGGTCTGCTCTCTATAACATGGGTTCACTTTTAGCTAGTGTGGGGGCGGGATTTGATATTAAACTTTCAAACTCTTCTGGAATTCATCCTAATGTACAAGGTGCTATGGATTTACAGCAATTGCCAAAACCAGATTCTTTTATTCTTAATCGAAGAGATGCATATAATTCTGCTGTTCGTGATCTATTTATCGAGCCTGAGTATCAACGGTACCCTAATGACGGTACTGGTCGTCACACGTACCATGGTCATCAAACTAAATATAGACCAAGTATTCAGGATATTCCCCTCAAGTTCACGGATACGAACCCTATAAATAGTTCATTACTGTCTGAAGATGATGACAATACCTCAACCGTTCGATCTACCGCAACTGTTATACAACGGACTTCACCTTATCATAGATCTTCATTCGGGGAGAGTGATGAAGGTACGATAACAAACTCTTCAACAGATGGAGGTTTATTGTATTCACATTACGGACTCAATCGGCAACATTCAGAGAGCAGTTATAGTTCAGATGCATCTCGGACAACAGTGCGTTCAAATCATCGACACTCTGTGACATTTGAAGATGATTTTAATGTGTCAAATCGCGAATATAAGTCAGATACCTCAAATCACTCTAGCCCTTATCATGACTCGCAAACCCCTGTTGCCCCTCCCCGTCGAGCCAAAGTCAATGGCGGTCCCTCAAGTGCGGAAAAGTCTGCGCCAGAGAGACCAAAGACTCTAGATTTGACAAGCTCAAAGCAAGGAATTCTTAAATCCAGCTCAGTGACTCATTCTTCCTCGAGGGAATCATCTCGCGAATCACCAAGACCTCCCTGGTACACCCCTTCTGAATCGGCAGAACACACACCCTATTTCTCAACTCGTTCACGAATGTCTCCCGGAAATACCCCTCCTCATATTTTACATCAGAAGACCCTTTTGGACATAGACATGGAGGGGCAGAGTATGGACCCTACAGAACCCTTGATACAACCCAAATCTCAGTCAGGCAGACCATCTATACAGGATATAGAGAATGCGTTCAACGAGAGATTGTGATGATTTATACTGTGTAGATCTTTATAAGGCTAATCTCATTCAGATTAACAGATTAGAGGGGGTGAAGCTTGTCTAAAATCTTAAGTTATCAATAAAACCCTATGTAGTGGGTACTCATTTGAATTGTCTCAACAAGACAATTCTAATAAGTACAAACAACAAAGGGTTCTTGCTAAAGTTACAGAGAAACCTTGGTCTAAAAAAACACAAAAAAACCCTCTATCTGTAGCTCCGTCACTTAATCAATGTTGGATGTAAACCAGGACAATGGATATGAGTGGATTTCATAATTAGATGTTTCTATATTTGTTTCACAAACCCTCTGCTATAGTGCTCAATAGAATAATATATTTGAGATGATTCAAATGAGTACTGACAACAATGTTTATCAGAGAAATAAGGATTTATGACTTGCATTCTCCCTCTTTTTGTACCCCTAAATTTTGTCATGCTGATCTTAATTCCTTTTTATGCTGAATTCTGATAATGTCTTTTGTGGTAACACAAAATTCATTTATCGTAAATGAATTTTCTTTTTGAGTATTATTTAAATTAGTAATCTTAAAGGGACTCACAGTTGGTGTAGATAAGGATCTGTTTGCTTATATCTCCCAGCTGGCATAGTCTTTTCCTTCTGACGAAATAGGAATGACCAGGGTTGTGTGATCACTTGTCCCTGGACAAGTAAAAGATGATTTTCTTTTTGTCTGGCATCAAAATGAACTTGTCCACAAAATAGTATTAAATAAATTTGAGAATGCATTGTTTTTAAATAAGAAAGTTTTGGAACTGGGTAATTTCTTAATTTATAGCAATGGTTTCTACCTTTATTTACTAGCTTCAGGCAAATGAATCTGTATGACCTATTCAGTACCACAAAGATTTAAACCAATATTAACTTCTTCACAAACAAATTGTTGGTGAAAAATTCTTCATGCCCATAAGTAGAAAAACCTATGTAGGACAAGTCTGACATGGGAATTTCACACCCCTGGGAATCCCCAATCTTCCCTGTTCAGCATGACAGTGGTTAAATTTCTATGGTATAAGCAATCAGCATTGACTGAGATCAGCTGGCATATCTGTAATCTTATCTTAGTCTTCACAGCAGGCTATTATTTCAACAATACTTCGTTTTGAAATCAGGCAAAATTCATGTGACCAATTTTGATGGCGAATAACATTGATTTATTTTTTTGTTTTTCTTTTATATAAATTCAGGTGGATAGATTTTAGATTTCTTAATATTCTTATCATTAACTTACATTAAGGCTGACAAAAAAACACCAACACACATTCAGATTATAATGAAAAAATGTTCATAACAAGCTTACTTTTCTTTATAAGTCATACAAGTTGTTGTAATTTTGTGTTAAAAGTTCAGTTGCTTGCAAGTGTATGCATGCTGTTTTAGAGAAAAAATATCCTGACATTTTTTACTTTATAAAGGGTTATAGAGGTTTATTTAACCCTTGTCATGCTAAATGAACAAATCTTGGTAAAATTGTTTTAAAAACCAAATAACTCAAAGCACTGGATGCACTATGTGTGAATCAGTATTCATTTTGAATATTAAAATTTTAAGCTTTTATGTTTTCAAAAAAAAAATAAAAATAGGAGGTTTAGACAAAGATCAGACTGCGAATATGTGAGGGCTGATGTTTGTCTTAAGCTCCAGCCAAGACATGAATATTCAAGGTTCAGCTTGAAAATGGTTAGGAGACAGAAAGATTTTTGTTTGTATGTTGGGTAATTAAAGGCAGTTGAAATCAGTTGTCATAGTTGGTAGAATTATCAACCTATTATTGAAAATATCAAAGGAGGGGTTTGAAAGGAAATGTGATAAATGTTAGCATAATTTCTGTGGGAGCTTGTGGAACAATATGCAATAACGAGCCTGTACATGACATTTCCAACAATATCATGTGTGCGTCATAGATAGACTTTAAGCTGCATTGACAATATCCTGCAGTTTTGAACAGAGACTATAGGTCCTTAAGTGAGAAGTGAAGGCTATAATCAGACTGTGTGAATGTTCATGCTGGTTGGAGTTTTAACCTTGTACACATTTGAAAATGTTGGGAATGTCATAAACGGGCTTAATAGATCTAACAAAAATGATTTAATGCCAAAATGAATTTTTCATTTTAGGGTAAAATATCTAACAAACATGAATATCATTAGAATTGGTGAAAGACTGAAGTTGTGCTTAAGACATATAAATCAACTGGAATAATATTTGTTGGGCTTAATTTGGTATAGGCATGTCCTTTAAAATGGCACAAGCCTTGTTCAATGTATGGGTTACAGCCCTGCTTTTAGGATGACAAAACAGTGCAAACTGTTTGCCAATTATACCCGCTTTGCATGCAAGTGCACATGCAAAGCGGGGTATAATTAGCAAATGTTTTCACCTTGAACCCAGAGCAGATTTGACCAAAACTTTTGAGAGCATACTACATATTTGCATTACAGTGTTAATCAAGGGATTGGAGCAAAACTATATTTATATAGACAAATACAGTCTTCTGCAGACCTTGTAATTGACATAGCAGAATATGATATCAGTAACTCCTCTAAACCAGATAACAATTTTCCTTCCCTTAAGTGATGTGCTCTTTGAAACAATGGATTATAAATTTTTGACAGCTTATTATATGAAGATAAATTTCAATTAGAAAATTCTGGTAGAATGTGGACAACATCAAAAATAAACATTTTTTTAGACCAAAGTGTATGTAAAGATTTATACAGCATTTTTAGTCAATCTAAGACTAAAGTAATCTGTGTGTGACATTTCAACAATTCTATGTGTGCGTGAGGCTCACACATTGAGCAATCTGGACAACCATTAAATGCAAAAAGAATCTTTGCTGACTGCCTAGAGAAGATTTAAGGTAGTGGACTGGTACTAGTTCTGCAACATTTCGGAACGCATGATCTTTCACAATGTTGACCAAGGCTTCCTAATGCTTCCAAGATGTAGCAGAACTATTACAGGTCCACTACCTTAAGATCCTGTCTAAGTAAAGGGCACTGAGTGAAGACTCTGATCAGATTGTGTGGATGCACAAGCTGGCTGAAGGTTTTGCTTTGTTGGCGTGTTAATTTGTTGGAAATGTCACACCAAGGCTCATAATTATGTTTCTGATAATTTCATATGAGCATGTGCTTGACATTTCCAACAATTTGACATGTGAAGCCTCTGCATAGGTTGACCAATCTTTATTATGCTTTCTTTAAGGTAGTTGACCCATAATAGTTCCACAACGTTTTGGAAGTAATGAACTTTAACAGTGTTAACCGAGGGTTCCTAATGATTTCCATTTGGAAACCTTAGTCAACATTGTGCAAGATCATCTGGTCAAAAATGTTGCTGAACTATTACAGTTCCACCACCTAAATAAGATAACAGTTTCACCCTATTCCAGGTGGTCTGGGAACATTTTAAGTGCTTAGATTGGTTGTCTAAGCTACTCAATGTCTTTCCATCACGCACACATGAAATTGTTGGCAATGTCAAGCAATGGTTTAAAGATTTGTGAATTTGTGGTATATGGTTAATAGTAATGTCTTGTTTTCTTACATATCACTCTGTTTTTCTTGGGGCAATATTTTGATAATTTTTGTTCAAAATACAAACTTTACTTTATTATGTACATGTAATTGATTTAAACCTTATCCTGCTTAGTTCAAATTTTGTTGCAAACTAATTGCCAATTTTTGAGAAAGTAAAAGTATATGTTGCCAGCTAAAAATTAGTGTCTGGCAGGAAAATGCCTGAAACAGCACAAAAAGGGTTATTCTAATTCTAAGCAAATTGCGTGTTATTTTAGGTAGTGGACCCATAATAGTTCCACAAGGTTTCTGAAGTAATGAACTTTAACAGTGTAAACCGAGGTTTCCCAATGATTTTCATAAGGAAACCTCAGTCAACGATGTGAAGGTTCATGAGCGCCGAAATGTTGTGGATCTAATAGGGTTCCACTTCTTAAACGTCATGCCAAATAACACTCTTGTTAGAAATTGAAAGAAGTTGCAGACATTGATTTAAGGTAGTAGACCCGCAATAGTTTGGCAAGGTTTCTGAAGTACAAACTGAGGTTTATAACTGAAATAATTATTTTGAATTAGGGAAGGGTGTAATTGTTAATAATCAAGGTCCCCTATTCAGAGCTCTAGATATGATGAGGGTATTTTTTAGCTTAGCTATTTTCTAAAAAAACCTGAGTTATTGCCGAAGGCCAGTGGAGCTATGGTCATGGCAGAGTGTCCGTCGTGTGTCCGTGCGTAAACTTTTCTTTAAACATCTTCTCCTCCTAAACCAATGGGCGGATTTTAACGAAACTTGGTAGAAATGATCCTTGGGTGGCCCTCTTCTTTAATTGTTCAAAGAATTTTGATTGGCCCCCAAATATGGGCGTGGCAGGGCGTGGCATTTTTTCACTTTGAAATCTTTAAAAATCTTCTCCTCCAAAACCATTGGGCCGATTTCAATGAAACTTGGCATGCATGTTCCTTGGGTGACCCTTTACTTAAATTGTTCAAGAAATTTTGATTGGCCCATAAATATGGGCGTGGCAGGGCGGGGCTTATTTTGAGCCCGAAATTTTAGAACGACATCTCCTCCTGAACCACTGGGCCGATTTCAATGAAACTTTATCAGAATATTCCTTGGGTGACCCTTTACTTAAATTGTTAAAGACTTTTTGATTGGTCCATAAATATGGGCGTGGCAGGGCAGGACCTTTTTTGAGCCTGAAATTTTTGAAAGACATTTTCTCCTGAACCACTTGGCTGATTTCAATGAAACTTTACCAGAATGTTTCTTGAGTGTCTCTTTTCAAAAAAAAAGTTGCTAAAATTTGATTGGCCAATAAATATGGGTGTGGCAGGGCGGGGTTTATTCTGAGGCCAAAATCTTTGAACGTTATCTCCTCCGGAACCACTCAGCCAATTTCAATGAAACTTTGCCAGAATGTTTCTTGGGTGACTATTTACTTAAATTGTTCAAGAAATTTTGATTGGTCCATAAATATGGAAGTGGCAGGCGGGGCCTATTTTGAGCCCGAAATCTTTGAACATCTCCTTCTGAACCATATGTTTTAATAAGATGGGTAAAGGGTTGAAGGTTCATTGTGATTGAGTATTTTAGTGCAATATGGACCAGAACAAGTTAATCATTATTATATAGGTTTAAGGAAATTTCGGAGTGTTAATGTATTCATTTAAAGAAAGCTTTATTTAATGAAAGTCTTAAGATTTTAAAGCCAGTGGAGCGATACAGGCCCTCTTGTTTTTGCCATTTTGTGATTTCTGTGATATTATTAGGCGCACTGCTAATCATATCACTAATGGTGGTAGACAAATGATGCTTGTCAGAATGACTTTTATCAGATGTAAGATGAAAGTTGGCTGACCCTGAGTTCGAACTCATGACACCGTGTTAAAGAGCAATGCTCTCTATGCTTACCAAGCTCAGCAGTAGTGGACCTGTAATAGTTCCACAATGTTTCTGGAGTAATGAACATAAACAGTGTTAACCGAGGTTTCCTAATGAATTTCATTAGGAAACCTCGGTCAACATTGTGAAAGTCAACATTGTGAAAGATAATGAGTTCAGAAATGTTGCGGAACTATTATGGTTCAACTACCGAAATAGTAGGATTTTTAACATATTCATATATAAATTGGTGTTTCAATTGTTAAACCTCACTTTTAAAGAGCTGGGGTTGTAAGGTTGTAAAATTATGTGAACAAAAAAATAATTATCCCCTGTATCTATTGCTCTATTGTTTTTTGTTTGTTTCAAATAATATATTTTAGAGGTTAGATCTACAATGTGTTTTCATACTCTATAAACTTTTGTTTTAAGTAGAATCATTTTGTATCCATTGTACTTTAATTTTTTTTAATTCAGTTTTGGGATAGAATTTTATGATGTCATTTTCCTTTAATTTTGGTTCAAATTGTTAGATCTATTTTTCAACCAGTGAGAATATTGTTGAAGGGTTTCCCGATTTTCCTTGGCTAGAAAAAGAAAAAATGGGTAATTTGTGAATTACATTTGAAATTTATTGATAATAATAATAATACTACAGAAAGTGTTCAAAAATTCAGAAAATTATTTTTAATGTCAAGTTAAAATATATATAAACTTTGTTTTGTGACACAAATGCATTTCAGGTTAGGCAATTAATTCATCTTCCAAGTTTCATAAGCATACAGTGAAATATAAATAATTTCCTCCTATTGATATTACAATGAGGAGGATTTAGACTTAATAAATCTTTTAAGCAATTATTTCAAATTCTTGTCAAAGGTAGTGGACCCGTAATAGTTGCGCAACGTTTTAGAAGTAATGAACTTTAACAGTGTTAACCGAGGTTTCCTAATGATTTTCATTAGGAAACCTTGGGTAACATTGTGAAAGATCCTGAGGTCCAAAATGTTGTGGAACTATTACAGGTCCACTACCTTAACACCTATCCTGCTGATTGAAAAATGTTGAACATATAGATGGCTCAGTGCAAAACAAGTTGTACCTGCATATAAATGAAAAGGCAGTTTCAACAGTTTCATGCTGAATCATTGATATGTGATCTGTCAAGCAAAGATGATGTATCTGGGAACTTCTTGCAAGAAGTTTTGACCTCAATCAGCCTGGGGAATGACCAGGGCCACAGATAGAGGGGGTTGGGTGGATTTTATGATAAATGAATTTAATTATAATGGCACAAATCCTATATTGTGGGTGTTTGTTGGAATTATCTTGTTAATATGATTCCTATTAGTACCTACAACACAGGGTTTCAATGTAAAAAATAAAGGTTTTAGATTGGCATTACACCTTTTTATCTAGAACCAAGTCATCCAGTGTGACTTGGGTTGACATGTATTGTACCACCCAGATGGTCCCTTTTTGCATGATGGGTCATATATTTATACCTTATTTTGATCTCGTGGGAACTTATCTTAAAGAGGGTTGTGAGGTTTTTTTGATTGTGAAAAGTAATTTTAGCTTTTAAGGTAGTTGACCTGTAATAATTCTGCAAAGTTCCAGAAGTAATGAATTTAAACAGAGTTAACCAAGGTTTCCTTATGATTTCAATAGGAAACCTTGGTCAACATTGTAAAAAATCATGAAATCAGAAACGTTGCCAAACTTTTACTGGTCAAATACCTTAACTCTACTGAAGAGCCTAAAATCTATTTGGTAATCTTTGTAATGTAATCTTTGCATGTTTGTTTTGGTGAAATTGTTGCGGTCATCAGTTTTTACATTTTAAAGGGAATAGGGTTGATATGGTTTTATTCAACAGCAAGGAATAGATCTAGAATTAGCTTTACTTGTGAGACCGCATCATTATTCAATATCTTAAGCTTTGATATGAATAACACTATGTTCATAGCATCTCATAGATAAAATAGAGATATTTTAAGGGGGAAAGACTTACACTGCCCATTCACCCATGGCTATTAAAATTTGGCTCGAGACCTTGATTTTTTTTTAGAAAATACACATAACCCTCATGTTGAATCAAATTTAAGAAGGGAGGGTTCCTATGCTAAAATTGTCTGTCTTTTTCCCTGATTTACATGGTGTATTTTTTTGGCCAGTTTAGCTTGTAGAAATAAAGAGACTTTAGATGCAATTTTATTTTGATTTGAATATCCATGTTATGTTTAATATATTTAGAAGTCAAGAGAGGAAAACTTGTTTGAAAAGCAAAGGAAAACTGTTGACCTCCATCTCTCTATACCGGGATTGAGGCTTGACGAAAACGTGTAGAAATTTTCAGTTGATAGCATGTTACGGTAGTAGACTCCTAATAGTTCTGCAATGTTGCAGAAGTCATTCCCTTTAACAGTTTAAACGAGGTTTCCTAATGGTTTCATTAGGAAACCTTGGTTAATATTATGAAAGATCACGAGTTCTGAAATGTTGCAGAACTTTTACGGATCTACATCCTGAATTCATTACCAAGGTTCTTTTCATCAATTATGATGTAATAATTTCATTTTTGAAGGTCTATTTTTTTTTTAACCCCATTCTTGAAGATATGAAGGTACTGGGCTATTTTTTTGGGGGACCAAGCTACGAAATTGCTAGCAGGTATGAAGATAGGGATATTAGACTTCTCATTTTGGGATCTATTTAGGAAACTGATAAAAAAAATCAATATTTTTCCTAAATCCCATACTTATTGTCAAAATGTAGAAAAGAAAGATCAATAAGATAAGAAATTGTTGTCGACTCATGATTCAAAAGCTGATTGGGGGAAAAGATAAAGAAAGAAAATTAGATAGACACTAGAAAGAAAACATAGTACATGTATGTTATGTATGTTGCTTTGTTGAATTTGTGACTGGTTTAAATGTTAAACACTATATATTTTGTAAGCTTGTGTTGTTAAGGTTTGTTATCGTATAATGGAAGTGTGAGCACATTATTGATTGGAAAGATATAGCATATTGTGATTTCTATTTTATATTTTTTTTTTCTTTTTTTGTATGCTTGTATAATAAGTCTATCTTGTCATTATTTTATTAGGAACATAATTTGATGCTTGCTGGTAGGTCCATGTTGTGATTTGTTAAGGGACATACCTGTTTTACCGAAATGCACATTTATACATTAAAAGTAAGTATTTTTAAGCCCTAATGCCTGCAGATCAGGGGCCTGTTTAAGCAAACATCTTATGATCAGTTTTTGTGTAAGTCAAATATTAACAATACATGTACAGTAGTAATTAAAAATGGAATTGTGCCATGCATTATCTCATTAGATTCGTCTTCTTGAGACGATTCCAATGAGATACGCAAGGCAGATACTAACAATGAATGAAAACACCAGGTATGATTTTTGTATTTTTGACCTACGATTATCTTTTTCGAAAGAAGTTACGTAAAACAGGCTAAGGGGCATATTGTTTCATGTTGTCTTCTGACTGTCCATCCATCTGCCTGTCTGTCAATCTGCAGTTCTAAAAGAAAAAAAGTTGAGACTGTGCATGACATTTCAAACAGTTTCAAATGTGCACCAAGCAAAATCTCTGGCCAGCCTGTGCATCTGTGGATAGAAAAATGCCTCAAAGTATCTTAAGACAGACAGACATTTTAATTGCATTTTTTGGCTGTCTAGGCTACTCTAGCAACTCACACATGTTGAATTGTTGGAAATGTCACATACAGGCTCATTTACCTGCAACTAAAAGTTTTCCCTGAAAACTTCAACATTATTGGGGTGACAAGGCTCGTATCATGAGGTCAAGGCTACTCTCATCAATCAGCATCTTTGAAGGTCAAGGTCACCTATCAAGGTCAATAATAAGGTCAAATGTCTCTAAATATAAATAAATGCCATTTTGGTACATTAGTGTTTTAAAAACACATCTTGCTATTTTCACACAAAACCATGTGCTCTTGACATACACTTTTGTGTAAACTTTCCAAACATCCTTTATCTGAGAAATGGTTGTGTATCTTTCCTTTGATTCTTAGATATCTTCTACAGAAAATATTGATTCAGAATAGCTTTGATTTTTGATATAAAAAAAGAAAATGTTTTGATTTAAATTGTCGGAAGAATGATAGTTACTTCAGTTTAATCTATTTACCCTTAGTTGTGAAAACAGTTTTTCATTTGTTAATTCATCAATATTTTGTATAGATGATTTGAGCCTGTGCATGAAATTTCCAACAATTTGAAATGTAAGTTAGGTGCAAACATTGAGTAGCATAGACAGCCAAGTACTGTAAATATAAAGTTACTTGATGGTCTACAGATACTTTGAGACCTTATCTATCTACTAAACACATAGTGAAGACTCTGGTCAGACTTTGCGGATGCACAGGCTGGTCAGATTTTTTGCTTTGCACATATTTGAAATTGTTGGAAATCTCACACACAGGCTTATTTATATCAACACATTTTCATTTGTGTCATACCGTGTCATAAAGGGATGTCTATGAAATTTATATTTTGAGGAGCCAGTGAATACTATTGTAATAGCCTTTAAATATAGACATTTACAACGGTTTTGCACAAACCCCTGAATTGAAAGAATTGGGGCATAATGTTTAACTGTTGTTTGTCATCAATTACTTCAAGGCTTTTCAAGATACAATGCTCATATTTGGTATGATGATAGACCTTGATAATAGGCATGTACAGATACCAAGGTCAAGGTCATGTGTTATGGTCAAGGTCATCTGTCTAGATCAAAACTTTAAATAAAAAGCTGTTTCAGGGGCATTCATGTTTCATTATCACATCTTGTTGGACCAATTTGTCCCTTTTTGCATGATGAATCACAAATTTATAATTTAGGCCATATGACAGCGTATCCTCTCATTGGGAATTGTTGATAAACAAGCATTTAAATTTGAATATGCTTTTCAGGGGGCAACCAAATTCCAGTAACTACACCTTCTACATTGTTGTGAATTCCAAACTAGGATAAGTTCTTGAAATAGGTTGTGGTAATTTATTATGTAACTGTTTAGTTGTTCAGGAATTTTACTAGAACAGAAAAATAATCACATCTTGACAGACCACATGGGCTCTCAACACTTGTCAAGCTTGCCCATAATATTGCTGATACAGCAGGAGGTCAAGACAAAGATCTTCTTAGTTTATACCACCTGGTTTTCATTTTTATGCCCCGTATCGAGAGATTGGGGGCATATTGTTTTACTCATGTCCGTCTGTCTGTCCGTCCATCTGTCTGTCCATCCGTCTGTCCGAAAACTTTACCAAACTTAACCTTTGCCTTATCGAGAGATCTCTGTTACGGGGGCATTCGTGTTTCACAAACACATCTTGTTCAACTAGAAAAGTCTAAAGAGCCTATTTTCAATAAAAAATGAATAAATTAATAGATAGAAATACCGACTTACACAATATTTTAAACCTTGGACAGATTGTCTGAATCTTGATTGGTTCTCCCTTCTAAATTGGTTAATGAAATTCAACTCATGGAAAAAAGCATGGGTGAATTCTGAAACCCAAATAACTGGAAAACAAATGTGATCCTTCAAAGACATATCAGTGAATGATTAAACCCATACAAAGACCGCAGGCTAATGCAGATTGACCAGGGTTGCTACTTTTTTTACGCACATTGAAAGATGAGACATATTATGTGATCACCAGTGGCATACAGTGTCCAGGTGGCTCCACTTCTTTGTCCCAATCATAAGTTCATAAATCTGTCACATTATGTCAGATTAACTTGAAACAGTTGGTAGTTATGCTCCTCTTATTATACAGAGTCCAGCGCACAAGAAACGTAACACTACCTAGCTTATATTTTGGGTTCTTTCCCTTTGTTGATTTTCATACTTGAACATCCAGCAGTATGACAGGCGTATCTGGTGACAGTTTACCACATTGTTTAAATTTTCCTTTTTTATGTTCTTTGTCATTGATAGTTAACCTATAGACATGATATAATGATGATTGATAATGGTTATATTTGCATAATGGCATTGGTAGTTGTGAAATGTTTATATCTACAAATATATAAATGCTCTTTGTTGAACACAAACTGTCCCATGGAATTAAATACAGCAAGCAGATCAAATAAAAAGTCAAATAAACGATTTTGTTTGTGTTTCTTTATTCCAGTTTATAATGCCCCTGTTGTAAAATAGCATTCAGATGTACATTTATGTAGATGTCTGACGTCCATCTCAATGGGTCAGGACAAAACTATAGTAAGTGCCTATAAACTTATAGGCACTTGCTATAGTTTTATGCTGACTCTGGTTTGTATTTGACTTGCCATCATAGCACAGTTGGTAAAGCATCGGACTGTCAATCTAGAGACCCCAGGTATGATCCCCGACGGCGGCACTCATACTTTCTATTTGTCTCCCACCAATGGGTTGATAATTGTAGACTTATGTAGGTAAGCAGCTGGAGGCTAGGAAAGGATTTGATGGTAGTACTGGTGTGGGAAATACCAGGAATCCATTGTTAGGTGCACCAGCTGCTGCGATATGACAGAAATCATGTAAAAAAAGGAGTATTTAACCCATTAAAACAAATTGGTTTGTATTTACTTGTTTTTAGCTCACCTCAGCACTAAGTGCTCAAGGTGAGTTATAGTGATCGTACAATGTCCAGCGTCCTTAAAACATCTTCTCCTCCTAAACCAGTGGGCCAATCCTGATGAAACTTGGCAGGGATGTTCTTTGGGTCAAGCTCTACCAAAGTTGTTCAAATAAATGAAATCCACCCTTAACTTTCCCTTTACCCTTAACAAAAAGGGTGAAAATATGAAAATCTTCAGAAATCTTCTTCTCTGACACCAGAAGGCAGACAGCTTTCATATTTAGTATGCAGCAACATCTAGTAGACCTCTACCAAGTTTGTTCATATCAAGACCCTGGAATCATATTTGCGCTTCAACAGGGCGCAACCCTTTTTACAAAGAATCAAAGAGCGAAAATCTTATAAAATCTTCTTCTCTGAAACCAGATGGCAGACAGCTTTCATATTTGGTATGTAGCATCACTTAGTGGACCTCCAACATGTTTGTTCATGTGTGTGTATTTGTAGGATTTAGGTCCCTCCTTGCTCTAGGCATATATGGTATGGACCAAAATGTTTGTTGATATTAAGACCCTGGGGTTATATTCCAGCTTTGCCCTGGCTCATCCCTTTTAGCTCTTCTGACCACGAAAGGTAAAAATCTTTAAAATCTTCCTCTCAGAAACCAGATGGCAGACAGCTTTCATATTTGGTATGTAGCATCATCTAGTGGACCTCTACCAAGTTTGTTCATATCAAGACCCTAGGATCATATTTGGGCTCCACTGGAGCGCAACCCTTTTTTACATCACATCAAAGAGCGAAAATCTTCAAAATCTTCTTTTCCAAAACCAGAGGGCACAAGGCTTTCATATTTGGTATGTAACATCATCTAGTGGGCCCCTTCAAAGTTTGTTCATATGAAGACCCTGGGGTCAAATTTGGTCTCCACCTGGGCGCATCCCTTTTAGCTTATCTGAGCATGATGGGTGAAAATAGGAAAATCTTCGTAAATCTTCTTTTCTGAAACCAGAAGGCAGACAGCTTTCATATTTAGTTTGTAGCATCATCTAATGAACCTCTACCAAGTTTGTTCATATCAACCCCCTGGGGTCACATTTGGGCTCCACCTGGGTGCATCCCTTTTTACATAGAATCAAAGAGTGAAAAAAGGCATATCTGTCTTGCTCTTGGCTGAAAACATTCCATGATATTGATCTTATGTAGAAATTATCTCCTTTTAAACAGCTGCCAATTTAATTAATGTGATGTTTTAGGGGTCAAAATGACACATGTGAGCGATCTAGGACCATAATGGTCCTCTTGTTGTATAGTTTGTCTGTAAATATCTCCCGATATTCGTCCAATCTACAACTATTGCACCAATACTAATACAGTAACCATGGTGTTGAGTTTACAAGAAATGTTAAATGAAAAACTATGACAACACAACACCATTGTTATTGGTATTGGTGCATTAGTTGCAGATAGGAAAAATATCAGGAGATAATTACAGTCAAACCACACATAAACAAGCATTCTGAAGTATTGAATGGCAATACCAAGTCCTCTACCGGATTTATATAATATCCCTAGAGCGGTATCATTTTTTGGGTGGTAAAAGGATTACAACCCCTCCAAAATATAACAGTTGTATCAGATTTAATGTATAAGCTCAGAATCTCCGAGGGTTAAGAAATAAGGTTCGGAAAACTAAAATTTCCTGGTAAAAACTAAGTCCAGCATCCGTATCTTCCACAAAAATCAATGGACCGGAACCAACTCAAACTCGTTCTGTAACTCATTAATGCAGACTCACATACCAATAATAAGCTAAATATCTCTGAGGGTTAAGAAAAAAAGTCTGGAAAACTGAAATTTCCTGGTAATTTTCTGAGTCAAGCATCTGTATCTTCCACAAAAAACAATGGATTGGAACCAAAATGGAAGTTATTCTGTAACTAATTAATGCAGACTCGCATACCAAATAAATTAAGCTCAATATCTTGGGGGTTTAGAAAACAAGATGTGTTTGTGAAACACAAATGCCCCTGTAACAGCACTTTTTTCAAATTGTTGACCTTGACAGATGACCTTGACCTTTAATCATGACCTTGACTTTCACCCCTACAAATGTACATCACTGAGATCTTTCACCATGCAAGTTATGAGACAGGGTTTCTATAATATGCTTGAATAGACAGAACAATGAAAGTTTTTTGATTAAGTTTTTGAGTTATTTGACCTTGACACATGACCTTGACCTTATCACATGAATTGACTTTGGTATCAGCAGATGCAGATCACTGAGATCTATCATCATGCCAAATATGAGTTGCACATGACCTTGACTTTGGTATCAGCAGATGCGAATCATTGAGATCTATCATCATGCCAAATATGAGCCTTGTATCTTGAATAGGCTTGAAGATATTGGCAATGTTAAGATTTTTTTAAGTTTTTGAGTTATTTGACCTTGACAGATGACCTTGCAGTTGACATTGACTTTGGTATCAGCAGATGCAGATCATTGAGATCTATCATCATTCGAAATATGAGCCTTGTATCTAGAATAGGTTTAAAGATATTGGTAATGATATGTTATTGGTTAACTTTTGCACACAGACAGATGGACGGACCGACAGACAGACAGACAGATGGACAACTGTAAAACAATATGCCCCGGATCTTTCAATAAGGGGGCATGAAAAGTCGGGAAAACTGAAATTTCTTGGTAATTTCTAAGTCCAGCATCTGTATCTTCCAAAGAAATCAATGGACCGGAACCAAGCTTGAACTTGTTCTGTAACTCATTGATGCGGACTCATATACCAAAAACAAGCTAAATATCTCCCAGTCCCAGGGTTAAGAAAAAAACTCTGGAAAACTGATATGTCTGGACTGACAGACGCACGGAGTGCAAACCTATAGTCATCTTCGGCTATCGCCGATAGGGGACTAACAAGCAAATACAAACAAAAACCATTTTCTCTGAAGCTGCTAGATAGATTTTAATCATGAAATTATTCTTTGGTGATTCTTAATCAAAAAAGATACATATAGGTATTTTTTTGATGATTAACAGGGCTTTGGATGACCAAATATTGTGTTAAATGGCTGGATTGGGGAATATAAGCTTGTTTTTCCATTTTATCGATAGTTCACTCAAAAGAATTTTTTGTCTTCAATGTGCCAAGTTACCAAAGTTCACCCCTGTTGAGAACTATTCTGTTGAAAATCATGTTGCAATTTTTTTTACTTGTGTATAGCTAAGGCTTCTATAATCTAATGATACAAGCAAGAATTTTTTAAATACAGTGATCTCGCGATATCTCGAATACACACAAGACCGACCAATTCATCGCATGATTCAAGTTAATGCTAGTACAAAAAATTGTCCTCTACGAAGACGTTTCACTGCGTTTTAAACTTACATTTGTAAATTTACCTTCAAAATATGCAGTACCTATGTAAAATACTCCTATAGGATTAGTTTTATGAAGTACCAATGATTCTATGATATAAAACGATTTGATAATTTGGTAAAATTGTAAGCGCTGAAAACAGAAAAAACAAAAAAAGATGATTAAGGCGTCGGCGTCATGTTAGTGGTGTCTATTCTCTGTACATTTAGCAATTTTAATGGGAGGCATTATTGCATGCATATTTTTTAATCCTTACAATATTTTCATATCTATCGTTTCTTAATGACAAATTTTTAGACATTTTATCAGTCAGAAGATTAGGCGATGTTGAAAGCAATTCCTTCTTTTCTCACAATGTTTTTTTTGGAGCTTACTTCCTTCAAGACAATTAAAAATCAATGCATCTTTCTTTAACCAGGTTTTTGTGCTGAACACTATCGATGGGTGACCAAAACATTGAAACTACAGCTGGGAAAAAGATGTAGTTATGATGTTTCAGTGGAAAATCGTCATTATCTTTCGTAATAAAGGTGAATAATTTGCTGAATTACTCATGAGGATGATTTTCCAAAGACTTTCAAAATGATGATGAGCATTGATTCGACAAAAATGCCTATTTGTTGTATTGTTTCAAAATCTCAAATTTATTTTCTGATCATTAAATTCCCGTAATTTACACATTAAAATTGAATAAGTGTGGCATACAAAGAGGTATGAAAAAAAGTTGTCTGTGAAAAAGTCCTACAGGAATTCTTGACGATGGACCGAAATAACAAATATGCGCTTTAAGTTATTTTTGATGCAAAACAGTGGAAGTCAGAAAGGTGTGAACCCCTTTGCTCGAGAGAATGCAGTTAAATTTGACCATGGGACTGAGATTCCTGCTAGAGCACATTGTCCTTGCCATTATCCTTGTTATTCCTTTGTGTATTTCATCCGCTATGGCGAGATTGGTTGGCATGAGATATCGGATAAAACACACAAATTTCTGCGGGACGAAAGTAATTTTCACACCTTATAATGGGGCCCCGATCATGAGCGTGTTGTCTGAAACTACATATTAAGGTAATCATCGATCAATTTTTGGATTAACACTTTAGGGTTATACTATCGTTTAATACAGTGAAGCTTAAAAGCATTACAAAGATTTATTGAGAGCAAGTGAAATCAAAGGTAAACAAATAGTATGCTGATATATATAACCGGTTTTAACAAGGTAATTTACTATGTCCGTATGATCTCGTTATATCTGGAGTGCACAGTATCTCCATCCCCATGCCTATGTTTATAGTGTCTGAAAAACATGAGTCACAAAGCGTCTTTCTGATAGCATAGTGGTTTTATTTACTAGGTAGATCATTGTTGTGATTATGCAATTCAGAGTGGCCTTCCCAAAAACATATGGTTAATTGGTAGCTCTTATTGACAGATTGGACCTATTCTTTCCTGTGTTCAGGATGACAAAACTGCAAACTGTTTGCAAATTTTAGCCCACTTTGCACTAAAGTGCACATGCAAAGCGCAGTATAATTTGAAAACAGCACCGATTTGTCATCCTGAATTCTTTGAATAGATCTTGCTATCTCAGTACTCATTTTATTACGTTGTTCATAAAGTTGTGATATTCTTGTGAAGCAATTTCACTCTGAGTCCTTTTCTTCTTTCACAGAAATGTCTGTATCCTCTTCTCCGTGCCTATGCTTATGCTTTTTGTGCTTCTTATGTTTCTTATGCTTATGCTTTTTATGTCTGAAAAACAGAAACAATATTTTTGATATACAGGAGCAAGCTTTAAGATTTTATAAGGCTTAGGATGGGTTTCAATGTTGCTTTTAAAAATATGTAAGTTAATGTGGAGTCTGAGCACTTAGCCATGGAATCCTACTCTGTTTTAAATAACCTTAGTGGATGTCAATGTAGCTCTATGTTCCTGGTTTACACACATAGAAAATTATTGGAAAAGACACCCAATCAATTACTTTGAGGTAAAACTAAGCCGAACCTGTCAGAACTTCTAGAAGGACTTCTGGATTTTCTGTCATGTGACACCTTTGGTTTTTCATCTGTTGACCCAGATCTACTTCTCCTTGACATACTTTTTGTATCATCTCTTTGTCTTGACCTTGACCTTTTTTTTTCTTTCATTTTTTTAGTTTTGAACCTGACCTTGATCTACTTTTCCTTTCCCTTCTCTCTTTTGACCTTGATCTCTTTCTCTTTTGTCTATCTCTTGACCTTGACCGACTTCTCCTGTTCCTGTCATCTTTAGATCCTTGCTTATCACTTCTGTTGTCTGAAGTACTAAAAAAATGTAAAAAAAATAATATTTTGTTCCAAAATAGTGTCAGAAGTGCATATAAGAAGGGATAAAGCCAGTCTAAAATCTTTATTTTCAATGAAACTCCATGTTGTGGGTACTCATTTGAATTGTCTTGATGAGACAATTCCAATGAGTACTGGCAATATGGTGTTTGCACTCTTCTCATTAAAATAATTTGATCTAAAATCCAAATCATCTATCTTTTTTTCTTATAGTCAGTGTCGATCTTTTATGTCCCTTTGACCCTGACCTTTAACACACTGCTGTTAAAATAAGAGCACCATATATCTCCTTAATCTCTAACCTGACAGGTGATTAAAGCAATTATCTTAAAGGCTCTCTTAAACTTTTAACTTTGAAAACATCAACAACATTTGAAAGATTTTCCAAAGATTTTGTTCATTTACCTTCTTTTCAATGGGGCATTTTTTTTTTCTTTTTTTTTTAAGATATCATAAATATGAATATTCTGACCAAGAATGTCACCAAAATCAATAGGACCTTTTCATCACAAGACAAACATTTTTATCAAAAAGATTGTGATCTCCAGAATGGTAACAAGCTAATTGTTATTAAGTCTGCCTTGTTGGCTGTATGGTTAGCATGCTCCCTTGTGACGTTGTGGTTGCGGTTTCGAGACCCACCGGAGGCGGGTAATGTATAGGGACAGGACACTTTAGGGACAGAGTCCCAAGTTTGAGAAAGATTGAGTCAAATTATGACCTGTATAGTCCCAAAAATAAAATTGTAGATGCTTGACCCTGCACCCTGGATTACAGTCATTCAAGGGTTGCAATCAATGGTGAAAATATTATTAGTCAGCTTATAGATAATTTATGATCAAGAATCATTACCTCTCTTCTTGCAGTAAGCTACTGGACTCTGGTTGTACGGATTTAGAATAAATCTCCATTTGGTTGTTTATAACCTCTCTCAAAATCTGTGAAATAATAACAATATATATAAAGAGCTTATTGAATAATTTGTCCTAAAATATTGAATTCATTCAAATAGTCACTAATAACAGGTAAAGTTGAGTTGTTTCCAAACTCTAAACTGTTTTATATGATGAGTGTAATGGATTCTTCATTTTACAAACATAATTTTGATATTCATTGAATAATATTTATATATAACCTTTAATTATCTGAAGTCGATATAATTCTTTGAATACATAGATTCATGACATTCAACAAAACATATAAACACATATAAAGAGGTCCCCATGTTTATAATGATGTTATTTACAAGTTTCAAATTATTCCTACCTCCAGTGGCGAATCCAGGATTTATATAAAGGGGGTTCGAACATACATAGAGGGGGTTTGTTTCCCTAGACTTACACAATTTTAATTGATATTAAACATGAGAATTAATTGAGCTTCAGAGGGGGGTTTGTTTAACACCTACACACCCAACCCCAGTAATTCAAGGATTTACATGCATTCCATTTCAAAGGTAATTCAAATTAAAGGCATCTTTCTTTGTTAACAGCATGTCGAGACTAGGGCCCGTGGTAATACATATATGAGCCTGTGCTTGACATTTCCAATTATTACACTTTTGCACAAAGTAAAGGTGCTGGCCAGTCTGTGCAGCCACACAGTCTGATCAGAGTCTCCACTAGGCTGTAGATGGATAAGGTCTCTCTGCTTGTTCTTATTGCATTGAGTAGTTGTCTAGATTGCATTATGTCTATTTATGACTCATATATGAATTTGTTGGAAATGTCACACACAGGCTCATATAATATTCATATTCTCATTTGAGAATATTCTCAAATTTCATCTTAAGATTACAGCTGTAATTCTTTCCAAATAATTATAGAACTGTAAGAACATAAAAACTAATATTAATAAGTTGCTTTATCTAACAAATTACTGATATTATCTTTTATGTTTATATACTTTTTTACAGTATTACAACAGAATTAAAGACTTAATCTCAAGTTGAATAAAAATTCTCAGTTGAGCATGAGAAAGGTTAATTTGATACTGTTTTCTTTAACTTTGGATTTAAGCTGTAATTTTGTTAAAATATTAATATAGATAAAATATATGAACATATAATATAATATTAATAAGTTGTTATGAATATCAACTTATGAAAAACATTTTATATGTTCATTTACTTAAATTCTAAGTTTGAGAAAATTATCAGTCAAGAAAGAAAGAAGTTTTATAAACTTTGGACCAGAATTACCTCTGTGTGTTATTTTTTAGTTATGTGAACACTTTTGGCTCTGTATGTTGAAATTCTCAGCTAAGAATGAGTAAAGCTTTATAATCTCAGGCCCTGAATTACCTCTGTGTGTGTTTTTTTAGTTATGTGAACATTTTTGGCTCTGTATGTTGAAATTTTCAGCTGAGAAAAAGAAAGCTTTATAATCTCCGGTCCAGAATTACCTCTGTATGTGATCTTTTGGTAATGTGAACATTTTTGGCTCTGTATGTTGAAATACTCAGCTAAGAATGTCAAAAGCTTTATAATCTCAGGCTCTGAATTACCTCTGTAAGTGATTTTTTAGTTATGTGAACATTTTTGGCTCTGCATGTTGAAATTTTCAGCTAAGAATGAGAAAAGCTTTAAAATCTCGAGTCCAGATTTACCTCTGTATGTGATTTTTTAGTTATGTGAACATTTTTGACTCTGCATGTTGAAATTCTCAGCTTAGAATGAGAAAAGCTTTAAAATCTTGAGTCCAGATTTACCTCTGTATGTGATTTTTTGGTTATGTGAACATTTTTGGCTCTGTATGTTTGTCTTCTACGTCTGTAATCTCGCAGGGCAGCAATTTCCTCTACATGGTTCAGTCTGGTTTCTTTGTCTTCTACAACAATTAACAGTAAATTAATCCTTCCATATACATCCCTATCATCACATGGAAACAGACTAACAGTCATCAAAGGTCCCTAAATAATGGGTTTTGCATATCAATTACCTCTTATATTAAATTGCTTATGTGCTATCTGGGCCTCTTATCTTATAGAATTGAAATTGCAATTCTATTTACCCAAGATTAAATTCTTCAGAAAATATTTTGGAAATTTTTTGCTTTGGGGATAGAAAACTTGTGACAAAGCCAGGGTTCAATGCAAGACTGTTCTAAGTGTATATACAGTGTATTTACACTTAGTACAGTCTTACACTTAACCCTCAAAATGCATTTTTATTTCTAACAAAGTTTTCCTGACTCTCCCTTCTTGAGGAGCCTAAACAGTATAAAGTGTATTGTAATTGGCTAAATAAGTAAGTCTTCCATTTGAATTTCATGTGCTATTTTCTGGAGTAATCAATCAAATTCATTTTTTTCACTTATTATGAACACACAGTGACACCTACCTTTTTAATGAGATCAGCAAGATTCTCTCTTCCAAGTAACTCTGACTTCTCCATATGTTTGAGCCCATGTGCTTCTCTAGCCATTGCTACTATTTTCATGCGCTATTTTCTGGAGTAATCAATCAAATTCATTTTTTTTTTCACTTAATATGAACATACACCTACCTTTTTTAATGAGATCAGCAAGATTCTCTGCTCCAAGTAACTCTGACTTCTCCAAATCTTTGAGCCTATGTGCTTCTCGAGCCATTGCTACTATGTGTTGCCCTAGCCCAAGTCTGTCCTCACGACTCAATAACTGCTCTTCTTCAACAGGGATCTTTGGCATTCTCTCAAAACCATAAAATACTGAAATAACATTAAATTATATCTTGAATGGTTCAACCCTTTATCAGATTACAAAATTAAAGACTTTGCATGACATTCCCAAAAATTTCACACATGCGCGAGGTACAAACTTTGAGCAGCAAAGACACCGACACAATGCATTTAGAAAAAAAAAAAGTTGATGACGATACATATCAGTTTCAGGGCTTGTGCTTGACCCTATAACCAGGGATTTGATTCAAAAACGTATTTTGACCCCCAAAAATTTTTTGCAGGGGTCATTTTGAACCACTGAATTTACAGTGGTGCACCCTTTGTAATATAAAAGATTATATAGATCAATTGTTTTCTTCATACTTTTACAAAAGATCTATATAATTGGAACAACATAAACGATAAAGTGTGTCTACACTTTATTGTTTATGTTGTTTCAGTTATATAGATTACTTAAAAAAGACTGTTAAGTTCTCATGTTTTGCTTTTTTTTGACCCATACAAAACCAGTTTTGACCCCCAGAATTTTACTGTCAAAGGGTCAATGACTCCCAAATTTATATATATATATATTATATATATAGGTTATTATTTATATTTATATATATAGCTAGCACAAGCCCTGAGTTTAATTAATTTTTAAAAAACTTTGTCTTTTGGATAGGAAAACTTTGTGGACAATGAAGAGGTTACTTGTAGCTTTTCAACAATGATTTCTAGAACCTTTTTCAGGGTTGTCAAAAAGAGAGATTCGATAAGAAAGGATTAATATCTGAGATAACAAATTTGTAACAATCTTGATATACTGAAATTCATCTGATCAATGGGCGACTAATACACCTTAACTTAAGCTTAGGTTAAGCTCAATTTTTGTAACAAGGTGGCAAACTGTCACAAGATACGCCTGTAACACTGCTGGATGTCCAAGTATAAAAAACAAACAAAGTGAAGGAGCTAAAAAATAATGCTAGCTAGAGTTATGGTTCTTATGCAGTGCACTCTGAATTCATAAGAGGAACATAACTGCAAAGTTTCAATTCAGTCGGTTATAAGGTTATCCTGAAAAAGAAGTGGACGTCATCCACCAGCCAGATATCAGATGCCATGGGTTATCACTTAATATGTTCTGTCTATTGATACTGCAATTCCTTTAAGAACTCCAGCCTTAATAGAAGCTCTCCCTTTACTATTTTGTAGAAAACCCCATTTCAGTTGATTGAAATTGCTTTAAATTGTAAGGAACAAGTTTTATCAATCCAAGAGAAACAATATAGGATGCGGCAAGTCTGGTAGATGTACTTCCCTGAGTAAGTAAAACAGCAACAAGATCAACAAACCTGAATGATTTTCAACATGGTGTTTCCACAGGATAGAATTCAACATTTCTTTATCTGAAAACAGAAAAGAATAGTGAAAACAAGATATGTTTGTGGAACACAAATGGTCACTAGACTGCAAATTTTTAAAGAGTGTGACCTTGAGAGTTTACCTAGACCTTGTCAGATGTACTTGATCTTCGTCATTATGACAATTATCAATAAAATGCATTTCAAGAAGGCTTGAATTAAGTGGCAATGTAATCCTTGTCATGCTGGGCTTTAAAATTCCTGCTTTGGCAAGAATTATAGACAAAGCTCAGCTGGCACATATGTGCAATCTAGTCTAAGTCGCGTAAATTACGGACCAGAAATTTGAGCTTTCCAATTAAAATAATTAAGAAGTCATGTCTTTACTTTAAATCCCTTCGTACATTGCTGCGTGATAACACTCCATTTTTTTATTTTATTTTTTTTTTCGAAATTGAAAGCATCCCTTCACAATATTGACCATGTCAAGCATTATATCATATCCCTGGAATGGTGAATTGTTTTCAAATAACGCACAAGTCTTTCATTGATTTTGACGTCGAGAGGTATTTACGTCTTTTACCCGTCTTTTTGTACATTTTTTTTCTCGAAATTTTGGGAAATTATACATGTGAAAATGTCTAGTGTATACGAAATTTTGGAAAAGTCATTATTTCTTTTCTCAAAAAATTCGAAATTTTGGAGATTTTTTGAAATTATTTTTGTCCTGGAAAGGGGGTATACGAACTATTAGGGTATATGAAATTTTAGGAAATTTACCGTATATACATAGGCGTAACTAGGGTTTTGAAATTAATACACACTCAGAAGACAACCAACATATATAAGATAAAGGCGATATTTTGACTGTGGCATATGATGAATGTCCTCCATCCACTCCCATTTTCTATGATTTGATGATTGGTGTATAACAGGGGCGTAGTTACGGTTTTGATATTGGTGCGGCTAACGGCAATGGTTCGGAGGAGGAGGGGGAAGTTAGCGCCCTAGTAGAGGGTCGGAAGCAGCTGCATTTTAATATTTCACACATGAAATGAAACCCTTATACCAGGTTTTCATGAGGTTATAATTTCGGCTCATTGCTTTGCCTGTGAGTCCTATAAATTGATATATAATAAAACTGCTTGATTGATCTTCAGGAAATTACCACTGCTTTTTAGCACTGCCCTATACACGTGATTCAAGCTTCAAATACTCTGTTTCCTTTCCCTTCAGTAGCTAGATAGACAATGATCATATTTGTGGTAAAAACTTATTACCATGATCAGTGATCATAAATGCTCAAGTCCCAATTTAGGTTTTCCGCACAAAAAGCTAATCAGAATTACTTTTTCTCTTCATCTAGGAGTCTTTGGTAAATGAGCCCCACCTTTCAATTTCATTCTGTATTAATACTTGTAGAAGGCCTTTTCGTGCAAATTTGACTGATTCATGTGGGACCTTTTAAAAAAGTGAAAGTTTTCTGCCGGTTCAATTTCAGACACTGCATCGACCATTTGAATTAATGATCTTTACATGCTGAACAGCGACATGTATGCTTTGCGTTTTCTCACGTACAGTCGCACAAACATTGAAATTGTCATTGTATTATTATTTGTATCTGGTTTACACACGTTCATGGTTGTATTCATGCAATTTTAGAACCGCTTTTCATGAGATCAGAGCATATGCACGTTTGGCACATCGGTGAAATGTCGACCTTTTTTAAAATAAAAGAAAACAGACTCGCTTCTAGGTAATGTGTATACCCAACAATTTCGAAAAGAAAAACATTAAAAAGAATAGATAAAAATACAGAATCAACCAAAAAAGTAACACCTAGAAAAATGAAAACAGGGCACGTCGACTTGGCATGATTGGTTGCGTTGCTTTGCCTCAACAGGGTTTAGCGAGCGTTTGTGATCAATATACCTCTAATAATTTGCTCGAATTGGCGATGATTTTGCCCTTACCCCCATCAGAGATGAGTAACACAGCTTTGCGAGGACCATGACAATGTTTCACGTCACGTTGTATGCTGAAATACGACGGCGCACCTACTCTATAGACATGAAACATCATGGTGAAGCTATTTTATGAAATTCTGGTATTTCTTAGATTAAGAAAATGGCCGGCTCTTAAGTTGTAAAACCATTTAAAGAATCAACAGAATTGTCACAAAACTACATCAATATATATGATTTCTGTCAACAATTTCACAGCTAGATTTATGAAGTTTTCCTTTCGAGTTGGTTTCTTCTATTCTGAACAACTGGGTTTTACGCAGAGCATAAATAGAACCCGTTCGGACCAAATTGAACGATATTCGTAGAGGATCACTAGATCAAACCACAAACAAAAGCCTCGTTTGTCCCCAAAAAATCTTTTGGTGGCACATCTCATTCTTTTCTTCCACCATACCGTTTCACATATAAATACCGAATCTTACCCAATGATAGTCACGAGAAAAAAAAAAGAAACCGATTTCATCTTTATCTTTATTTCAAAAAAAGCGCCGTACAGGATCAGAAATTTGAATTATAGATGCACCATCGTCATAGCTTTTGCAGATGATTTATAGATATTTCATGCCAATTAATAACAAACGGTTATCCTTAAGATTTTTCACAAGAAAAAATAAAAAAAATCGGCTTTTTTTTATTTGTAAGAAGTTGCGTCAGGTTCAAACTAGGATTCATAAATATAACTTTAATTATAAGAAAATAATTGAACATAACATTAGCAAAATTTAAAAAAAAATATCGCCCTTTTTCTTTAAACAAAGAACCATGTTTCCGCGCGTGGCTAAAATTGTTCCAGATGGTATCAGTTTAACTAAATTTATAGATGACATCATATGCAAATTTTCAAACCTCTAAGCCTTTGAGTTTATAGCACGAAGAATGTAAAAGAATATGTCTTTAAATAGTTGTTGGTGTTACATTTTGGAATCTCAATATCATACATTGACGGTTGGACCTCAGCGTCTGAGCAGTGGTTGTGCGGCGGATTCCTTAATTTTGCAAAATGTCCATTTTTCACCTTGCGATTTTTTTTTTAAACTACGTATTTTGTAAAACTTATACACGGGTTCCTAGGGCCCGTTAAGCCATGATGCGATTGAAAGCTGCACACTTTTAGACCGTTGCATATGCTTGTAATGACCACTATTTTTGCACTGACACGGCATGCTTCCACATGATGATGAAGTTTAAAGTTATGGCAGCTACATATAAACCCAGTCTTCAAAAGCTGAATGCAGACTAGGCTTTTACTTTGATATTCTATAAGTAGTAATCAAGCCTGTAAAGTTCGTCTAATAGAGCAATTGGAATTCATTGTTCTAAGAAGAACAAAAAGATTTTTTTTTAATCTCTAAAAAGGAGGCGTTTCCACATATCCTGTAAATATTTCCGCCGCAGTAATTTGCATCTAATAATAATTGGTGCGGCAAAAGTCGTACCGGCCATACCGCTAACTACGCCCATGTATAATCAAAACATTGCAACTACAGCTTGAATTTAAGCTGTAGTTTCACTGTTATCATCACTCATCAATGCCATTTTTCCATAGAAGATTTATATCTATTATGCATTTGCATAATGTGTGTTATCAGAGTTACGCCCTTGAGTCACCTGATGTCACTTTTAAACAAGAAAACTTTAAACAAGAGCATTGCTTACAGGTGCCAAAGCTCAGCTGCATGTGCTGGATAATGCAAAAAGTCCAAGTCAAAAAAGGGCATAACCCTTTAAGGCCTTACAAAAATTCTTTCAGAGCTATTCCCCTCGATAGTCTGGATAGCTAGTCTGATGGTTAAAACATACTAAGTTTCATAAAGTTATCTTCAATGACAACAGAGATATGACCAAGATTAAAGTTTGTCATGTCAATGCCAACAACAAGGCCAAGATGATGACAATACCACTAGGTTCACTTTGAAAACATCCAAACTAGTATCTTTAAACAAATACTGACTCCCAATTAGTGCATCTAGTGTTTTAAGTATTTTGAGTTTAATACAATTTTGCCAGTCTTTTATTATGATTATTAAGTATCACTACTGCAAAAGGGTCCCATTAAAATTACATTAAAAGACCATAAATGGCCCATGAAAACAAGGAAAGCCATGAAAATGAGCCATTAGTCCTTGTAAAAAAATAATAATGGGTAACACTTTTAGCCATTAAAATGCTAACTAATGGCCATTAATTCATGATTTGACCATTAAAAAACCATGAAATGCAGATTAATATAATGGGCCGGCATAAAAGTATTGGCATTAAAAAAGTAATGGGCCATTACTTCTTGTTTTAGCTTTATTCATGCCCATCAACTACTATGAATATTTTTTTCATGCCCATCAATCACCCATGAATGATGGCCATTAAATAAAAAAGAGGCCAAATAATGGCCATAATAAAGATTGCTAAAAGTCACTGGCATTAAAATAAATTATGACAATTAATCATGGCCATTAATATATCATTGAATCTGAATCAGACCATTCATGGGCATTAACTTTGAATGTAATAATGTCGAAGAAATACTGAAATTTTTTAAAGTTCTTTTATTTTGATTCATGCCCATTAACTACCATGAACATTTATTCATGCCCATCATTATCCACTGAAGATGGCCATTAAATACCAAACAGTAACAAATAATGGCCATTATAAAAATTCCTAAAAACCATTTGCTCTTTTAATTTTGAATCATGCCCATTAACTACCATGAACATTTATTCATGCCCATCAATCAACCATTGAAGATGACAATTAAATACAAAACAGTAACAAATGATGGCCATTATAAAAAGACTCATTGGCATGACAAAAATCTTGACTATTACTTATGGCCATTAATATATCATACAATTATGAATCAGATAATCCATGATCATTAACTTTATTTAATGGGGATGAAAGGAATACAGAAAAGTTTTAACTTTTTTTTCTTTTTATTCATGCCCAGTTACTATCATGAACATCTATTAAAGGTTATCACCCTTATAAATGATGATAATTGAATACCAAATATGATAAATAATAGCCATAATAAAAAAAATCAAGTCATTAATTGGCATTGAAAAAAAAATTCTGACAATTAATTCTGGCCACTCATATGCTGTTGAATTCTAAATCAGTTTATTCATGGCCCTTTACATTATTTGAAATGGGTATTAATTAATGAGAAATTAAATACAGAATTAAAGCTTTAACTACTTTCATTTTGATTCATGCCCATGACACAAACCATGAATAAGTCGTTATACAAAGTCATGGCCAAGAGTACCAGTCTAAAAGTGACCGTGAATCCAGTCTATGGAAATCCAACATGGCTGCTGTTTTCAAACAAAATTTCCAGTTAAAATGTTTTTTGCCTTATTCTCTTGTACATTGGGAAGAATAGCAAGCAGAAGGTATGTAAAAAGCTGAAATTTGATTATTTTAAATAGAATCTTGTACTGTTGGACTTAAAACAATTGATTAACAAAATATGAGACAAATTTTAAATGAAGCCTTCGAATTTGCAAAATTTGAAGAAAATAAGATTTTATTTTTTTTAAGATTTTAGCAATAAATCATTTGTGCAAATATTCTCAAACCCCAATTAAACATTATTGCATCAATTTTATAGAAGAATTGTATGAATAAGATCTGTCAAGTTGTTTAATGTTTGTAGATTCGTACTTATGAATTTTCAACCCTAGGAAACTAAAGATAACCAACATTGAAGGGGAAACAATAATGGGCATGATTTGTATTGATGGCCATTAAAATAATAGACATAAAAATTTTCCATGGCCATCATTTTTGGTCCATGACTGGTATTTTCTCCCCATTGTTTGGCCATTAGAAAATTAATGCCCATTTACAACATTTAATGGGTAAACTTTAATGGTCATAATTTGTCTATTAAAAAAAATTAAGTACATCTTCATGGCCATTACTTGGCAGATATTTTGACCATTAATTTGTCATTTTATTTTTAATGCCCATTATATTTATTTCGGGGTTTATGGATAATGGGCATGGCATAGCAGTGAAAATAAAATTCTTGCCCATTAATTTAAATTCATGCCCAGCACAATGTCGCTTTTAATGGCCACTGCCCATTAAAATGTGCCATGAAAAATATTAATGGGTCATGAATTTAGAAATTATACAAATTCATGGCTACCATTAATATTAATAATGGCTACCATTAAAAAATCAATGCCCATCAATAATTCATTTTTGTAATGGTCATTATTTCCCCAGTAATTACTCCTGAAAATCTAATGGTGTCCTTTCTCCATTTATGGCCATGAATGACTTCTTTAATGGCCATAACTCTCCCATTAAAATAATTTAATGTTAAATTCATGGCATCTTGATGGTTTATTAATGCCCAGCACAATGTCGCTTTTAATGGGTGAGGTTAATGGCTCAAGCCATGAATTTTTCATGGCTGATTCATGGTTGATCTTGCAGTAGTGTATGACAATGGTTTATTATTTGATTAAATTTAGTATACAGACATTTTGACAAATTATCTCTAAACCAAGCTTTAGAGGGGGCAGGGGAGTGGCGACATTAAATATGATGTAATGCCATGAGTTTGAGAAAGATTTGCATCAATTTTATGCAAAGACTCAAATGAGTATGTCAGTTTTGAGTGAAGTAATAGCTGAGATAAATAAGGGATATTTTTTATCAAATCTATCAAACAAGTTTCTATAAACAGATAAAAAGAAAGCTTTGTGGAGTTATTCATTGAACATAAACTATTTGTACATAGAAATGAGGCTATGCTTAGTTTTATTAGCTTTTGATTTTGATTTGAATAAATTTAATATTCTATGAACAAAAATATGAAATTCTTTAAATAATATGACACAAAACAAATTGCATTAAATTGACTAGAATTTTGAAATTAATTATCACATATAAACAGAAAATATGTAAATTGACATCATTACATCTATTGTACCATTATTTTCACAGAAAGAAAATTAATACTGTTGTTATACGCTCTTACTTCATTTGCATAGTTATTTCAATAGTATAATAATACTTCAGTAATATCTAAAATATTTGACAGGGTTTCTCTTCCATGACTTAGGTTATATTATAGAAATGAAAGAATGTTAAAACAAAGTGGCCAGAATAGCCTAAAATTGCTCGCCTGAATAACTTAAAATAAATGAGAAATATGCTGAGATAATAAAAATTCATGCCAAAGTTGGTTGAAATTGTAAGTGGCCCACTAGTTTCAGGAGTTTCCTTGCAAAGTCCATATTTGGGAGTCAATCAAAATATCAAGAACAAGTTTTGAGAAAGGTTACTCAAGGAATATACCAGCCAAGTTTTGTTTGGTTACTGATGAGAAGACATTTGAATAATTGCTTACAACTTCCAACCGACTGCTGAAAACGCAATACAGACAAATGTAATCACAAAAGCTCACCTTGATCATTTGGTGCTTTGAATTCAAAATTACCCCTTGTCATGCTGAATTAAAACCTTTGCAAAAAACACATATAAATTAAGGTGCTAAAAACATTAACTGAACAAACTGTGAGTCAGTTTTTTTTTCTTCAAAAATATTAGTTTTAAACTATTCTGATTAAAAAAGGAAATCAGGTGGTGTAGACTAAGATCAGACTGCACATACGTGCAGCCTGATCTTTGTCTATACCTCCTGCCAAAATGGAAATATTCTGGGTTCAGCATGACAAAGGTTAATCATAACCTATTTTCAGAAATGAAAGCTTACTCTATACGCTCACCTAGCTTAACTGTATAGACACAATCTGCATTCTCATAATAATATGATGAATCTTCTAAAATCTGCTCCTGATAAAATATAATTCAAAACCTTTGAAAGTTACACTGACATGCTGTTTTATTGCACATTTGGTGAGAAACAAATGGTTATAAAGCAACATACTTTTACATGTTTAAGATTTGTAAATTAACCCTTGTCATGCTGAACCCGGAATATTCCTACTTTGGCGGGAGCTATAGACACACATCAGCCTGCACATATGTGCAGTCTGATGTTAGTCTACACCACCTGTTTCTCACTTTCAAACCAGAATTGTCAATAGATTTAGTTTTTCAAATAAAAATTGACTTACAGTTGGTACTTTCAGTGCTTTTTGATGAAAATTTTTAGCCAAAATTTATTCAGCATGACAAGGGTTAACAAATGCAACACAAATCCAAGGTTCTGCTGCATGTGCTGGATAATGCTAAAATCTAATTAGAAAAGGGGGCATTTTCCTTGCAAAAATATTTCTAGAGTTATCCCTCTTGAAAGTATGGATAACGCTTGTGATAATGAATACACACGCTAAGTTTCAAGAAGATATCTTCAATAACAGAGAAATGACCAATGTTCAAGAATGGCCAACAAAAACAACGATACTTACAACCCCAAGATGATTATAATAGCCCAACTTTTTTTTTCTAAAACAGCTGAGCTAAAGATTACGATTCATTTTCCATCCACTTTTCAATCTTTGTGGAAGAAAATAACAAATATTCATGATATAACCCTAAGCAAACTAATACAAATGACTCAAAATTTAGATTTTAAGGAATAGAAAGTATTCATTGTAATGTTTTCTTGAATAAATTCATGACTCCAGTCATCAAATTTATGCCGAATTTAAAAATGAAATGTGAAATACTAAAAATATAAATCAAACTTACAGTTTCTTCCTTTGAATATCCCTGACTTCTGTATTCACATATTTGTTTATGTCTTTCCATTGATGATTCTGGCATTTTATGATCTTTGCTAAATGGGCACTGAGAAAGCTTTCTTGGCTGTAATGAAAATATAATACACTCATGTGATGCTAAATAAAATAAGATCCTGTTTCATATTTGTGATCCGTCACTCAAAAGGGGACCATTTTGAAAAAGAGATATGTCCCAGTAGAGCTTAACCAGTTGTTGCATTTCAAAAATTCTGTCTTAGGAAGTTTTAACCAGTCAGACTGCACAGTCTGGACAGTCTGTCTATGCTTGAATCTAACATGCTACCCAGATGGCCTCTTTTTGTGTGACGGGTCACATTTGTGTTAACTCTTCTCATGCTGTTCATCATGTAAGCCTTTTGTGCATTTGGCTCTTGAATCCTCCTACCCTTTTTTTTTCAATGTTCAACCTTGGTAAATGACCCTGACTTTGATCTTCAAAGATGTGGACTGATGAGAAGAAACTTTATGCCAAATAAGAGTGTTGCCTTTTGAACAGTGATGAAGTTATGTAAAAATGATAAGTCCAAAATTTTTCTCTGATAGACAGACAGACAGACAGGGTAAACAATTTGCCCCCGAGCTATCAATACCAGGACAAAACAAGAGGCCCAAGAGGGCCTGTATTGCTCCACTGGCTTGAAGAACCAAAGACTTTTGCCCTGCCGTTTCTATATTTGGGGTTCAATCAAACTTTCTTAAACAATTTAAATAAAGAGTCACCCAAGGAACATCCATGTCAAGTTTCATTGAAATCAGCCCAATGGTTTGGGAGGAGATGCATTTTTAAAGGCTTTAATATGAAAAAAATGCCCCGACCTGCAACATCCATGTTTGAAGGTCAATCAATTCTTTTTAGCAATTTAAGTAAAGGGTCATCCAAGTAAAATCGATGCCAAGTTTCATGGTAATCAGCCCAATGGTTTGGGAGGAGAAGATTTTAAAAGATATTATCATGAAAAACGCCATGCCCTGCCACGCCCATATTTAGGGGTCAATCAAAATTTTCTTGAATAATTTAAGTAAAGGGTCACTTAAGAAACATCCATACCGAGTTTCATTGAAATCGGCCCAATGGTTTGGGAGGAGACAAATTTTTAAAGGTTTTAACATGAAAAAATGTCCCGCCCTGCAACATCCATGTTTGGGGGTCAATCAATTCTTTTTAGCAATTTAAGTAAAGGGTCACCCATGCAAAATCCATGCCAAGTTTCATCATAATCAGCCCAATGGTTTGGGAGGAGAAGATTTTAAAAGATATTATCATGAAAAAATGCCATGCCCTGCCACGCCCATATTTAGGGGTCAATCAAAATTTCTTGAATAATTTAAGTAAAGGGTCACTAAAGAAACATCCATTACGAGTTTCATTGAAATCGGCCCAATGGTTTGGGAGGAGAAGATTTTTAAAGATTTTAACGTGAAAAATGCCCGCCTTGCCACGCCCATATTTTGAGGTCAATAGATTTTTTTTCATCAATCAAGGTAAAGGGTCACCCAAAGAACATCCATGCCAAGTATCATGAAATCGGCCCAATAAATTTGGAGGGGAAGATTTTTAAGATTTCATTATGAGAAAATACCACGCCCATATTTAGGGTTCAATCAAAATTTCTTTAACTATTTAAGAAGAGGGTCACCCAATGATCATTTCTACCAAGTTTTGTTAAAATCTGCCCATAGGTTTGGGGGGAGAAGATGTTTATAGAAAAAGTTTACACACGGATGGATGGACGCACTGACGCACAAGGGACACTCTGCAATGACAATAGCTCACTGGCCTTCAGCCAGTTGCGCTAAAAATAGTTACAAAGGAGTTTGGGACAAACCCCTGCAAGCTCAGTTAGATACACCATACCCTCTATCTAAGGTTTGACCATCATTTATTAACTGGACTTCGTCAAGAAGACGTCATTTAATTGTTTCAGAGTCAAACCTAGAATAGAGGGAATTCTTCTATTCTTTTTTGTTGATTATAGAGAAAAAGGTAGATTATCATTTGATAAACTCATCGCCTAACCAGTGAAATTATCAAAAACTTATAACCTGCTTCTGTTCAATTAACAATATCTGATGATGTCTAAGCAGGAGTCCAATTAGTGACACCATCATGAATGTTGCGAAGCAATGACTTGCATTAAGGAAATTTGTCCAAAGATATTCACATATTGTCTCATTTTTACATTAAAGAAATATAATAATCATTTCTTTTTCGAGTAAGATCAATTTATATTATATTTCAAGAATAACAAAAGCTATATTTCCACTGTGAAAATATAAACTTTTGTTCTTCACTCAATGAATTATAGGTCCACCTTACACTGAAGAAAAAAACAAACAAAAAATGATTTTCCTCTATGATACACCCCTGATTATGACCCTTACCACCATGAAATGTTCTGGTGTCCATTCAAGTTTGTCCATCATGGCAGTTATATCTTCCTGACATTTATTGATGTATTCCTCCAGATTGTCCAGCACCTCCTGACGGGCATCCATCTCTTTAGTTGTCAGAGACATCCTCAATCTTTCTCTAAAACAGAAGTAAATTGATTGATTGAATGGAGTTCAAACCCACTTTCAACATTTTTTCAGCTATATCGCAGCTTGAGTACCTTATAACGGATTCTTGGAATTTCTCTCACCAGTGCAACCATCATATCCTTTCCAAGCCTCAAGGGACTATCTCACATAGGTCTACGATTATCAACCCATTGGTGAGAGACAAATAGTCGGAAAGAATAGTGCCCCCATCGGGGTAAAACATAGGTAAAGATAGGTAAAGCCAGTCTGAATTTTTATTCTACATAAAACCCTATGTTGTGAGTACTCATTTGAATCGTCTTTAAGAAACCATTCAAAATGAGAACCAACATCATAGGGTTTATGGTATTATTATTTGTCAGTCATAATTCTTCCTGTCAAATGTTGTTGAAAATTGCAATATGTTTTGGCAATGTAACCTTCTAACTCTTTTGAGAGAACATGACCTTAAGAATGATTCTGACTAATCTATTTATTTTTATTTTTTGATGAGTAGTTAAGGAGATAACATTTGAAATTAGCCTTCTTTATTCTTTTTTGAAAAATAAAGATGTTTAATGACTCCCCCCCCCCCAATCTAATGTTTTAAGCTATTTCATAAATATCAATGAACAGCAAGATATACAGGCTTTCAGCCTTATGGCTCTAGACCCTACCCATGTGTTCTGTGCCTGGTAGTCCAACATTCATTGTACAATCTATTTTAACAGGGAAATATGAACTGATGAATCATGCAAAATTTGAGGCTGTTAGCCTTCTTGTTTGGAAGAAGAAAATTTATAGATGAATAAACAGATCCCAAGACCTACACCCTTTCCTTGGTGCTCTGTCCCTGGTAGCAAAACAGCCATGTTTTTATTTATCTTCAATAAGGTCTATGAACTGATGGCCATACATGTATATCAAGGCTGTTAGCCACCTGGTTCAGAAGAGGAAGTCTAAAGATTTTCTTATATATGGCCTCTTGGTCCTATCCCCCCCTTCAAGTTTTTAACCAATTTCAATTCTCTTAGAAGCAGCTATTTTGGAAGAGAACCATCTAGGAAATATTCTTGGAAAATTATGTGTTAATTGGCCCTTTAGTTCAGGAGGAGATGTTGTTTAAAGAAATTGGTGACAGATCATGGACGCCCGTCAGTGATCTAATGAGCACTTTGTGTTAAGAGGTGCATGCGTTAGAGCGATCATAATGAGCCATTTTCGAAAATTTGAGTAAAAACATTTGACGCCATCATGACTACTTGTTTTAAGTAGGGATACATACAATAGATCGATAGGTCAATGTTTGGATTGGTGATAGTGACAGTCATGATATCAATGTATTGATTGCAATTCCCCAATGTCAATAACTTTGGTGGTAGTTTTTCAAATTATTGATAGTGTCGATAGTAAATATTCAAAGCTCACTGACACAGAATTTCAATGTTTTCTTTGTCTCTTATAAATGTTAATTAAAAAGAAAAAGGAAAGAAAGAGTGAGAAAGAGAGAATATAAGTTCCAATGATCCAAAATTGAGTCTGAGAGGCAATCTGGTAGATCCACAAAAAATAAAAAGTTTATTCCCACACGAAATATACGCATCCGCAACAGTTTATTTTTGGAAGAGGGGAGAACAGATGATCAAAGGCGCTGAAACCTGGTAGTCAGGTACTTTTGGGTCAGCTTCTTGACTTGGCACACGACACACGCTTGTTTACCCTCGTGAGATGTCTAGGCCTTTTCATCTTATTGATAAATTGATATGCTTTATTCAACTCTGTTGTCCGATGTTATTTGAGAAAATATGATCTCTTTTATTTTCATACATCAGGTAGGTCTTTATCCAAAATTATGCAAATGATTTTGAAATATATCTTACCAACCTTTTTTTTTAATTGAGGAGGGTCAAGTTAGATTTCTTGATAATATGTAAAGAGAGCTTGATTTAAATCTCGTCAGTTTTTGCCTTCTTCCTCAATGATTGTGATAAAGTCAAGAGCTGGGATCGGCTAAGGTTTTGATTTTTGGGTGAGAAAGCGGTGACAGGTGGGAACAATTTAATTAACAATAAATCAATCAAATAATTTTAGTCTTTTTCACATGAAATCCGTGTTCGGCAGTTTGAAAAGACTTGACAATTAAACATGATCCTCTGGTACTTTGTTACAGAATTCTTGTTTAGAATAATCCTGGCACCTGGTCGGGATTTTATCTATTGTCAATTCCTAACTAAGTAGCACAATACTTGAAATAATCTTACGTACGAAGCACTTTGTGTACGAATGACTTAATCATCTAGAACTTAAATTCCTGTTAAAAAAACAGACTTACATCCAATGAAAAGATAACAAAAGAACAAATAATGAAAATTTGTTTCTTGATTATAGCATTTTCCGTCTACACAATCTTGTCTAATCTTAGTCCAAAATAAATGCTTGGTAGATGGCGACGTTTCAAATAGGGGGAGTAACTCATTCTAGTAACTTCATTAGTTTGTCCAGTGCGGTCGGATCGTGACGATTGTAGGTCTATTTAGAGTCCCTAGATACTGAAATTTATTTTCCAAAACTACGACCGACCCTTTATCACGTAGAAAATAACGCAACAACTACAACAAAAATGACTATCAAAAGTAAAAGTCAAGAAACGCAAATATAAATTCAGAGTCCTTAAACGTTTCCAAGCCGGTAGCCGGGCCTACATAATATTATTCAACCTAGAGAGTATCCTACCCTAATCGAAATGTCTGTTTCATTGCGTCTTTTCAAGTTTAGAAAGTACTAACCCCACTACCACCGTAATTACCAACTTGTAAATACTATCCCTGAAAATAGACCAGCGGGGCAGCCCGCATAGGCCCGGCCTACAGAAATCCAATCCCCACGGGGCTACAGGCGTGTACAAAAAAAAAACAAAAAAACCTAAAAATATTTTAATTAAAAACTTCATGTTTTTTTTAGAATTTTTTTGGATAAAAAAAACACAAATACATGAAACCATTTTATCTTTTATGTTTTTTATGGAAATTTGTTTTTAAAATTTTACAAATAACACATTCTTAATATAAACATGTCAAAATTGAGCAATAACAACATCAGCAAATAGGCTGATGGTACTCCAGTCTGTTGGATGAAAGTCTAAAAAGGAAGGACGGACTGAGGCCTCAGAGTCAGTGTACATCAGCGACCGCGGCTGATGGGCCGCTTTTTTGAGAGTCAGTGCTGTTCGGAGCCTTTCAATAGCCTTTCTATGGATGCTGAAACACCTAAGCCTGTCCGCAATAAAAAAAAAAAAAAAAAAAAAAAAAAAAAAAACATATGATTTCAACCGTGGTCAGTGCCCAACTCAGTGGCGGGCTGCCGGGTTTTTCTGTTTTTGTTTCACTGAAACAAGTGAAGCAAAATTATATATATCATTTACATGCAAAGTTTCAATTGATCACTCTGCTGTTCATGACATAGTCGATCCTTTGTAGGCGGTAGGCCTATAAAGTAGGCCTAAGATAAACCTTGCCAACAAACAGCGGCGGATCCCGCGGCCTGATTTTCTTCAGTAAAGGCCGGGTTTCAAACTGACATAGGGCCGGGTTAGTCCTCTTATTTTTCCATTTCAACCATTTTCCCGTTGAATTCGAATTCCCTATTTTGGACATATCAATTAGTTTGCCTCAATATTTTTTCTCAAAAAAAAAAAAAGAAAGAAAGAATAAAACGAGATGAAAACAGACAGTGTATCCCCTGATCAGGTTGCACAGGGTTAATTGAAAGGCTATATCCCCTTTAAATGGTAAAATCAATATAATTGGGCTTCACGGATGGCGGTTTGTTTGAACCCATTGAACCCCTCAGTGGATCCGCTGCGGCGGCCACTGACACAGCACTTTGTCCACGGTCTGTCTTGACTTAGCATCACGTTAGCTACTCTACCTGCCTTCTGTTTTTCATTTTTCGCGGAAAAAATCGTGAGGCGGACTTTATGATACGCCAATAAATAGGAAGGTTGTTAAAAAAACAGAAAAAAAACAGTAGGCCGTGTAATTGTTAGAATAATGTAATTTTAGGAAAACGACCCCCCTTTTATATTTTTGAGCGCCCTTTACCGAGATCAAAGTCGTAGATCAGCCGCTAAGGTCGTACGCTGCGTTGATTTTGACCTGATTTCAGTTTTCACTGGATCCGCTGAATAATGATGTCCATTTTAATTTGTGAGTTGTAATTTCAAGTTCTTAAATTATTCTTCTACTTTTGTGGCGTGTTCAATCACCACTTTGACCCCCTTGACCTTGACAGATGGACCCCAAATCCTTATCGCCTTAAGCCAGGTGGTCCATTGGTCTCTGACGCGAGCTCAGGTCAGATCGCACAGCCAAAGCCATTGCTCTATGCGACTCGAATTGGCAAAAACGGCAAAAAGGGTCAACCTTGGCCTTGACCGATCGACCCAAAAGTCAGGTCCTTTTGGACCCTTGGTCACTGCCGCGAGCCCAGGTCAGATCGCACAGCCTAAAGCTATGTCGTACACTCTTGAAAAACCAAAACACACCCAAAGGCCTTCACCATTGGCAACATGGGAAGCAGTTTTCTACCCCTTTGGCTTGACCGGTCAACCCGAAACTCATTAATGTATGATCTCAAATCAAAGTGCATTGTATTTTAACGGCACTGAATGACTAAAACGGTTATCGTTGGTTCAAAAGATATCTTATTTTGAAGGAAATAAAGATTATTAATAAGAATAAAACGAGACGAAAACAGACAGTGTATCCCCTGATCAGGTTGCACAGGGTTAATTGAAAGGCTATATCCCCTTTAAATGGTAAAATCAATATAATTGGGCTTCACGGATGGCGGTTTGTTTGAACCCATTGAACCCCTCAGTGGATCCGCTGCGGCGGCCACTGACACAGCACTTTGTCCACGGTCTGTCTTGACTTAGCATCACGTTAGCTACTCTACCTGCCTTCTGTTTTTCATTTTTCGCGGAAAAAATCGTGAGGCGGACTTTATGATACGCCAATAAATAGGAAGGTTGTTAAAAAAACAGAAAAAAAAAACAGTAGGCCGTGTAATTGTTAGAATAATGTAATTTTAGGAAAACGACCCCCCTTTTATATTTTTGAGCGCCCTTTACCGAGATCAAAGTCGTAGATCAGCCGCTAAGATCGTACGCTGCGTTGATTTTGACCTGATTTCAGTTTTCACTGGATCCGCTGAATAATGATGTCCATTTTAATTTGTGAGTTGTAATTTCAAGTTCTTAAATTATTCTTCTACTTTTGTGGCGTGTTCAATCACCACTTTGACCCCCTTGACCTTGACAGATGGACCCCAAATCCTTATCGCCTTAAGCCAGGTGGTCCATTGGTCTCTGGCGCGAGCTCAGGTCAGATCGCACAGCCAAAGCCATTGCTCTATGCGACTCGAATTGGCAAAAACGGCAAAAAGGGTCAACCTTGGCCTTGACCGATCGACCCAAAAGTCAGGTCCTTTTGGACCCTTGGTCACTGCCGCGAGCCCAGGTCAGATCGCACAGCCTAAAGCTATGTCGTACACTCTTGAAAAACCAAAACACACCCAAAGGCCTTCACCATTGGCAACATGGGAAGCAGTTTTCTACCCCTTTGGCTTGACCGGTCAACCCGAAACTCATAGGGCTTTAAATCCGGGGAGTCTTCTTGGCACTGGCGCGATCCCGGGTCAGATCGCTCGGCCACAGCCGTTGCTGCATCGGTGCCAAGTTGGTGACAAACCCCCAAAATGGGCATTTTCAATGGTGTTTTTACACCACTTGCCCTTGACAGAGAGATTGGAACCTCTGAACGTGGCAATGTGAGCGGGTCCCATGGTTACATTCGCGAGCCCAGGTCGGATGGCTCAGCCGATGGGCGTGCAATGGTCGTGACCAATTTGGAACCTCTGAACCTCGAGGGCGCAAGAACTGTCTAAATTGTGGGAAGCCGAGGCTATCGTTATGACATTGTGGGTGTGAAACATCATTACCTCACTGACAAGGCTTTGTAGTGTCGAAATTTTAAGCCGACTGCAGATAGGCCATAAGCCTATTTACTGATATCTACATTGTGGTGTCCAAAACCAAGACTGATCCCCAACCCGGGCCCGTGTCAACCGTCATGTCGCAGACCTAAACTGGTAGCCCGCTGTTCTACTAACTTAAGTATCGATAGATCAAGGGGCAGTAAACCAGTATAGTCGCAGATCAAGCTTAAACGTGTGGCAGCGTATCTAAAACGGCCCGGCGGCTAGCTAATGAGAGAGGCTGTTGGACTGTAACCATGAGTAGTAAGGGACAGGTCTTGTTCATCCCCCAAGATGGACTTTCGTCCATTCAGTCTGCCAGAGCCTTTTGTACCAAAGGAAAATTTTAACTTCAAGGGAAGAATTAAGACACCTGTGGCTCTTTTTACTAAACTTCTTACGAAAAAGGGGTAAAATATCTCAACACTTAGCGTAAGAAAACGGAATGAGTTCAAACATTATGTTATACTATCGGTATGCAATAAGTATAAGCTGAGGAATCTGAAAATGATTCTTGCTCTTTTTCACACACACAAAAAAAAACTTATGTTAAAACCTTACTTATCTACAGAGCGCAAAGTGAAGACTCTGGACAGACTGTGCGAATGTACAGGCTGGTCAGAGGCTTTCCTGAGCGTACATATGAAATTGTGGGAAATGTCAGGCACGGGCTCTTTTTATTGTACTGTGTGGCTGCCGAGGGAGCTCAATTTCTAAATTACTAATTCTTCCATCGATCAAAATACTTGTAAACTTACGGAAAATGCCTTATCATGCGGCGATAGTTTGTTATGTACGCATTCAATTTTTTAGAAAAAGAGTTACACATAGCTTCACTAAGGCCTACTTCCGAAATTGGGTGAAACTCGCATACTTTTTCATATGAAATGTTGTCCTGATATTTTCGGAATTTCTGAAACATTTCTTAGAGAAAATATTAATAACTCTGATCTCAACATTAAAACGCCTAAGTTGTATGGTCATCTGCTTGCTCTGGTGGAAGTGTTTTTTACCGGTATGATAAACGTGATGAAGCTATGGGTATGTGAACCTTCCTCCGCGGTATAACTGCAATAATGTGGAAAGTGGCATTAAACATCATACAAATAAACACACGAACAAACGAAAACGGATCGAGAGAGAGAGAGAGAGAGAGAGAGAGAGAAAGAGGGAGACAAAGAGAGAGAGAATGAAAGGGAGAGAGAGAGAGCGAGAAAGAGAGAGAGAGACAGAGACAGACAGAAAGAGAAAGAGAGTGTGTGAGAGAGTAAGAAAGAGAGAGAGAGACAGACAGACACAGAGAGAGACAGACAGAGAGAGAGTGAGAGAGAGAGAGAAAGGAAGAAGAGAGAGAGAGAGAGAGAAGAAGAAGAAGAAGAAGAAGAAGAAGAAGAGAGAGAGAGAGAGAGAGAGAGAGAGAAAGAGGGAGAGAGAAAGAGAGAGATAGAAAGATAGAGAGAGAGAGAGAAAGAGATAGAGAGAGAGACAAAGAGAGAGAGAATGAAAGGGAGAGAGAGAGAGAGCGAGAATGAGAGAGAGAGAGAGACAGAGACAGAAAGAGAGAGAATGAGTGTGAGAGAGTAAGAAAGAGAGACAGACAGACAGACACAGAGAGAGACAGACAGAGAGAGAGTGAGAGAGAGGGAGAGAGAAAAAGGAAGAAGAGAGAGAGAGAGAGAGGGAAGAAGAAGAAGAAGAAGAATGAGAGAGAGAGAGAGAGAGAGGGGGAGAGAGGGAGAGAGGGAGAGAGAGAGAGAGAGAGAGAGAGAATGAATATTATGGTAGAGTCAGTCATATATTCACAGATTAAGATATTAAGATGTAGACACAAATCGGAACAATAAATGTGTGGCACAGATAACGAAATTTGAAGGTCATCAGGTTTGAAAGATAATAACCCTAGGCTGCAAACCTTAACTCAGAGACGAAGACCTTTTTAACGTCGACTGTGCAATAATGTCTGTTTGTTTCTAATGCCACATGGAATAACGCGAATTTAGAAAACTCTTACCATTCGAATCTTCATTTATCCGTAAGTCTTCTAATTCATTTTATGAATAGGCCCCGGGTTCGATCCCCGACAGCGGCACTCATTCTTTCTGACTATTTGTCTCTCACCACTGGGTTGATGATCGTAGACCTATGTGAGATAGCAGCTGGAGGCTAGGAAAGGATGTGATGGTCGTACTGGTGAGAGAAATACCAGGAATCCATTGTTAGGTACTCCAGCCGCCGCGATTTAACTGAAATAATGTTGAAAGCGGCGTTAAACTCCATTCAATCAATCATTTTATGAATACACAATGTATAATGCATGTGCGTAAGAGGCAACTTTATCGAGGCCATTTATAGGTGAGAGGTTTGATTCATTGAATGAATGGATCATTACCATTTTCATAAAAAAATTAAGTCATACATGTATCGCAATGATCCATGCACCGGTTTCTTGATATAACTCGGAATAGCCCTACATTTTCAGCCTTTCCTAGCCTCTAGTCACAACATCACTCGAATATAAGATTATACACAGACTGATGGTAGACAAACGTTGGAAAGAATATGTGCCGCCGTCGCCGAGGATCGAACATATTGGAAGTCTTATTCGATACCATCTGTGCTATGACGGCGGCCATATGCATGAGGGGGACACTGAAGCAAAATAATTGAATTTAAGTAGTGTACATTAAGACTCGTGCAATTTGATTGGCTGAAAAATTGTTTTTATCCCCAAATGAATATAATTTTGAGTACTCGGCTATTTTTCAAAATCCACAAAAAAGAAGTCTCATTAAAAATTTGTTTGTTAATTAGTTATCTTTTTTCTTCGATATGTTAATTAATAAGATATGAAAATATAATATATTGTTTTCAAGGGGATAAGAAACTAAAAACCTAATAACACTCATGTGTGAACCCGCGTATTCGCGTATTTATACAGTGGGATTGGGATTTTACTTTCATACCTCAATGAATCAACAATTATTCTCTTCATATCTTCAATGCAACACCGGTTTAAGGATAGAGGACTCCCAATACGTTATTCTTGAATAAGCCGTTGATATGCAGTTATGGTCATTCACCGACGATATTTTATAAAAGGGTAGTATTTTTATTACGCACGTGCGGATTTCGAGTAATGTCAGTTTTGCATATGTAATCAGTCATATTGAGCACAGATAAACAAGATATCAAAATTTTTTCGAAATTCCTTCGAAAGTTAGTTAAAAAAATGGTACGACTTGTTCTTTAATTTCAGGCTAAACGATGACCATGCCCTTGCGGACACTGGCGTTCATTTTTCTAGTTATTCTTCGAGCGCTTTACAAAATGGTGAGAAACATTCTATTAAATTAATGTATGATCTCAAATCAAAGTGCATTGTATTTTAACGGCACTGAATGACTAAAACGGTTATCGTTGGTTCAAAAGATATCTTATTTTGAAGGAAATAAAGATTATTAATAAAAGAGAAAAAGAATAAGCTATCAAACAAGTAAGTCGTGTATCAAATGATTGATTGGTTGAATGGAGTTTTACGCCGCTTTCAACATTTTTAGTTATATCGCAGCGGTTGGAGCACCTAACAACGGATCTCTGGTATTTCTCTCACCAGTACAACCATCACATCTTTCCTAGCCTCCAGCTGCTATCTCACATATGTCTACGATTATCAACCCATTGGCGAGAGACAAAAAAGTCAGAAAGAATGAATGCCGTCGTCGGGGATTGAACCGCGTTTCAAATGAGCATGTGCATGAAATATCTAACAAATTGAATTTTGATTAACAGTAGCACTCAAACGCACAGTCTGGTCTCAATTTTCACAACGAACTCAATTCCAAAGCCAAAACCTTTTAGTCACTGTTCATGTCTGCAGAATATTTTAATTGACCTGTTTGATTGTCAAGCCCTTCGTTCAGGATGACCAAACGGTGCAAACTGTTTTTCAAATTATATCCCGCTTTGCACGTACACATGCGTGCAAAGCGGGATATAATTTGCAAACAGTTTGCGCCACTTTGTCATCCTGAGAGCAGGACAGGCAGTTCAATACGCCCCCAACAAGTACCCACTTGATAAGTTGCTGGAAATGTCATTTAAAGGATTTAAATGGCAATCCAGTCCCTACGTGCATTTAAAGATACTTTGGTCAACGGGAAAATGAATTCTTTTCAGAAGAGACAAGTAGCCTTTTACGGTGTAGTAAGCGTAGTCTAAATACCATACTGTCCAATTGCATAACAAAATTTGCGTGGTAATCTCGTATTCATATTGTCATCCACGAAGTTATCACTTGATTTTTGTTATGCAATGGGACCTTTGTGGTTAGAATGGCTAGTTCTCGATTTGAAAGATTTGATAATAGGGAAAAATACTTTTCAAATCATTAAGAATAGGTTTTGAAAATAAGACAACATGTACCTACCAATATTCTTTGCCCTTTTACCTATTTCGTGAGACTTCTTATTTCTATTTTAGATTCCAAGACGCAAGGGTATAATACCGGAACCAAATGGAATTCTTCTCAAATTGCTGAACACCGCATATGGAGACGAAAAACTCATGAAATTAGAATTCTTGACCGATTTCTACGAAAAACAAGGACTATTTAAGTTTGAAAATAAAGTGTATATATTCGACCCAAAATTGACTCAAACTGCTGTCAATAAACTGGAAAAGGGAGCCGAAGAATACCTGAAAAATTCGCCATTGAAGGATACATTTCTGGGGTCCTCAAGCCGGAGCCCTGAGGTCCGACGTGCAATCGCGTCCCTCTTCAGAAAAGGAAGTTTAGAAGAACGCGGGAATCTCATTATAAATGATGTGCAGAATATGTGTGATAAAATGGAAGAAGAAGCAAAATTAGGTAATATCTTCTTTTTTTCTAGAGACGGTTACCACTTATGTGAATGGCGTTTTTGTCAAAAAAAACAAAAAACAAAAAACAAAAAAAAAAAAAAACGACCATATTTCGAAGAGAAATGGCGTTCTAATATCTGACTCAGCATATCATGGTGGAGTTCAACGGGCTTGAAAAACGATGCATTGATTGTTCGAATTAATAAGAAATACACAGAGTCATTACGATTGATTAACGAAACGCTGACTACGCGCATGATCGTCGACAGAGGAATCTATCTAAGATATCAGAGGGCATATATTGTCATGACATAAAGTGAATTAATGGTGGGCGACAATTACATATTCACTTCGTTCTAACGTTCGAATCATCCCGCAACGAAACTATTTGCCAAATATGTATGAGAATTCCGAAAGTAGGGTCAAAACCTCGAATCAGCCTGGATTAGGTAGGCCAATCGCTATTTTGTATATCAATCAAATGCATTCGTCAATTGAAAATGAAATCCAACATTCGCGCGAATACAAGGCATCATTACCTTAAATTTATTTCATGATATCTTTGGTAAAAGAAAACGAATAAAAAGTCGCTTATTGGCAAACTTAGTCTGGCATCAACAAATTACACAAACATTGATTTTTGCGGAATTTGATAACTATTTTGATTGGTCGAACGATTTTAAACCGATGCACGATCATTTCTCTTCCGAATCAAAACTATAACTTCTCTCTGAATAAATGCATATCGATGGCTCAGCGCTAAATAGATGTAACTGCCTATAAACTTAAAGGCAGTTACAACTGCTTCACGCTGAGTTGTTTATATTTTTCTGCAGGTGAAGCAATAAATATAACTGACTGGAGTCTACGGATGGCGATGGATGTTGTCGGGCATATGTTATTACAGCTAGATCTATACGCTATAGAGGGACAGCAAGAGCAACTGTTAGACAGCTTGATGACCATCTTACACAGGTGTTATGCCCTGGCAGAAATACCGGCTGACGGGGAAGAGTTCAAGAAAGCTAATGAGACTTTTGAAAAATTAACATCGAATATTCTGACGGATGCTTTACAAAAGGACGAGAAAAATGTCGAAAAGAGACTCGTGGTAAAACTTCATGAAGCATGTGGGTTTGATATGGTAAGTCTGTTACCTTTTGTTGCAAACCGTACTTCATTTATTTGCCAATTTCCTAACATTACAAACTGGTAGTGATTGTTTAGAACTGCCAAAGGTTTAAGTTACATGTATTTTAATTTAAATCACAATTTATTTTGCAGAAAGATAAAATCTTGTTAGCGTTTGTGTTCAAGAAATTCAAGTGAGGAACTTCAAATGGTCTTTAAAGGTGCAGGCATACGAAATGCGTAAAATCTGTATGATTTGATCAGTAACGTTCATTTTCGAAGGAAGTTTTAATCAAACCTTTGGGAAAAAAATGGAAAACAAGCCATACTCACAAGTTTGAACTCTCTATATAGAAATCTTGGATCTGCAGAAGTTTCTGTCATGTATTGGATCAACAGATCTATCGGTGCCGCTCAGCGCGATACAGTTGTTACTTGTCTTTTATAGATAGTTTAATATATGAGCCTTTGCGTGACATTTCAAACAATTTCAAATGTGTGCAAAGCAAAGCTTCTTGCCAGCGTGTTTGGCTGCACAGGATTGCCAGAATCTTCACTATTCGCTATATAGACAGATAAGGTCTTAATCTACGTTCATGCAGTTAGCATATATCATTATTGCATTGTGTCGTTGTCAACGCTACCCAACGTTTTTACCTCGCGCAGATATGAAATTGTTGGAAATGTCACGCACAGGCTCATATATATTTTCTCTATTTCCTCTAGAGCCATTGGGATACTAAACAATTTAACTGCAATTCTGCATATTTCAGGCCCGAGACAATATGAAGTTATTTCTAATGGCTGGGTCCGAAACTACAGCATCAACTATACCAGTTTTATTCTCATTGCTGACCTCATTCCCGGACGTACAGGTACGTATAGTCCATCCCTTCTTACATAGGACCCCAAACATATTTGACCCGTCACGCGAAAAGGACCATCCGAGAATTCTGTAAAATAAATTATTGAAAAAGAGATTTGATCCGGCATACGTCAACCAGAAGTCGCATTTCAAAAATTCTTTCACTGGAAGGTAGATTAATCATTATAGATTCAGAAAATAAGCACGGTGCAAAATGTTCGACCCTAATCAGTCTGCGCAGTCCGCACAGTCTGACTAGGGTCGAAACTTTACGTATTACTCAGATGGTCCCTTCTCGCATGACGGGTCACATATTCAAATGAGGTTGAAAATCTATACAGTTAACAACATCGTGAAATTGACATTCATCTCGATCAAAACCATTCCAAAACACTCGCTCAGTACTCCATTCATTCATTCCAAAAACTCTCTCAGACGACTCATAAATGCTCCAAACTCACTGAAAAAAGAATCAACAACATCATTCATAGTAAATAAAAGCTAGAAAAAATCGCGATTTCACTGACTTAATTCAAATAGTAAGCGTCTGATAAGATCTGGAAGAATGGGAAGCTATTTATAGAATTTATATGCATATTTTATTACAGGGGGTAATAAATATCAGTGATTTTGTTCAGGTTGATATTTGATTACATCACATTAAATTCACCCAAAATTCGCTCCACACACTCATTTAATTTCATTCCAAAAGCATTCAAAATTCATTCATCTTGTCAATTTCGAGATGTTGTAAACTGTAGTGTGTTCATGAAAACGATTCACATGCAAGCACCACAAAAATAGCACGCGAAACTTATTTAAAGCGTGTTTAAAACTTAGGGCGCTCGTAAACAAACTTGTGCATCGTCGAACTGAACGCAAGGCGTGTTACTACTTTTGACTGTACAATAACGATTGTACATATCCGATCACTTCGGTCAAATACTTTATCAAAAATCTCTAACTATCGCGATTGCAGTGTCTAACTACAGACTGATCCGAAATTCAAGGAACACGATGTCACGAACTGGTTCATTTGTCTTTAACAGGAAGAGTTACGTGTTGAAGCCAATGCTCACATACAAACTCTGTTTGATGAACCGGCTACAACTTTACCTAAAATAGAAGCGGTACTTAAAGAAGTCTTACGGGCTTATCCAATAGCACCTTTCATAAGCAGACATACACATGAACATGTGACCGTGGGTGACGTCACTTTACAACCAAAGGTATGTTGGTTATAGTTGTATATTGTTCAGACGAATCCAGATAAAATGGTTTCTTACAAAAGATATATTGAAATGGAAATTGTTTCGAGAAATTTTGGGTTAAACTTAATGACGAATCATTCTTACAAATTATTGAATAAATGCTATTCGTCCATGGCGTTTTCAAACATTTAAAAGCTTGTGTAACTGAGTAATTTCAGTTACTAGCAAATGTGTAAAGATAAAATTATTGTATGAGCTTTTTGTTAAGTTTAATCCTTTATGCATTTCATAATGAAGTTATTTGCACACTTCAATACACGTGCATTGATATTTTAAATATGAAAATGGTAGTCATAAATTGAAAGTTAATAACAACATCAAACGATGTAAGCTTATACAATAAAGATTATAACAACCTGATAAAACAGAATATTGAAATATTATAAATCAGAATATAAAACACGCGATTCTAAACGTGATTCGGATTGACAACCATTGGTATTTTCTAATCAGCTTCCTAAGTTAATTTTGTCTATGTGGCTACCGTTAACAATATTGTAAAATTGACAAGGTGAATGAATTTAGAAAGATTTTAGAATGAAGTTGAATGAGTGCGAGAAGTGTTAATTTAAAGAGATGTAATCCAATATCGATGATTTTGTTCATCCTGAACAAAATAAGCGATATTTATTATGTCCTTTTATTAAGATATACACACAAGCTCTATAATTAGCTTCCTATTTCTTCAAGAACAAATCAGACGCTTACTTTTTCAATAACATCAGTGATACCGCATTTTTTCTAGCTTTATTTATTTTGAATGTACGTGTTGTTTTGATCTTATATTTTTAGTCATTTTGAGCATTTTTAATTGGTTTGAGTGAGTGATTGGATTGAACGATAAGAGCAATGAGTGAGCAATTTAGAAAGTTTTATTTTAAATTAATATCAATTTCAAGATATTTTATGACTGTAGATGTTCAGTCGGTGCTTTTTGCTTTTAACCGGCTTAAAAGGTTCTCTACCTATATATCTATATATTCTTTCACACATGCCCCTTTGCCTGTATTTGAGATTAGCTAATAATGTGCTATTTCAGCTGAAAAAGATACTATTTTACATTAAATGAGATTGGTTTTGTCAACTTTCTCTATCATGAAAACTAGCCTCAGACTTTTTGCATGGATATGTAATTCAGAGTATTCCATAAATCTCCAAGTTTATGTACTCTCATAGGAACCAGGAAAACTTGTGTGAGCGATATATAAGATTTACAGTAGTCTCGTTTTATGTTTCTGACCTTTAGACCTTTTACCTTCGATTTGATTCAAAGCTGTGGTATAGTTCACATGCGACTAGCCTTCATTTTTCTACGAACAAAAAAGCAATCACCACCAACATCGACAGCTGTGTGACTCTAACTAAAATTGCTTTTTAGCACTTATCTTTTGCTCTTACTGGTTTTACATATTTTTCTAACAGCTTTTTGATCCTGTATAAAAAGGACAGTCTTTATCAAATGACATATTAATATCATGAAACTGTACATGAACTTTTAGATACATATGTATTCAAAAAGAATCACAACAAATAATGCAATAATATTGCCAATTCGCGTTTTACGGGCGGCAACATTTGCAGAGACTCTCAAAATGCTTTAACGCCCTTGTGCTATATGCACTCGGGCGTTAAACCATTTTTCGGGTGTCTGCACATGTTAGGGCCCTCAAAAACGGGAATTAACCCAATTCTATTTCAGACAGACTTGATTGCATTTACCTGGGGAATTCATCGATCACCGACCCAATGGTCAGATGCTAAACAGTTCAAACCATTTCGGTTCCTTTCGGAGGATGATCGAACCTCAAACAATCTCTACATTCCTTTTGGTGCAGGATCTAGGATATGTATAGGCCAGCATTTAGCCTGGTTGGAACTCAAACTAGCTACAGCATTTATGTTACATAGGTTCAGGTTTACTAGACTACCCGAGACCCCAGATCTGCGGTTTGTCGTAGACTGGGCTCACGCTGTTGTGCATCCTGACAAGGATATGTTGTTCAAGTTGGACGCGCTCCGTTGAAAATTGTATAAATTTTATGATTTGAAAAATAAAACCTGCCAGTGTATACGACGATGAATTGCTATTATCTTGTTACTCGTTCACTACCGTGTCTTAAACATTATGACCCAATGCAACTCAGTGAATCAGGTTTCTGTAGCAAGTACTGTTAGACGTTGACAAAGTACTATAAATTCCATGAACCCTATGCAAGTGATTGGTTATTTAGACACCCCTGTAAAACATATTGTAAGGGTCATAGCAGTTGATAGAATTCCCATGCCAGACTAAGACGATTGGGGGTTTTCTATCTGAAGACATTTACTGTTTAGGTAATCGTAGCAAAATTAAGCAAAAAACTGGAAATTCTCGTTTGATGTCAGATTAAAATCTGAACCATTGTCATGGTAAACTCGAATCATTCCATCTTTAGCAGGAGGTATAAACAAAGATCAGCCTGCATACATGACATGTTGTCTGATCTAAGACCTAACCACCAGATATTTACTTTTAATCGAGTAGAGTTTAATTTGTTATACTCAAATTATTCATAAGAGGTATGTCCAGTGCTCTCAGCACAATGCTTTTAAGTATTGTCAAGACATCTTAGTTAGCAAGACATTGGTTAAGAAATTAAAATTTGTTTCAATCTTGCTGTACGTCGTGTGATAAGACTTGTAAGTTCATACCTATATAAAACAAAAATATCCTGTTCATCTGTAACGTAAAAGAATAAAATGTTTAACTCAATTGTGACGGATTTGTTTATTTGTAGAAAGTAGGAAAGGAAGATATGACCAATTACATAGATACTTAATTATGTTATAATGTCAGTCAAAACAGGTTTAGGCATAGAACTCTAGTGGAGTAATAGCGATTAAAATAAACACGTCTTTGGAAAATTAGTACATAATGGAATTCGTTCAAGACCCAGTCATCTAAACTAGCACATGCATGGTCCACATCTTGGATCAACGCCACAGTCCGAGCACCTGCAGAGTTCTTGTGTACCACGTGGTCCCATTCTGTACGGTAAGCTCCGCCCATTTTCCCACCTGACCATGACCCAATTTGAGTCCGGTGAGCTTCTAAACAAGCTTTGATAAACTCTTCCAGAAGGTCGAATCACTGTACCGGCTCTTCCACCATCCTACAAAATGAAACATACACTTAACGTATGAAACGTTAAAAAATATAAACGGAGCATGTACATTGCATTTAGAATTATTTCCTGATCTCCTATATAAATGTACATTTTATCTTATAACTATACAAATATCCGTGTGATAACATCCCGTATGATATTTTTTTATCATATCACATAGTTAATTTTAGAACAATTATTTAATGTGGTTATTTTTAGAAACTTGCATTTCTGTTAGAAACATCGGCGAAAACAAGGCAAACAGAGGTTATAAGATAAATATAATACGTACTTAGTGTATTGCATGAAAAAAATTTCTAACTCGGTTGTGAAAATTGATAAGTGTCTCGGCAGAGCCTCGACACTTAACAATTCTCCCAACCTCGTTAGATATTTTGTTATACAAAACACTAAGTATGTATTATATATAACCATTTCGAACGGTTTCATTGCCCATGAAAACATCCGCCACATGACCAGTCAACAATATGAACAGTTTCATCCATGCGCAGTAATCACCGAACTGTTACCCGCTTCCAAAAATGACGTCATTTTATTGCACGTATTATAAACATGCGTGGTGACGCGCTCTTAGAATTTCATCCAAAATCGACATATATTATCTCTGTATTATTTTTGAACCATAAAATAAATCAAGTCAATAATGATAAGATAATAAAACAGTCATTTCATGATGTTTCGCTTAACAATGAAAAACTATTGCCTTCGGTCTCGAGGCAAACATAATGAACTATTGCCCTCTGCCTTCGGCATCCAGTTATGTTCAGAACGTCACCCCCTCAACATCGGGACAATAGTTTTCTATGTTAAGCGAAACACCATGAAATAACTGTATGCTATTTGATGTACGCATGACGGACCGACGTTGAGCTTTCTGATCTGACGAATAGCGTTTTTAAATATTCTACAACTGTAAACAGATAATTCGGGTCTGTAGAAATGTACTTTACGTGTGTTGATGATTAGACCTGACCTATGATAGTTGTTTTTATGTACATGTAGTTTTTTCTATAGATACATTATTCATCTAAGTATACCGACTGACATTCCGTTCTTTGATTTATTTTACTTGTGCGAGGCGATGTGACAATGAATTAACATGCCATATTTATACATGTGGATTTTATATAAGACTTTTTCAAACGTCCGTGAACTTTTTTAGCTCGACTATTCGTAGAAAAGGAGGGCTATTCCTGTCACCCGGGCGTCGGTGTTGGCTTTGGCGTCGGCTTTGGTTAAGATTTTACGTGCAAGTGTTTAAAATCTCTGTTTCTACTAGAAGTATTGCTTTGAAACTTTGCACATACTTCTGTGACCATAATATCAGCCCCTAGAAAAAAGATTCATTACTCTGATGATGAATTTAGTAGAATTTTAACCCTTTTCGGACTTACAATTCCTAGTTAAGTTTTTACGTGCAAATGTTGTATATCAGTTGTATCTCTATTTCTACTTGAACTTATACTTTACACATGCTTTTGTGACCATAGTATCAGCATCTAGACAAAGATTCAATACTCTGAAATTTGTATTAAGTGGGATTTTAACCTTTTTCGGACTTAGAAATTCAATGTTAAGTTTTTATGTGCAAATTTTGAATATCAGTTATAATTCTATTTTTTACTTAAGCTATTGGTTGGAAACTTTGCACATGCTTCTCTGACCATAATATCAGTATCTAGACAAAGGTTCTTTTCTCTTTACTTTCATGTAATGGAATTTTCCAATGACGATATTGATTCATGGTTACTACCCAGTACATGGAATAGTCGAGCTTCGCTGTCCTCCGACAGCTCTTGTTATAGCCCTTAACGCAGGACAAATTAACAACTCACCTGATTTTGAGATCGCCAGGAAGGACCTCTTGTTACTCTGTCTCCTTCACACAACACGGGGACTTTACCATCTACAAAGGAGAAAAAATATAGTTTGTTGTCAAACGGCATAGAATGTATAACTGACTTATTAAAGTATTTTCTACTTTAAACAAGATGCGTTTGTTAAACACCAATGTCCCGCCACTGTCATTTTTAAGGTGCGAAAATTGAATTGAAATCAAAAGGAAAACATAGTTCAATGAAAAGTTTTATTTTCCCATATGGTTGATCTTTAAAAATGACCTTGACCTTGATTGACGACCTTGAAGTTCTTGGCCTCGAAGTACCAACAGAAAGTTGTTGTCAAAAGCAATACACTTGTAAAGATAGGGGTCTGGAACCAATAAAAAAATTATGGCAAACTATAGTAAAGCACACTGAACAAAACACCGATGTCAGGTAAACAACGATTAAAAACCAAATTCAGCAGCAAACGAACAAGAATGTGGCTTTTGTACTTTTTTATGTTTGTACAAATTTCTACTGTACACACAGCTCTGGCAGACAGTTTTGAAGACTTGATCCAGTGAAATTCGGTTGAAATTCATCCAATAGTAATTTCTTTTTTAGGAATTAAGGACTATGACCGGACGCAAGCAAGAACGGACACCCGACCGATATAGCAACATGACAATAGCCAAAGTGGTCTTCCACCAGTTCAGCTAATGAAGTTTGTTTTTGCACCCCGTTTCTTTTGTTATACAGAACTACCTGAAGGAAATCAAGTGACTTACATGGTTTGGACCTCCATTTTCCAACCTGAAATAATTCAAAATGTAAAATAATACCCGATTCCATCTAAACTCAATTTCATAATTACTGTATTGTCTCTACAAAGACAACTGTTGTCGAGTCCGCAAAATTTTGACTATAGACTTTTCAACTTTAATATCTTAATATGACCAGGGCCCGAGGTTATAAAACTTTTCTCAGGCTCAACTGGTCTTTTCTAAAACTTTAAATTGAAATAAATGTATGAAAATAAAATATCATTTAAATAAGTCGTTAATCATAACAACTTATTTATTTTATCTTTAATGTCAATACATTAAATTGAGCATCAAAACAGAATAAAGGCTTTAATCTCAAATTGAAATTTGAAAAAAATTTTGAATTGAGAATGAGAAAAGTTTTATAACCTCGGGCCCTGATTTGTTTTTAAAATGCATTTTGACCAATGCTTCAAGTAGAATTCCTCATTTTTATTTGCATAAAACTTTAAGAAATAATTTCATTTTCGCGTTGATGTGTCTATGAATAGAGCCTAGTGCCAGAGGAGTAATAAATACAAGGATTCGTTTTTCAACATCTAAACACAAATTCTTGTGAAATATTTTCATATCAGACATACGTTTGGATAATTTCTCAGAAAACAAAGCGCGTCATTTAGCACGTGGGTTTTATGACGTCAAAACATCAACGTTCACGCTAAAGATTTAGTTTAGTATAATAAATAGGCGGAGCTATCTGTGTACGCAGTAAACCACATGGTATATGAATTTTATTGCAAACCAAGTTTTATGTATTTTTTTGCTTATTTCATATACGTGTTTAACGCCATCGTCTTATAATCTAGAATAATCTAAGACAATGAAAGTATGGGGTCACCCGTTCGATTTTTCATGTCTATGAACGCCCAAACTTCGTCAATCGGCATGTTTTAGAGGCATCACGAGATCTGGATGGTATTGAAAAAACGTCTTTAGTCTAAATTCATGTACATGCGTTTTTTGGTAATTTGTAGAAGATATAATTGAATTCCCAAATCCACGGTTAATCGATACATGCATTTTTTTCAGAATTGGTCTCATGTAGGGCCATAAATGGATGTAAACGATAAAAGACCGATGTTATACGATATAACACTAGGTAGCGTTGTATTAGTTAGTATAGCTTCGCGTTGCAGGCTGTAAGCAAATTTTACCCGCTTTGCACGCAAGTTTACGTGCAAAGCAGGGTATAATTAGCAAACAGATTACACCATTTTGGTCATCCTGAACGCAAGGCAGTTTGTTAAACATCAGAATAATATTCAAGAGGGCCTGTATCGCTCCACTGGCTTAAATTCTCAAGATTTGAAAGAGAGATATTGAAAATAGAAGGTAATGAAAGTCACCAGCATTCAGAAGGAATTCGGACTTTTTCTAAGTTGAAACTGACTTATGAAAAAATGAACTTATTTAACTAATATGTAAAATTAAAAGGAAAAAAAACTAGAAAGCCATGAATGGCTTGAGTCGCTCCACAGGCTTGAAATTCTTGTAAAAGCAAATAAATGTTTTGACTAGATTTTTAGATATTTGGGGTTCTACTGATGTTGAAAATGATTTTCAAAGTTTCAACTATATAACAGATAGAGAAATGACCTCTGCTATTAAAAGACATATTTTTCATCAAATCAAAATAATTTTTGACTGCATGATAATGGGTCACCCAAAGATCATACCAAAAATGTTTGATTGATATCCATTATTTACATTCTGAGAAAATGTTTTTCATAGTTTCCACTATTTAACATATTGAGAATTGACCTCCACCCATAAAATGTATATTTTTCATCCAATAAAAATAATTTTTGGTACACTGATTAAGGGTCACTCAAGTATCATTCCAGTGAAATTTAATTGATATCCAAACATCAAATTCTGAGAAAATGATTTTCAAAATTTCCACTATATAACATATAAAGAAATGACCTCTGCCCATAAAATGCATATTTTTCATCTAATCAAAATAATTTTTGGTAAATTGATAAAGTGTTACTCAAGGATCATTCCAGTGAAATTTGGTTGATATCCATCAGTTACATTCTGAGAAAATGACTTTCAAAGTTTCCACTATATAACATATAGAGAAATGACCTCCGCCCATAAAATACATATTTTCCATCCAATCACAATGATTTTTTTTAAACTGATAAAGGGTCACTCAAGGATCATTCAAGTGAAATTTGGTTGATATCCATCAGTTACATCCTGAGAAAATGATTTTCAAAGTTTCCACTATATAACATATAGAGAAATGACCTCCGCCCATAAAATACAAATTTTTCATCCAATCACAATGATTTTTTGTAGACTGATAAAGGGTCACTCAAGGATCATTCAAGTGAAATTTGGTTGATATCCATCAGTTAGATTAAGAGAAAATGATTTTCAAAGTTTCCACTATATAACATATAGAGAAATGACCTCCGCCCATAAAATGCATATTTTCCATCCGATCACAATGATTTTTTGTAGACTGATAAAGGGTCACCCAAGGATTATTCATGTAAAATTTAATTGGTATCCATTGATTAGAATCAGAGAAAACTCACTTTTTACCATATTTGGAAATAAGCCACGCCCATTAAATCCATGTTTTTCATTGGATCAAAATTTCTTGAACAACTTTGAAAGAGGGTCACCCAAGGATCATTCCTGTGAAGTTTGGTTAAAATCCATCCAGTAGTTTCTGAGGAGAAGATTTTTAAAGAAAAGTTTACGACCGGACGCACGCACGGACGGACGGACGGACGGACGGACGCACGACGGACACAACGCCATGACAATAGCCCAGTGGCTTTCAGCCAGTGGAGCTAAAAACTATTTAGATATCACTTTATAACAAGAGGAACAGAATGGCCATAAACCGCTCACCTGAATTTTATTGATCCAGTGGATCTCATCCAATCACAATTTCATGAACAATTTTCGAAGAGGGTCATCCATGGAACATTCTGGTACGGTCTCATTGAAATTGATCCAAAGCCTCAGAAGGTGATATTGTTCCAAGATTTCGGGGTCAAAATAAGCCCTGCCCTGCCGCGCTCATATTTGGGGGTCAATCCAAATTTCTCGAACAACTTTAGAAGAGGGTCACCCAAGGAACATTCTGGTAGAGTTTCATTGAAATCAGCCCATTGGTTCAGGAGGAGATGTCGTTCAAAGATTTCGGGGTCAAAATGAGACCCACCCTGCCACGCCCATATTTAGAGGTCAATCCAGATTTTTTAACATCTTTAAAAGAGGGTCATCCAAGGAACATTTTGGTACGGTCTCATTGAAATTGATCCAAAGCCTCAGAAGGTGATATTGTTCCAAGATTTCGGGGTCAAAATAAGCCCTGCCCTGCCGCGCTCATATTTGGGGGTCAATCCAAATTTCTTAAACAACTTTGGAAGAGAGTCACTCACGGAACATTGTGGTAAAATTTCATTAAAATCCGCCCAATGGTTCAGGAGGAGATGTCGTTCAAAGATTTCGGGGTCAAAATAAGCCCCGCCCTGCCACGCCTATATTTGGGGGTCAATCCAAATTTCCTGAACAATTTTAGAAGAGGGTCACCCAAGGAACATTCTGGCCAAGTTTCGTCAAAATCCACCCATTGCTTTAGGAGGAGAAGATGTTTTAAGAAAAATTTACGCACGCACGCACGCACGGACGCACGACGGACACCTCGCCATGACAATAGCTCGCTGGCCTTCCGCCAGTGGAGCCAAAAATGATCGCGATATATTGATCTTGTATATGTCAGTATAAGATGCATTTCTGAAAGAAATTTGGCCAAAATGAGTGGGGAGGAGAAGATTTTAAAGATCTGATGCCCTGCCACGTCCACATTTTGGGGAAAATCAAAACCTCTTTAACAATTTAAGGGTCACCCAAAGAACACCCATGTCAAGTTTCATTTAAAAAGGCCCAATGGCATGGAAGGATAAGATTTTTTTTATATATTTAAAAAATAAGCTCTGCCCTACCAAGCCCATATCTGGGCTTCAATCAAAATTTCACTGACAATTGAGGCAAGGGATCACCAAAAGAACATACATGCTAAGTTTCATTGAAATTGGCCCAACGGTTTGGGAGTAGATGATTTGTTTAAGATTTCAGGGTAAAAATATAACCTCCTCCCTGTCACGCCCATATCTCGAGGGTCAATCAAAATTTCTTTCACAGTTTAAATCAAGGGTCAACCATGGAACATACATTCCAAGTTTCATTGTCATCAGCTCAATACTTTCGTCGGAGAAGATTTTCGAGATTTTAAAATGAAAGGTCCATATATGGGGGGGGGGGGGGTTAATTCAAAATTTCTTTCACAATTTAAGCAGATGGTCCGATGGTCTTCTTAGGAACATTCCTACCAATATTCATTGAAATTAGCCCAATGGTTTGGGAGAAGAAGTGTTTAAACGATTTTAAAGTAAAATAAGCCCCGCCCTGCAACGTCCATTTGTGTGGGTCAATCAAAATTTCTTACATTTTAACAAGAAAACCATGATGGTCCTATATCGCTCACCTGAGTAAGTCAACCCATAACTTGTCAACCATATTATAAATACCAGAGATTGTTATCCCCCGCCGATGAAATCATCGGGGGGGGGGGGGGTGTATTGTTTTGCCATGTCCGTCCGTTCGTCCGACATTCGTTTCCGCGCTATTTTTTTACTAGAAAGCCATGAATGGCATGAGTCGCTCCACAGGCATGAAATTCTTGTAAAAGTAAAAAAATGTTTTGACTAGATTTTTAGATATTTGGGGTTCTACTGATGTTGAACATGATTCCATTAGTTACATTCTGAGAAAATGATTTTCATAGTTTCCACTATTTAACATATTGAGGAATGACCTCCGCCCATAAAATGCATATTTTTCATCCAATCAAAATAATTTTTGGTACACTGATAAAGGGTCACTCAAGGATCATACCAGTGACATTTGGTTGATATTCAAAGATTAGATTCTGAGAAAATGATTTGCAAATTTTCAACTATATAATATATAAAGAAATGACATCCGCCAATAAATTGCATATTTTTCATCTGATCACAATGATTTTTTGTAGACTGATAAAGGGTCAATCAAGAATTTGGTTGATATCCATCGATAACATTCTGAGAAAATGATTTTCAAAGTTTCCACTTTATAACATATAGGGAAATGACCTCCGCCCATAAAATGTACATTTTCCATCCAATCACAATAATTTTTGGTAGACTGATAAATGATCACTCAAGGATCATTCCAGTGAAATTTGGTTGATATCCATCAGTTACATTCTGAGAAAATGATTTTCAAATTTTCCACTATAAAACATATAGAGAATTGACCTCCGCCAATTAAAATGCATCTTTTTCATGCGATCACAATGACTTTTTGTAGTCTGATAAATGGTCAATCAAGGATCATTCCAGCGACATTTGGTTGATATCCATTTATAACATTCTGAGAAAATGATTTTCAAAGTTTCCACTATATAAAATATAGAGAAATGACCTCCGCCCATAAAATACATATTTTCCATCCAATCACAATGATTTTTTGTAGACTGATAAATGGTCACCCAAGGAACATTTCAGTGAAATTTGGTTGATACTCATCCGTAACATTCTGAGAAAATGATTTTCAAATTTTCCACTATATAACATATAGAGAATTGACCTCCGCCAAAAAAATGCATATTTTCCATCCGATCGCAATGATTTTTTTGTAGACTGATAAACGGTCACCCAAGGATTATTCATGTAAAATTTAATTGGTATCCATTGATAAGAATCTGAGAAAACTCTCTTTTTTACCATATTTGGAAATAAGCCAAGCCCATTAAATCCATGTTTTTCATTGGATCAAAATTTCTTTAACAACTTTGAAAGAGGGTCACCCAAGGATCATTCCTGTGAAGCTTGGTTCAAAGCCATCCAGTAGTTTCTGAGGAGAAGATTTTTAAAAAAAAGTTTACGATCGGACGCACGCACGGACGGACCCACGACGGACACAACGCCATGACAATAGCCCCAGTGGCTTTCAGCCAGTGGAGCTAAAAACTATAGACCGGATTTCAATGAAACTTGGCACACAGCTTCACTACAATAAGGACATGCGCATATCGTCGGAGTTACCCGGTTCGACCGTCGAATTTAGAGTTACTGCCCCTGACTGTTTAAGCCATATCCATACAGAGTGATATTTGTTTTCGCGCTATTTCTTGAAAACTGTAGACCGGATTTTAATGAAACTTGGCACACAGCTTCACTACAATGAGGACATGCGCATATCGTCTGGGTTACCCGGTTCGACCGCCAAATTTAGAGTAACTGCCCCTGACTGTTTAAGCCATATACATATAGAGTGATATTCGTTTCCACGCTATTTCTTGAAAACTATTGACCGGATTTCAATGAAACTTGACAAACAGCTACACTTCAATTAGGACATGCGCAGATCGTCGGGGTAACCCGGTTCGACCGTCAAATTTAGAGTTACTGCCCCTGACTGTTTAAGCCATATTTGTTTCCGGGCTATTTCTCGAAAATTATAGACCGGATTTCAATGAAACTTGACACACAGCTTCACTACAATGAGGACATGCGCATATCGTCGGTGTTACCCGGTTCGACCGTCGAATTAAGAGTTACTGCCCCTGACTGTTTAAGCCATATGCATACAGAGTGATATTCGTTTCCGCGCTATTTCTTGGCACACAGCTTCACTACAATGAGGACATGCGCATATCGGCGGGGTTACCCGGTTCGACGGTTGAATTTAGAGTTACTGCCCCTGACTGTTTAAGCCATATCCATACAGAGTGATATTCGTTTCCGCGATATTTCCTGAAAACTGTAGACCGGATTCCAATGAAACTTGGCACAGAGCTTCACTACAATGAGGACATGCGCATATCGTCGGAGATACCGGGTTCGACCGTCGAAATTAGAGTTACTGCCCCTGAATGTTTAAGCCATATACATATATAGTGATATTTGTTTTCGCGCTATTTCTTGAAAACTGTAGACCGGATTTTAATGAAACTTGGCACACAGCTTCACTACAAAGAGGACATGCGCATATCGTCGGTGTTACCCGGTTCGACCGTCGAATTTAGAGTTACTGCCCCTGACTGTTTAAGCCATATACATACAGAGTGATATTCGTTTCCGCGCTATTTCTTAACAAGAGGACCAAGATGGTCCTAGATCGCTCACCTGAGTCTCTATGACCCCTTGGACATCACATTAAATAGATAGGCAGATGTCAAAAAGAAGATAATTGCCTAAGATCAATACCATGGAACGTTTTCAGCGAAGAGCAAGACAGATATGCCTTTTTGCTCTTTGATTCTATGTAAAAAGGGATGCACCCGGGTGGACCCCAAAAGTGACCCCAGGGTCTTGATATGAACAAACTTGGAAGAGGTCCATAAGATGATGCTACATTCTAAATATGAAAGCTGTCTGCCTTCTACTTGCAGAGAAGATTTTTGAAGGTTTTCCCATTTTCACCCATCCTGCTCAGATGAGCTGAAAGGGATGCGCCCGGGTGAAGCCCAAATATGACCCAATGGTCTTGATATGAACAAACTTGGTAGGGGCCCACAAGATGATGCTACATACCAAAAATGAAAGCAGTGTGCCCTCTGGTTTCGATTAAAGAAGATTTTAAAAGAATTTCGCTCTTTGATTCTATGTAAAAAGGGTTGCACTCGGGTGGAGCCCAAATATGATCCTAGGGTCTCGATATGAACAAACTTGATAGAGGTCCACTAGATGATGCTACATACCAAATATGAAAGCTGTCAGCCTTCTGGTTTCATAGAAGAAGATTTTTGAATTTTTTCATTTTTTTACCCTTTGTGCTCATAAGAGATAAAGGGATGCACCCGTGCAAAGCCCAAATTTGACCCAAGGGTCTTGATATGAACAAACTTGGTAGAGGCCCACTAGGTGATGCTACACACCAAATATTAAAGCTGTCTGCCATCTGATTACAGAGAAGAAGATTTCTAAAGATTTTCGCTCTTTGATTCTATGTAAAAAGGGTTGGGCCCGGGCAAAGCCCAAACATGACCCCTGGGTCTTGATATGAACAAACTTGGTAGAGGTCCACTAGATGATGCTACATACCAAATGTGAAAGCTGTCTGCCTTCTGGTTTCATAGAAGAAGATTTTTGAAGATTTTCATTTTTTTACCCTCCGTGCTCATAAGAGATAAAGGGATGCACCCGTGCAAAGCCCAAATATGACCCAAAGGACTTGTTATTAATAAACTTTGTAGAGGCCCACTAGGTGATGCTACACACCAAATATTTAAGCTGTCTGCCATCTGGTTACAGAGAAGAAGATTTTTAAAGATTTTCGCTCTATGATTCTATGTAAAAAGGGTTGGGCCCGGGCAAAGCCTAAATATGACCCCAGGGTCTTGATATGAACAAACTTGGTAGAGGTCCACTAGATGATGCTACATATCAAATATGAAAGCTGTCTGCCTTCTGGTTTCAGAGAAGAAGATTTTTAAAGATTTTCATATTTTCACCCTTTTTGTTAAGGGTAAAGGGAAAGTTAAGGGTGGATTTCATTTATTTGAACAACTTTGGTAGAGCTTGACCCAAGGAACATCCCTGTCAAGTTTCATCAAGATTGGCCAACTGGTTTAGGAGGAGAAGATGTTTAAAGAAATTGTGGACGACGCACGACGGACGACGCACGACTGACGACGGACATTCTACGATCCCAATAGCTCACCTTGAGCACTTCGTGCTCAGGTGAGCTAAAAACTATAGGTTGTTGTAGATAAAAGATAACCTGTACCTAAGTTTTATATTATATTATTGACGATGAAAATATGTTCGGCGGGGGATATCAATTCAACGAATTTGCTTGTTTAATTTACATTTAGGATGGTTTTGAAAGAAACAGACTTTAAAGTTGTCCTACTGCAATTCAATTTTTTTTTTTGTAACTTTTTGTAAATTTTCAATCTTTCTCTTACCATGGCAACCAAAGTTATTGATGGAATTGAATTTTTTAAACAACTTTGGTAGACCTACACCTAAAGAACTTCCCTGAGAAGTTAAAAATTGACTCGCACAATGGTTTAGAAGATGAATTTGTTCTAAGATTTTTCGCAATTTTTGACCTTTCAATTACCTTAGAAACCAGAGTTTAGATAAAATTATTTTTTAACAACTTTCGAAGAGCTTCACCCAAGGAATATCCCTACCAAGTTTCAGCTTGATTAACCCTGTGGTTTAGGCGGAGAAGAATTTTTTCTAAGATTTTCAGCAATTTTCGGCCATCTTTCAGCCTTTCCGTTACAATGGAAACCGGAGTTTTTTGATAAAATAAAATTCTTTCAACAACTTTTTAAGAGCTTCACCCAAGGAACATCCCTGCCAAGTTTCAGCTTGGTTGGCCCTGTGGTTCGGGAGGAGAAGATTTTTTCAAAGATTTTTGGCAATTATCGGCAATTTTTCAGCCTTTCCGTTACCATAGAAACCAGACTTTTTGATGAAATTAAAATTCTTTAAACAACTTTTTAAGAGCTTCACCCAAGGATCATTTCTGCCAGGTTTCGGCTTGATTGGCTAAGTGGTTTGGGAGGAGAAGAATTTTTTCTAAGATTTTCGGTAATACATGTAAACGGCCATTTTTCAGCCTTTACGTTACCAAGGAAACCAGAGTTTTTTGATGAAATTAAATTCTTTTATCAACTTTTAAAGAGCTCTACCTAAAGAACGTTTCTGCAAAGTCTCAGCTTGATTGGCCAAGTGGTTTATGAGGAGAAGAATTTTTTCTAAGATTTTCGGCCATTTTTGGCCTCTCTGTTACCATGGCAACCAGAGTTTTGGAAAGAATTTAATTCATTTAACAACTTTTAAAGAACTTTACCCGAGGAACATCCTTGCCAAGTTTCAATTTGATTGGCCAAGTGGATTCGGAGGAGAAGATGTTTAAAGAAATTGTTGACGGACGGACAGACGGACGGACAGGCGGACGGACGGACGATGGACGGACGACGGACGGTGAGTGATCACAATAGCTCACTTGGGCAATTTGTGCTCAGGTGAGCTAACTTGAGGGTCACCCAAGGAACATCCATACCAAGTTTCATTGAAATCGGTCCAATGGTTTTGGACAAGAAGAGTTTTAAAGAATTTAATATGAGAATCAAGTTGAAATAAGCCCCGCCCTGCAACGCCAACATTTTGGGCCGATCAAAATTTCTTTAACAATTTAGGCAAAGGGTCATCAACAAATATCCATGCCACGTTTTATTGAAATCGGCCCAATGGTTTGGAAGGATAAGATTTTTAAAAAATTAGAAAACCATGAATGGCTTGTATTGCTCCACAGGCTTGATTTCTTGTAATAACAAATCTAAGTTTTGACTAGATTTTTAGATATTTTGGGTTCTACTGATGTTGAAATGATTTTCAAAGTTTCCACTATAATAACATATAGAGAAATGACCTCCGCCAATAAAATACATTTTTATCATCCGATCACAATAGTTGTTGGTAGACTGATAAAGGTTCACCCAAGGATCATTCATGTAAAATTTGGTTGATATCTATCAGTTAAATTCTGAGAAAATGATTATCAAAGTTTCCACTATATAACATATAGTGAAATGACCCCTGCCCATAAAATACATATTTTTCATCCGATCACAATAACTGTTGGTAGATTGATAAAGGGTCACCCAAGGACCATTCATGTAAAAATTTGGTTGATATCTATAAGTTAGATTCTGAGAAAATTATTATCAAAGTTTCCACTATATAACATATAGTGAAATGACCTCTGCCCATAAAATACATATTTTTCATCCGATCACAATGATTTTTTGTAGACTGATAAACGGTCACCCAAGGATCATTTATCTAAAATTTGATTGGTATCCATCAATTAGAACCTGAGAAAAGTCACTTTTTACCATATTTGGAAATTAGCCACGCCCATTAAATCCATTTTATTCATTGGATCAAAATTTCTTTAACAACTTTGAAAGAGGGTCACCCAAGGATAATTCCTGTGAAGTTTGGTCGAAATCCATCCAGTAGTTTCTGAGGAGAAGATTTTTTAAGAAAAAGTTTACGACCGGACGCACGTACGGACGGACGCACGTACGGACGGACGCACGACGGACACAGCGCCATGACAATAGCCCCTGTGGCTTTCAGCCAGTGGAGCTAAAAAATTAGAGTGGAAATAAGCCCCACCCTGCCTCTCCCATATTTGGGGGGCCAATCAAAATTTCTTTAACAATTGAAGAAGAGGGTCACGTAAGGAACATTCTACCAAGTTTCGATAAATTGCGCCCATTTGTTTAGAAGGAGAAGATGTTTAAAAAGAGTTCACGGACGCGCGGATGGACGTATGGCGGACACATCGCCATGACAATAGCTCGCTGACCTTCGGACAGAGGAGCTAAAAATGACACTTGCACAACATAAGTTCCACGATCCATTCAGGTTGAGAGTGTTTATCAAGAAAAGAAGAAAGGTAACTTTCATAATTTTTCATCTTAGATTTTTAATTCAACTTGTAGGTAATATAAAGGAATGTTATGATAAAGTGAAAAACAAACATTGTACAAAAATGATCACATAAGACAGCATTAAATAAGTTACAATAGACACACGGCTCAAAATAAGACATATGTTCGACAAAATAACCATTTCATTCCTCTTACAAACTCTTTCGACAACCTTATGGCGATTTGAGACGATTGTGAATCAACCAAAAGATTGTGAAGTGCATGTATATCTCCAACCAATCAAACAATCAGCCTTTTGACAAAAATAGCCTCGTATCTATGGATCTCCAATACATGTATATGGAAAATATGCAATATCTGGACCTTTTGTGGTGTAAATACATGTAGTTCCATTTAAGAATCTATAAAACATAAACTTTTTGAAAGGAAATTAGGACTTCAAAACTGTTGTCTAAACATAAATATGCAACAATGCATCTACTTACACTATGTAATTATAAACATTAAGTATCAGAAAAATGAACATGCATACCAGAACCAAGCTTGTTCTTAATCGCATCCCTTTTTAACTTATACCCAAAATTGGACGTACCGACATTTGACCAAATTAACTACTACAATTAATAACATCAAGAAATCGACTTTCACTCCTACCACAGTAGCCCCCTCTTATCTGTACCTCTAATTCATTCAAACCACTAAAACAACAATTGCACCAGGCTTCAATTTACTAAAAAGATCAACATAAAGATCAAAAAGCCAGTGCAAAGCGTGGTAAAATCGGCAAACGGTTGCCATGTTTTGTCATCCTGAACTCAGGACAGCTGTCCGTTTTGTATACGAGAGAGCGCTCAGTCCTGTGTTCTGGGTAATGAAACACCCGCCAACTCCTCGAAAAATAGTACCATGCATTACCAAGTGAAAAGCCCCAAATGCGCGTTTCAAGCTCAAAGCGTTTGCAAGCGCTTCCTTATCCTAAACGAAGGCATCAGTATCCTTAGTTGGCATTGCTATCACTGAACATGTTGTATTGTCATGGTGCTTTGGAATAAAGAGACAATTATAATTTTAAACGATTGATTTTGATTGTAATTTAGATTTTTTATTGTAATTTTGATTTTAGCTATCTCTTGAAATATAAAAAAGCTACCTTATACATGTATGTATTAATGTGACCCGTCAGGCGAAAAGGACCCATCTGGGAAGCGAGCAAAGTGTCAGCCCAGGTCAGACTGCGCGATCCGCGCAGACAGACCAGGGTCGAAACTTTTCGAAAGAGAATGCTCCTTCTACATTCATGTTTTAAATTCCTTAAATCCACCTTCTGGTTGACCTAACCTGGATCCAATCTATTTGCCAAATATTTATTTCACGAAGTTCCTAGATGGTCCCTTTTCGCTTGACAAATCACATAAAGTTGGACAAGAGGGCCATAGTGGCCATTAATCGCTCACCTGAATGAACAGTCTATAATTTTCAAAAGAAGTATGATAAAGCTAAACAAAGCTGTTGCTTCTATACAACTTGAGAATCCCTTTTTATACAATTTTAAGATTGACTAACAAGGATTTTCTATAATTGATTTCGTGACCTTGTTTATGACCCGAGATGACCAAATTTCGATCTCATCCGAGATTTCAACAAGACAATCATTCTGACCAAAATTCAGGTTGAACAGGAAAAAAATGTGGCCTCTAGAGTGCATACAAGGTTTTTCTAAGATTTGACCCCAGGACCTAGTTTTTGATCTTAGTTGACCTTATTTCTAACTCATCCGAGATTTTATCAACACAAACATTCTAATCTTATTTCAGGTTGATCAGGCAAAAAATGTGGCCTCTAGAGTGCATACAAGTTTTTTTAAGATTTGACCCCGTGAACTAGTTTTTGAGCCCAGTTGACCCAATTTCCTACCTGTCCGAGATTTCATAAAGACATCATTCTGACCAAAATTCAGGTTGATCGGTCAAAAAATTAGGCCTCTAGAATACAAACTAGGTTTTACTAAGATTTGACCCCGTGACCTAGTTTTTGACCCAAGTTGACGCAATTTTGAACTAGTCCGAGATTTCATCAAGACAAACATTCTGACCAAATTTCAGGTTGATCGGGCAAAAATGTGGCCTCTTAGGTGCATACAATGGTTTTCTTAGATTTCATCCCGTGACCTATTTTTTTGACCCTGGTTGACCCTATTTCTGTTTCGTCCGAGATTTCATCAAGACAATCATTCTGACCAAAATTCAGGTTGAACAGGAAAAATTATGTGGCCTCTAGAGTGCATACAAGGTTTTCTAAGATTTGACCCCGTGACCTAATCTTTGACCCCAGTTGACCTTATTTCTAACTCATCCGAGATTTCATCAAGACAATTATTCTGACCAAATTTCAGGTTGATCGGGCAAATAATGTGGCCTCTTCAATGCATTAAAGATTTTTCTTAGATTTGACCCCGTGACCTAGTTTTTGACCCCGGTTGACCCAATTTTGAAGTCACCCGAGATTTATCTAGACAATAATTCTGACCAAATTTCAGGTTGATCGGGCAAAAACTGTAGCCTCTAGAAGGCAAACAAGGTTTTCTAAGATTTGACCCCGTGACCTAGTCTTTGACCCCAGTTGAACCAATTTCTAACTCATCCGAGATTTCATCAAGACATTTATTCTGACCAAATTTCAGGTTGATCGGGCAAATAATGTAGCCTCTTCAATGCATAAAAGATTTTTTCTTAGATTTGACCCCGTGACCTAGTTTTTGACCCAAGTTGACCCAATTTCGAACTCAGCCAAGATTTCATCAAGACAATCATTCTGACCAAAATTCAGGTTGATCGGGCAAAAATGCATACAAGGCAAATGTTGACGACGGACGACGGACAACGGACGTCGCACGACGGACATCCACCTTACCACAATAGCTCACCTTGAGCACTTCGTACCCAGGTGAGCTCAAAAGGAGTGATTTTTAGTACAGGTCGACCAGCTCTGTGTTTAGGATGTAAACACGTTTCGCGACCGCTTTGAGATGATACCCCGCTTTGCACGTGCAAATACGTGCAAAGCGAGGTATCATTTCGAAAGCGCTTCGCTAACGTTTTCATCCTGTACGCAGGGCAGGAGTCGCATTTCAAAAAGGTCTTTCATAGAAAGTAAATTGATAATACTAGATTTAGAAAATTAGCAGAGCACGAAAAGTTTCGACACTTTTAAGCCTGCGTAGTCCGCGCAGTTTGACTCTGGTCGAAGCTTGGCGCACATGCCAGACGTTCCCTTTTCGCGTGACAGGTCACACAACTATTTTCTTATAACATTGAGAACATTTTTTTTCTCGTTGAAAGAAAAGTTAGCTCGTCCGATTTTCCGAAGCTGAAATCAAATATATCAAAAACACATTCGAAAAGAAGGTGCATGAAATTATGTATCCATCGTCCCGCTTTTCCTTCCGTTCAAGAAACGTTTAAAACGTCAGTGTCAGCTACGTCATATAACCTTAAAGGGTTAATATCAAGAGGTCAGCGCAATACTAACGTAAGTGCGTATGTGCAAATATGCTCTTGCATGAGTTTTGCGCTGACCTCCCTTGATATGATACAATTTACTCTTCATCATGGTTGGAATGTCACTATATAACTACATGTAGCATGCTCATAATATCACTAGCACTATAATGGAAACTAAAGTCGCTGTAAAGCTGTATAATGTAGTAGCCTTTGATGTATCACTATCCTCAGCATACTTTATAATACCCGCCACCACTGTAGGGTCACATATCCCGATCTACAAACAGAAAATCGGGGGCTCGTTTTACTAAACTTCTTACGACAAAATTAAACATAAGTCAAAATCACAAATCTTACTTTGTGTTTTCATTCATTGTTAGATTTTGCCTTGCACTATCTCATTCTGATTGTAAAGAAGACGATTCAAATTACGGAAGATGTATGACAGAATTCTATACTTAGTTACTACATTAGAAAAAACTTGAATTTTTGACTTACACAAAATATGATAGTAAGATGTTGAGTAAAACAGGCCACAGGACTATACATCTAAATAACTTAACAGGCATCAATGTATAAAAGTTCGCAAAAATAAATTGAGAAAAGGTGTCCCGCTTTGCCAAATGATGTGCACTAGCTTGTTAAAAGTTTTTTTTTTAATTTCTTCAAAACGTTTTGTTGTCCTGGGCTAAAGATCTGTAATCTTAAATAAATTGCATCCACGTGATAAAGAATGTCATGCAGAAACGTGCAGGAGCATTGACTACATTTTATAGCAAGTGTTAAGTTTCATTTTAGCAACTTAGTACAGAGATGGAAAACATGACATGCAGGTTCTACTTGGATTTTCTCAATAAGTCTTGGAAACCAAAATGTTGTAACTACAGAATTTATAATACTGTAGTTACGATAGTATGGTCGAAATAAACGACGACACATCCCTACACAAAAAGGGTTATCGTATTACATGTATTCCCATAGCAATAATTTACATTTTACCCAAATCCCAACACAAAATATTTAGGCCTACTTACCGGGCAATCGTCAGTCGGTGTATCAGCCTGCAAAGAAAATCAAAATATATACATTGTTAGTAGTGTTAAAGTATATCATATGGATGTACAAGCTAAAGTGATTGATTAAATGTCAAATTTATCTATACAGCAATAGGCAAAATTGATCTTGGATTTCTCAATCCAACGTGTGCATCTATAGGCCTACCGTGATCGCTTCACATATACAATTTTTTAATGTCAGTGCGAAGAAGCGAAGAATTTAATGAATCTATGTGAGACAAGCCAACAATATCACATGTCCGCCTATGGAAGACTCATCTTTACAAGCGGTTGTTTGTGAGGTGTCGGAGTCTCTTTAATAGCGAGCCAAATTCGCATCTGGGCCTTGTTGCTTTATAGACTTTCTTCGACCGCTTCGCGTACAAGTTAGAACAAAGAGAAATTGATTCGCTAAAATATACTAAATCGCTCACTCAGAGCTAGATTCATTCATTCCAAACACTTACTCAGCTCGTTTAAAAACGCTGAAAAATCACTAAAAAAGATAAAATCAACAACTAAATTCAGAATGCAAATTGATTGAAAATTCCGCGATTCCACAAACTTAATTAAATATTGTAAGCGCATGACGGTTTGTGAAGGAATAGAATTCTTTTAATAGAAATTGAATGCATCTAACAAAATTAGCGATGTTGGATAACCCCCTTTATTTCCATTCAGAAATCATTCATGGTATGCATTCATTCAATTTTATTCCGAAATCATGCCAATACCATTCATCTTGTTAATTAAACGATGTTCTTAACTGTACGCGTGAACCTGTTGTCGCGCACGCGTGAACCTGTTGTCGCGCACATGCTTATCTGGTATATTGAACAGCGACATAACTGATTTAGGTTACTTGCTTGTTATCATTTGGAGACTCGAGTCATTTGTTTTCTAGAGAACAGGCACTGCCTTGGTATCAAGGTGAAATAGTTCGCGGAACGTTAAAGATATTTGACCCCGATTTGAGCGTGTTATTACGTCCAAAACGGGGCACAGTTCTTATACGTTTTCAAGCTTTTCATAACATAACGTAGTTGCATCCTGAACACATGGTTGTTAAGCTTTTGTAGATGCTCAATAATCTCGAGGGTTCAGTGCAAGACTGCACATAGCGTACATACAGTATAGTCATGCACTAAATTCTCGTGAGCCTGACGCGGTGAAGATAGAAGTGTTGCTTCGTTTAATACCCATGCAATGTTTAAAACATTGGACAACGAAAAATGGTGATAATTGTACCATAGGATATAAAATGTACACATTCACTTTTTGATTGACTGACAATGAATTGCCACTTGTGTTTTACATTTTATTGACTTCTATTCCAAATATCTAAACCCTTTCTTCATTACGCGAGGGGTCACCGATCACCGTGATGAGAAACACACATATATCATCCTTTGTGGTTGACCCGAATGCGATTGATACAGCATATCAAAACTGTAGATATGACATGATAGTTTCGATTGATTGATTGATTTGATTGAATGGAGTTTAACGCCGCTTTCAACAACGGATTCCTGGTATTTCTCTCACCAGTACAACCATCACATCCTTTCCTAGCCTCCAGCTGCTATCTCACATAGGTCTACGATATCCTCATTTATAAGAGACACATAGTCAGAAGGAATGAGTGACGCCATCGGGGATCGAACCCGGGACCTCTAGATTGACAATTCGACGCGCTACCAACTTCGCTTTGACGGCGGCATGTTGGTTTCGAACAAAAACATGAAAAAGAGATCAATGGGAAATTACGATTCGGTATCCTTGCTATGGTAAGAATAACCATTTCAAACTGAGCAACAACGAAAAAAATAGCAATACTGACAAAAGCAGTTCGCAAACATGCGAATCATGACTACGACTGACTGTCGTACTTCCGTGGCGGATCATTTTCTCAAGATTGATAAAAAGTTAAGTCCTGATTTCAAGACGTTTACGAAACATTTGAGACACGTGAAAAGGGGATACGGTACTCAAATAGTTGCAGACATTCATTTTTAATCATGAACGCCGTGAAGTTCTTGGAATTGGTTTAAACTTATTTATTTTACATTGATTGGGAAACAATTTCTTACAACTTAGATTAATCCCTCTCGATGGTGCTTCCAGGAAAATACAGTAACACCAGTACTCGCGCCGAATGTGTGGGCCAATGAAAGAACCAAGATCGATAGCCGCTCCCGGGAATCGAACTCAGGACTTTTGGGTCAAGATGTCGACGCTCAACCTCTAGACTATGGACACGGTTCTTGGAATTCGAACTTTTCACAATTATTTTTCACTCGTAGAGACAGGGCTGATGGAAGCATTTATCCCAAGTGATTTCGTTTAAAACCACAGTCCTTCCAGCCGTGCGTTCAGGATGACAAAACGGCGCAAACAGTTTGCTAATAATACCCCCTTTTGCACGCAAGTGCATGAGCAAAGCGGGGTAAAAATGGTAAATTTTTTGCACCGTTTTTGGGTTTTTGTCACACTGAACGCATGGCTGTTGTTAAACCACCGACTAACTCGTCTTTGTCGTCAAGGAAAAGAACTTTTTGAAATATAATAAAATGTTATTTCTTCGGGTATTTACATTCATACTTGGGATATGGTACATTTTCTATAGATAGACACGTGCTATTGGTGGTTATTTTCGCAAAAGCTTTTGTTAAACAAGTACATATACATGCACGACCTCTTTTCGACATGTTACCTGGGGCCCATTTTACTGAACTTCTTACGAAAAATTAATCATAAGTCAAAATTACAAATCTTACCCGGTGTTTTCATTCATAGTTAGATTCTGCCTCGCAATTTCTCATTAGAATCGTCTTCAGAAGACGGTTCCAATGAGATGATGTAAGGCAGAATTCCATATTTACTTACTACTGTAGAACCAAGTTCAATTTTTCACTTAAGCAAAAAATGATGGTAAGATGTTTAGTAAAACGGGCCCCTAGAGTCTCTGTTCACAATCCAAGAATATTTAAAATGCACTGTGTGATTAACATGTTGTTGTCCATCGCTTGTACATTATATTGTTGGCAATGTCACGTAAAGCCTCAAGCACCCAAGGCAAATATGTTTAAAGAAGTCAAGACTTGATTAATTCGATGTAGATTTCATTTAATGATATTCACTTAAGAATGACATGCAATAAATAGAAAATGAATGAAATGTAAATGTAATAAGTATAGATTTATGATTATGCTAAGCTTTACAATTCGTCTTCAAGTTTTATACGTACTTTATCTGGGAACTCTATGGTGTGCACTTTGTTCATATCAGCCGAAGACAATGGCATTCGTTTAGTTTCACTATTCGGCCATTGGACAATTAATTCTTTAGGGGTGTCACCGCCAAGTCCAATATGAGCATAAGGTTCCATTTCACACAAGTAACCCGAACCCCCATCGATTACGTGTAGATGGGTAAGTCCCTGATTGGTTAAAACTTTAACAGCAGCGCCCCTAGCGGGCCCACCTTGCATCGTTTTCGGATATATTCTAATCCAGTTATTTCCATTTCCATTTTGCTGTAAAACTTTGTATAATTCCAGAGTTTGTTGATTCCCTTCGCCATGAGAAACTAGAAGTTCGAGTTTACCGTCTCCATCAAAGTCGGTGACCGCCGCTCCAGTTCCATAACCGTCTGGTTCGAGAGCAGGACCTAGGGTAATTTGTTCAATTATCACATTTCCGTTATCTGGTTTTACTGTAAATAATTTGTTTGGGGCCGGTAAACCCCTGTTAACAATGTTATTCTGAAATATTTCTAGATTCCCATCATTGTCAAAATCAGCGGCAATTACAGTTCTAATCGGAGTTGGCTTCATATATTCTGCATTTTTGCCACCCTGATCTTTGAATACAGGTTTCGAATCCTTGTCTTTCTGTTGCAGGAACAGCCTGTGTGGTCCAACCCAATTTCCGTAAGCAAGATCAATAAGTCCGTCTTTGTTAAAATCGGCCATTGCGATACCACGAACAGTGTTGCCTTGATCTATAACACCTGTGGCATTCGCAATGTCGATAAAGGTACCATCACCTTTGTTCATGAACAGAAAGTTCGCCCCGTCGTTGCCGAACCCAGGATTTCCCTCGTTGCCAAAGAAAATGTCAGAACGTCCATTGTGACCCAAGATTGGTCCAACTACGATACCCCGTCCACCTACAAATATATTACGTAATGTTTTTGTCTGTGCGTGATATATAGAAAATAACATGTTAGTGTCTTGAAATATATATGTTAGCAGGTCGAGGTCGCGAGAAGTTATTATGACGAGACTTTGTCGAGTCATGATAATTTCTCACAGCCGAGACCAGATTATTCCAAAACACCAAGTCGTTATATCTTTATCATGCCATTATGACGATCATGAAAAAGCAAATTATTTATAACATAGACTGCGTAATTGCATTTCGTGTTTTCTGGCAGGGGACATCAGGTCAATACAGGCTTCATTGCGTGGTTAATTAATAATTTCTAGTGTGCAATGGAAAGTCTGAACCATACATGTAGCAGCACAGACTTAATAGAACATTTACTTTGGACTCCGCAGTGCATAGCAACTGACACACAGAATGTGATGATAATATAAGATTGTTTTCGTATTTATGCCTTTCTGGGCTGTCCTTTGTGCATGTCATATATGAAAATTAAATGGGAGGAGCGAGTTTTGAATTGATTTACATGAAGGTTCATACTTTCTATAAGACGAGATTGTCGATATTTCATTACCTCCCTTTAAATTTAAAACAAGAGGACCCTGAGGGCCCTAAATCGCTCACCTAAGTAATGTTTTAACCAAGTTTCATGAAAATTGGACCATATTTGTGGCCACTAGAGTGTAAACAAAGACAAATTGTCTTTAAGGCCCCTTTTCCCGTGATATGGCACGGATCCTTCCCATTTTCGATAGAGTACATTCTCATGACCTAACAAACATTTTGACCAAGTTTCATGATGATTGCATCATATTTGTGGTTTCTAGAGTGTAAACAAGAAAATTGTTATTAAGGCCCCTTTTCCCGTGATATAGCACGGATCCTTTCCGTTTTAGCAATTTTTACAAGGGACCACCCAAGGAATATTTCTGCCAAGTTTGGTTGATTTTGACCCATAAGTTTAGGAGGAGATGTCGTTTAAAGAAAAAGTTGACGCAGTGACGGACAGACGGACATATGGACAGACGGACGCTGGACATTGAAAGATCAAAATAGCTCCCTTGAGCACTTCGTGCTCAGGTGAGCTAAAAACCTGAAGGCTTTAAAGGCCACAAAAGCCAATGAAAATTGTTAAAAAGTTTGATCGATTTGAATGAAGTTTTGAACGAATACTGAAACGTTTTCATCGATTTCGGAGCGTTTTGAATGATTGGAGTGAGTATTTATAATGAATGAATGAGTGAATCGGGCGCTGAGTGAATGATTTTGAATGGTTTAGATCGGAGTGAATGTTAGTTTTACGATGCTATTTACTGTTTTACAGATAAATTACTTTTCAATACGTTAGGGCTGTGTCATGACAGAGATCAAGGGGAGGGGCTAACTATCCGCTAATAAAAGATGAACTTGACTTACCTGTACTTTTGGCAATGCCAGCCTCACCTCCATAATTACGTAGAACTATTTTATCGGGGCTGGACTCGTCCATTTCGATCAGGGCGAAACGACCTACAATACATGTAATTAAATAATGAATGTCTAAAATACGGTTTCAAATTTGGGGAGGATACTGCAGTAGTACTTGTAATGGGAAAATCAGTAAATCGTAGTTAAGTGCTTCATTTGACTAGAAAATTTGTCAAAAGCGGCATATAACCCCATGTAATCAAACAAAATATAAAAAAACAATCTTCGTCGATAAGTTGCCATCCCACATAGGTTTGCGATTTGCATGTAACAAAATCGAGAAATTTACCAGATAAATGATTTTGGAATAATTTCGGAATGTTTAACAAGTTTTGGGTAAAATTAAATGGGAGGTAATCAATTATCGCTAATTTTGCTCATCATGAACAAAATTAGCTTTATTCATTACCCCCCTTTAATGAAATATGCATACAAGTTCAATCAATAGCTTCCTATTTCTTCAAGAACCAATCAGACGCTAACTGTTTCAATTACGTTGGTGAAATCGCGATTTATTCCTAGCCTTCTTTCATTTTAATTGCGATGTTTTTCAGTGAGTTTGGAGCGTTTGTGAATGGTTTGAGTGAGTATTTGGAATGAATGAATGGAGCGCTGATCGAGTAATATAGAATGGTTTTGATCGAGATGAATGTCAACTTCACTATGTTATTAACTATACCCATCGGTGTGAGACAACTGTCAGAAAGGATATGAACCGCTTCAATCGGGAACCTTCGGCGATTCTACGGAATAGACCTCGGGAATAATACGGGCGAAGCCTTGAATGTGCGTCATTTCGCACGAGGGTTCATATGACGTCAGAAACATAAACGATCCCGCCAAGGATGACGTTGCATAAAACAAAATCAACGATAGAATAAAAATGGGCATATCATAACTTGATAACAAAACGCAGTGTCTTACTGCGTTTTGTCATCAAATTATAATATGCCTGAAAGATCTCGAAAGACGATCGGAAAGAATTAACAAAATGTTATTTTCTTCAAGCGTATTAACCGAAGTATTACCAGGAGCCGAATTACCTAAAAAATGACCCAAAATTACTACACTTACGTCCGAGGTACTTTTCAAGTTACGGAAAAGTCCGAGCGAAGTTCCGAATGGAACCTCTTTAGAACATCGAACCCGGGACCTTATGGTTATAAGTAAACGAAAATTGAAACAGTAAAGGTAACAATCAGGGCTCGTGCTAATGTTTGCAAATGAGAAGTCATTGACTCCTATAAAATGAAATTCTGGGGGTCAAAACTCATTCTAAAGCGGTCGAAACAACAGAAATGGCAAATTGTGAGTAGAATTTTAAAGGTTTCAGTGTGAATTGACCCTTTCTTGTAAAAATATAAAGGGAAAAAATGATAATATAGAATTCTTAATACATGTAATACATCATTGAAAATTCGAGAAATAAAACCGAGTTTTGACCCTTAGAATTTTCTGTCAAGGGATCAAAATGACCCCCTTGGAAGAAATCTGCAAGGGTCAAAATAGGTTATTTTTTAGATTTTTGAGGGTCAACCCCCTAGTTTAAAAGTCAAACACGAGCCCTTACAATGTCATTTATTTGTGAATTTGTCAAAGATAACTATAATACCTAAGTCATATGTAAATCAAATTAAAGACTAATCCTAGAATGTGTTTCAAATCTCATATTAACTTCAGAAGTAGAGTAGATAAGAGTGCGTGTAAGGCCCATAACCGTCTTAACCCATAGTCTTTTTTTCTCGATTAACATTAAGTTGAGTGAATAATCATTTGTATCGTCTCGACACTATTTCAACTGAGTTTCCCAAACTAATAGGTTTGTGAATAACCTTGACATGTTTGAACTTAAAATCCCTAATTTACCTTTAATCTTAAGTTCTGTAACCCTTCTGGTCATTCTATGCTTACCAACATGTATTTTCCATGATTAATGCCCTGGCAGGGCGGAGCCTAAATAACGGGTCTTTGCACTTTAGGTTAAGGTTAATCAACTGTCATTTACAATTACTTACTTCTATAGATAATCGATATAAATAACACCAGACCTTAAATTGTAGGTAGTTACTCTATCTTGTTCAAGCTGAAATAACGAGACTTTGATAACCAAACGATGAATTGTGTTCACTTTCTTTGGGCAAGTAAGGGTTCAGTTATTTGGATGCATTAACGATATATGCGGACTAACTTTTGAAAGAAGAACCCAATATATTGAAGTAAACTTGCCAAATTACGACATGTCTAAGCCACGCCCTGCCAGTTGAATATGAACGCACAATACATACCTGTGGTTCCCGATGAATACGTTGCTAGAACAAAACCATATTTTCCGTCACCATTTCTGTCAAGACACGCCACAGAACGTCCAGCATACGTTCTAGCGTCAAGATTACGGTTAACAGTGTCGTTGTAGAGGTCCTCATAACGCCCGTTACGCCATTTAAATATTTTGTCGCCATATTTGGCTTTACCGGCGTACGCCTGGTTTGTATTTAGAAAGTAGATCTCTTCTTTACCATCACCGTCAATATCACAAGCTGCTACACCTGTAAAAAATAACAAATGAGCCTGTGCATGATATTTCCAACAATTTGGACTGTGTGTGATGCGAGTATTGAGCAGCATAGACATTCACATAATTTAAATAAAGAGTTACCTGATTGTCTACAGATACTTTTGAGACCGAATCTAACTACTAAGCGCATAGTGAAGACTCTGGTCAGACTGTGCGGATGCACAGGCTGGTCAGTGTCTTTGCTTTGCGCATATTTGAAATTGTTGGAAATCTAACGCACAGGCTCAAATCATATTAGAATAGAGGAGACTGAGTGAGTCGTCAAGAAATAACACAATTACTAATAGAGTGTAATTCCTAAGTGAAATTCCAGTAGACCCTTCCCCCCGTATTTTTCGAGGGATCGTCTCGATTTTCAAAACCAACGCTCCTTATGACACTACAATCATCCGGAGAACGCTTCAAGAGAATTCAATATAATTTGTGGACTTTACCATGCAAACAAGACAGAATTAACGGATGGACGCACAGACAGACAGAAAGACGGCCAGTAGTTAACCTGCCATCGCTATAGTTCTTCTGGTCTTCTGTCAGTATAGCTAAAATTCGAACTGAGAATTTTATAAAGGGTCTGCGTGATTATCAAAGTTTTAAACAATTATCAGCAAAAAGCGGTGCCATTTTTTACATCCCGAATAAAACTTATCATTATCAGCTTCTATTTTCAACTTTTTAAGGGTCGAACAAGGAGCAACTCTAAGACAAAAATTAAAATTTCTCTGCAGATCCTGGAAAAATAGTGTTTTATTTTACAACATTCTGTTAAGAAGTACACCTACATGTCATCCACAGTATTGATCTGGGTCCGATATGCCCGAGATTATGAAACTTTTTTCGTGCTCAACTGAGGATTTTCTCAAGCTTAAAATTTCAAATAAATGTATGAACATAAAAGATAAAAGCAATAAGCTGTTATTCACAACAATTTATAGATCTCACTTTTGTGTTCGTACATCAGTTTCTTTTAGCATTACAACAGAAATACGACTTTAATCTCAAGTTGAAATTTGAGAAAATGAGCATGAAAAGTGACATAACCACGAGCCCTGACTATTTCCATTTTCGCATTCAAATTTGGAAACACGCAAAGGACATTTGTGTGATTTTTTAGAGCCGATCGATCAGTCTCTTAGAATGAAATAGTGACCAAAGTCATATACCATATACATTGTCACGGCGATACTTTGGGCAAAAAAATATTAAAATTATTATTGGAAAGAGGACATCGTTTTTATAAGCAGATTCTTCCTGTCACAATTAATAACATCCTGGAATTGACAAAGTAAACGATTTTGGGATATTTTCGGATTGAAATTGAATTAGTGGGAATCGGATGAGGGAATTTTAAATAAAATATAAGCCAAAGTAACATAATATCGCTTTGTGCGTAAACGATTGATTTCAAGGCCATGTCCCCAATGTCCAATGTTATCTATTAAATAAGGTCCTCCTAAAAACAAATTATCAACCTTTTACTGAATGAAAACAAATCCAAAGTCATTCAATACCATGGTACATGTTTATATCAAGATTAATTGCGTTTTTGAATGAAAATATTATGTGATGAAATGGAAGGCGTGGGGAGGGCGAGTTTTTAGAATGAAACTAAAAGAAGTTAACATAATATCGCTACATCAGTCCTTTTGGACGGAATGAGCAATATCCTTTTTTTCTTAAGTGTTAGATTTAATCGATTTGAATGAAATGTCGATCGTTTTGAACCATTTCAAGGAGGGTTTTTTCCCAAATGATTTTTGGCGTTTTTTTCCATGGTTTGAGTGATAGGCCTACAGCTCGAAATGGATGAATGGAACACTAAGTGAACGATTAAGAATGGTTTTCATAGAGGTAAATATCAATAACACGTTGTAGATAATTGTAGTTACGATGTTTCGTCGCCCACCAATTATAGGCCTGTTTAATTACCTATTGCCTGCCCAGCAGGATCTTGCAATTCCGAGAAAGCCGTGTCTTCTACTATATTCCGGACAGTTCCTGTCTTATGATCATACACAAACACGAAGTTTGGGCCGTCAAAACCAGCAACGATGAAATCCGGTTTGCCATCATGGTTGACATCAGACACAGCTACTCCATAATTTCTCTGATTGGTTTTAATATTATTCAACCACGTTGTCTTTGCAAACATGTCACCATAAATGCATGGTGCATAGAAAAGAATGGAGAAAACCACAAGTCGCACACTGCACAAGATATCCATTTTAACACAATTGACCAGGTTTTGTTCCCCTAGCTAGCTCTTACTCAAACTTTGAATGATAGAGCTTATGTAAAGTGTGGACGTTATATAAACATCATCTGTATAAAACTATCCTCTGAGATACGTCGGTAAATTCCGTACTCTTATTTGAAATAATTGATTAAATACATTGGTTAAAAATACAATTAAAATTAGCATAACAATTAACTTTTGATTAAAAAATACTCATTTCACTACAAAGTGTGTGAAAAGAAAGAAAATATTCGGCGAATGAAATCGATCGGCCTTTTCCGCCGAATGTTTTGTTTATCTCAAAGGATAGTTACTCCCAATAAGATCAGACGACAGGCTAATTTGTTTTCTAAATACCCGAGGGCATTGCACCGAATACAACATATGGGGTAACCACGTGAAACAAATCGTAGACGTGGCAAACGATTTTATGTGCAATAAAACATTCTCCATGTTATATGCAGGTGAGAACTAAACTCTCGGATCGTCAGCCCTGCTAATTTCTACCCACCCTCGCAGCTAGGCTGGGTTACTGCCCCTAGAGTCTATCGATACCAGACTCTTCGACTAGTCTAGGCTGTTGTGTAAAAATATTGGGTCGATCGTGACACGTCGGACGAAAGTGCCAGTTTTTGTTTATAGTAAGCTACTATCATAAGATAACTTTTGCACTAGGGGTGCCCGACTTGACGTGTCTAGAAGCGACATAAGAGCGATTTCAAATTTCGGATAGATGTCTATCCGGATACTCTTCCTTTTTATTCGAAATTTATCTTCCTTAAACGCTTAAACATGACACAAAAGTGCCGTTTTTGTCTCAACTTAAATAGTCTGATGCCTCACAATAATTATATTTGTAATTTCAACAGGTGTCCGTGTGTTTGACGATCCATCTGTGTGTTCTTAAATAGCTGAACTGCATTATATATGTAATCTGACAACCGTAGTTGCGGCAGATTGCGTATAACTGGATCTTAGTCATTTCCTATTGATAATTATTACTTGATGACGAAGATAAAATTTTCTGGCATATCTGTTCACAGCCATTGCGATGTTGCCGGGTTGCGCACTAAGCTCTCTCAATCACGAGACCGGTCTCGGACGGATTCGAGGCCGGTCTCGGATTTGATCCTCCGTCGCAGTAAGAGTCGTTCTCAGAATTGTTTCTCAACAATTAACTGCTCGAGGCTTGAATAGTGGTACTGATGGCGACTTATCGCAGTTGGTAGTCCGCCTATCTCCCAATTATGGGGTCCCAAATTCGATCTTAGACGGTGCCGCATGTCCTTTCCGATTAATTTCCCATTAATGGAAGGATTTTAACATTTCTATTAGGAACGACAGCTAGAGACTAGGAAAGGATTTTGGCGAGAAAAAAGACGGAAATCAATGGTTTGTAGCTTTAAAATCCGCGATGTAACTGAAAAGCTTTTAAAACGTTTATCAATTTTCCACTCAACAAATGATGGTAATACTTATGTGAATGATATAAACACAGAAGGGTTTGGTGTTCCAGCAGTCGTGATTTGATGTTATTTAATCGGACACTGTTCATATTTCTAGTCAAAATTTTTATATTTTTGTTTAGTTATGTGATAAACAAAGGAAATATTGATAGCCATTAGCAGCTATCTTCATGAAAGTTATGTATTCGTAATACAACTGTTATACACTTTCTTTTTTTCAAAGATAGCGCATATATCGAAGAATTGCAAAAGACTTGCACTGCTGTTCAAGGGTTACAGTTTACAGCATATGAAAATGATACATATAATAATATTAATAACACTATATATTCTGATGATAACATTAAGAATACTATATGAGCAGTGCATGTGACTGCCAATGCTCAGCTGTTCGGTACAATAGAGTGTTTGAAAAATGAAATTCATAATAAACGGGCATGACAAATTCAACGATGCGTTTAGTTACAGTACCCCATTGAAAGCATAGGTTGCTCTTTAAGCACACTGAACAAATATTCAAACTAAAAAGCGAATATTTTAGTCATACCAGCTCTGCGTTCCGGAGTGAAAAATGATAAGTGAGGGCTAAAGATATGACACCCTTCATTACCAAAAAAGGGTATTTGACGCTCTTTATCGTAAACGCAGGGCCGAAATAAAACACACACAGGAACAACAACAAAATTATCGCACGACGCCAGTAACACGATGACGACTTTGAAGACGCGGTGGTTACATTCATATCGTGGGCTTCTCCGATTTATGATGATGATTTCACTTACAAGTATTATCTTTTTTTTTATATCTGTTAACTGCTTGATACGCATATTTGGAAAGAAGTTCTGTTTCGTTTTACCTTTGCAAAAAAAACAATAGGATCATACGACAGACATTCGGGAAATGCATAAATATGTTCATGTGTTGACGAGGTTAAATATAATTTATCAATTGCTATGCCAATTAAAATGCCTCGTACTTGGTGATCTTCATAAAAGCCCCAAAAAGACCACAACAGACAAAACATTTGACAAATGTTCGCAGGTAACTAATTCTCGTTCAGACAAAAGGGATTTCATCGGTTTGAATAGTCATATCAATATATTACCAGCATCATTTTAAGTCAAAAGATTGTGAGCTTATTATATACGTCGATCCGCAAAACTGTCTGGCTGTCTTTCTTTATTGTTTGACAGGAGTATTTGCCTTTATTAATGGTCAGGAGTAGATGTATGTACATATATTCTATATCTATCATGAACTAATGAACGAACGTTTTCGACTAAAGCGGTGCGTTTTCACAAAACCACGCTAGAATATACATGACTGTATCTGGCAACAGATGTCTGTTTTTTTTTTTTTTTTTTTTTTTTTTTTTTTTTTATTATTATTATTTATGCGTTATAAAACCTGTAAGAGTGTTAATTTGGGGCAACACCGATGAATACTTGTTGAGTTGCTGGAGATATCACGGTAAGAAACATTTTAAAAAATCGCCCAAAAGAACGAACATTGAGACTATTTCATGACTTAAGGTGTCCTTCTATATATCTCACTGAAACCGTAGGTCTCGGGAAGTGATATCCTTTATTTAATAGTACCATAGTAAACTTTTGTTAGCTACAGTGATGGAAAGTTGATAGCTACGCAATTTGTCGAAAAGCCAAAATAGACTAAGACAAAAACAATAACCAAATCGTCAAAAATTCATCGATAATCGATATGTAATGAACTATGCCCAGTGTTGCAACTTTATTGAGACTAAAAACACGGTCAGAATTCAAAATTAACGAATTATTTAGTCATGGGAATATTGACGACCAGTCGCATCACAGTTTCAAGCTGCGTAATACGCGATACATGTGATAAAATGTGTCAGTTTGGTAATGTGCAGATATGAATCACCGAGCAAGATTATTGAAACCATTAGTAATTTATCATATAGCAGTGGCGGATACCGTTAGGTGTTAGGGGAGTTAAACGAACATTCCTCTGTAGTTATAGTATTTCAATTTCATTGTAGAAATAAATCATTTCAGGTGAAACGAAAACGAATTCCCTTCATCATTTAAATGTTTGAACCCCCTTATAGAAATCCTTGATTCGCTGTAGATATAGGTTAAAAAAAAAAGAAGAAGAAGAAGAAGGAATTAAATTCAATCATTGACATAAGTCTCAGGGAAGCTCAGATTTATTTTCCGTCAATCGGTTACCCAATTGAATTCAAAATGTAGTCCGATGTTAAATTGTTAATGTTCAAAAGGAAGAGTATTCGGATAGCACGTTATCCGAATATTTAATTATCAATATTAAGGTCTAGAGGCTTTTGAAATCGGGCACTCCCAGTGAGAATTCAAGCTGATATTATTTTCTAAGATTCAGGCTACTTTTCTGATTCTTTGCATGCCAGGATCTCTTGCATTTCTAATGAATAAAATGTCAAAATGCCGAAAATACAAATATAATACATTTGTCTTAAATATTGAATGTAACGATAATTTTCCAAAGAATGATACTTCAAGATTTGAAATTTTATGTAAAATATATGTAAATGTCCTTTTAAGGCATAATTTAGGTCGGAGTTAGACAAAATTGAACATTTCTCGTTTAAAAGGAACAGTATTCGGATAGCACAATATCCGAATATTTAAGCAACGATTTCCAGTCTCATAGGCACTTAAATCCGGGCACCCCTAGTGCAAAATGTTGCTTATCGAACCCTCTATTAATGAACAAAAAATTACACTTTCGTCCGACTTGTCACGATTTTTTACCTAACCGACTCTACTAGACAGCGGGCTACCAGTTTAAGTCGCAGCATATCCCTTGCAAAGTTTTAATGTCAGCAAACATGTAACGTGTGACAGGGTTCCAGAAAAGATAGGGTAAAACCAATTTCTCATTGAAACCCTATGATGTGGGTACTCTTTCTAATTGCCTTGTCGAGCAAATTCCAATGAGTAGGCTACTCTCATGGGTTTTGAGCTAGGACTAGCGAAATACTCAAATTTGAAATTTAAAATACCCCCTCATTCTATAGCTCTGTGACGGATATGAAACAAACACAATTCGATGATCGACGACTTAAAGTCGCATCTACGGTTTATTCAAACTGTAATTACGCCGTTTAAGTCACTTATCCTCAAATATTTTGGCAATAAAAGAGCAGAAAATGACGTAGGTCAATATATAATACCTACTTAGTGTTTTGTATGAAAAAAAATCTAACGAAGTTGAAAGAACTTGATAATTGTCGAGGCTCGAGACAATTATCAATTCTCACAGCCGAGTTAGACATTTTTTTTGATACAATACACTAGGTCCGTATTATATTTATCTTATAACCTCTATTTGTCTTGTTTTCGTCGATGTTTCTAACAGAAATGCAAGTTTCTAAAAATAACTGCTTTATATCATAGTTATAAAAATAACTATGTGATATCCTAAAAAATTAGCATATGGGATATTATCACACGCACATTTGTACAAAAATGCGTGTGATAACATCCCATATGATAATTTTTTAGGATATCACATACATGTGTATTTAAAAAAAAATGTTGAGACTATGAGCTTCGACAACCAACCAATGCGCAATATGAGAAAACGTTGAGCCTACAGCTGCACTACTAAATGCTGGCTGACAATCGTATGATGACGCTCTCTGCCAAAGAAATACCCATACAGCGTACACGTGCGACTCAAGGGTTCATCCGTTAAATACTTACTGCATATTCAGTCATTTTGCCGTTTGCGGTCAAACCCTCAAAACTTCGTAGTTTTAGTTGCCTTTGGCGTAACTTAAGTTAACCGTTCTTGCATACCGCGAAGTTAGTTTTACAATTGCTTACTTTTCCAGGAATTTCAAAATTGTACTTATACGTGCGTATCATTTATAGACGCACACATAAAGTATTCGTTTATACACGCACGAGTAATACGTTTGTATTGAAACACATAAATACGCGCTCTATACCACATGTTACAAAACGTGATCATAGATTTAACCGCTATATGACCCTTTGAACTTGGGGTGAACCTGTCTTTACAAAAAGTATTGTAAGTTAGTAGATATGTTGCCTAGTTTCTAATCAGGATTAATTATTTTTACAGCATGTTGTTTGTCAATATACTTGTATATATTCTTATCGAATTGGTGAACAGTTAATTCAAGGATGTTCACTTCATATCAGATACTATATCGATTGGGTTTCCATAATTTGATTACGAATACTGGAGATAAAAACTTGAAATCGAATTAAAATAGTCATTTTAACTGCATCGACATCCTTTTATTACGAAACTACTGATTCAGACAGACATAACCGAGTGAGAACAACAGTAAAACCAAACTCTATTTTAATTTAGATTACCCCCGGTCCGCCGACCCCGATTTCAACATGAAGTTTGAAATTTTCGGATTCGTAGTCTAAACCGACTGAAAACGGTGTCAACTTGTGGCCGGGATTAAAATGATATGGGGTAAACATTTCAACTAGTGCAAATATTTCGTTGTACGTCGTCGTTGTGCGTAGTAGGCGTATCGGGAACAGGATCGATTTGGCTGCTTCGGCGATAAAAACCGAAAAACGCCGAAATACTAGAAATAGACCCGATCCTCGCCGATGAACTACGACGAGATACGTGACAAGCATCTAGACTGGTCCTACTGTCGACTCAGGTATGAGCCGGGCTTGTATGATAGTCGACAGTCATTCGGAACACCACACGTATCTCGTTTAAATCACTGACGTGAAACAATCGTATCCTAACATAAATAGCTTTAGATTCTTAAATAAAGGCTAAAAAAAAATCTTAATTTTTTAGAATGATTCGTCATTCTTAAAAATTAAGATTTTTCAGCCGTTATTTACTGTAACATAAATGAATCTACAGTGCTAGTTTTTCTTACACTGTTTTCGCCTAACAAAATGCACGATTTTGTCACATACCCATCCACCTGACATAAACCGAGGTCTGTTGCAGTTTACGGAAATGGCCGAGTGATGTTCCGAATGAGTCGACAGTTTAGACTAGCACCTCGAGCCACACCGACGTACTCAGATGAACTACGAATTATTGGGATATCATCCCGTTGTACTACAGTACGGAACATCGGGAATTTGACAATCATTTCAATCACAATCCGATCATTCACGGGCAATCACGTTCAATCAGCGTTCAGCGTTCAATCAGCGTTCAATCACAATTTTACAATCAGCGTTCAATCAGAATCGTTACAAAGCGTTCAATCAGAACCGTTCACTCATTCCGATCGGTTACATGATAAGAAACCGTTCAATCAGTTTTAACGAAATTATTTTCGTTTGATTAAAAATAATTCATTTTGTTGATAGAATAGATAAATAAAAATGCAAATTCACAATTTTCTCGAAATAGATAGCTCTAGCGAGTTTCGGAAACATCCAGGCAAATTAAAGGCGAGACGACGAGTACTTGCGAGTGTTCGTTTCTTATTCCAGTTCGATCCAAATACCGTTTTCGCCTCAGTGCCAGTTCGTACCTAGTCCGCCAGTAGAGAATGAAAGGATGAACAGCCGAGAGATTTTCCTTACTTTCTTTAAACAATTTCTCTCCTCAGTGGCCGGCTCCTCAGTGGCCGGCTTTACCGGGGCCAAAATGCTTTATTAAAGGCAAGAACATTGTTACCCGTATGAAATATTACTTAATGAAAGTGCTTTCAATTGACTGGTAAACCAATCCTATCCATGTTACTCTCCAATATTTCATTGATTAGGACATGCTCACCAGCCACGACATGCATCTCATTTTCATACGGCGGATTCATGGAGACTGTAATGTAGACTGGTAAACCTGTCTCATCTACGCTACCCTCCGATCTATATCGATAGATTGAGGCAGGCTCGCCAGTCAAACCGTAATGTAGGTTTTACTCTACAGTTGGGTCTTCAAAGTTAACCACAAGTTGATTAAATTTCCCGAGGAAAATGAATGATAAGACTCGCGATAGGGGCTACTTTAGATCCGCAACTGCAGTCTAGGGGGAGACTGGGTAATTGTGGGGCTGCATTTTTTATGAAAAGGTTTCGGTCAACTTGTATCGAAACTTCTTACATTTAACTATTGAGTCCTATGCCGGTGGTATGAGCACCTAATTATTGACTCTTGATATTACTGTATTTTACTAGTGAATACAGTAAGAAGAATCTGGAAATTGAAAATTGAATGACCTTAGAATGAAATTGAATGAGTGTGATGAGCAAAATTAGATTGATTTTCAAGGGAGGTAAAACAAAATCGACAATAAATTAGTGCCAATTGATTACCTCCCGTTAAAAGATCTACCAACTTTTCTGGATTTGTGTCTTTACAGACAAATCAGACCCTTTAAAAACCAACGACAGCCTTAAACTAGAAAGCCATGAATGGCTTGAGTCGCTCCACAGGCTTGAAATTCTTGTAAAAGCAAATAAATTTTTTGACTAGATTTTTAGATATTTGGGGTTCTACAGATGTTGAAAATGATTTTCAAAGTTTCAACTATATAACAGATAGGGAAAAGACCTCTGCTCTTAAAAGACATATTTTTCATCAAATCAAAATAATTTTTGGCTGCATAATAATGGGTCAACCAAAGATCATACCAAAAATGTTTGATTGATATCCATCAGTTACATTCTGAGAAAATGATTTTCATAGTTTCCGCTATTTAACATATTGAGAAATGACCCTCACCCATAATGCATATTTTTCATACAATCAAAATAATGTTTTGTAGACTGATAAAGGGTCACTCAAGGATCATTCAAGTGAAATTTGGTTGATATCCATCAGTTACATTCTGAGAAAATGATTTTCAAAGTTTCCACTATATAACATATAGAGAAATGACCTCCGCCAATAAAATGCATATTTTCCATTCGATCACAATGATTTTTTGTAGACTGATAAAGGGTCACTCAAGGATCATTCCAGTGAAATTTGGTTGATATCCATCTTTTACATTCTGAGAAAATGATTTTCAAAGTTTCCACTATATAACATATAGAGAAATGACCTCCGCCCATAAATTGCATATTTTCCATCCAATCACAATGATTTTTTGTAGACTGATAAAGGGTCACTCAAGGATCATTCCAGTGAAATTTGGTTGATATCCATCTTTTACATTCTGAGATAATGATTTTCAAAGTTTCCACTATATATCATATAGAGAAATGACCTCCGCCCATAAATTGCATATTTTCCATCCGATCACAATGATTTTTTGTAGACTGATAAAGGGTCACCCAAGAATCATTCATGTAGAATTTAATGGGTATCCATTGATTAGAATCTGAGAAAACTCACTTTTTACCATATTTGGAAATAAGCCACGCCCATTAAATCCATGTTTTTCATTGGATCAAAATTTCTTGAACAACTTTGAAAGAGGGTCACCCAAGGATCATTCCTGTGAAGTTTGGTTGAAATCCATCCAGTAGTTTCTGAGGAGAAGAATTTTAAAGAAAAGTTTACGACCGGACGCACGCACGGACGGACGCACGACGGACACAACGCCATGACAATAGCCCCAGTGGCTTTCAGCCAGTGGAGCTAAAAATCATACAATTATTTTATTGGAATGCTGATTATTTTGCACAGATTCAAAGTGTTTTTTTTTTTAAATGATTTTGGAGCATTTTAAATTGATTGGAGTGAGTGTTAGGAATGAAATATTTGAACGCTAGGCGAGTGATTTTGATTGGTTTTGATCTAGATGAATGTCAATTTCACAATGTGATTTGCCGTTACACAAGACCTTTTCTGAACCATCAGCTGGGAGAAGAAAGTCAAATTTGATGGATGCCACCATCAGAGATTGGGCCTGGGACCCAACAATTCGTGTGTTAGAAAGGGGGTTTACACTGCTTTTAACAATCTTAGAGTCTTTTCAGCTTTTCAAGCACTACCATTAGATCCCTTCCTAGCCTCTACCTGCTATCCAACATAGGTTTATGATTATTAATCCACAGGGGCTAAGCCAAGCAGTAACGCAGGGCTCTCAAACATGGGGTAGCGAGTTAGTACCCCGGCTCAGCCAACTTTCATCAGTCAATATTGATTAAATTAGAGTCAACGGCTAATGATATTTTACTTACGATAAAATGTAGCACGCTAGTGGCTCACAAGAAATGTTGAGGTTTTACTGGTGTGAGAAAGGATATGAGTTGGTGCACTGGCCAACTATAATATAACTGCACTAATTTTGAAAGTGGTATTAAACCCCATGCAAACAAAACATATCAACCCATTCGGGGGAACAACTTGTAGGAAAGGACGTTGGCTCTAGGAGCAAATGAATTGGTGTCGGATACACTACCACAGCAGTTACCCAAATACATCCGCCTATATAGTTGTGATGACAATATATTTCACATATCCTTGAGTCACATACAACACATGCTAAATATGGCCATGATTTGTATAGAGGTAGTGGGCCCTTAATAGTTCCTCCACATATCCGAACTCATGATCTTTCACAATGTTTACAGAGGTTTCATAATTAAAATCATTAGGAAACCTCAGTTAACACTGTTACAGTTCATTACTCTCAAAATGTTGTGTATCTATCACGGGTGTACTACCTTAATCCAATTCAATCTGAACCTGGAAATTCCTATTTTGACAGGAGATATAGGCAAGGATCATCCTGAACATATGTGCAGTCTGATCTTAGTATACACCATCTTTTTAACTAAGAACTGTGTTGAGACTAAATTTTCAAGACAAAATTTGTTGGATGATTTTTCTTTCAGAGACATTCAGCTCTTTGCCTTAGAGCTAGTGTAATTTAGCCTGGATTTATACTTAGCATAAGAAGGGTAATGGCCATTGGCATTGATGAGCTATTTCCCATGTGCGGATCCAGTGGGGGGATATCAGGACAAAAAAAATACATTGAAATACATTTATACAAATTTATCATCAGTGGGTGACCAAAATGCTACCTCATTTGAGGTTAAGCTTAGGGTAGTGCAAACGTAATAGTTCCGCAGCATTTCGAAACTCATAATCTTTCACAATGTTAACCGAGGTTTCCTAATGAAAATCATTAGGAAACCTCGGTTAACATTGTTAAAAGATCATTACTTCCGAGACATTGCGGATCTTTTACAGGTCCACTACCTTAAATGTTTTGCTCACCAACTGATAAATTGATTGATAGACAACTATGTTTGTGCTGCTCTCATGGAAAACAAAAGCACCACATGTGGGTGCCTATGCTTGGCTGTTGGTGAAAAAAATTGTCAAAACAGGGGCACAATTTGCAAAATATTCATCTAGATTTATACATCTTGGCAGTAGAGTTGGTTCTTTGGTTAGAGAAAATATGAGACAAGTTTCAATTCAATACCTTTAGGAATACCATAGATATCACAAAATGTCAAAGGTCATGCAAGACGACAACCAAGGCTATAGCAACTACTTCACTAAAAATTCAGGATCAGCACATGTATTTCTTGTTGTAGAAATGTTCAAAACAAAAGGATTTGAACCTTTTATTGGACCAAATATTTACAAAATGCATAATAGAGTGTAATTACATTTATTTAATTCTATAAACAAGACATACCAAACAAAAATCCCTAAAAAAATCTGTATATGAACTGTTCAATTAATACATAAACTGTTTTTAATAACTGCCTATCTGATTCTTTTTTCTCTTAAGTAGCACCTTCCTTTCCATATCAATGAGTCATTCTACCCTACTATAAAGTCAAATTGTGAATAGCAGGAAGTGAAGTATCAGAGTTTAAACTAAACTCAAACTTTTTCATTTGATTAATTTGTTACAGATAAAATTCAATTTCAGAGTGAAACAACAGTAGCTAAGTACAATTAAACTTGTTAATTTTGTCTCTTGTCCAATGATAAATTCAATCAATAGTTGAAAAAAAGCATTTGATAAAACAATAATGATCAAGCAAAGAGGTGCGTTTTATAGATTAAGATTTTGAAGATATCTTAAGATTTTTAATCGGAATATCCCGAGCAATTCAATTGAAATTCTACATAGCAGTCAGAGATATTCCGATTAAAAAATTAAAATAAATCTTAAAATTCTTCAACCTAAAAAAACACACCCCAGGTCATTTGAAATTCAATTTTAAAGATAAGTAATATGGCTTTTCTGTATTAAGAATTCTACTAAAAATGTTACCATCTTGCTCAGTCAATGCAGAGTGTATAGTCCAACATGGATCAATATTTTGCCAGATCAGTATTGGTTTGAAGGTAGTGGACCCGTAATAGTTTCACAACACTTCAAAGCAATGAATTTTAACAATGTTAACCGAGGTTTCCAAATGATTATCATTTGCAGGTGTAACTTTTACTGAGAAACTGGGGCTGAATATCGGCCCCTTCCCCTCGGCGATTTTTCCCCCAAAATGGACCTTTTCCCCTCCCAAACAAATTTCCCCACCCTAACAAGGTTTTCCCCGGATAATGTTTATGTTATAAATCGAAGATAGTGGATAATTTGCTTTTAAAATGCATTTACGGTTCCATTTTTAGTCATAAAACAGCATCATACATCTTTCATAAGGGGCAAAAATGTAAACATTTCGGAATTTCCTAGACATCATTTGGCTCCACTTTGTCGATTCTGTATCAATATTCACCAAATCCGAAACCCTCTGCCATTACAAAATACGCCAAACATTGCTCTGCCTCAGAATTTTACGTGATGCCCTTTTATTATGATTCTGCTCAGTTTTTACACAAGGAACCCTATTTAGATAGTGGACTCGTAAAAGTTCCGCAACATTTCAGGAGGCATGAACTTTAACAAGTTAAACCGAGGTTTCCTAATGATTTCATTTGGAAACTAGGTTAACATTATGAAATATTATGAGTCACAAACAGCATAGATTGACCACTTTTAGTCGAATTGTAAAATATTTGAGGTAAATTATTTGAGAGATTATAACTAGAGCTAATTCTAGCATTCACTTTGGATAAAAGAGTGTATCTCACTCAGTGTCATTGTGGTAAAGGAACTTGATTCTTGACCTGGAAGTTAGTGGTTCAAGCCCAAATGTCATCAAGGTGTTAATTGGCACTTAGTAGCCAGCCCCAGTTCACCCAGCTTTTTGTCACAATCTGAAATAAATGTATCTCATAATCTGGCACCCTAACCAATGACAGTTTTCATTCAGCACAGACACACACTTGCCAGTAATATCCGAAAGGGGGAAATAGGCAGTAGATAGATAGGGAACCAGCCAAACCGGCTCCTCGTCAAACCAGTCCCATGGTCAAACAGGCCCCAATACGGTCATACCGGCCCCCAAAAATAGTCAAACCGACCCCATATCAGACAAACCGCCTTACCGGGCCTTATTTTATTTCAAATGTTGCTTATATATATGCATTTTCCTTTAATTTTTGAACTATTGACTGTAATGCGATAGATAAATAGTGACAAATATATCGACTGATAGAAAGTGCATGTTCCTCTTTGTTTAAGCTACTGTCACATAAACACTCTGTTTGCTTTGGTGAGGCATCACTGATGACTTAATGTAGAATAGTTGATGAAATTGATGACAAATTTCTGATAAGTTGACATCTAATTCATTCTTTCGATGCAATGCCCTGTGAATGGACCGGGCTAGGTCTAATCATCTGGTTGGCTCGGGTTTCATTTTTTTACATCACAGACACAGAGTTTTATATTCTTTTCTGACCTGTTTACTTCATTTTGGAATCGGCCACTATCGTTGGCGACCCGACTAGTCAACGGCATCTAGTAGGCTTAATGACCACATGCAGTAAAGTCGACAGGTCGAAAGGTTCGAGGTCCGAAAAAGTGACATCATATTCAACTGTCGATTTCTTTGGCGATCCTAGTATTCTTAAATAAGATCAATGTCCAGTCTTAACGAAGCTTATTTTAACTCCAGCCAATTGTTTTCAAGATTAAAATCTGGAAACATGAGAATTTTGCCAAAAAGTTTTTTTTTTTTTAATTAGAGTTCAGTTGCGTGTGTAAATGGCGGCCTTTTATTCAAGGGAAATAATCTTTACAACATGATAGTAGGTAATTTGCTGTGGACCCCTGCGGATAAATTAAAAAAATATGCTTGGAAAAATATAATTTTCATATTTCGTTTAATTTCTTTCGTTATTTATGTTTTTAATTGAATGATTGAACGCAGCGTTCAATTTGATTGAACGGTCGGATTTAGCATAGAAAGCGTTCAATCCAATCAGAAGAAAAAACGTTCAGCGGGCAATCACGATCATTCATAAACGTTCAATCACCGCTCAGCGTTCAATCACGTCCCAATCGGACTGTCAAATTCCCGATGTTCCGTACTGTACATAATCCGAGAAGTGTAAAGAGGCAAATAAACTTTGCAATCATTTCATTTAATTACTTTTATTTGTTTCGTTTATACGTTGTAGTCCGTCATATGTACATAGATACATTGGGACATAAAAAGACACCTTCGATAAAAAGCCCACCAGCTTCAACCAATATGCCTGCTTGATAAAACATCCCCACCTTCGCCGATTTCCAAATTAACCGTAGTGCCTTGGTTTAGCGTAATCTCCCCGATCTTCTACGAATTTGACCGTTTTACTCCGACCATCCATAGATGTGGCGTTTTTTAAACACCGTCGGTCTATTCCCCGACCACGAAAGAACTTCGATGCGAGACAATGTACTGCGATCTGTCGCGATTTTATTCCGAAGTAATACGAGTTATGTTGTCGAATTACTACAAAAAAACAAAAAACAAAAAAAAAAAAAAAAAAAAAAAAAAAAATGACGTAGACCGTCACTTCCTATTTATTACTACGATGTTCAACGAAAAATAGAGATTTATTGCGACAATGGCGATGGATGCCGATCGAATACAAGTTCAATTTTTTCCAAGTTATGTCCCGATTTCGGACGCTGAGTATCTAATTCTTTTTTTAAGTATTAAATAAATAGAACCAACAACCAAAGTCCTGCTATCATAATGATCTTTGAGTGATGAATTACCAAGCCAACAACAACAAATAACCCAATTATAATTGCAGTCGGAAATTTATAATAAAGGAAAGGTTGTCACTGTACCTAATGGTTGAACTAAGATTCTCGATGAAGGAGGCATATTTGTTGAAGCTGTAGACCTTTCTAAGGTAGGCGCCTTTCGGGTCCCGGGGTGACATTGTATGTAACTGACAGCCTCATAATCTAAGGATCAAAATGAAATTATAGCAAAGTTGATATTCATGAGACACTTTTCATTCCTCGCGAGGGAATATGGGCGAGTTTTTTTCTAGAAAGATTACTATATATACTAGCATTTCTACTGCTGTAGAGAGAGTGCGCATTATAATAATTGCGTTAACCTTTATCCGACAAATAAATAGACCAAACAAGAGGACCATGATGGTCCTATATCGCTCACCTGAGTAAGTCAACTCATAACTTGTCAACCATGTTATAAATACCAGTGATTGTCTGATGTACATTTAGGGTGGATTTAAAAGAAAACTTTAATTTCCTCCTACTGCAATTTGATTTTCTTTTTAATTGCATACAAAGTTATTAATGGAATTGAATTCTTTTAACAAGTTTAGTAGACCTAAAACTTTAAGAATATCCCTGCCAAGTTTAAGATATGCACAATAGTATAGGCAAAGATTACTCTTCTCTGAGATTTTTGGCAATATTTTGACATTTCCAATACCATGGAAACCAGAGATTTTGATTGAATAAAATTATTTTTACAATTATGGTAGAGCTTCAACCAAAGAACATCCCTACCAAGTTTCAGCTTAATCAGCTAAGCAGTTTAGGCAAAGAAGAAGTTTTTCTAAAATTTCCAGCAATTTTCGGCCATTTTTCAGCCTTTCTGTTACCATGCAATCCAGAGTTTTTGACGAAATTAAATTCTTTCAACAACTCTTTAAGAACTTCACCCAAGGAACATCCCTGCCAAGTTTCAGCTTGATTGGCCGATTGGTTTAGAAGGAGAAGAATTTTTTCTAAGAATTTTGGCCATTTTCGGCCATTTTTCAACCTTTCTGTTACCATGGAAACCAGAGTTTTTGATGAAATTAAATTCTTTTAACATCTTTTGAAGAGCATCACCCAAGGAACATCTCTGCCAAGTTTCAGCTTGATTGGTCCAGTGGTTAAGGAGGAGAAGAATTTTATCTAAGATTTTCAGCAATTTTCGGCCTTTTTTCAACCTTTCTGTCACCATGGAAACCAGAGTTTTTGATGAAATTAAATTCTTTTAACAAATTTTAAAGAGCTTCACCCAAGGAACATCTCTGCCAAGTTTCAGCTTGATTGGCCCAGTGGTTTAGGTGTAGAAGATTTTTTTCTAAAATTTTCAGCAATTTTCAGCCTATCTGTTACCATGGCAGCCAGAGTTATTTATAGAATTAAATTCTTTTAACAACTTTTGAAGAGCTTCACCCAAGGGACATCCCTGCCAAGTTTCAGCTTGATTGGCGCAGTTGTTTCCGAGGAGAAGATGTTTAAAGAAATTGTTGACGGACGGACAGACGGACAGACGGAAGGACGATGGACGGACGACGGACGGTGAGTGATCACAATAGCTCACCTTGAGCACTTTGTGCTCACGTGAGCTAAAAACCATAGGCGTAATTAGGAATTTGAAATTCATAAGCACTCAGAAGGCTACCAACATAGAATGTATAGGATAAAAGTAATATGGGGACTGTGGCAAAAGATGAATGTCCTCCGCCCGCTCCCCGTTTCTATGATTTGAACGTTGGTGAATAACCAAGACATCGTAACTACAGCTTAAATAAGCTGTAGTTTCGATGTTATGATCATTCATCAGCGACATTTTTCAAAAGGGGGTGTATTTCTATAACGCTCTTGCATAATTTACGTAATGGTAGTTACGCCCTTGCAAACAACTAGAAGATCAAGAAAGAAGGACAATAAATAATTTCAAGTGCATGAGATTTTTGTGACGCATTTGGTGCACTTTGATCAGGATGCGAACGTTGAGAAATTAAAACCTGCTGACGTGTAAAGCGGGGTATAATTTTTAAATGATCAGAATCGTTTTACCATCCTGAATGCAGGACTGAATTAGAATGAATCAATGCCACTTTCTACGTTGCTTCTCATGTATATCGTCTCATTTACATTTCTGACGGCAAAGTGTTGATTTTAGAGCTTCGCTTCTGCTTAAGTGATGAGAACAGCTGTCCGATAACATTGTTCAATTAAGAAATAACGAATTTAAATATGTTCCAAGTCCTACGTTCAGAGTAAAAACGTTCGCGAAAAGTTTGGCGAGTTTTACCCCGGTGTGCCTACGTGCAAAGCAGGGCACAATGTCCAAATGTTCGCAAATGGTTGCATATCCCGAGCGCACTGCAAATTATCGTATGGAATTTAACGGTTTCTTTCAATTCCCTGCCTAGAGTTATCCGATGATCGAAGTTTTGGGCGGCGATGTTTTTACATGTCCTTGAGCCTGTACTGTCCTCATGTTGTCAATGACTCCCAGTTTCGAAGCCTTGGGCGGCGATGCTATTACATGTACTTGAGCCTGCACTGTCCTCATGTTGTCCATAAGGCCATTTATCTTAACACCGTGTATGTATCTTTTATCACAAGACACATATATTTGATACTGTCTTGACACGCTCTAAAACCTAACAAGAGCACGGTCCACATCTCGGATCAACACCACAGTCCGAGCACCTGCACAGATCTTGTACACCACGTGATCCCATTCTGTATGGTAAGCTCCGCCCATTATCCCACCTGACCATGACCCAATGCGGATCTCCTTGGTTGGCGTAGTTACTAAGATAGGAACCTGGCGTAGGCCGGACCACTGTCCCGGGTAAACCGCCGTTCTGGAAAAAGATTAACACTTGTTTAACCTAACAGCGTATTTTAAGCTTATGAAAAAGAAAAATGCTCAATATACGAGGTATTGTTATTGACCTTGCTTTCTTTGGGAATTTGCGCTAATCTAAATATATTAAAGTTTATTATTTAAACATTATTTTACACATGATTGGTGACATGGTTTTTTTTTTTTTTGTAAATCAGTTACTATTATTTTTTTAAACGAGAGGACCAAGATGGTCCTAGACCGCTCACCTGAATCTCTATGACCCCTGGTACATCACATCAATTAAATAGGCAGATGTCATAAAGGATATAATTTCTACACAAAAAACATTTGTTTCATGAAGTTTGGGCCAAAATTGTGGCTTTTAGAGTTAAAACGAGAAAATTATCATTAAGACCCCATCTCCCGTGATATTGCATGGGTCTTTCCCAATTTCAATAGGGTTCATCCTTGTGACCTAGCCAACATTCTGACCAAGTTTCATGAAGATTAGGCCATATTTGTGGCCTCTATAGTGTAAACAAGAAAATTGTCTTTAAGGCCCCTTTTCCCGTGATATGGCATGGATCCTTCCTATTTTCAATAGGGTTCATCCTTGTGACTTGGCTAACAATCTGACAAGAATTTATGATGAATGGGCCATATTAGTGGCTTCTAGAGCATTAACAAGAAAATTGTCATTAAGGCCCCTTTTCCAATGATATGGCATAAATCCTTCCCATTTTCAATAGGGTTCATCCTTGTGACTTTGCAAACATTCTGACCAAGTTTCATGAAGATTGGACCATATTTGTGGCCTCTGGAGTGTAAACAATATTGCATGGATCTTTCCCAATTTCAATAGGGTTCATCCTTGTGACCTAGCCAACATTCTGACCAAGTTTCATGAAGATTGGGCCATATTTGTGGCCTCTATAGTGTAAACAAGAAAATTGTCTTTAAGGCCCTTTTTCCCGTAGAATGGCATTGATCCCTTCCATTTTCAATAGGGTTCATCCCTGTGACCTGACCAACATCCTGACCAAGTTTCATGAAGATTTGATCATATTTGTGGCCTCTAGAGTGTAAACACTTAAATTGTTGACGGAGGACGACGGACGACGCATGACGGACGACGCACGACGGACATTCAACGATCACAAAAGCTCACATTGAGCACGATGTGCTCAGGTGAGCTAAAAATCTGCTTGTATTTCTATTTCAGCCCTTCTATAAGATTAAAAACAATATTATTTGGCGAAGACAAAGCCACAGATCAACTGACAAAAACTGCACATTCGACAAGTACCTTTTATTCCTCTACTGGTAGTCTAAACAAACTGCTGTCTAGATACTAGACCCTTTTAAAAGCCCTCCGTTAAAGATAACAAAACTTGGCAAACTGTTTGCAAATTATACCCCCTTAGTACGGGCAATTTACGTTCTAAGCCTGGGCATAATTTGCTAACACTTCGCCACGTTTTGTCATCCTGAACGCAGAGCAGGGTAGCTCCTTTTTTTCTCTATTCCAGATTGTCTCTTTTTTCGAAACAGGTAGCATTATCCAAGGATCTGTTTTACTAAACATCTAACGATTAATTTTTGCAAAAGACAAAAATTAAAGTTGCTTCTACAGTAGTTACTAAATATGGAATTCTGCAATGCACAATCTCATTGGAATCGTCTTCTAAAGACGATTTCAATGATATATTGTAAGGCACATTTGAACATTGAATGAACACACAAAGTGCGATTTGTGATTTTGACTTACAAGATTTTTTTCGTAAGATGTCTAATAAAACGGACCACTGAACCATACCTCGTTTCCCCAGCGCCAACCAGGGCCTCTGGTAACTCGATCGTCTTCGCACAGCACTGGAAGATTGCCATCTGCAAACATTAGTAAACAAGGACGTACCTACCATTACTCATATTACGCAAGTGTGTAATAGGAATAAATCATCTTTCGCAAAATGTCGTCGATGAATTATCATAACATAGAAACTACAGCTTATTAAAGCTGTAGCTACGATGTTTTGATTATCCACCAACGCTCAAATCATGGAAAAGGGGAGCGGACGGAGGACAATCATCTTTTGTCACAGTCCACCTATCGCTTTTATCCTATATAAATTTTATGTTGGTCGCCTTCTGAGTGCGTATAAATCCCCAAATCCTAGTTACGCCTATGTATGGAATTATAATTGAATCATTAATGTGGAACGGTCTGGTAACATGCCCTGCGTTCAGGATGACGAAATGGTGCAAACTGTTGGCACGTGAAAAGCGGGGTTTACTTGGCAAATAGTTTGCACTGTTTTGTCATCCTGAATGTAATTTGTCATGAACATTGTAATATTGTTTTAACAATTAACTTTTTGTACTGTATTGTATTGTATTGTTTTAATTGCCGGTGGTTGTCGGTTGACATATCTACCGAAACCGACCCCCCTTTCCAAATAGTAATTTTATAGAGTTCCCATAATTTTGGTCCTATTTTGCACATTGTATTACAATATTGAAATACGTTTACCCAGAATAAGCACGATATAATAGACGAGGATAATTTTGAATATGATATGTTTAATCTACGTAATTCAAATACTGGTCCAACTGTCATCTATCAAAACAAGAGGACCAAGATGGCCCTAGTTCGCTCACCCGAGTCTCTTTGACCTATGGAACATCACATCAATCATATAGTAGATGTAATTTGGGAGATAATTTCTACACAAAACCAAGTTTCATGCAGATTGGGCCACATTTGTGGCCTCTAGATTTATAACAAGAAGTTTATCATTTAGACCCCTTTTCCTGCAATATGGCACGGATCTTCACATTTTCAATAGGGTTCATCCTTGACCTGACCAATATTCTTACCAAGTTTAATGAAGATTGGGCCTTATATGCGGCCTCTAGAGTGTGAACAATAAAAATTGACATTAGGGCCCCATTCCCGTGATATGGCATGGATCTTTCCCATTTTCAATAGAGTACATCCTTGTGACCTGACCAACATTATGACCAAGTTTAATGAAAATTGGACAATGTTTGTAGTTTCTAGAGTGTTAACAAAAAATGTCATTAATGCCCCTTTTCCTGTGATATGACACTGATCCTTCCAATTTTTAATGGAATTCATCCTTGTAACCTGGCAAACATTCTGACCAAGTTTCACGAAGATTGGACATTATTTGTTGACACTAGGGCGTAAAAAAGAAAATTGTCATTAAGGCCCATTTTCCCGTGATATGGCATGGATCCTTCCAATGTTCAATAGGGTACATCCATGGGACCTGACAAGCATTCTGACCAAGTTTCATGAAGATAGGAAATATTTGGGGCCCCTAGAGTGTTAACGAAAAATGTCATTAAGGCCCCTTTTCCTGTGATATTGCACTGATCCTCCCCAAAATTCAGTAGGGTTCTTCCTCGGGACCTGACAAATATTCTGACCAAGTTTCATGAAGATTGGACAATATTTATGGGCTCTAGAGCGTAAACTGTCATTAAGGTCCCTTTTCCTGTGATATTGCACTGATCCTCCCCATTTTCAAAAGGGTACATCCTTGGGACCTGACAATCATTCTGACCAAGTTTAATGAACATTGGACAATATTTGTTGCCTCTAGAGTGTTAACACAAAAATATCATTAAGGCCCCTTTTCCTATGATATTGCACCGATCCTTCCCATTTTCAATAGGGTTCTTCCTTGAAATCTGACAAAGACTCTGACCAAGTTTCATGAAGATTGGACACTATTTGTGGACTCTAGAGTATAAACACTTAAATTGTTGACGCATGACGACGAACGACAGACGACGGACATCCAATGATCACAAAAGCTCACCTTTAGTACGATGTGCTCAGGTGAGCTAAAAGGCTATTCTGATAGCTGATAGCTATGTAATTCCACGCGTATTTTAATCCATTTTATCTTATAACTATACCAATATCTGTATGATAACATCCCATATAATATTTTTTATGATAGGCCTATCACATAGTTATTTTTAGAACAAAGTTTTAATGCGGTTATTTTTAAAAACTTGCATTTTAGTAAGAATCATCGTCGAAAACAAAACAAATGGAGGTTATAAGATAAATATGATACGTACTAAGTGTATTGTATGAAAAAATATCTAACTCGGTTGTTAGAATTGATAATTGTCTCGGCAGAGCCTCGACAATTTTCAATTCTCCCAACATCATTAGATATTTTTTTCCATATAATACACTAGGTAGTATTATATATTTACATTTTCGATGGTGATACAATCTGAATCATTTACAAGATGTCCGTTGTATTCAAACTACTTGCACGCACTTCATTCTGAATTTAAAATAAAGTTTATAATTGTATACAAAAGGGTTGGATTTTAAAAGCAATTGATATAGTGATATTTGAGCCTGTGTGTGAGATTTCCAACAATTTTAAACGTGCGCAAAGCAAAGACTATGACCAGCCTGTGTACCCGCACAGTCTGACTAGAGTCTTCACTATGCACTTAGTGGAAAGATAAGGTCTCAAAGTACACGCACATAATCAGGTAACTTTATATTTATAGTATGTGTCTGTCTATGGTGCACAATGTTTGCACCTCACCAACATTTCAAATTGTTGGAAATGTCACACACAGGCACATTTGTTCTTAGTTGTTCCAAATACTTCTGTATAGTGAAATTATGCTACTTTTTCACTATCATCGCTTTTCCTTTTTACTTACATCTCTGTGCTTTCCATTTTCCGGTCTGAAAAAAACAAAGACAAGGCAAATTATGTATTGTCGTAAGCCTAATATATCATAATAAAGAATTAGACAAGAGGACCATGATGGTCCTAGATCGCTCACTAGAGTCTCTATGACCCCTGGGACATCACATCATTTAAATAGGCAGATGTCATAAAGGAGATAATTTCTACACCAAACCAAGTGTCAAGAAGTTCCGGCCAAAATTGTGCCCTCTTGAGTTATAACAAGAAAATTATCATTAAGGCCAACTTTCCTGTCATATGGCATGGATCCTTTCCATTTTCAAAAGGGTTAATCTTTATGACTTGACCAACATACTGACCAAGTTTCATGAGGATTGGGCAATTTTTGAGCCTTTAAAGCGTTAACAAGATAACTGTCATGAAGGCCCCTTTCCCCCTGATATAACATGGATCCTTCTCATTTTTGAAAGGGGTTCATCCTTGTGATTTGGCCAACATTCTAACCAAGTTTCATGAGAATTGGGCCATTTCTGTAACCTCTAGAGTGTAAACAAGATAAATGTCATGAAGGCCCCTTTTCCTGTAATATGGCATGGATCCTTCCCATTTTCAATAGGGTTCATCCTTGTGCCCTGGCCAACATTCTGTCAAAGTTTTTTGAAGATCGGACCATATTTGTGGCCCCTAGATTGTAAACAAGATAAATGTCATTAAGGCCCCTTTTCCTGTGATATGGCATGGATCCTTCCCATTTTCAATAGGGTTCATCCTTGTGCCCTGGCCAACATTCTGACCAAGTTTCATGAAGATTGGGCCATATTTGTGGCCTCTAGAATGAAAACAAGAAAATTGTCAGTAAGGCCCCTTTTCCTGTGATATGGCATAGATCCTTCCCATTTTCAATAGGGTTCATCCTTGTGACCTGGCCAACATTCAGACCAAGTTTCATGAAGATTGGGCCATATTTGTGGCCTCTAGAGTGTGAACACAAAGATTGTTGACGCCGGACGACAGACGACGCACGACGGACGTTCAATGATCACAAAAGCTTACCTTGAGCACGATGTGCTCAGGTGAGCTAAAAAGTCATAGTTTTTGAGTATCAGAGCAAATAAGGTTTCCATTAGCGTGACAGTGTATCGATGTTGGACCCAGGTTTTGATATGTTACCAGAGAACTATTTTTCGTGATTAATATGTAGATCTATCATGTTTTTTTAAAATTTTAATAAATTTGTGAATTTTTTTTTTTGCATTATACAAAAAAGAAAAAAAACCGACTGCCTATAGAATGATTAGCTCTTTTTTAAAGTATTTTATTTAGCACTCCTTGTATTAAACAAAAATTGAATTTCTGATATTTTACTTATCACTTACCGGACAGGAATGGGGAGCAAGTGTCGTCGAAACAGGAACTTCATCCTAAAGTACAAAACACACAAACAAACTTATATGTATTGTTTACTCGTGAAAAGAAAAACGAAGTCGTTTTGTAAACTATGCATATCAAGGTACAAGTAAACAGAAAACAGCTCACAAATAAGACTAAGTTAAAACTTTTAGTACTTTAGTTCAATATGTTCTGACAAAAGTGTCTCTTCCTGAATCTTTAAGCAAAAATCTCTACGGCATGATATTCATATGTTTGAATGTTATTCGAAAAAGAAACTTTCATTATTAACAAGATATTCTAAATTCATTATCTTCGCCTTTGCCCAGACCTTTCTCATGTTATATATAGAGGATATTGAATTTGTGGTAATTAAGTACTGAATGTATTCAAACAGTCATCTATAAACAGACAAAAACGAGGGTGCGCCGAGTTTTTATTTGTTATCGATGACGAGTTTAATAGATTCGGTATTTTATGAGCCTAAATTTGATATTCTATAATTAATATGATCTGAATTTTTGCGATAAATCAAGAAATTTTGGATCCGTTTGCGAAATTACGTCAGCAAATAATTTATGACGACATTTTCACAACGAAAATATAACGTTGCAATACGTTCTTAGCTCATTTGCATATTTATTCCACTAGTGTTATAACAACCGTGTTTTTGCAAAAATATTCAATGAAGTTTTTTTCACTTCCGCGACGTAGGTCATGTTATAATCACGATTACTTACAACATTCGGATGACTAATGATATGGACCGAGTTCATATCTGCGTTTGTCAGGACTTGTCTGTACGTTTGACCATTGGGCCACTGGACAATCAGCTCTCTCGGCATATCTCTTCCCAGACCGATATGAGCATAGGGCTCCATTTGACATAGATAGCCTGATCCGCCATCTATCACGTGTAAATGAGTCATTCCGCTAGATGTCACCACCTTCACTGAGGCGCCTCTAGCAGGTGCTCCTTGCCTCGTTTTCGGGTGTACTCTGATCCAGTTGTTACTTGATCCTGTTGAAACTTTAAACATAGAAAGGCTTTGACTATTTCCTTCCCCATGGGACACGAGCAGTTCTAACTGACCATCTCCGTCGAAGTCTGTAACTGCGGCGCCCGTGCCGTACCCCTCTGGTTCCACAGCTTCTCCGACGTCAAGGTTACGTATAATGACGTCATCACTACTCGGAATTATCGTGAAAAGTTTGTTTGGTTGCAAATGTCCAGGATGGTGAATATTGTTGTGGAATATTTCTAGATTTCCATCATTATCAAAATCCGCCGCAATTACCGTCCTTATGTGCTCTGGTGCGTTGTAGTTTGAATTAAGTGTCCCCCTATCAGCGAACGTAACGTTATTTCCATTTCTACGTTGTATGAATAGCCTATGAGGACCGTTCCAGTTTCCATATGCAATATCAACAAAACCGTCTTTATTGAAATCTGCTAGTGCCACACCCCGGACCGTGTTCCGAGCATCTTGAACTCCTACAACGCCCGCGACGTCTAAGAACGTACCATCTCCGTTACTCTTAAACAAGAAGTTCTCTCCAGGGTTTCTATAGAAACTGTTACCCTCGTTACCAAAGAATATATCCGATCGCCCGTTATCACTCAGGATTGGACCAACAGCGATACCCCTTCCCCCTGGAAATAAATGTTAGTAATTAACATACCTTTGAACAATCATATCCATTTCTGAAGCCTAATATTTCCAATCCTTCATAGAAATGTCTAGGAAAAACATTCAGCCAAAGAAAAAATATAAGAAATTGTTCTTTGAAAAAACAACTTCTTTAAATAATTAAGATAATTTTGAACAATTAAATTTAAATTCGTTTGCCTTTTGCAAGATTGATCTACCCTCGGTGGGCGACCAACACTTCGTAACTTCAGCTTTTTCAAGCTGTTGTTACGAAGTTTGGATCCCAAGCAACATCATGCTAATGTGAATGAGCTCCAGCTTTCTTTGCACTTTCAATTTTTGTTAACTAGATGCTGATTCTTTTTCTTTAGTACAAATTCTAACATTTACCCGTTTTGCGCGCGATTCCTGCTTGAGGTCCAACATCACGAAGAACAATTCTTCCTTGGTCAATATTATTTTGTGGGTGAGTTTTGTCCATTTCGATAAGAGCAAAACGACCTGAAATGACATAGAGATTATTTGACATATACGTAAAATTGGACATATACGAAAAATGTAAATATGTCTCAACCAGCCCCGGTCTCCCTGTTAGATAGCGAAAACTTTTTCAGTTTAAGATCGACTAATCTCTAAATGAGTGAACAGCCAAAAATTTATTTTCAGACATGGCTTCAAATATACTTTCATTGTTAGTGAAAAAAATCCCACGTCGCTTTTACACCAAAAATAAATACAGAATAATATGTAAGTATCTTTAAGTATCAATTTTAACTAGACGAGGAGAATTTATTATATATATAGTTTAAATTAAGTTAATAAAAGTATTGACATAGTTCAAAATAATTCATTTCACAATAAACAAGGTCCGTGAATTTAAAACAATTTAAGGGTAAATAAATTTTAAAAAGTATATTTGATAAATTAAAGACAAACTAATTATGATTTAGTAAAAATAAATTAGTAAGAATTTCTTATATTATTAAAACGATGTTTATACATCTATTACAAGGATGGCACAAAAAAGATGTGTGTCCGGGACAATTTTTCCATAGTGATTATTTATCAACGTTATGCCATATTCGGTACTTAAAGGGTTTCGTTGAGATGACGTCTGATGTGATGAAATGAACGATAGCAGGATTTCATGTTTTGATTATTCCACAGGTTTTGCGATGAATGAAAAGCAATTCCTTACCCAAAAAATAGATAAATGGATTTTTTTTTTTTCAAAAAAAAAAAAAAAAAAAAAAAGAAAATAGATAAAAAACTGTCTGTTTACCCTTAGACCAATTGAGTATATTCAAGGCCTTACCATCATTTCCTGAAGAATATGTAGCCAGTATAAAAGCATATTCTCCCGTCCCATATCTGTCAACACATGCTACCGATCGTCCGGCGAAATTTTTAGCAGGGTTGTTACGATTCACTTCATCGTCGAACAAATCTTCGTAACGCCCGTTACGCCATTTAAATATCTTGTCACCATATGAAGCTCGTCCAGCGTATGCCTGGTTTGTATTAAGGAAGTAGATTTCCTCTTTACCATCTCCGTCAATGTCACAAGCTGCTACCCCTATAAAAACAAATGAGCTGTGCGTGACATTTCCTACAGATTGAAATGTTTTGATGTTTATACACTTAGCAGCATAGACAGCCACAATATGAAGTTACCTGATGGTCTACGTATACTTTGAGAACTTATATATCTACTTAACGCAAAGTAAAGTTTCTGGCTATCAAAAGTATTTGCTTTGCGCATGTTTAAGATGTTGGAAATCTCGCACACAGACTAAAATCATATGTTCTGAGCGAGAACAACAAATTCGTCTTGATGTATAGGATTAACCCATGATTCAATAACTTATACCATTCTCTCGTGACCTGAATTATACACTTCCCGCAGTCTCTCCCACAACACCCAACGGAGGTCTACCAGTTTATCTAATTTGTCTCCCTCATACAACGGGAAAACACAATAGGCGAATCACCGCCTTGCCGTAGTTATGGTTGCGCCGAATATGTGCAGTCTGACGATAATTTATGTTTTTAAAATGAACCTTTTATAATCTACGTAAAGCTACGAAAAACTTAATTGAAACTAATTAGCTACTACTTCTTTAAAAAGCTATTAACCTGGATTGTCCACAAGTAATAACATTGGTGGACGTAAAAACGTACACCAAAAATACACTACTCTTTGTTTCAAATTTTCCAGAATTAAGGTCATAGATAAAGACTGATTGTAGAACGCCACTTAACCATAATAAAGGCAAATTACTACTCTTATCTCATTATTAAACACTCATTTAGTAATTGTTTGAATGAAAATAATTTTTGAGAAACTTAATACATCCTTTCAGATGAGTATCTATAAAATGCAGTTTGAACGAAGGATCGAATATAAAACTCTAAAAACTTAATTAGCAAAAAAGTGTAAGTCACTTAAACTACAATAAGAATGATATGTAGAGATATATAATAATATTAGCTACAATATTTATATTTACCAATTGCTTTTCCCCTTACGTCTTTCAGTGCCCTGTATGGTTCATCCTCCACAATATTTCGAACTGTCCCGGTAGATTGATCATACACAAACACAAAGTTCGAGCCGTCATACCCCGCCACAATGAAGTCCGGTCTGCCGTCATGATTAACATCCGAGACCGCTACCCCGTAATTCCGCTGGTTAGTTGCTATATTATCCAACCAGTTCTGTTTTACAAATATACCATTAGTATACGATAGAATAACTAACAAACTCGTAACAACGGAAGACACTCCCATGATGCTTGTTCTTTCGAAGCTACTCTGCGAATAATATCTACTACAAGATGCAGTGTGTTATTTAACAAGAAAGCGGTTTGCTGATAAGCCATGCTTATATAAATACGACCCTGGGAGTTATATAAACGTCGGATTATAAACTATCCTTTGTGGAAAGATTGGTTCAAGATAATCAAGACAATTTCTGCCAAGCGTTTGGGATAAAACGGTCTGGTAATGATAGTCCGCTTTGCCTGTGTATGTGCGTGCAAAGCGGGTTAACGTTTGAAAACTTTTGTAATTGATTTTGCATCCTGAACACATTGTACGATTAATAGAGGTTAGTACACAATTTTGAAAGGCGCTATCTGGTTGATCTACGCTTGACCAAATCTCTTCTTCATTTTTGTAGTGTTCCTTTTCGCGTGACGGGCACAATTATTTATCTGTCTTACCAAGGTTCTACAAACCGAACATTTAAGGATAATCCAAAAACAACAAAAAATAACCGCTAATTCAATGTACGTTGAAAAGAAACTTAAAATTTTGTAGAAAATTTGAGAAAAAGAGAGAAAAAAATGAAGTAAAAAAATACTAATATTTCCTCAATGTTTTCTCGTTTTATTTCATGTACCTGAAGTCCAAAGAAAATTAGGTTCTTGGAAAATGGTTACTAAGATCTTTTTTGGGAATAAAATATATTTTTTGTTCCATGAATAATGTATGCTCATTCAACAATCCTCACTCCAAAGGGTAGATCGACTGATTTACCTGGAATCTATGTAGGTTTGTTTATCTCCGGGGATAGATTATACGAGATTCACGAAATGTACCTGTGCGCCTGACTCATGCGGTAATGCACGTGCATAATAAGTGCTTACTCGTACCCTGTTACTCGGGCAATAAATTCGAATCACATATAGATCCGGGCTCGAGGTTTTAAAACTTTTTTCATTCTAAACTCAAAAATTTTCTAAATTTTCATCTTTAGATTAAAGTCCTTATTCTGCTGTAAAACTAATATAAATGTATGTGCATAAAGAAAATATTAATTAGTTGTTGTAAAGAACGACTTATTGATATTTTCTTTTATGTTCATAAGTTTGTTTGAACTCTAAATTTAAGAAAATTATAAGTTGAGCATTTAAAAAGTTTTAAGCTTGGGTCCAGATACAATCCACAAGAGTTGGGAAAAAATATCAAATAACATAGTGGGTAATTCAAAGAAAAACGTCAAAATGCAGTGTAATAAAAACTCGCTAGTGCTTAAGGTCAGTTTTAATGTTTGAACATGCGGAAAAATAAAACGTATAACTGTGGACCTACTTTGGCATGTCAAATGTAACTAAATATCCGTGACAATAGACCTATTGGTACAGTAAATGTTGGTAAATAGGGATTTTGTCGGGCTCGAAAGGGGTTTGCCAATATATGACGTCACGACGTTAACTGAACATGCTTCAAACCTATTTTATTGCGTATGAATTAATGCTCGTATTTCAAAGATAAATCTCAGCGATTATGATGAAGTTCTGTGAAGGTTGACAACTATGTACACCATGGTTACGCTGGCATTCAGTTCCAGTATTTAGTATTGATAGTAGCAAAAGTATATGTTACACATAACGAATATCCCATCAACGTGCATTGAGTTAGGTTTCTTTATCTGAAACACTGGTTAATCAGACAATGAGAGGATATGTTATAAAATCATTTTCTACTTTTTCTGAAATGTTTTAATTTAACAGACAGTAACCAGTCTAGACTATGGTATGTGTCCAGAGTTACCTTTAAACCGCAACCTTTAACAAACCAATTAAAGCCAAAACAGCAATCAGGTGAGAATTCATTTTAAAACCAAAAATCTTTAAAAAGATAACATGAAATCGTCGACATGTAATCTTCAATTTCCATCAATCTTGAGCATGTTGACGTGTTGTGTCTCAATGTAATCTCTTCCTAAATGCTCCTTGATGAAAACACGGAAGTACATAGTTAAGGCAGAGGACCCGTACATTTTTCGCAATATTTCGGGGCACGCGATCTTTCACAATAATGAAATCATTAGGAAATCTCGATTAACACTGTTAAAGTTCATGACCTACGAACTGATGAGGAACTATTGTGGTTCCACTTCCTTAATCTACAGAATAATGATACTGCAAGGAGAATTGAATATTTCATGATTAAGATATTTCAGTGTTTATGCCACAACCCCGTACTGCCGTACTTAGTACTATAGTCACATAGTCAAGGCAATTAAAATTAGTATACTCTACATTTTAGAGACTAACTCTCGCCGAGTTCCAGTTCTCGCCAACCAACGCAGTTCACAGTACAGACGCAAAGGAAACCCTTCTAAACTACAAGTTATGTAGACACCAACTTCTTCCATTCAGAAAATAATTTGTTTGAAATGAGTATTGTGTCTTTACTGTGAAAATGGTCAGTTGGCGAAAACCGGTACGCGGCGAAAATTGGTCTCCAACCAGTATAGTTGCTTTTCCGGGTTTCTAAGTTGAGACTGTATCCCGCTTGTAAATGGAAGCTGAACAAGGTGTATGATGACATTACATTTACTACTAAGTAGATCAACTGTAAATGCAACATATCTTTTGTGTTCGGAACAACCACACGGTGTTCGCCATGCGGGTTCTATGGTTGTGTACAAGGACAGCATTTCATCATTTTTTTCAAACTTGTCTGCCTCATTGGTCGATTGGTTAACAGCGTGCTAGACTCGTTATTAGATGGGTTGCGAGTTCGAGCCATACCAGATGCAGGCAATGTATTTAGACAGGATACTTTACAGACAAAGGTCCAAGTCCATCCTTAGCATTTGATCCTTTGCCTTTCAATCTAGTGTGCATATAAAGATTTATAATGTGACATGCGTGGCGGGAGTGAAATAACCCCGTTGAATATTTTTTTATTTTACACGGGTGTTATTACACTAGTGGGATAACTTAAAAAGCAAATGACGGCATAATGCATTTGCTGACGACTTTACATAAACGGCGTTTTATATTACGTGGAATAACTTTTATCGATAAATATCTAAAATTTTCTCGATTTATCGCAAGAGATCGGGTCATATTATAAATAGAATATCAAACTTGTGCTATTAGAATACCAAGCTTATTAAACTCGTCATCTAAAACAGAAAGGAAACTCGATAAAACCGCGTTTTTATCTTTTAGTAGATGACTCGTTTAATAAATTGAGTATTTAATGACTACTCATTCAACATCCTCTATTTTCCATGCGTTCAGAGTGAAAACGTTTGCGAAAAGGGTTTTGCAATAAAGGAAGTAAACAAGCAAGGATGGGTATTATTTTGAAAAGCTCGAATCGTTTACCAACCGTATAACAATGCTCAAATGAGTTCAGACCATGGAAATAAGAGTCTCACGAACCTCTATAATCGCGTTATCAACTGGTAAAAAAGTAACTGTCGATGACAATTAACCCTTGTTATGCTGAACCCGAAATTTGGCAGAAGGTTTGGACAAATGTGCAGTCTGATCTTAGTCTATACCATCTGATTGTCTTTTTCTATACCTGGTCATGTAAAAAAAATAGTGTGTCCATAGCTTGCATCCCTTTGATTTTTAAATCAAATTTACCAAGGTAAGTATTCAGTATGACAAGGTTCAGTCGTGTTTACATTTTATTGCACTATATAACCTCTTCTTATCTTAGCATCCGAGTAAAACACGACAGTTGCATTTTCATTAGATTTTAGGCTTGGATGTTTTACAGGAAGGTAAGATTTTAAGATTTTCTTAAACGCTATTTGATTTGAAAAGACATCTTTTGATGAGGCTTTTGGGTGACATTTCCAACAATTTCACGTGTTCATGATGGATATACATTCATCTTAGGTAAACATGATTTCTAGTCTTCTACCAATGAAGCACTGAAAATATTAAGTTTTCCTGAAAATTAAAGGGTATGTTCAGCATAGATTGTGAATATTCTCTTGAAAATGCGACATTTGTGACTTGTTCAAAGAAAGGTTGCAGTCGCCGTCTTACCGCTGCGGAAGCGCGTCGACCCACCATTCAAAAGGCCACTTGTTCGCTCCTCGACGATGGCACTCATTGTTTCCGACTACTTGTCTTTCTCAAATGGGTTGATAATTGTAGACTTATTCCTTATAACAGTTCGAGGCTAGGGAAGGATAAGTGGTTGTAACGTTGTAAGAATCCGTTGTTATTCTCTGTGATATAAATGAAAGACTATTGAAAGCCGCAATAAAACCCTAGTTAAACCAACCAACCAAAGAAGAGTTCGTCTGTACCGTTAAGTATAGTTGGCGTTATTTTTATCTATTTGAAATAACTTTTGTAACCAAATCCTTAAAAAATAATTGTCATTCTGAAATTATATTACATTGTATTCTATATTATTCAATTAACTTCTACAGCTAAGAACATTGTGAAATGAACAAGTTGAGTGATTTCATCACCTCCCTTTTAAATATCTGTATACTTTCCAGTTCGTGTGTCTTCACCTACCAATTAGACACTTTAAAATCAACACTAGTAAAAACAAGTCGCAGAATAATTTGATCAATTTAGGTGAGATGTTGATCATTCTGAACAATTTAGAATTAATTATTTTTAACGATTTCGGAGCTTTTTGTATGATTTGAGTGAGGGTTTGGAATGAATGAATGGAGCGCTGAGAGAGTGATTTAGAATGGTTTTGATCAGAGTAAGTGGTCAATTTCACGATATGATTTACTGTAGCAAGCATATGGAAAAGAAAGAAAAATGTAGTGACCGGTTAGAAGTTGAATTAAGTTTATAAATGGAAAGCTTGGTCCAAACGTTTTGGACCTACATTAAGCATACTCATAGGCGTATGAAGAATGATGTTTATTTGTTATTATCATGCAGTTCAGCCTATATTGACCTGCTATCTCATACCTGATAACATTTCATATATCAGGCTGTCATGATGGATATCATTATTATTTAGTGTCTTTAATTTCCTCGACAGACCCTCGTAATGATAATTTTTCAACTATGATAATATATACACAAAGAAAAAAGTATTGCAACATCTAAATTACAAGATATAAAAGTACTTTCTATAAAGCTAGATGTCAAACTCATAGAGCATGTATGGATCATAATAATGGTTGGCTTATATGTGAACTAGTATTTCCAATTCAAAATCCGGCACTGTTTTGACAGATGCTGCCAGAGTAATTGCGACATTCATACGCAACGTCTGATCTAGGGTGAGTGGAGGAGAGTGAATGCCATGAATGCCTGTACTCACACTATTATCTATACAGTTATAGCGATAATATCTCTTGGATGAGAGAAAATGACCAGTTTGAAATCCAACCTAACAAAGTCGTTGCAGCCAAAGATAATCATGTAAGAATATTTGTGGAAAACCAAATTCTTGTTAAAACCCCTTTTGGCTCGATCTACTTTAATGAAAATCAGATGTTGCAATATTTTTTTCTTTGTGTATATTTTCAATAAACTAAAAAACTATCATTCATTCTTTCCTTTTTTCAATTCGCAGGGGAATTTTAAATATATTAAAGATTATGAATCTGCTTTTAAGATCAACAGGAAAGTACGACCAATTTGTCGAAAGCTTAGAGATCAATGACTTAAAGACATTTGAGGAAACTTTTATGAATCATAAAAACGCAAGCTCAACTCTCGGGCTGATCAGATTGGATGTTTTAATCAGATTATGTGTGTTGTACAAGAAACCAGAGTTCCTGAAACGTATTTACGAGATAGGCGGTATTTCTCTTCATTCGATATCTATAGATGGTGAGATTATTCTAGACCTAGCCCGAGCCATTGGAGCTGATCAGTGTGCCCAGATTGTAGAGCCATCTTGTATACATAGACAGGATATCAGTAAAACAATTCCACGTGCTTACAAATTGTACACAGAATGTATTAAAATGTCATGCTCAGACCCTAAGTTTATTGAGATAAATGTAGTCACGATAGAATCCCTTGCCAAGCGAGGATACGACATAGATGATGTAGGACTAAATGGAAAAAGCCCTCTTCACGAAGCCATGAGTAACAAAGCTGATAAAGCAATATTTGAAGCGTTAATTAGAAATGGTGCAGATGTTGACAAGCCAGATACATCTGGGATTACAGCTTTCAAACGATTTTTTTCGAAGCTTTTCATTTGATCAGGTCGACAGAAATTACTTTGTTGCAATAGTTCATGAAAGGAAATCCGCGTGTGGATCTTTATAAACACTTTGTTTCAACAGCTCTATTGCTTGATAAAAGCGGTGGTAAAGAGGCTCCCAAAACAGAGCCACGAAAACTTCATGGCGATCACGGTCATGACTCTGGCGATGTAGAAAAGACATTTGTAACTCCTATTCTTATAAAGCACGTATTTCCAATAAACAAGGAGAAGCCCTTGTTTGATCCCCTTGACGTTAACTTCAGAAATGAAAAAGACCTCGTGAGGGTTTTGAAGGAGTTGTTGTACAATCCGCGATCGCTGGCACATCTTAGCAGGAATGTCCTTAGGCGGACTTTTCCCGGAAGACAAATTGTTACCATGTGTAATGAAGTATCCCTCCCTGCGCCCATAAAGGATTTCATTCTCCTCGAAAATAGGAGGCGATAAAAACAGAGCAGTTATGGAAATTTTATAACAAGCGATTATTCAACCTACTATCAAAATCTACGCAAACAATTGAAACAATTGTTGAAATACAACGCTCTGTGAACAAAAGAACTATTGGTATACTTTTTAGATGGTTAAAATATGACAAAAATTAGAAAGAATCACGCGAAGCTATTTGAATTTTCAATAATATATTTCGACCTGGTAGGACGTAGGATTAGCAACTAGCAATAATTATATCACACGCACGAAGCTCCACAAGTCTTTAGATTTTTATTTCATGACCTAGATTCATTTTTTTTTTAAAAAAAAGTTGTTAGGCTTAAACTAAGAAAATATCTCAAATGTTTTCGGGCCACGCAGGTTAAAGGTGAATAGCAAAATTAAACTTTGTCCGAAAAGCCGTATCCGGACACTTATTTATGCTGCAATCATCCTCGAATCATGAAACTAGTAAGAATTGCGACAATTCTATTTTAACATTAATATTTGAGCCTGTGCGTGACATTTCCAACAATTTGAAATGTTGGTGAGGTACAAACATTGAGTAGCGATGATAGCCACCTACTGTAAACATAAAGTTACCTGATGGTCTACAGATACTTTGAGACCTTATCTTTCTACTAAACGCATAGTGAAGGCTCTGATCAGACTGTATGGATGAACAGGCTGACCAGAGTCTTTACTTTGTGCATAATTGAAATTGTTGGAAATCTCACGCACAGGCTCATTTATAAAGTTAATTGAAGCAGGGTTTGGGTTAATTGTATTATTATATTTCCAACATTTGCGACAAACTATTGACAGAGGCCGTGAATTGCCTGATATTTCAAAAAAAAAAAAAATCAGGAGTGCGCGATATTGTGAAATTGAGCTCCCTGGGCAGTTAGACAGTACACTAAAAAGAGCCTGTGCCTGACATTTCCAACAATTTCACATGTACGCTAAGGAAAGCCCCTGACCAGTCTGTGCATTCGCACTTCGGTACAGAGTCTTAACTATGCACGCTGTAGATAGGTAAGCTCTTAACCTTTTTCAGAAATTCATCAGATACTCTCATTGCTTAGTGTGGTTTGCTGTCTAGGTCGTCTCTGTCTCATTCTTACATGGAATTGTTGGAAATGTAATGCAAAGTACAAATATATTTTCTAATTGGATACAGAGAAAATTATTCCGTATCTACCTACACTGAACCGAGTCTTGGTGTTGCGCACATGTGAAAATGTTGAAAACGTCACTAAAAGGCTCATATTGAAATGAACAGTCGAATTACGCCATTGTGAATCATCATCCTGTCTTATAATTTATTTTCAATGAAAATGTTCGTTCTGACAGACCGAAATTACAAATTTTTTTATAATTGTTAAAAGTTTTATATTTTCCTACATTGAACGTGGTATATCTTACCAAATATTGAATTCTGTTATAACAGCATATTTCAAGCATGTACGTGACATTTAAAAAAAAAAAAAAATTCAATTGTGTGCTAAAACGAAACCTCTGGTCATGCTGTGTATTCGCACAGTCTGACCAGAGTCCTCGCTATGTGTGTATTTCCGTTTATTTATCGTCACTACCGTAGCAGTGAGCGACGCCCCAAGAAGACGGTTTGTTGTTAATCTACAAATAAAAAAGAATTATTGAATTTATGCAAGTTTATTAAAGAAGCACTCGAAAAAAGAAATAACTTACTTAACCAGACCTTATCATAAGGTCATCCTCTAAAAATACTATGTATGTTCTTCGTAAACAAACATAATAGAAATTACCTGTCTGATCCACTAGCTACTTTCCTTGTTTATTTACATGTTGTTTTTTGCACTGCTTTGTATATACACGTGATGAGATTTATGTATACATTTATGTGTTATGATTATGTACCATACATGTACACGTCAGAAAAATAAAATAAACTGTTAAGGGGGATAAGGATACAGTGATGAGTGAGACAAATTGAGTGAAATTAAAGGGAGGTAATCCAATATCGTTAATTTTGTTCAGGATGAACAAAATTAGCGATATTTATTACATCCCTTTAATAAAATGGAGCGCTGATTGAGCGATTTAGAATGGTTTTGTTTGAGATGAGTGTTAATTTCACTATATTGTTAACTGTAACCGATTTTAGGCGGTAATCTTGTGTTTGTACTGCACACGGATAATTGGCTAGGCTGCACAATCTCATACACATACTTGAAATTGTTGAAAATGCAATTCACAGGCTCTTTTATTCTTCAAACAAATGCCACGAAATTATTTAATAAGAATACCACTAGAGAAAAGATGCACACATTAAATATAACAAAAATAGAAGACATCGTTTCACAATATATTTACACTGAAAACAATGTCCCACTGCTTAAGAGGGTGATCAAATTCATTTGTTTCCTTTTCTATCAGCGTTTTGTTTTCGATCGTTCTCCGGTGGCACCAAGGCAACTCTTTGTGAAGCAATTGGTTACGCTGGATATTTTGGCGTCCCTTTCTTGTCATTTCCATATTACGTAAACCACACGTAACGATCAGCACGTATATGTCCCATCGGCAGATTTGGATTAATCCGGGATTTTGCCGTAACGCGGAAGTCACTGCCGTTAACGCTTGCTGTGACGTCGACGCACTTTGTAGACATAATTTTTGGTGCGACGTCAAGTTTATTTAACTCGTCTATAAACATTCCATTTGTGGACTTGTATCTCTGCAAAAAGAAAACATGTAAAGGAATGCTAGAATGTCGTAGGAAACTAAACGAACAATTTTAACGAGTATTGGTATTGAAAACAACAACAATGCGCCATGAAAGCATGATATATAAATTTTCTTTAATGCTTTTCGGTGGTTTATCGAGAAATAACGGTGAATTATCACTTGATAATCTCACCGCAAAAGCAGTGAAATTATCAAAATTTTATACCCTGCTTTTGTGAATTTCACCCTATCTTACGTCATCTATGCGGGGCGAAATAAGCGACGTCACAATGAACGTTGCATAGCAATCACGTGCAAAATGAAGCGCTAAACGAAAATATGTTCTAGAAATTTCACATTTTGTCTCATTTTTGCATTAAAGAAATAGAATAATCGTTTGTTTTTCGAGTAAGATCGATTGATATTTCTATTTCGTGAACAACAAAAGATATATTTTCACTCGTGGCTCTGCCACTCGTGAAAATATAGCTTTTGTTGTTCACCTAATGAAATATAAATCGATCTTACACTGAAACAAACGATTATCCTCTATATATTTCGTTTGTTTTGCTTCAGCAATCGGACACTCTAGATTGCTTAGAATTAAAGTTAACAACGTCGTTTTATTAACCAGGTGAATGACTTTGGAACGATTTGGAATGGAATAGATAGAGTTCCATGAGTGAGTTTAAAGTGAAATTTGGGGAGGTAATCCAATATCGCTAATTTTGATCATGGCGAACAAAGCGAATTCGTTACATCCCTTTAAATAAAATATCCATCCAAATTCTATAAATAGCTTCCTTTTTCTTCAAGAAGCAACCAGACAATTACAAATTCATTTTTTTCAACATTTTTTTTTTAAATTTAGAAGTTGATTTTATATTTTATGAGATTTTATAGCGTTTTAAATGGCTTTAGTGAGTGTTTGGAATGGATGAATGAAGCACTTAGTGAGCGGTTCAGAATGGTTAAGTTGAGATGAGTGTCAATTTCACGATGTTGTTAACAGTACGAGGAAAGGAATATTCCTGATATTTTTCCTTTCTCATCTATGTCTGTCGTCTGTCTTGAAGAAACATTTCTTTCGTGAGTACCTCAACTTGGTAGTTATTTAAACAAAAAACCGAGACTTGCAGTTTAATAAAGCTGCCTTGCGTTCAGGATCACAAAACGATGAAAACAGTTTTCCAATTGTACCCCGCTTTGCGCATGCACCTGCGTGCAAAACGGGGTTTAATTGGAAAACTGCACGGTTTGGTGATCCTGATCGTAGGGCTGGTGATGGTCGGTGAATGACGTTCTGTGTTTATAACATAAATAAAGGTAAGAACAGCCCCGCGTTCAGAATGAAAACGTTAGCGAAGCGGTTTCGAAATGATATCTCGCTTTGCTCGTATGTGCACATGCAATGCGGGGAATCATCTCAAAGCGCTCGCAAAACGTTTTAACAACCTGAACACAGGGCAGATCGTCTTACATGCATTGCGTCGAATACTTCAAACAACGCCCGATATATGTGCCACCTGTCATAATGGAACGTCTTGTCTTCCATATTGTCTTTGAACTGTACTAGACCAAACCTGGTGCAAATTAAATGGATTAAGGTATTTTTTAAGAAAACTTCATTAAATAGAGGATATTGAATGAGTGGTCATGAAATGCGGAATTTATTAAACGGGTCATCTATAGCCCAAACAGATTAAAACTAGGCTTTGCCGAGTTTTTATCTGTTTAGATGACGATTTTAATAAATTCGGTATTTTATGAACGCAAATTTGATATTCAATTTATAATATTACCTTTTTTGCGGCAAAATAACAAAATCGTAGAAATTCTTTTACATAGATTTTTTCCGCGTACCTTATAATGCCGTTTGAAAACTTACGCCATCTTATCAATTATGACGTCATTTTAAAGACCACAATAAAGCGTCGATATACGCTCTAAACTTTTTGCAGAGTATCCACTAGTTTATTAAAACCTGTGTGATATGAAAATTATTCAATGGGGTTTTATTACTCCTACGACGAAGGTCATATTATTATGCGTTTGCTTTTTGTGTGGCTTGATTTATTTTTTGTTTTTTTGTACGTTGATCAAAATATGTTGTTGTTGTTGTTGTTGTTGTTGTTGTTGTTGTTGTTGTTGTTGTATGCAGGTAAAATATATTTAGCTGATCTATAAAAAAAGTTTTCTGTAAACCATATCCCAGTTTAAAGAAACTAAAGTTTGCAATTGTTTAAAGTGATAAAAATTGTAAATTTTAAATTCTCATTTATCGTTCTGAAATGCTGTCCGTTTTGCAGTAGAAAACACAAGGCCATATAAAATTTTCCATTTCACAGGCTCATGGTCGATCACATTTGTTGGAAAAATACCTGCTTGGTAGATGTAAGTTTACTGTGTACATAGGCTGCCATGACCACCATTCTGTTGGTTTGGATTCGTCCTGTAATGTATGGGAATCAAAGTACTGAAATTATTGTAAGCTAGCGGAGCATGCTTTGTTAAGTAATTCTTTGACAGATTGGTTAAAGTGACCCTGAAGTTAGCCCATCAAGTTACGACAAAATCCCGGATTGCTTGGTTCAAATTAAAAAATAATTGTAGACATTGGACCAACTTATTTCTGGCCCGTAGGGGTCCCGATTTTATTTTGTTTATTATTATTTTTTGTTGTTGTTTTTTCAGCAGGGCCACAATTAGAAACAGGTCTGTGTTCCGGCTGACGAGATGTTGAAATCTGTTTTCAAATTATGCCACGCTTTGCACGTGCAGTTGCGTGCAGAGAACAAAAGTAATTTCTAATTAATCTTAAGAAAGACCCGATTTTTATTTTCGTAACCGAACTGCTGTGCACTACTTTTAGACGTCCATCGGAGTCCAAGTATCAACGGCCTGACCTTGGATCAGAAGCATCGAGGTCGAAAGGTTTAATCGACGTCATTAGTGTCGAATCCGAGGTCTTTAAATTGGATTATTTCTGCCGATTAGAACGATAGTTTAAAATGAGATGACTGTTGAACTCGGACTTTTTTTTCGCCATTTTGTTTCAATTATTTGCGCGGGTTTGCGACTTGAACGTCGTACCTACAGCTTGATTTGATTTGGATTGGGGTTTTACGTCGCTTCAACAATCTCTCAGTTATATCGCGACGACTGGAGCACCTAACGATGGATTCCTGGTATTTCTCACACCAGTACTACCACCACATCCCTTTCCTAGCCTCCAGTTGCTATTCCACATAGGTTTACGATTATCTACCCATTGGTGGAAGTCAAATGTCGGAAAGGATAAGAGCCGCGGCCGGGGATCGAACCCGTGCGAATATAGACCTCTAGATTAGAAGTCCGGCGCGCTACCAACTGCGCTATTGCCGCGGCTACCTACAGCTTGAACAAACTGTAGTTACGGCATTTATGTCGCCCAAAATCGCTTTCGTCAATTAACGTGACTAACTATGTATCAATTGCTCTTACCTTTTGATATTGTCCATTTACTATCTTGTATTGGTACTGCGGTCTGAAATAGAATGTGGGAATAAGAATTCAACAGGGAGAATGCTAGCGGGGCTTTTTGAGCTCCGACAAGGCATATCGTATCTGCAGCCATTAGCGTTTAAGAAAAGTTCGAGGCTCAACTACAGGTGCTGCATTGGGAAATTGTTTGTAGAGAGGAATGCCTTCAATAAGATATTTTCAACGTATTCGCTCTTGAAAGTACGGATTTCTCCTGTGACGAAGTCGCCCGAATCGTTTTCGTGAGCCGTGATTACAGTACACATATACAAACTTCATTCCATATTAGAGTAATCGGATAATACATACCAAGTTTCAAGAAAATATCTTCAATCATTTAAGAGTTATTGTCAAGATGAAACCTTGTCATCCCATCAACGCTAATTCCTACACCGACGATAATGGGGCTACAACTATAACTAGATTTTTTTGCAATACTGACTAGCTAAAAATGAAGAAATTTCACTGTATATTTGATCTAATCAATCAAAAGAATGTCCTTTTTTTCAGAAATAATCATTCATCATCTATTTGGGCCCATTGTCAACTATATTTAGTACAGTAAGGCGTGTATTAATCGACTATTTACGGTACCACCTAAAGATAATACTCGCTAAGTTCACTTTTTTTCAAACAAATTAGTAAAATAAATTTGAATTAGCAGCAGTGATGTTATTGTGAATTTCTAAATAATCCTATGTTATAAAAACAAATAGAGTCGTGTCAACGAGACTTTCTCATGAGTTTTAACAACATAAGACTTCTTTTGCAATGATTTGGCAGAAAATGTCTAAAAAACCGATTAAAAGAAGCGGATTTTGAAACGGTCGCTGAATTAAAATGGTTTCTTAATATACGCGCTCGCTCGATCATGGACTGTACATACCTCGCAAAGATAAAGAACCAAGCTTCTTGGTCAGTCGGCCGAGCTTGTCCCTGTGGTCTCTCGGTAAACTGGGCTAAATTATCAAACGAGAAGGACCATTCCGCACTCCAATAAGTACCTGAAATACCGCCACGAGAAAAGTAGGGATCGTTCCACGAGAAAAAGACGAATAAAATAGTCCGTTGAGAAATGATGGTTTGGTTATAAAATAAATAAACCTATTTATTTTACATCGATTGGGAAACAAGTTCTTACAACTTAGATTAATCCCTCTCGATTCTCGGGAATAATACGGACGCAGCCATAAAAGCGCGCTATTTCGCGCGTAGGTTTATATGACGTCACAAACATCGACAATCCCGCTAAGGATGACGTTGCATGAAATAAAATCAACGAAAGAATAAAAGTGGGCATAATATAATTTGATAACAAAATGCAGTGGCTTACTGCGTTTTGTCATCAAATTATAGTATGCCCAAAAGATTTCCAAAGATGATCGGAGGGGATTAAATCTACAAGCGTATTGACCGAAGTACCACCAGGAGCCGAATTACCTAAAAAATGACCCAAAATTACTACACTTACGTCCGAAGTACTTTTCTGTTTACGGAAAAGTCCGAGTGATGTTCCGAATGATACCTCGGATGTATGTAAGGCGGATGGGTATGTAACAAAATCGTGCATTTTGTTAGGCGGAAACAGTGTAAGAAAAACTAGCACTGTAAATTTATATCTTTTACAGTAAATAACGACTTACAAATCTTAATTTTTGAGAATGATGAATCATTCTCAAAAATTAAGATTTTTCCAGCCGTTATTTAAGAATCTAAAGATATTTATATTGGGATACGATTGTTTCACGTCAGTGACTTAAACGAGTAGCGTTGGCGACGTCGAATGTTTTCACTCACAGTTTCGAGGGCTAACGCCATTTTAACTGACGTCATCGAGTTTTTCCAAGGTTTTCCCGTAATTTAAAAAAAAAAAAAATAGTCCGTCTATGTACATCGGAGGTTAATCGTGAGATTGGCCGAGTGGTGTTCCGAATGGAATAAAATAGTCCGTTGAGAAATGGTGCACAAACACATTCGCCTATTATACTTAATGTAAAACGACCTTAGACCACTCATTCAAATTTGAACACCTATTGAAGGTACTTATGTCACTTTGAATGGAAAATCCAAACTACCCAATGAATGACCTACCGCGAAAAGCAGATACAATCTTGCACCTAAAGATATGTCAATTATTTTGATTTCATAATTAAATCGGGTTGCGCATGAGAATGCTGTTTTTTTTTTTTTTGTTTTTTTTTTACATATGTAAAAATGTATGTATTTAGCGATCAACCCGCATGATTCAGTATCGAGAAACCCTTAAGCTGTGTTCCCACCGCCGACCCGATCAACTCGATCGAGCCCGATCAAGCGATTGAGTAGTGATCGGGCGTGCTCGGGAAGCGATCGAGTACAGGTCGGGGGCGATCGAGTGTGATCGGCATCGGAATATTTTTTTACATATATCAAAAATACTTTTTTCAGTAGGTTTACATATTGCTCATATGAGGGTCGAAGTGTTAACCCGGTTAGCCAAGGTTTAAGCCAGGCTTGTCTGCGTTTTGGCCTCCCATGCCTAACATGTTTGGCCTCCTCGCCCTCTTACTCAATCACGGCCATGAGTCTGTCCCTCTAGACCTCTATCCATCTTAACCACAGCTGCAATTGCTCAATTTCTTTTCCTTGTAATCTCAAAAATTTACAATTTAGGGTGAAAATTTATTATCAGTACACAATGATCCCCGAGCTTCTACTACCAGAACACGATCAACTCGATCTGGTCGGTTGAACTCGAGTTGATCGTGTAGGGCGCGAGTAAAGGTCGGGATGATCGAGTGGAAATCGGATGGACGGTCGGGCTTCGATCGAGAAAGGGTCGTGAATGCTTATGCAGAGGTCGGGTTTGATCGAGTAGCGATCGGGAACAAGGGGCCAACTTATTTCTCGCCTGAAAGGGTCCCGATTTTGATGTTTTTCAGCCGGACCACAATAAGAAACCAGCCCCTGTGTTCCGGCTGACAAGATGATACAAACCGTTTTCAAATCATACCCGTTTTTGCAAGCATGTGCACGCGCAAAAGCGGGGTATAATTAAAAACGGTTTGTAGCATCTTGTCAACCGGAACACAGGGGCTGGTTTCTAAATGTGGCCCGGCTGAAAAACAACCAAATCGGGCCCCGCCCGGGGGAGAAATTGGTTGGCCCAAGGCACTCGATTGCCGTAGGCAAAATTAGGTCGGGTTCGGTTGGGAAATTTAGGCGATCGAGTTGATCGGATCGGCAATGGGAACATAGCTTAAGGGTTTCTATTATTATTCTCATTGTGAACTTGATCTTTGATCAGTTTTCTAAACTTGTTTATTCACACGTGAATATTGATGGTGTATTTCAGTATAAATGAATACATCTCTCACCAACATGACAAAAGGAGAAAGTTTATATTTGACTATGGCGAGTTTAAAAGTGAAACAATAACGAAATGACAAGTTACCTGTTCCATTCAGATCATTTATGATACCATCTGTAAATGTTGCCTTTTCCATATTGCTTGTCCAATTAGACACAACGACGTCACTATTAGGCGTGCAGTCCTCACGGTCAATGTAAGCCTTACGTAACATCAAATCCCACGTTACGTTACGTACACTAATTTGCATCTCCTTATAGCTTTTTACGAAAGAAGATGGAAAAGGGATTAGTCTAACACTAATGAAACACAAAACTATCAATTCTGCTAATCCAATTTTCTGTGATCGTTATAAAACGACACGTTACCTTTTCGGGTACCTTTTTAGAGATAGACATTTTCAAGTGAGTGATCAAAGGTCAATTTTATCTATACACAGACTAAAATTGACCTTTGATCACTCTCTCAAACCAGTGTATTTATACCTCCTAGAATTTCGGCAACAAATTGCTTCAACCTTTAACGTTACTACCTATTCGTTTTAGCACGATTGTTAACAATGAAATAATAATCATTCTAAGTTAATTGGGGGAGGGGGGGGGGGGTCTCAAAACAGTAGCTGTGTTTCAGATATTATCTCTAGCTTTAAAATTACGCCTTTAAGGTGGAAGAGGACAATAGAGTTTTTTGAGAGAAGTGAATAAATTTTGGTTAATATGTTATCTCTAAGTTAATGCGATCTCAACAGCGTATATTTTTTTTACTTTTTAATTTAGAAATAACGTTACCATGACGTCGTAAAATTCACGATTTGGCGCGCTTTCAACAAACGACCCTATACCCCTTAAAATGCGCAGTGCGATTTAATACAAGACGTTTTCGTTCCGCCATTTGCACTTAAATGAAGCTTTATGAATGGTCATAACCTAAAATGCTATATAAAATTCTTTGAATCTAAACAAATAGACATACGATTTGATTGAAATCAATATTCTAAGTTTTTACAGTTCCAGAAATCTCGCTTTTAATGAAATTATACAAAATTGGCCCGATAATTTTCTTTTCAAATTTTGATATTATTTTCTAAAATTCTAGTTTGATTAACAAGGAAAGTTTTAAAAATTTTCACGGCACAGATTTTTGATAATCTAGATTTAAAAGTTGGCATTTTGACGTTAATTCTATGACATTGACGTTCAAATTACACCTATTAGTTTTCTATCTTTATTTGATTAATTTGCGATCTATTAGTATAAAATGATCAAATTCCCAAACATGTGCAATAGCCTTCTAGGAAAAGACCCTCACAATTCCAATCCAATACACCTAGAACTTCACGGTACACATGAACTTACCTTACACAAGTGTTGCTGATTTATAACCGTAGTAGGAATTACGTTGACGTCGATATAAATGACAACTGATTTTTGTACGTTTTAACACAAGCTCGACGTTATGACGTTACTATAGATTGGCACGTTAAAAGACTATTTGTGGGTGCAGTGATATCATTTCAAATAAAATTGGAAAATCCCAATGAATGTTTATAAAAAATGAAAGTTCTTTTCGACATTTACCTTTTCTATATAAAGAAATCTTTAAAATACTTTTAATGCAGTACGTCAAAAGAATTCATCGAATATTTCGCCGTAATGCGTTTATCTTTTTCCAAAATTCGACGTTAGAGTTATAGAGTTTGATCCCTTATTGTAGAAATTCCGTACGGTGAAACGCCATAAAAAGATGCGAGCATATAAAACGGAAATAGGAAAAAGAAATACCAAATTTTAGACAAATTTCATCCGGCCAATGTTTCGAAAAATTAGTATAATGCTATTTTTCTCGGGCCGCAAGTTTTGGAAAATTTAACTTTGATCCAAGCACGTGTTTCTATCGTCGAATATAAATTTCCTGATTACATGTAATTGTTCACAACTAAGTTGGCGTCATTTTGGTGTTTTGGATTGAATTCAACTGTCTTAAATACGATCATGGTAAGCGTTTAAGAAGGTGTAGGGTCATTTGTGAAAAACGCGAATGGTAACGCAAATTCTGAATTGAACGGTAAAAATATACACCGTTGAGATCGCGCTAAGACAAAGTTTCCATAGATACCAATCTTTATGCACTTATATCAGAAAACGCTATTGTCCTCTTCCACCATAACCGGTAATCAGAAACTAGTCCCACAAGGGAGAAAAAATGTCAACAAAATATAGGACAAGCCATATATACGAAAAATTGTCCCTGTATTCAAGATGAAAACCTTTGCTGAACGTTCATAAAATGTTATCTCGCTTTGCAAAGTGCATAGAGGAATATAAATCTTATTTGTTTGCATCCAGACCACAGCCCTCCGTTCAGGATGTTAAAACTGTCCAAACTGTTTGCAAATTAAACCCCGCTTTGCACGTACACTTGCGTGCGAAGCGGGAAATAATTTGCATACAGTTTTCACTGAAGCTGGGCAAGACCCGTTTAACTCCGACACTTAATAATGTTCTCATATCATTTGTAATGCCTCTGCCTTTGTCACGCCTCTGCATGTTTGAATTTAAAGAATACTTTACTCGAAAACGGCTAAAGAAAAATACAATATGAACTTACTTGTGAAGACTGCCATCCGGCACTGCATACACCTGTGGGTTAAAAGTATATGTCTTAAAAAGTTAAAAGTATATTTCTTAAAAGTTAAAAGCATATTTCTAAAAAAAAAGATGAAGCAATCCAGCATTTCTTTCATGATACAAAAACGTTTATGAACGTTTAAAAACTCCGAACGCTGGGTAGGTTTGTTCGAGAGATATTTTACATGTACTTTGTTCAATGGTGGACCGCATTCTTTAAAAGTTTCTTGTCAAAAAATAATTTTAATCTTCAAGACAATGCTTCGAATTTCATCGATAACTTCGGCATTCTTGCGTTTAATGTTCATTGAAAGCAATGCACTCGGAATCTCTAGACCAGATACATGCGCAGGTAGTCCAGATCAATATTTTTCATTTATAACTTTTGCTTATTTCGGCTTTTCCATTTTACATTTTTGTGCGTTTGCTTTCTCATATTAAGAACGTTGGTCAGTTTGAATTATTGATCACGCTTTTGCATTTAGTTTGAATATTAAGAATACTTACTTCGAAAGCATTTTCTTGCCAAACTGAAATAAACAAATTTCAAAAATATTAATTATTTTCTATTATTGTAGAGCAGCACGCATAAAATACTACAAGTACCTTTTTGCTTAATTTCTTTTTTCTGCATATTGACCGCAGCATTTAATATGAAATCGATTATTTGCATGTTCAAAATATATGTATGCAACAATTTATTTTTATGGTAATAAATAAATAAATAAATAAATAAATAAATAAATAAATAAATAAATAAATAAATAAATAAATAAATAAATAAATAGATAAATAAATAAATAAATAAATGAATAAATAAATAAGTAAATAAATAAATAAATAAATAAACATTAAAATACTTATTGAAAAAAGATATCCATAACGATTCCTCGTAAGGCCACGTACATTTTTGTGCTATCACGTGATATGTTTAAGACCCAGATGAGTAGGCCTATATGCATCTATACAGTCTGATCACTGATGAGGAGTACTATGTAATCTTCAGAATGTTGCAAACTCGAAACTTTTCCAGTTTAAATGCGAATGTTCCGAATACTGTGTGTAATTTTCGCGGTTGATCGCAGTTTGTCCTTGACGCAAAAACGGGAAATTGTTGAAAAAGTCGTTGGCTCAGCGCGGAACAGTTTTAACTGCCTATAAACATATAGGCAGTTAAAACTGTTTCGCGCTGAGCCATCGAAGTGTTTTTGTTGTTGTTGTTGATGGTGATGTTGTTCATATAAATACGGTGGCCAACTACACAAAAATGATCATCTTGTAACCCCATGTAATTCAAGAGTCAGTAAAAACAGCCAAGTGAGAAAAGTTACAATCATAGTCAGCATACAGTTAGTAACATCGTGAAATTGACATTTACTTTGATAAAAAAATCCCCACCGCTTGCAGAGCGGTCGATCTAATGCGGTCAAATTCTCTCTCAAATAACTCAAAAGCGACCCGAAAATGTTCATACACGCTTTGACATTGTCCAAAACAATCACCATTACAATAACTTCAAATGAATGAAAACGTTATTTTAATGACTGTTGTTAATTTAAAAGTGTCTGTTTCAGAAAACACATAAACAGATAAGAAAGCAGAATTCGATTAAAGGGAGGTAATACAATATCGATAATTTCTTCCAATTGGACGAATTTGGCGAATTCTTTTTATTATCACTCACTCCTCCTATTCATTCAATTCTATTCCTGAACCATTCTAAAATTATTCATCTTGTCAGTTTCACAATGATGTTTACTATATAATCTGCTCAAACCTTCTGACAATATCATAAATGCACTGCGTGTATGCTCATTTTCTATACATCACGTAGACAGAGAATAGTTGGAAAAAACAGACAAGGACTATTATATTTTTTTACCAAAAGATTCATCCTCTGTCAAGGTCCCCCAGAAATGAGTCTCTTGCATCCAAGCACCAACGTAGAGTCTGGTATCATCCCAGCGAACTTTCACCTTTGTATCAAAGTAAGGCTTTGGATAGTCTGGTCCGCGAATATCTGAAAATGTGTGAGATTATTCGTAAAATATTCAAAACTTCATAGGTATCATTTTTGTTTTGCTTTTTTCTTTTCTTTTTTTATATGCGGTTTAACGTCGCTTTGACAGTTTTCGGTGATATCTCGGTTGCTGGAGCACCTATCAATAAATTGCATTTTAGTTTTACCATTACACCCTTTCAAGGCTAGCCTCCAGCCACTATCCCCGCCAAGGTCAACGCTTATCCATTCGTATGAGACAAATATTAGAAAGGGTATGTGCCGTGAATCGATCCTATGACTCCATGTTTGAAGTTTGGGAGCCTGTCGGGCATGTTACTGAGGTAATTTAACCCAAAATTAGACATAAAATCTGGTAAAGTGAGCATTTCTGACCTGGAAAGTCGCACTATTTTTTAAGTCAAAACCCAAGATATATACCTTTGTGATTTAATATCCATATGCTCTATTTTCTTTATTGTGTTTGAACCCGCTACGAGCATTCATACTTTGTACTAGTTTATTTTTTTTTATACATTCTCTTCATCAATTAAGGATATTAACAAAGGGAGCATGTCCTTTGGATATAGAAAAAAAATAGAAAAATAAAAAAATCACGAACTAATCAGTGTTATATTTTTCATCACTTTTTACATAAAAACTTAAATTTTAAGTCGTAAAGTGGGACGCTATGCTTTACTGAACTTAGATTGATATATGTAGCTAAAAGCATTAAAGCGGGTAGATATCAATGTTTGAAAATAAATTTTAAGATGCGTAAGCTGATTATAAATTAACAATTTCGTTATATTTGAAAGGTTTTAATGACAAATAGACCTACGACGAAATGCTTGATGCGCCTACTGCTATTAAATAGGTACATGTAAAGGGGGTCTTACTCTGAAAGATTTTGAGACGTCTAACACGTTTAACAGGCAAATACTTCGAATTACTTACATGTTTACATAAAAAAGAGACAGTTGCTAAGAGAGGATCCCTACCTGAAACGATCCCTACTCGATCTTTTCCCGACCATCCCGATCTCTATACATGACACTACCCGATCTTTCCACGACAACCATCTATCCGATTTCTACATCATGCCTAAAGGCAGTGGACCAGTAAAAGTTCCGCAACATTTCGGAATTCATGATCTTTCACAATGTTAACAGGGGTTTCCTAATGAAATCATTACGAAACTTCAGTTATCATTATTTAAATTTATGACACCCGAAACGTTGCGAAATTACTACGGGTCCACTACCTTAATTTACAGTAGACCCCATGAACGTATCTGACCATGCCAACTCGTCTAAAGTCCCCCCATTCGCCTGCGGGTCACATGTAAGCACTGCAAAAGCCTGAAGCACCTTTAGAAATGTAACACAAAAAATTGATAATGAAACAATCGCCTGTGGATAGACATTCATACATACCCATAAAAGTATCAGTCCAGGGCACCTCCGCCCAAGCCTCGTCATCCAGGCGTCCATCTATAGAGATTGTTTTACCCTTCAGGTGATAGGCTAGATAGGTCCTCGGTAAGTCTTCCTTGTGACAGTCGTGTTGGTAGCAGGTTCGAGACTCACAGTGACTCAAAAAACTGAAATGGGTGGATTGATGGATTGATGGATGATATGGATGGATGGATGGATGGATGAATGAATGGACGGATGGTTGGATGGATGGATGGATGGATGGATGGATGGATGGATGGATGGATGGATGGATGGATGGATGGATGGATGGATGGATGGATGGATGGATGGATGGATGGATGGAAGGGTGGGTGGGTGGGTGGATGGATGGATGGATGGATGGATGGATGGATGGATAGATGGATGGATGGATGGTTGGATGGATGGATGGATGGATGGATGGATGGATGGATGGATGGATGGATGGATGGATGGATGGATGGATGGATTGATGGATGGATGGATTGATGGATGGATGGATGGAGCGATCGAGCGATCGAGCGATCGACGAACGATCAATCGACCGATTTGAATACGAATGCGAGGAGAAAGGATTACGTAAGGATTATGTATCGTTGTTTTATGTTTCAATGTCCGATCATTTATTCGTATCATAGATAACTTCAACAACGATCAAAAATATCGATACATATCTCTTAGTTTGTTGACACGCATAAATCTAAACAAAGACGTAGACATATTTATTACTTTTTGTGAATTAATTGACAAGACCTTGACAAATATTGTAAAAAATGTGTTTGTTTACATTTGAAAACGTTAACGTGAATTTCTTCAACAAACGCCTCCTTTTTGGTCTCACTTTTTAATTTAGAATAAAAAGACAGAAAGATTTTACTTCATCGCACTAGATAAAATGACTCTGTGCGTGACATTGCCAATAACGGACATTTTTTTGCAGTCTAGATAACTACAAACCATTCATAAGGATATTCGCAGACCGACTGTAGAGGGAAATGAAACGTAAACATAAGGCTATATTTACAAAGCGAACAAGGCAAAGAATCATGTAAAAGCGTTTCGCGAGCGCTTTGAGATGATACTCGCTTTGCACGTGCAAAGGGAGGTATAATTTTGAAAGCGCTTCGCTAACGTTTACATCCTGAACGCAGGGCTGGCAAGACTGTGCAGAGGCTTTGCTACTGCACATATGAAATTGTTGAAAGTGCCATGCCCAGGTTTAAAACCATGTTATTTGCTAAGTCCGAGCGGTCTGTCTTGGATCAACACATTGTGCACTTTTTTTCTCCTTACAGTTCACATATTTGAATTATGCTCTAGGTAATATTCAAGGTCACGCATTTCTAATTAGCGGATCGCTAATTGAGTGTTTTGATTGGTCAACCGATTTTTTGATAGACATGTCAGCGACCTGTCAATTACAATAGTACCAAGATGTCAAAGGTTGAACTGATTAGCATTTTCATCAACTTGGTCGTTAAATTGATAGATCGACGTGCACGTACATAAATAACACGTAAAATCGTATAATTATCTTTATTTTCATCCGGTCTCACAAATAATCTAAATTTTACGTTTGAGGCTATGTGATAAAAATCTTCGGAAAACATTAAAGAGAATGAACATATTTCTTGAAACAAGCAATTTCATTTTTAATTAATTCAATTCTAGTTGAATCCATGAAGATTCGTACATTCTTGATGGCTTTAAAAAAAATGGTTTCTATTAGGTAAGTTGAAAACAAATTCATGCACGCATTGCTATTTTGTAAGCTTTTGCGGAAGACAAACCAATTTAAAAGTTTTCTAATAGATAATCTTCACCTTTCTCAGGCCTTCGTTATATTAAATCAAAAAAGATATGAAGAGAGTATTTTGCTGATTTCATGGAGATATGAAAATAAATGCCTTATCACGATTATTTATGAATACACTTCGCGTTTTTATACAGTATGATTAAGGTCTTAATTTCATACCTTTATGGAATTAATAAATAATTTCTGCATCTCTTAAAAAATCGTATTATTTCAACAACCGACAAATGATATCATATGTAACTTCTTTATAATAGAACCACTGAAAGATTTTGTCCTTTACCTAGTAACCATCTGTTTAAAAAGACATAAAAAAGAACTTTTAACCCTTTTTAAACAGATGGTTACTAGTTAAAGGACACCCAAAATAGTTCTGCAACTTTTCGGAAGTCATGAACTTTAACAGTATTAGCCGACTCGGAAGTTTCCTTTTGATTTCATTCGGAAACCTCTGTAACCACTGTGCAAGATCACATCGAGGGGTCAGTGCAACACCATTGTAAGTACCTATATATTTATAGGCACTCACAATCGAGTCATGGTGAGTTCCAAAATGTTGCGGAACTATTAGGCGTCCAATGCCCATATGATCACATACATTTCGATGACTTTGGTAAGGATGACTTTTTGGCATAGTAGGTGTTCCTGCTTTTCGATTCTTCGAACATACCTGTTTTTGTATTGCTCCCAGAATCCAGTATAAAACGTTGTGGCACAAGGAGATGGTTTTCCCGTTGCCTCCTCCGCCCTAATGTTACCGTCCGATGCCTTTTTAATCCCAAAATGACCTATCACTAGCCCAACAAAAAAGAAACAAATACAGAAAACAGCTGCCAAGCCAAACACCCATCTTTTATTGAGGGTCATTACCCTAACACTACACGTCCGACCTCGCAGGTAAACAAAAGATGAATGAAGCGATGTGTAGTGGGGGAAATGATATGCAAATGAAACTCTAACCAGGCGTGATTTACAACCGAAATTAAGTTAACTATTCTTTTTTGTTTCTATTTCTGTTTTTAATTCAACCGAATTATAACTTGTGAGGTTCTTGTAGATCGTATTGGCTATATAGTGATACTTATTTACTATAAACGAAGACTACTATAGGTGTATTTTCAAAACTGAGCTCTGACCCAGGCGTTGAGTCCATTACCATTGGTATATGAGTAAACCTTGAGATCTAAGACAAGCACTAAGTTTCATTTGAAAGGTAATTTGTATTTTTTTGATATCTGGTTTATCTATTTTGAAAGAAAAGCACGGGAATTTAACCGTTAAAAGTAGATTTCACAGCTCACCGCTCAAAATCTACTTATATACATTATAAGAGGCCCACATGAGGCTCTACGCTCTACTGACTTTACAGCTTTGCCCTAATAGATTCAATATTTCGGAAACCGCATTTCTTAGAAACATCGAATCGAATGGATTCCAAGCTCGACTGCAAGTGCTAGATAGTAAAAAATCAAAGTACGATAACTCTACCTCGGTTGTATGAACAGAACTGAACATTAACACGGTAATAACGAGAGTATCACATGATTAAGCTTTTTATTTGTTATTTTCTCAGAGTTAAGTAATGCAGTAAATTTAAACATATTAGGATTCTTAGTGTAAAATGGAGGAATATTATTATTTATCTTATAACTATACACATATCCGTGTGATAACATCTCGTATGATACTTTTTATGATATCACATCGATATTTTTAGAACAATGATATAATGCAGTTATCTTTAGAAACTTGCATTTCAGTTAGAAACATCGTCGAAGACAAGACAAATAGAGGTTATAAGATAACTATAATACATACTTAGTGTATTGTATGAAAATATATCTAACTCGGTGGTGAAAATTGATTATTGTCTCGACAGAGCCTCGCCAATTATCAATTCTCCCAATCTCGTTAGATATTTTTTCTCATACAAAACACTAAATACGTATTACAAGGGGGTTGATGTCCATAATCGGAGCCACCGGCTCCGCTTTCGAAATCATGTGTGGAACTTCTGCACCACGTGTGGCTCCGATTATGTAGATGTAAACAATTCATTTTTAATGAAAAATTTGGTAGGAAGTCAGTATTACCTTATTTTAATCATATTACATTCATTAATCTTAAAAAAGTCGAATGCTATTCGACCAGTTATACATTTTGCAACCGGTAAACGTACTCAAAAAATGTAAGAACGCTCGTTGGTATTTGTTAAAAATGATGTCTTCTGAGAGCATTCTTGAGCCAGGAATGTCAAAACACGTGGTTTTTACCCCCAAAATACAATATTCTGAACAGAATTAATAACGCAGACCATTGTTTTCAGTGTACACGAGTTTAACAAAACAACGACAATACTCTAACCCAATTTACTTTTCTACAATATAATATAGATCAAAGAAATTTGTTTGGTTCCGATTATGTGGATTGGCTCTTATTGTGTACCCTGGCTCTGAAGTTGTGGAGTGTCTTCATCTTCTTCCATATGCCCTCACAGCCTTCAATATGAAGTTTCCGCTAGTTCCATTGGGCGTTGTTTTCATCGTCATTCCATGGCGCACGTTGTCTTTTTTACGTCGCCTTTCACGTTTACTGTTATTACCTCCAAAATGCAATATTCTGAACAGTATGTCTGATGTTCACCCTTGTTTTCAGTGTGTACTCATTCAAGAAAACAACCACAATATTGTAGAAAACTGTTCTTTACTGAAATTTTAGATAGTTGAAAGAAAATTATTTGTCTCTAATTATGTACCAATGCTCCGGAGCATTTTTTTTAACGTTTATATGTTGGGATGTCAGTTAAACATTAATTTACATTCCTCTGCCTTTTATTTAAGAGAAAAACTCAAAAGAGTTTAGGGGGAGTGCTCTGCTGCTAATCGAATTATCCAGTTGTAGTACCGGCTAGATAAAGCTGGCAAAAACGGTTTTAGATTACAATGCTAATTTTTTTCTCAAATAAGAGTTTGTTTACCACATTCACATGGATGTTTTACGGGCAAAAAACTTTAACAGTTAGGTTTGGTGCTTGATAAAAGGCCCCTGACCGGAAATACATTGTATTTAAAACTCCCAGAAACTAAAAAGTGGGTCAATAAGATCAGATGATACAATATTTTTGTGAAAGGGATTAACTGTTTAGTTTTTGCTATTTAATTATGGTAAAATGATATTGTTGTCATTTTTAAATGTGCCATGTGCAGTCATTCCGGTTTTGCATTCACACACGCATAAATGAATAAACAAACTACAGTGTTATGAAGGCACATTCCTTCAGTGTGGGTGACCGGTCAACTCGGCCCATTGTACAACTCGGCCCAAGGATAATTTTATACCAAAACTACTCTATTATCGTTTATTTTTCAAGCTTTATTATATAAATTCGTTATGATTTAATCTTCATTCCGTCTTGATCCAATTTTGTTGCATAAGCAAATTAAAAAAGAATGAATTGAATTTTAGGAATCGTTAAAATTCTCATATCACAATAATTAGATATAATATTGTCAAAAACACAAAATGATATCTCTAAACTAAAAAAAATAAATATACTGGAGTTTAACTGCACCATTTGAATAAAACTTATAATATTCTATACAATATAATTTACCTTACTTTAGACTTTATATTGGGCCGAGTCACGGACCCTTTACTAAATATACAACTGTATATTTAGAGTCCCTGTATATTGAAAGTCCCTGGTCGAGTTGACTGGTAACCTTCAACGTGCAACAAATATAAATCATATATGTGACTCACATGATTCTCGTATAAAAGAATGTTATTACACGCTCATTCTCAGCAATAGGGATCATAAAAATCGAGAAATACACAGAAAATGAAAGAACGAAATCAATAATTTTTATTCTTTCCCCTCATTCAGTAATTTCATGTCGACTTTCTTGCAAAAATGAAGTACATAACTACTTTTGTTTTGAAAATATAGCCTGCTGAAAGGCTACACGTACATAAAGACTGAGATTACCTTACCATCAAGTAACTACATATTCATTGAAACTTTTCGAGACTTTGAGTTTAATAATGCATGTTTAGAGTTAAGTACTCGTTTACAGAAACATGAAATTGAAAAAGCCATTATTCTTGTCTGTCCAAGAAAATATTTTTTTTTTATTATTAACATTCAAACATAAAAAGACACGTGCATCAAAAGGTTTTTATTGTATCAACATTTTTATATTTGTTTTCAACACTTATTAAACTGTTCGGCGAAATTCAAAATAGAGTTCTTTAGAATTTTTATATTGTCCAATGTCCTTGCTATAGATAAAAACTATCCTAGGAATGATCAAATTCGTTCTGAACAACGCTTTAGCAAAGGCGGTGAAAAGTAACGTAAGTATCAAACTAATACAACTGTTTTACTAACTGCGAAAAAAACTTTCAAAACAACCGTTTTTGAACTATAACTAAAAACTCCACCATTTATGGACATTTCCGTCATTTTATGAAAGTTATATTTTCATTTTATCAGGAATAGCCAAAAAAAAAGTGTTTCTTTGTCTATATGCGATGCACGTTACCAACATGCAATCGCGAAAATTACCACAATTTATATTGATAATGTCAACACTGTTTTTATATGAGTTTTGAACACGCGAAAGTGAAATTATGAAATGCTTATTTAACACAACCTCTGTTTTTTGTAGTATATTAATTGCGAAATACACTATGTAACGTAAGTAACGTAGGTATGGTGTTTCGACATTACTGATTATATTCATTTGGAATGTAAAATTCTTTTGATTTCTGACCAGTATTTCACTTCAAATGCCAAATTAACTCAATTTAGAGATATCTGTGGCTGTTATACTTGGAGAACTTATTAACAGTGATCTTTACGTTATCGGATACTTTAAAAAGCCTCTTAGATTTTCCTGTATTTTCTGGCTCATCTATTCTTGCTACTATTTTGTCATGCTTGATCCATAGAATATCTTCTTGTCTTGGCCAACGGTAAAGTTCTTTTGCCTTTTCCATGAAATTTATCTTGTAATCTCTTTCATCTCTATCGATTTCTAGTATTTTACCGATGTATGCTTGTTCATCATAAAGGGCTATCACGTAATCATCAAAGTTCAACTCCTCAAATTCAAAGTTTTTTCTCACAATCCCTTCTTCATTTTCTGCTTCCAACTGTACTATATCATTGCTTTCACTTTCTACCGCTTGTCGATCATCAGTTATCTAACCATTTACTGTTTCATTTTCTAACGAAGCATCGGCATTTTGTGGCAGATCACCTTTTATCTCAATATTAAATTTCTTAACATTCCATTTGTCACAAAACATAATAGCAAGATGTTTCATTGGTTCTTATAGTATGTAACTGCGTGGAGTTTCATTGTATTTCGAACTGGTTTTATTCCCAGGTTAGTAAACATTGCTTGCTTTTGTTCGCACTTTTTCTTGTCGACATACAGGAATTGTACATCTTTCATCGACGACTGACAAGTCCAAGCAAAGAAATCCTCAGCATTCTGTATGACTGCATTTCCCTGTCTCGATGCTTCGTCTGCCTTACGTTTCGTGGTTCCGCCAAGGCCATCACATGCACTCTTCCCATGACCAGCCTCAAAATAATTCCACTGAGCGTCACATCCATAAAGTTCCTCATGCTTGGCGAGTGTGTAGAGCATGAATTTGTTCCTATATTGACTTGACGGACTGTCGGTCCAATAGTGAACTTGTTGTAGAGGCGGGAAATTGCTTTTTAATTCACTATGAAATTCATCCAAGAATGCATCAACTGTACTTGCAGAGTGGACAAGAGTATTTGAGACAACGACGTAGCTCCTGTGCTTTAATTCTCCACTATCAATGTAATAAAGTACAATTGGGTGCAAGGTCACCGATGTAAGGCTCCAATATGCCATGTGAACTTCATCCAAAGCCCTTCAAGTATAGTTTTCTTCAAAATCCATCTGTACAATTACATGGTCTTGAGGTAACGATTCTTTGTTGACCTTGAGCTGCTTGTACTGAATCCTCAATCTTGCGACATGCTCAGTAAAATCATTCACCTCTTTCTTCATCATTTCTGTAAACTGATCCCGGCTGATTTCAGATTCAACTACCATTGTTTTCTTCATTTTGTTCTCGAGTTCTACCTTTTTCCACATTCGGTATTTGTTTGGGCTTCATCTGGAATTTCATAAATCAATTCATCAATGTGTTCTCTTTGCGCGAAAATGTTTTCTGGGTTTTCACTCATTTTCACTCCAATTTTTCTCATTGCTTGTACTTTCATTGCCATATTTTGATGCTTTAGACATTGACAAGCGTTTCTGGAGATAAACATTGCCAGAAGAATATAATTTGGTCGAAGCCGACAGAAAGTTGCTAATGATATCCTCAGTTCGGGGTTCTCAGCACTAAACTTTAGCCTGAGATTTTGTAAGTAATCAGTGAGTACTTTCGTTTGAAATCCCTTTTTATTGTCTGCTTTTCCTGGTTGTGTTCTACAATTGTCCTCTCTGCTAAGAAACTCTATAACTCTCTTTGCATGCTTCTTTGATACACTTTGTCTTTGTTCTTTCTTTGAATGAAGGCATTTCGAATGGCTTCTTTGCAGAACTCAGCGCGATAATCCTGTTTCAGCACTGATTGATTTGATACATTTATATTTTCTGGAAATCTGGCCTGCAACAACATTGTGTAGGATTGTTCTTTTCTTCTTCGTGCTCTCAGTTTTAGCTTTCTTTACCTCTGCTAGTAACACATTAGTCATAAGTAATTTTTTTGTGACAATTTTGCGTCGACGAGGAGTCAATTTCAGTTTATCAACTTCTGCGATTGTTCTACTTCTAGGTGTTAACGGTTCGGAGTTGTTTGTCTTTTGTGGTGTTTTTTTTACTATTGTTGCGCTTCTCCAGTTTGTTTCTCATTCTCTCCAGCTGCTTTGACTTGCTTTTCAAGTTTTTCTCTCGTTCTAACTTTTGCTTTTCCAACAAGTTAATTGACTTGTGGGCTCTCGCTAAGGCTCTTGTTTGCTTCTTCTTGCCGCCGTTTGCTCTTGCCATCATACTAATTACGGGCAACCTTACCACCAATTGATCAGCATCTTGCATGGATTTGGAAAGTTTGTGCTCCCATAGCCACTATCACTTGGAACACCGTCTGACGATTCTCTAACTCTAAGTCTCACTAACTTTTCTTTAGCTCTGGCTCTTGAACGCCTGTTCTTTAATTTTATTTTCTCATTTCTCTCCTTCCGCTTTTTCTGGCTTAATTCTTTCGCAGGGATGTAGCAACTTCTTACTCTTTCGCGCTCTTTTTGTAGGTAGGTTTCGCCAAGTTTTGCTTTCTTTCTGGCCCGGTATTCTCTTTGTATCTCTGTTCTTGTTTTACCCATCTGTAAAAGAAATAGAGAACATCACGTAAGTATGATTCCTACGTTACCGTTAAATTAGTTAAGTAAATTGTCTGTAGAGTATATTTGGATGATTTTTTGGGAAAGATAATGATTTTCTTAGCCTAAACATCAACATCCTAAGAAAATGGTGTCACTTGCTTGTGACAGGTAAGCTTGCAAATTCATGTTCCACTTTTTCATTGTATTAAAGATATTAATAACCAATAGTAAATACAATTTTGCTCTTTTACTGTTTTGATATATATATTCCTTCAGAAAATGGCTTTAAAATTCACGATTCAAATTACGCATATTAGCTATAATTGTTTCCCGTAACAATTTTCTAAGAAAATTTAACGATACCTACGTTACCGACACGTTACGTAAGTATCGCATATTTAGGCTCGTTAATTTATCCTTCAACAATGTTCCATACAAATATTTTCCTCTTGTTACAAAGAAGAGCTATTTAACTATTTATCGACACATCTAAAACTTATTTTATTAACGAAACTTTAGCCCTTACCTTGAAATTGTACACTGGGGTCCACTTCAAAGTTCAGATTAAACTAAAACACTAAGTTTTCGTATCCATCGTGTCAAATCAAACATGGCGGAAGCGATCTTAATGACGTCAATATATTTATGACGTAAGAAGTTTGTTTAACTTTCGTACCCACTAGCATTCGACACATATCTGATTTCTAATAACGAAGGCATCAGTAACGTAGGTATTTGCGTTAATGTTCGAAGATTGTATTTTTCATAAGTGGAATTCAACTTGGACTTGGCACATAATTTTCGGCAATAGAATTACAAAGCTATGATATCAAATTACTCTTGACCTTATATCTTTCATCAAACTGTCTTAAAACTTATGTAACGAAGGTATTGGCGAATTGGTTCACAGTCAACTCGGCCTGTGAATAACTCGGTCCGTCAACTCGGCCCGTTATCTCGGCCCGTCAACTCGGCCTGTTTATGTCATGATTATATAGGTACATATACTTAGCAAAAAAAGAAACTTTACCTATTTGTTGTCCTGTTTTGAATGACTTACAGTGGTTATAGGCCAACTTTATTTACATGTGTTAGTTGGACTAGCTGCAGAGACTACACAAACCCATGATTTTGGGCGATTGAAGCGAGTCCGAGCTAATGCGTCTGTAACTTCCGGTTTTGGTCACATACTCGTGTTGAGCTACCCGAAATTCATTTTGAAGTGATTTTTGTTACACAGTCACACTCATTCCTAAGCATCGACTCGAAAAAACAAAATTGTTTGTACATTTTAATTGAAACGGGTATGTAACAACAATCGAATAAAGTTAGGAATCAGACTATAGGTATACATAGAGCTTGAATGTCTGTTTATAACGCAACTCTCAAGTTTGGCTACTCGGGACAGGCAATTCACATTTTAACATCTCGGTTTAGAACTGCCGCGCCCGGTTAGGACAATCGGTTACGCGTCTGGTTTTCATTCGTCGGGTCTTGGGTTCGACCTCTGGCTCGGCCGTCTTTCATCCCATATTTGACAAAAAGCATTGTGATAAGTGCCATTTATCTCCCACACAATTGGCAAGTGATACGCCTAGGAGAGAATGGCGACTGGTGCCTCAGATGAAAGCTCTAACTGTACTGTGAGAAACGACAAGAAACTATGGATAGGTGCACCATCGGTCGAATTTTAAATGTTAAAACATCGAAAGTGACCTTTAAACCCATATTAATTAACAAAAAAAAAAAAAAAAAAAAAGAAAGAAAACAGTTACAACCACATGAAGTGTCGGCCGAGATGAGATAGGCCACTTTTGACGTCATGTAGAGGCCCTGTTACCATTGCATATTTTTCAATTCATTTCATCAAAGGAAGGATAACTGCAAGACAAGTATGCGTATTTAGCTCAGACGTTGGTCTATCATGATATTGGAACGACTCTAATCACGAAAACGTCAATTACCTATACTCAAAAAATCACCGACAATCTTAATTTCATATCTGTGATTTTTGAAATCGACCCCTTTGTCCTTTGACCACCAAAAAAAATCTCGTTTTACAAACATCAAGTTACTGACCCTTCCATAAACCGACGGATATTGCCTTCAAGTTTCATGTAATAGTAACATCTGTATTCTTTATGGTTTCATAGCGATACTACAGCCCTCAGTTAGTCATGTAAAGTTTCTCTTTTTGCTAAGTATATATGACGATGCAATGTAAATATTTCGGGACCATATGTGCTTTTTTTAGATAAATAATCACTCGTTAAAAAGTTTTTAATAATAATATTCTTATTTTACTACTATATGGTATTTGTGTAAATATGAGATAAAATAGATATAATTAAATACTTAATTTACCTTTTATTCAAATATTTTTTTTAAATTATTTTTTTCTCAGCACACGAAAAGAAGATGACAAGTTATATGCGTATTAAATATGAAGATCTTAGATTTCAGTAATCAATTGTGAATTCGCACCTCCCACAAGTACATTGCTAATATTGATTAACTATCTGATAAGTGTGCTAATATTATATATCCGTTTAACAGGCTAAACACTAAATAAGTTATATACAGGCCGAGTTGACGGGCCGAGTTTTACACAGGCCGAGTTTTACGCGAGCCGAGTTTTTAACAGGCCGAGTTGAAAGGACACCGGCGAATTCCATAACTTCATGTTTACTTCCAATCTCGAAAGGATTAAATAAAAGATGTTTGAACGAAGACCTTGAAAACTATTTTTTTATCATAGTATGTGGAAATACTGTTTTTAGACAAGAAAAATAAAAGACATTGTCGGAATGTGAGGATTTATTTGCATGCTCAAGGGCAGTATAACATAGGCACGCTCAATTTGGCGACAGTGACTTATCTCGCTATCAAATTTTTTGGAACACTTTAGATTGAAGTGACTGTTTATTAAAGTTGGGGCACAATCCTATTTACGCTTTCAGAATATTAACTCTTGTTTTTTTTTTCAAACTGACTTTAGATTAGGACCTGGAATCATCACCGGACAACTTGCGACAGGTCACGTAGGCATTAAATGTTTAATTCAAACCTCCATATTTTTTATTGATGAAGACGTTTGCCAAACGGTTGTGGTTCCTTTTTTAGTTTCATCAACAAGCTATAAATATTGAATAAAAACTGATCAAACGCTATAAATGTATGAAAAATATCGACGCGACAAGTGTTTTATTATATTGTTCCTTATTGCTGAGAAGGAGCGTACAGCCAGTAGAAAGAAAATGTGTTTCCCGTCAAAGAAACGGGTGTCCCTAAAATACGAAAAGGCGCAAAAAGGTGGTAAAAGGTGAACAAATGTGCAAAAAGGCGCGAAAAGGTGCTAAAAGATGCGAAAAGGTGCTAAAAGGTGGGCGAAAAGGTGGTTAAAGGTGAATGTATAAGTATTGCACACACTATAATTGATTCACATAATTGATCATTTTAGAATATAACTACCATAAAAATTTTAAACTCATCTTAATGAAGTAAATTTTAAAAGTTTTATAGGTGCCAACGTTAAATACGCATATGCTTATTAGTAACTTGTTGTGTTCCCGCATCAAAAGATTATGGCATATTATTTTGCCAACATCCGTCTGCCTGTTTGTTTTCAAAAACTTTTCTTATTATAACAAGAAGCAATAAGGGTAGGTATTCAAATAAGTTCGATGTCAAAGTTTTGATCCCTATGCCCAAAACCTGTGAACTAAACATTTTCTTTTATTCTCGAGGATAACACCCTAAAGGGTCGAATGACTCTTATTTCCAATGTGGTTCCAACTCATTCCAGATCATATCCTGCACATATAGAGAGAGGCAACGGTTTCTTAATCGTTGCTACCCATTTCTACAGCTTGGTGGACTGGGACCCTGTTTGTAAAGTGTCCTGCCCAAATACAATACGCGTCTCCGGTGGGGCTCGAACCCACAACCACCGGGTACGATTCGAGCGCACTAACGACTCGCCCAACAAGCCAGACACATTCATGTAAATTCTATCCTTTTACTTTTAAAGTAAGAGTTCAAATACTAAGTATGTTGCTAGCTAAAACAACAAACAACCAGAAAGTGACATTTCACTAGGGTCGTAGTAAAAATACAACCCAAAACTTAACAAAAAAGTTACAATTCTCAAATTTGGTTTGGAGTTATATCTAACCAGTCCTCATTCAATGGAACGCATATTTCGATGCTCATATTAAAATTTTAACCATTAATACCGTAAATTGACCTGTCAAATTAATGTTACAGCTGTATTCGATATAAATAATTTTATATCAAGGTCAGTCCCAGCTGGCAGGGTCAAGGGCAATGTGCAATGTCAAACTTGGGAAATTCCCGTTTTGAGGGAATAAGTGTTCCTCGTCGTCTCTTATTCGTTTTCCCATTAAACTATTTTACCACAATTCATTTAACATTTTATTATTGGTCGATTGTGTTTGTCTGTGTTGCAATATTTTCTGAACGAATTCCTCAATGACGCATATCAAGATCCAGGTGGAGTTCAACCGCATATTGAAGTTCAAGAAGAAGAAGAGCTGCATGTTGACCCCCCATTGTTTTGTTGCTGAATTGGAATGGTACGCAATGGTAGACCAATGATTTCTGTAATAGTAAGCTCTTATTCAAGCTTAAGAACGAGAAGTTTTTCCGAGATATCCCCTTGAAAAATGAAAAGATAAAGCTAAAGAAGATAGGGCTAAAGAAAGGGGTTCAAACAAAGCCCGGAAATCCTTTCTAGAGGGTCCTACTAACTTATTTCAAATGGAGGGTAAACTGATTTTCAAAACGCCGGCGGCTTTTTTTGGTAGAGTTTCTGGGGATTGCATGGACCAAACGCTTGTCCTTGGAGACGTCAAACCCTTTTCATATTATTATTGATGTTGGAGATGCAATTCATCAGTTGCAAGTTTGTATGAAAATAAATTCGGGCTACTGATTGGATCGGATGTTGTTACGATCATTTTGAGGCATAACAGCGATATGCAGCATTTTATAATCTACGAAAACGAAGAGTAACATAATATTCTGAGACTCAAGAACCATTGATGAAACACGTTTATAAGTAAATTAATTTCAATCTTCTCACGGTCCCAATTCTATGCTTAGCAGTCGGATAAAGAATAAGATCAAGTAAAATAATTAACATTAAATACGAATTCCTGGCAAAGGGTTCCTTCTCTACTGCATAGAAAAACAGCTCAACAAAATCATCGGCGTTATTACTTGCCGAGATCGAAAGATTTTCGTGTGTGGGTTTTTTTTTCGGTCTTCGTGCTAGAAAGTGCACTGTTTAGTTAATTTACTGACCGATTAACATTATCTACAGAAATTGTAGACACTCTCTTACTTGTATTTATAGTGAGGCTATATAAAGCAGCGTATCGTTCCTTGAATTGAAAACGGTGAGAATGAATATCTTTCGTTGTTTAATTGTTTGTTTGAATGGGTTTTACGCCGCTTTCAACAGAATTTCAATTACATCGCGACGGCTGGACCCCCTTACAATGGATTCACGGTATTTCTCACGCCAGTACTACCATTAGATTCTTTCTGAGCCTCTAGCTGCTATACCACATAGGTCTACAATTATCAACCAATTGATGGAAGGTAAATAGTGGGAAAGAATGAACGCCGCCGGGGATCGAACCCGGGACCTCTAGATTGACAGTCTGAGCGCTACCAAATAAGGCCATACGGCGCCCTATACCACGTACGGCTTATTTTAAAACTTCCGCTTCTTGATGTGATACTGAAGTTTGGATCAAAGTATCTTACATGATCATGCAAAGCATTCGTATACAGTTTTCATGAATTAATGAATTATGATTATTGTTATGCAGGTTAAGAAGTAAACATGTACGGATAAGCGTTATCACATTTCTTAACTCAGAATTTCAATAGTGTCCGGACAACAGGCAGTCATTTCAAAATCCGATTTTGTTTTATATACATGTACATATTTAAGCCAAGGAATTCAGCTTCTTTTCATGGAAAAATCCTACCAGTGGTAATTATAATCACAGTTTCATTTTTTGCAATAGCTTAATAAATCTTCATTCATTTGACCTCACTTATATTTCCTTACAATTTGGCTTTGAAAAATGAAAATCGAAGAAGTAAAAATGTGACTAAGAACGATACAGGGGTTAATGTTCTTGTATTTTTAAAGAGTTCGATTCCCGGGAGCGGCTATCGTTGGTTAAAACCTATCTATTTTATATCGATTGGGAAATCAAGTTCTACAACTTAGATTAATCCCTCTCGATTCTGCTTCCTGTCACACATTACTCGCGCCGAATTTGTGGGCCAGTGAAAGAACCAAGATTGATAGCCGCTCCCGTGAACCGAATTCAGGAAATCTGGGTCGACTCTGTCCATATATGTAACCCCTCACGCAAAAAGGACCATCTGGGTCACGAGTGCGTAAAGTGTCGACCTCATTCAGACTTCGCGGATTACGCAGACTCACTAAGGTCGAAACTTTTCGCAATTTGCTATTACTCTGAGTCTAGAATGAATATCTACCTTGCAATGAAAGAATTTTTGAAATGCGACCTCTGGTTGATCTATGCTGGACCCAATCTCTTTTTCTAATATTTATTGTAAAAAGTTTCCAGATGGTCCTTGTTCTCGTGACGGGACACATATATAATCAATAACCATATATCTCCGGGCAGGTATCTCTTATTTACATATCCACTGTAACTTACTTCCCTTTAAACCATAACAATTATTTATAAACTATATGACATAAGAAAAATTAAGAAACTGCGACAATTATGGAAGGTATGCTCAGTTTCCCTATTACCGACGTATACCAATTTTCGGTGTAGTAATAAAGTTTGTATTTCAAATAAAGAAATGTTTTCAAAATTTTAATTGTACCTTTTTCTAAAAAACTTAAAGTAGGTTGGCCCCTGCTAGATCCTGTTTGTAATTTTTTAACATCCATCATTCAATTTCACTATTTTGCAGAGAAAAACAAAATTTAGATATGGTGGTATTTATTACTTTTGTTCAGCTTAAGTTAAGCAATGTTTGCAACAGAAAATATGATTGATTGCATCCAAATTGGTCAAAGTACGCGTATAATGTATAAAAAGTATATGAAAGTGTTCGTAATTTGTGAACTGAGGAGGTTTTTGTAATTACACCGATAATTGGTACAAAAGTAGTTTCGGCAAATCTATAGGGTCATGTTATTTCCAAATTAAGAATATTTTTGAAGTGGATTTTCCTAGAAACAAAATTATTGATTTTGATTAAGATATGATTTGCCTATGTGATGATATAAAATATTCCCCCCAAAAAATCAGGAGTTTCTTAAATACAGACAATTTTCAATAAGACCACCGGTAATACGGTCAAGGAGTATATGCCCAAACACATCATTTAACTGAACCAATAGCTTTTAATACTGTGTAAGCACCTTTAAGCACCTTTTCGTCCACCTTTTATCACCTTTTAACAACTTTTTGCACCTTTTAGCGCCTTTAAACACCTTTTAGCACCTTAAACCACCTTTTTGCACCTTTTCGTATTTTAGGGACACCGTCAAAGAAACTTCTAGTCTAATACTTTTGTTAGGTATTCCATCCTAACTAACGATTGAGACGGCCATTTTGGAACAAAAGATCAAACAACTACACAAAATACTGGTAAAATTGAAAAAATGCCAAATTTCTACTGTCTAAAATCGGTCTTACGAAAACTTTGAATATTACGTTCATTCCAATGTAAAAATAAATATTTTTTTAATTAATTTATGTTAACTTAAAAGTTTTTAGGTTAAATTTATGCGTGACCCCTTTGGTGAAATCGGGCACATGGTCACTCATGCTGCAACGACGAATTGAAAACGATTTAGATGTGTGCATCATTCACATCCTCAGCTCTGAATAGTCTTGGAAATTTATTTTGTATTAATTTTATTAGATATGGCATGCATTTCAATATTAAATATGTAAATATCAATGTTTTGGCTCTGTCCATCAAAGGTCATTTCTTACCATCCTTGACATCATAGAAATAAAAAAAAATCTTAGGGTTTAACTTACAGTTCGTGGGCAATTGGTAAGCCTACAATTTGGTTTGTGACTTGTTTTGTGTAAATTTAACGCCTATTAGGGGGGAATTTCAAATGACCGACCTGAGGATCATGAAAGATGATACAGTCAACTGGCCAATAGCGGATCACTAGTGAAAACTTTGTTGATTATTTTTCAAAGAAACGTGACAGAATCCCGATTTTGGTCCTAAAAGGCAATAAAATTTGTACACTTTGAAGTGCAACATACATCTTTAGTCAATCAATCAAAAGGTGTCCTGTCAACTCGGCCTGTTAAAAACTCGGCCCGCGTAAAACTCGGCCTGTGTAAAACTTGGCCCGTCAACTCGGCCTGTATATAATTTATATAGTGTTTTAGCCTACTTAACTGATATATAAGCACAGTTGTCAGATAGTTAATCAATGAGTGCAATGCCGGTACTTCAAGAAGGTGCAAATTCACAATTGGTTACTAAAATTGACGATCTTCATATTAAATACGCAAATAATTTGTCATCTTCTTTTATGCTTCAAAAAATAATTTGAAAGATAAATTAAAATAAAAGGTGAATTAAGTATTTAATTATATCTATTTTTTCTCATATTTACACAAATGCCATATAATTTAATGAAATAAGATTATTGTCATTAATTTTAAAACTTTTTAATGAGTTATTATTAATTTAAAAAAAACACACAAGGTCCCCAATATTTTTACATTGCGTCGTCATACATGTACCTAAACAGGCCGAGTTGACGGGCCGAGTAAACGGGCCGAGTTGACGGGCCGAGTTATTCACAGGCCGAGTTGACTGTGAACCAATCAAAACAGTTGCATCGTCCGGGAAATAGTAGTATACGTAAATTAGCCATTTCCGGATCAATTTTGCCAATAGCGGATCACGTGATAAGATGACTGGGGGCTGTCTCAAAATGGTTTTGACCTGTCATCACTGTCAAACCAACATGTTTTCTTCCGTTAGAAGTGGTTTTTTACAATAATTTGGTCATTCCAATATTAATTGAGTAGGACAAACGAAATCATTGAGTAGACATTTATTTATCAAGCTTCTTACAACACAAATTAACTAATAATCAACATATTGAAGATTTAACTGTCTAAAAAAGTATAAAACCAAAGGTTTTTATATATTTCATCAATCCAAACTTCAACTACGTTTTTTGACTGGTTTTTAGACTGCATCAATTTGAATTTGTAATATTCTATTAATCGCCTTCTGTGTTAGAAACATTGTAACAAAATGTTACATGTAATCCTATCATTTTTCATTTTCCAATTCCTGATTTTTTCAAATCCTAAAATTATCATTTGTTTCAGTATCTACCCATTTACACATGACACAATTTTGGGCTGGTTGAAATTTAAAAAAAAAATAAGTACTGTACCAGAATTTTAAAGTGTCACTTTTTTCAGTTATGGAAAATTGAAAATATGGACCTTTTCAGTTGAAACCATTGGAGAGAAATAGAAATCACTTGTACACTTGCAACTAGAATGACAGTTCTAACCACCTACCTGTTACCAGACAAAATTTTCACTTCGTAACTACAGCTTGATCAAAGCTGTCGTTACGAGATTTTAGAATAACAACGACGGCATGTATTGTTAAAAAAACTCTTCTTATTCTAGGTAGAAATTTGCATGGGAAACAAAAAAGTAATTTGTTACAACCAAATCGTCATGTACATTTTGTTTTCCTGGCCCATGCCAAGCATTGTTCAGAAATCTATGTACGCAGAGCTACAGATAAGATGCGTTTTTGCGTGAAAACGCATTTAAAATCAACAAAAACGCATTTAAAAAAATTTAAGGGGGTACAAAAACGCATTTCTAATCGGCGATCAGCATTACCAATGGTTCTAAATGCGTATTTTCATACGTATGACGCCTGAACAAATTTTCTACAGACGACACTTATCGAGCATGTCCAGTGCTGGTTTCCGTCTTCTATAATTTTTATATTTGAATAATAAATGAAAAGCTGGACTAAATATTCCAAAACAAAATATGGGAAATGACATCCAAGCATTGGCAAGTTCAAAGCGAAAAGTTGACACAGAAGTACACAACCATTTCTTTCATGGCGAAAAAAAAACCAACAAAAAAAAGAACGGATCCATTAAATTGTACCATTCCATGTCTGACACGATTTTCTGTTTTAACAAGTGAAAAACCCTTCCACCTTGAAATTAGTATTCTGAGTAACTTTTTCACGGAAACAAACATTAATCTTTAACTTTACATGGGTCTAGAATTCATCTATTAACAGTTTCCTTACGACTTTCGGAACCGCTAGAGTGCAAATTCTCTTTTACATATCGTATCAAAAGAGGAAGAAGAAATGATTTTAGCATCAATTTAAGAAAGAATTATTGATAGCTATTCTTATTTTACCTGATTTTTTCGTATTTTTCCAGTTTGAAATGCACAAAGAATCAACTGATTTCCGCTTATTCGTACCCAAGAATGTTTGACCCACCAAATTATGTCCGATTTTTAACTTAATGAAAACCATAGGTTATTGTAACATTGTGACTTACAAGGACTTTTTCTTCTTTCCCGTTAACCTTGGATTCACCACTTTTGAATCAAAGCACTGGAAGCACTGACAGATTGAGAGGGTTTTGACAACCTAGTCATAATGTTATTTCTATTAATTTCAGGAGTTTTCAAAAAGAAACGAAAACAAGGGTGATATTATTTGCCCAATAAAATCTTTGACCTGACAGTTTATAGTCCACAAAGGACTGTCAGGCCTACTGTCTGACTGTTTTTCTGGGTCCTTTGCCATCATCTACCAATTTGATTTTTTTTTAAAGTATCAAAGGGTAATGGGCCTTATGCTATTGTTCATCGTATGTTGGTCAAATAATTAATTGATCCATTCCATCCAGCGAATTATTGGCAAGGAAACATGAAAAGTGGATGCTCTTTCTGTGCAGGCAACTGGAGACTGGCAGCAGCTAAACAGGATATCCGTTAAATATTAGAATTTGAGTTGTAACACCATCACAGATATTTAACAGGGCAATTGTAAATATTTCTTAAAGATATTATTAAGGATGTCAATAGCTAAATTGTTTTTTAACAATTAAAGATGAGAACAGTTCATATTAACTCTAAAATATTTTTCAGCATTGCTGCATTATAAATCAGCATTACAGAAAAAATTAGGGGGTAAAAACCCTTTAAGCCAAAAAATTATCTGTAGCTCTGTGTACGTTTACACTTATCCTTGCGGCAAAGCATTTATTTTGTTTTGCGATATAGTGAATCTAAACACTTATTTAGAGCAGTTCTATTGCAGAACCTTCTGGTATTGTTGACAACAGTGCCTTTAACTTATTTTCATGATGTAACTGTAACTGTATCAAATTTTGATAGAGGCTGCAGACAATTGGTGGGAAGTGATGGGGCCTTAAACATACTTGATGAAATAAAATCTTTAAAGAAATTGTGTGAGGCAAGCAACCAAGGCTTCTTTTACAGTCCTGTTTTCTTTTGTAAAAAAAGTATCAAAGTATCTTTAAAATATTAGAGTTGAAGATCGATTGAAAATGATGAAATAATACCCAAAAGCAATTACTTTTCTAACCACCATAATTTGGGCAAATTTTTCAAAATTTTCAATACTTTTTTCCCTCTGGTTTGATACATTTATATAGGTAGAGAATCTGATATCTATGGCCAGATATTTCTGTAATCTCCTAACTACCACCTTTTTCATTCAAGACGTAGATCTAGTTAAGGTATTTTTGGGAAAAAAAAACTTCCAATGTTACAGCCCTTTAACATTTAGACCGTGGCCAACAAACAATTTAAAACACTTTTTTTACAAAAAAAAGAGAAAGTTTTTGTGAAAGACGAATACCCCAGAAAAGGCCATTTTCATGACCTCGTCACATGAGGTTGACCTTGGTATCTGTAGATGCGCACTATTGAGATCTAACATTATACCAACTATGAACATGGTATCTTGAATAACCTTTGAGTAATTGGCAATGTTGGGGATTATTTTTTTTGTTAAGTGTTGCAGACAGACAGACGGAAAACGGCCAATCAATATTATCCCGATCTTTCAATGTACTGGTATAAAAAAAAACACAGCCACATTTGCAAAAATTCTGGGAAATTTCATCAGCTACTGCTGTCAAACAACGACATTGCTAAACAGATAGATGATCTAAATATAGCATAATAGGTCATTTCTCAATTTAAAACAATGTTTTCAGAATTAATCAAAACTAGATAAGAATTGGGATCGATAAAATTTCTTATCATTTTTCTTTAAGAACTTCAATAGAACAAATCAAAATGCATAAGTAGCTAGATTCGGCGCGGTTATCTTTGTAAACTATTTGGTTTGCTTATTTTGAGACGCCCCCTATGATGCGCACAGCTGATCCGCTAATGGCGAGTTAGGGTTGGGGATTGTTTCTTTTTATTGTACACAAAAAGGTGGATAAAACCATGCGAAAGCATAGAGAACCAACAATTTATGCCCCCTTTTCGTGATTTCATCCACTATTTGAAGTCGTACTCGTTTACTCGCCTTCAATTTTGAAGACGAATTCTTTTCTTTGAAATTTCTTATGACGTAATCTTCCAGTCGAACAGACGCATGACTAGCGTTTCGTCGGTCTGAAGCACTACAACAACAATGTGAACTGTCAAAATTTTGTTTATGCTACGAAGAGATGGACATTGTCTTGGGATAGAATATTAGTTTCTTCTTCGGCATTTGCAAGTGAAAGTAATTGAAGATGGAAATCAAAGTGATCCGCTATTGGTCATGATCCGCTATTGGCTAGTTGACTGTATCAAAATCTAAAATGTTCATGCGCAGAGAAGACAACCATGTGAACAGAGTTTTTTACTGATTGGAGTAAATATGATAAAATGATACCATTACAAAGATTTGGCTTGCAAATGGAAGGTCTTTACAGTTATGGCAAAGACCGTCGGACATGTCCGACAAAAATCCTCTAGATCCGGAAAAGTGTACCATATCATCAGTCCGAATGTCCGACACTATTTTCTGGGTAGAAAAATCTGTTTAAACAGTAAATCCAAACTTTCACTCAAGAAAAAATTATTTCTGGTCAACTTTCTCATGAAAACAAACTTTGATTTTAAACTTTACATAGAATCCAACAATTAACAGTTCCTCTACGACTTTTGGCACCGCTAGAATATGCAAATTCTCTTTTACAAATTGTACCAATTAAGAGAAAGAAGAGATGATTTAAGGATCCAATTTAGAAAGAATTATTGGTAGCTAGTCTTATCTTACCTGAATTACTTGTATTTTTTCAATTTCAAAGGCACACACACCAAAATATTTTCTGCTTATTCGTACCCAAGAATGTTCGACCGATCAAATTATGTCTTTCTTTTTTTTAATGAAAAAATACAAATGACTGTTACCTTTTGACTTGAAAAGACATTTTTTTAAAATTCTGAAAATATCTGAAGCTCTGTTTATCTCAGAATCTTTGTTTTTAAATCAAAGCACTGAAATCACTGACAGAATGAGAGGACTTTGACAAGCTAGTTAGGCCTTTAATTGTATTGCTACTAATTTTATAAGTTTTCTCTCTCAATGAGGAAACACTACAATGATGATATTATTTGCCCCCTTAAATGTCTGACAGGTCCGACCTTGGTCTGACAGTTTTTCAAGGACTCTCAGACCGACTGTCTGACAGATTTTCTGGGTCCTTCACCATGTCTGTCTTTATTGTATCAATAGAAGTGATAAGCGTTTGTAAAACATAATATCAAACATGACAAAGGTAAATTTGTTGTAAAATAAAGCCATCCTGATATCTTATTTTTAAACTGTTGGGCACTTCTTTTCAAGGCCATTTTTGGGACCCCAGTATTACCCAGGATTAGAAGGTTGAAATGATATCACTAGAGTCTAAACTGAGTTAATTCAAAAGTGATTTGGGGTAACTAAGATTTATGCTGAGTTCCATTAAATGAACTTAGCCTTGGAGTGCAGTCGAAACGAAAGAACCAAATTTACATTAAAAAAATGTTTAATTCTAGGACCTAAATACAGGTAAAATGATGGGGATGAGTTAAATATTTTATTTGTAAGATTACAGTTTCATTGATTTTTCATGTACAATGCAATGATTGTTGCTATATGCCACAAAAGAAGTAGTGGATATAAACAAACAATATTATTCTTGATAATTTCCCTGAATGTGAGATTGATAAGTATTTACGTTTGGGTACCAGGTAAAATCATGCTAAAATCAGAGGTTTATTATATTATAATCCTTGGGCCCCCCATACCTTTGGATTAGGAGTCATTTCCCCAATTTGGGGGACAACTTTATAGAAACCCAGGGAACACATAAAAGCAAATTTAAGTAGAGACTGTTATGTCTTCAGAGCCACAACACACATTTCATATTTTCAGGGTTTGGTTGTTCATACCTCCTTTTTTGGAAAGTCAAACAGGTCAAAAACATTTCAACCCTCGATGAATTTAAGCTAGTTAAAAAGATTAAAAAAAGTCAGATTTAATGACTATTGACTAATGATTCATTTGGTAGATGGACCCTAGTCATCACCATCAATCATGCTAAAACAGCTCTATTTTATTGTTCGTTTGAAAGAACAGCCCCGATGCAGATGATGGAAGTTTACACGCTTTTATTTGTTGTGGCATTATGTAAGATCCTGTGTCTTGTTTACAGTAAATAATGACCGTAAATTGGGTCAGAGGATTTTTATATCACAATAACCCGGCTGCATATTTTATCGGGCCCAGCCCATAATCTAGGGGCCATAGGCAACTGGGCCCCTGCTAGTGTTTTTACCTGAAAATGATATATATAATCTTGCATAGGTTGCATTGATGGAATGAAGGCCAAAATAACCAAATAAAGAAAATTTTGGTGGGTCAAAAACTAATTATTGAAGGGGGGTGTTTAAGGTTCAAACACAAGTCCTGCTGTTGCTCTGTTAAATGCTTTCTATTTTCATGTTTATTCCAGATGATGGGTACCCGTGTTTACATTGGACGAGTTTCACATCATGCTAGAGAGAGGGATGTGGAAAAATTCTTCAAAGGATATGGCAGAATCAGAGACATCATGTTGAAGAATGGATATTGCTTTGTGGTAACTTCTATTTTGTTAGCTTGGCTGTTTTCGGACAAAACCAAGGTATTGAGATCACCTTGGCATCATTCATGTTGGTGTTGGTGTGGGCATGTGCATTGGTGTGACAAACATTAACCTTGGTCATATCTCTGTTGTTATTGAATATATTTTCCATGACCTTGGCACGTGTGTTTACCATCACAAGAGCTAAATAGACTATCAAGCTGGATAACTCCAGAAGCATTTTTGTAAGAGTTGTGCTCCTTTTTTGAAATACATTTTTTGTAATATCCAGCACCTGCAGCCAAGTGTTGCATCTTGTAGGGGATACTTTTGTTTGCCTTTATTTTGAGTTTGACATGAATACACATGTATTAATGTAAAATATCGTCTTGAAGCAATTCCAATGAGGTCACACAGCACAGGTAGTGAAATAACAGGGTCTCAGTTTCCCATTACCCCTTGATTTTTGGTGTGGCCCCTGGTTTCTAGGAGAAAAAGTCTTACTCCAAAGGCTAAGTATTGAATTTTGGCTCTTTGGGCTCTAAAGTTATAATTGTCTGTCTTTTTACCTTATAGCCAAGGGTTTCTCTCAACTTTCAAACTGGGGTAAATGTGCCACATAATGACAATTTCAAACAGTTGGGGTCCAATTTTTAAGCTTCACTGGCTGAAAGCCACTGGGGCTATTGTCGTGGCGTTGTGTCTGTCGTGCTACAGTGTGTCTGTCCGTGTGTCCGGTCGTAAACTTTTTCTTTAAAAATCGTCTCCTCAGAAACTACTGGATGAATTTCAACTAAACTTCACAGGAATGTTCCTTGGGTGACCCTCTTTCAAAGTTGTTAAAGAAATTTTGATCCAATGAAAAACATGGATTTAATGGGCGTGGCGTGGCTAATTTCCAAATATGGTAAAATGTGAGTTTTCTCAGATTCAAATTGATGGATACCAATCAAATTTTACATGACTGATCCTTGGGTGACCCTTTATCAGTCTACAAAAAAATATTGTGATCAGATGGAAAATATGCATTTGATGGGCGGAGGTCATTTCTCTATATGTTATATAATGGAAACTTTGAAAATCATTTTCTCAGAATGTAAATGATGGATTTCAAACAAACATTTTTGGTATGATCTTTGGGTGACCCATTATCATGCAGCCAAAAATTATTATGATTGGATGAAAAATATGTCCTTTATGGGCGGAGGCCATTTCTCTATATGTTATATAGTTGAAACTTTGAAAATCATTTTCAACATCAGTAGAACCCAAAATATCTAAAAATCTAGTCAAAACTTTTATTTGCTTTTACAAGAATTTCAAGCCTGTGGAGCGACACAAGCCATTCATGGCTTTCTAGTTTAATAAAAGAATGGATGGTGGAAAACCCTGCTTAGGATTTGAAGGACATAAAAATAGAAAAACCTTTTTAGCTCGCCTGGGACTAAAGTCTCGGAAGAGCTATTGTCATACCCTCGGATGTCGGCGTCGGCGTCAGCGTCGGCGTCGGTGTCGGTGTCGGCGTCCGCATTAGGTTAAAGTTTTTATTTCTATCAATATTTATCCTAGAGGCTTTATTTTTTACAGAAACACTCATTAGGGCATAGGCTTTCATTTGAGACCAACATCCATGTAGAAATGACCTTTAGACTGTGACCTTGACCCTTTCAAAAAAACTTTAACCAAAAACTTTAACCAAAAACTTTAACCAAAAAAACTTTAACCTTGTTTATATTTTCTGTAAGCTTTAAACTAGAGACATCATTACGTCATATGCACACTCATTAGGTGATAGGCTTTCACCATAGACAAAGGTCCTTGACAATTTGACCTTGACCTTGACCCTTTGTGGACTTAGAAAAACTATAACCAAAAAACTTTAACCAAAAACTTTAACCTTGCATATATTTTTTTAATGCTCTAACCTAGGGACATCATAGCTTCATATATTTACTCACCAGGTGATAGGCTTTCACCAGAGACCAAGGTCCTTCACAATTTGACCTTGACCTTTACCATTTGTGGACTTAGAAAAACTTTAACTGAAAACTTTAACCAAAAACTTTAACCTTGCTTATTATTTTCTGAATGCTTTAACCTAGGGACATCATAACTTCATATACATACTCATTAGGTGATAGGCTTTTGTGAGAGATCAAGGTCCTTGATAAGTTGACCTTGACCTTTTATGAACTTAGAAATACTTTAACCGAAATTCTTTTACCTAAAACTTTAACCTTGCTTATATTTTCTGAATGCTTTAACCTAGGGACATCATTACTTCATATACATAGTCACCAGATGAAAGGCTTTCACCACAATCCAAGGGCCTTGACAATTTGACCTTGACCTTGACCTTTAATGGACTTGGAAAAACTTAAACTGAAAAACTTTAACCAAAAATTTAACCTTGTTTATATTTTCTAAATGCTTTACTCAGAGACATTATTACTTCATACACATACTCACTAGGTGATAGGCTTCTATAGAGACCAAGGTCCTTCACAATTTGACCTTGATCTTGACCTTTTGTGGACTTAGAAAAATTTAAAAGAAAAACTTCATGTTTGATACAAAGAAATTCCATTGGTAGCCTCATCTGCTTGTAGGCTTTCACTTTACCCTAACCTTATACATGCAATTTAAAACAAAAAAGTTTTTATATTTCTTAATTACTACTCAAACAGATATATATTAGATCATGGACTTTAACATTGAAAGAAACCACTTTGAACTTTGGTCTTCGGTCAAGCGCTGTTTGTGACAAGCAGCTGTTTGGGCGAGCTACGTTGTCCGCGGACAACTCTTGTTAAAATATTTATGAAGTAATCCAGGGGTGTGGAAATACAAAACTTCCTGTCTTCTCATTTGTCAATTTGTTTGCTGAACTTCATTTGTCAGACTTAAATAATTGGTCGTTATTCATTCTTTGGAATAAATATACTTTTCATCTGGGGAATGTAATGCCTTTTCTTTGTACTGGAGAAAAGAAGCTGAGAACACACTTAGATAACAGAAGAAATAGCCTTTTAAAAACAATTTCTCCTTTTCTCTAATGATGTCAGTTACAGCTAAGTAGTAATATTGAATATTGATTTGGTCCGATACCCATTTAAATGGTCCATAGTTTTGTTCTAGATTCAAGATCTAATTGTCCTTTGACACGGTTCTGAGGTAACTCAACTTTTCTATGGGCTGAAAGTCCAGGTTGGGAATTTTACACCCCTAAGTAATCTTGAAGTCTCATGTGACTCTTAAAGGTAGTGGACCCTTATAAGTTTCACAGTGATTTCATTAGGAAACCTCAGTAAACATTGTGAAAGATCACGAGTTCGGAAATGTATCAAAACTATTAGGGGTCAACTACCTTAAGATTGTGTTCTAATTCTCTATTGTAGGAGTTTGATGATGAGAGAGATGCTGATGACGCTGTTTACGAGCTGAATGGTAAAGAGCTGTGTGGTGAAAGGTATTTACTGTTTTTTCGATACTTATTTGTGCACAGAAGGTCATAGAAATAAATTCTTCTCCAATACTCTTGTATAGCATTAATTAGAGGCCAATTTGCTGTAAAACATGGAAGTTTTATCAACTTATGTAAGAAATTCTTGCTTCATGGTGTCCCTTTAACCTTGAACTTTCTTGGATTTGCTTAGCTATTTTATAAGTATAAGTGATAGCTCATTTAATTAAAAGAAGTTGGTTCTTATAAAAAAACATTTGCTTATTGTTATTAAAGAAAGTTAAAAAAGCACTGTCAACAATCAATTTCTTCAAATATCTTCCTCTAGAAGTAAGTACCTAGGGCCAGTTTTACTAATCTTCTTACGACAAAATTAATCGTAAGTCCAAATCACAAATCATACCTGGTGTTTTTATCCATTGTTAAATTCTGCCTTGCAGTATCTCATTGGAATCGTCTAGAGATGACGATTCCAATGAGATGATGTATGGCAGAATTCCATATTTAATAACTACTGTAGAAGCAACTTTAATTTTTGACTTACGCAAAAAATGATCGTAAGATGTTTAGTAAAACAGGCCCCTGGTGTATGATTATTAGTCCCCTACCGGTGTTCACACCGGAGGGGACTATAGGTTTGCCCTCCGTCTGTCCGTCTGTCCGCTCAAATCTTGATCCCGCGATAACTTAAAAACTAAGCAAGCGTTTTTGATGAAAGTTGGTATATGACTAGATGGCAATGTGTAGATTATGCACATCATTTTATTTTTGTTTTTCGACTTAAATTGAGGTTGCTATGGTTACAGAAATAGTGAAAATATGGCCAAAAATGGGATCCTGCGATAAGATAATAACTAAGCAAGCTAGTTTGATGAGACTTGGTATATGACTATATGGCAATGTGTAGATTATGCACATCATTTTATTTTTGTTTTTAGACTAAAATTGTTGTTGCTATGGTTACGGAAATAGTGAAAATATGGCAAAAAATATTGGATCCTGCGATAAGTTAATAAGTAAGCAAGCTAATTTGATGAGACTTGGTATATGACTAGATGGCAATGTGTAGATTATGCACATCATTTTATCTTTGTTCTTTGACAAAAAGTGCGGTTGCTATGGTAACGGAAATAGTGAAAATATGGCAAAAAATGGATCCTGCAATAACTTAATAACTAAGCAAGCTAACTTGATGAAACCTGTTTTAAAATGTAAAAAAATTTATAAGCCATGTTAGTCAGGGTGGTGATGCAGCAGTATTAATCACCTCCAGTGAAAGTTCTCATTTCTTACCAACAAGACTGAAGAAAAACATCTTGGATCAGACAAGGTAACTGTTATTGATACTATTTCTTGCATCTGTCTATTGCTTGCATGAATTGTATAGTGGGCACAGCAGAGACAACAACTCATGTAAGTCTTGTTTAACCCTTTCCAAAACAAGACCTGGTTTTGACGTCCCTGATAGAATTGGTGTGGGAAAACATTGAGACAAACAAAGCCGGTAGGGGACTTATGCCCATGTCCAACATGGCTCTTGTTATTTTATGCAAACGAATTCATGATATGTTGAAGGGTTGTGATTGAGCATGCGAAGGGAACCAGAAGAGATCGTGGAGGTGGTGGCGGCGGTGGTGGTAGTTATTATGGAGGTGGTGGCGGCGGCGGCGGTGGTTACCGCGGTGATGGTGGTAGATATGGTGGTCGCAGAGAACCAAGTTGGCTAGCAAAGTAAGTGGGAATTACATCTGTTATTGTTAGAGTGGCTGTTTTAGAACAAAAAGTTGTGATTGTCGTCATCATCTGAGTAGACAAAATTTTAGGTGTGGGAAATGGGGTCATGACAGACTTTAGCCTGCTAGTCTTCTTCCCTGTAATATCTTGGTTGTTATTGTAGATATTTATCTATCTATGGCTACATACTGCCTAACTCCCCTTTAGGGTATTACTGGCAGGTAACTCATTCTAGATGTTATCAATTTTGAGAAATTTAAGAGGCAGTGGAATCCTTTTTATGCCCCCGTATCGAGAGATTGGGGGCATATTGTTTTACTCATGTCCGTCTCTCTGTCCGTCCGTCTGTCCGAAAACTTAACCCGAAAACTTCACCTTTGCCTTTTTCTCCAAAAGTATTTGACATACAATATCTGTCAAGGTCAAATTTTTAAAAGAAATGCTGTTCCGGGGGCATTTGTGTTTCACAAACAAATCTTGTTTTTTAGGGTTTTACCCATTTACAGCTGGGCGGACTGAGGCAGTTTCTTGCCCAAGGAAACAGCTTGCTGTCATCAGGACTCGAACCCCTGACCTTCGGATCAGAAGACCTACGCTCTAACCACTGAACTATCGAGGCAGTCAATTTATACAGCTTATGTCCAATTGTTTTAATACTGGTTTGACATTTTTAATTTTTCACTGTCATCGAACTTGTCAAGCCTCTTATGTCTACCTTCTACTTAATCAAAGTTGGAAAACAAGCAAGGTATTTGAATCCTTTAATAATATCTAGGACCAAATCGCATTAAAATTAAAGTGCTGAAAGCTCTGAGTGCACTTGTTGTAAGTGAGTATTTATTAGAAAAAAAAAATCCTTAAACTTTTCTTGTTTTGATAGGAGAATCTGCAGGTATAGAAAAAGAACAGACTGCACATATGTGCAGCCTGTTCTCAGTCTATTCTTCCTCATAAAGCAGGAATATTTTGGGAACAGCGTTACAAGGTTTAAAATGGTCCAAAATTGGGCAATGTAAATGAGATAAGATAAATATTCAGCAGGGTAAAGTTTAGGAAGATTTTTTCTTGCACTTGGTTGATTGACAGATTTCTTTTTGATTCGACAGGTATGGACCACCTACAAGAACAGAGTATAGAATTGTAGTGGAAAATCTCTCATCTCGATGTAGCTGGCAGGTTAGTGTTTAACACAATTTACACAATTCACATAAGTGATCTGTATCTATTTCCTTTTTTGTTCTATTTGTTCATTACTTTATACACATCTCCATTTGATAGGAACAGCTCTTTTAAATCTGGCTTTTTGTAAAGGGAAATCTGATTATATGTGTATTTGACATCAAAATTAGTTTAGAATTGTGTTGAGAGTCAACTCTAGTGGATACTCGCAACATAGGGACGGTATTTAAAATTAGAGACAGGGATAAATCATCAATACCTATTTTCTAGAGCTTATATTTACTTTATTTTGTGCAAGACAAAACCTTATTTCCCTATTCATTTGATTAGCTGAAATAAGCCTGTGTATGATATTTCCAACCATTTTCTCATTTATTTAGCATTCTAGACATAAAACCGTGTTTGGTGAACAAAGCCAACTAAAAACAGCTTTATTTTACCCCCAAAAAATATGTTAGGGGGTATATAGGAGTGTACTTGTCTGGTGGTCAGTTAGTCTATCTGTCTGTAGTTTTTTTGTGTTTGCTCAATTTCACAGCAACTAATAAACGAAAGCAACCAATAAACGAATTTCATTCCAACTTTACAGATGGGATCAGTATCAAACATAGATGTGCAAGTGATATTTTGGTTACAGGTCTTTGACTTTTGAGAATTATGGCCCTTTGATGGAAAATGGCTTTTCATTATTGACAAGCACTTGTTAGGGGGGTATAGGTAGATTTTGCGCGGTGAGCCGTGAAATAATCTTTTTACAGTTAAATTCTCATGCCATTTGTTCGAAATAGATATTATAGGTTAAAACAACTCATTAAAGATTAGTTACATAGAAATACAAATCAATCGACAAATGGTGGCTTTCTCAGGAAACGCATAATCTGCTGTATACAGTAATATATGTAAATGAGATTTTAGTCTTGTGAAATACGACCACGCGAAAGCGCTCTTTTCAACTTGAAGACTGAAATACTGCAGGTCATAAATATTCATGGAGTAAGGCCTATATTTAGATCATCATATCACAGTCATTTGCATTACTGAATATTGGAATGACAAATTCAAGCTTATCTTTGAGAATAAAAGTCTAGTTTGTGTGTACTTGCGTTTCGGAACACAGACAGGGGTTTGAGAAAGTTTAAAATTTACCTTTGAAACCAACGCTCTTGCTTGTCTTAAAATGTAATGTTCACTCAAACATGCACTATCATAATATCAGTGAAGGGGTCGCAATAATTCCTATCATTTGCTTTTAATTATACCCGATTTACCTTTGGTAATTGACTCAGCGCCTACGTCAGAGCTCAGTTTTGAAATACACCTATATCAGTCTGCTTTGTGACAGTCAAGTTCAAGCTGTGGTTGTTGGATTTGGGTTTTCCTTTGTTCTTATTTTCTTTTCCTTTAGTAAGTTTAGATTAGTAACTTTAGTAAAGATGCCTGGGCTGATCCAAGTTTTGGAGCATATGTGAAATACAGCATACACTTGATTAAAATTTGGTGTTAGTAGGCATTTAAGATAAGACAATTTAAACTTGACTATCCTCCCTAAAATCAACAAGTCTCAGGCTCGAGGACTTGTGTTGGTGTTGATCCTTTACTATCTTACTCCAAACATCAGAGCCTCAGACATGCATAGGCAATGCTCTTGATACCTAAGAGGTTGATATCAAAACTTTATATGTTATTCAACTAACACAATTATCTTTTCAGCAAACATTTCTTAGTTTAATTCTTTAGAATACTTCTGTCTGCTTTTTGAAGATCTTTTAAATATTGTTTCTATATATAGTTGATGTTTAAATTCATTAATGAGAAAAATGAAGAAAAAAAAAGAGAAGAGAAAATTATAAAGGGAATGCACTTTGAAATGACTTGCATTAAAACAGGATAACATGTTGTCTTGCCTAAGGACTGCCAGAGTCCTTTCAATTGTATGTCATAAATTCATCAAAATAAGTAGATGGTTACTAAAGAAAATTTGGTGCCACGTTATGACTGGAATATAATTCAAAGTGCTATATACCAAATTCAAAAAAGAAACATGAACAGCTTATTGTATAACATGATATGTAGTATTTCACTTTCCGTCTCTTATCTGTGCATGTATACATAGAGAATAAGATGTTAGTGTCTAAAAATATCAATGTTATCTGGTCAAGGTTGGGAGAATTTATGACGAGGCTTTGCCGAGTCATGTTAAATAATTTCTCACTGTGGAGACACTAATATTTTTCGTCATAGCGCTGTTGGTAGCACATGGGACTGTCAATCTAGAGGGCCTGGAATTCGATCCCTGACAGTGGCACTCACCCTTTGCAACCATTTGTCTCTCACCAATGGGTTGATAATCGTAGACCTATTTGAGATAGCAGCTGGAGGCTAGGAATGAACGTGATCGTAGTACTGGTGAGAAAAATAACAGGAATCCATTGTTAGGCGCTTCAGCCACCATAATATAACTGAAACATAGTTGAAAGTGGTGTAAAACCCCATTCAAAGAAACAAATCCATTGCATGTATACAATATGTTTTCTATAACTGTATGGTAATGCATGGAATGCAAGTAAAATCGCTTATATCATTCACTAGTAAAGAGATGGAAATGAAATACCATGTTTCCTGTATAAACAAAGGATAGGCTATAATGAGATCTTTCATTGGTTAGTCTAGGGATACTTTTGATTATATTTAAATCAAGACTGTTTAAAAAATACTTAAGTTTGATTATGTAAAACTTATTGATTCTGCCAAAGATGTGACGACGCTGGTTGTCCGAGGTAAAGTACAAGTTAAGATGAGATGAAAATGATGAATGAAATGCGACAAGAGAGCACAACAGCTTTACATGGGAGGTCTTACAATGGAATTAAAGCTTGCGTCTTGATGCACATTGTCTGTTTAGCATATACAAGCAGTAGTTTAAAGGTTATAGAATAAAAACCAAGGATGTATCAAATTCTATATTTGTGAACACAGACTCTTTGAAATGAATGTGTGCTTTTCTTTTCAACTAGCTTGATTTGAGAAGGTTTGAAAGAATGCTAATTTCAAAAGTTTCAAAAGGCATTGGCATTCAATCAAAATTTGAAAAATGTATAGAAAATTGAAATCTTCCTGGAACTTTTGTTATTCATAATGCAAAAAATTCATTTGACTGATAGGAGAATTTCTGATAGAACCTTGAAAAGGGTTTACCATAAAAGGCATTGTTCTGTGAGACTAATGGTACATGTATAATATGCCATCAGGGAACTTAGATCTTTTATATAATCGCGGACTGCTAAAAACATCCATGACTAAAACTGAATGAAACTACCATTAGAGCAGCTTTAATCTATTTGTAAGACTCACATTGTGAAGATGACATCAGATGAATTACCATTGATGCGCACTTAAAAGCTATGGGGGATGTCTGATTTCTGATGTCGGGTGACGTGACAAGACCGACATACAATACATCATCTGTCTGATGCTTTTGATGAGGGAGGGATAAGATTCCTGATAATCAATGTAGCGTCACATAGATGTTGATGATAGATGATGTCGCTTGATGACTCGGATGATCTATCATGATGATGATGATTCTCTTGATGTCCCCTCTCTCTTTTTGACGATGATTACTTGATGATAACTTGATGATTACTTGTCTCAAAATACAAGGATGTTTAGGTAATTTGACCTTTTTGCTGAGAAAACTGTAGAAATCAAACTAAATTATTGAAAAGAATCATGAAAGACTTTTTTTTTTAGATATGCTGTTTTGGAATGAATGGAAAAGAAGAAATCCTTGAAACCCAATATTTGTAAAACTCCTAAAATATAAAAAAAAAGACTTTCTGTTTATATAATTCCAAGCACATTAATCAATTTTGATAAATCTTGTTTTGAAATCAATGGTATCTATGTTTTGTGAATAACCCAAGATAATAAGAAAGAAAATACACAAGACCAGACTGATAGGTAATTTAACTGAATTTCCCATTTAGGCCCAATATAATCCATGCTTGTCATAAATCTATTTGTAGGATTTAAAAGACTACATGAGACAGGCAGGTGAAGTTACATATGCAGATGCTCACAAACAGCACAAAAATGAAGGGTAGGTTGTCTTATACTTTTGGAGGGTTTGGTGCAAGACCTTAGTAAGTGTATGTCAAGGATTATTTTGGGATGGGCCAAACTGATTTTGAGGAAATATTATTTGTTCTAGAATAAATCTGATTACATCTTTGGATGGGCCCCATATATAATCTATTCAAATCTGATGCTTATTTCATTATAGGAAAGGTATTAAGGATTCTTGGGCCCACTTCTTTTTCTTATGGCCCATCAATTTTGAATATGGCCCATCAAAATCTTAGATTTTATATGTAATTGAATAAGCCATGGGCCATTGGCCCATTTCAATGGCCTATCCTGAGTTTGGTCCAGAAATATCCCTGGTATGTACGTTGTATATACACTTACTACAGTCTTGCGCTGAACCCACAGTTTGTAATTTCTATGTAATTGGAGCCTGTGTGTTTGATAGGGAGACATGTCAAGAAAAATTATGGTTAACCCTCTTCATGCTGAATGAAAATTGCTGGCATAATTACTACAAAGTCGAAAGCACTCAAGGCATTGGATGCACTATATGTGAAATAAATATTCATTTTGAAAATTACATTTTCAAGCTTTTCTGGTTTCATAAAAGGAAAAACAGGTGATATAGAAATAGATCAGACTGCACATGTGTGCAGGCTGATGTTTGTCTATAGCTTCTGCCAAGGGAGGAATATTCCTGGTTTAGCATGACAAGGGTTAACACCTTGAGAACAATGTTAAATAAGAAAATTGGCCTTGTATTTTTAAAAAACAATGTATCTCTTTTTGGCACAGTGAAGACTTTATTCAGACTGCTGATGCTAAGGCTAGCCAGAATCTTTGCTTGGTGCACTTTGTTGAAAATGTTACAAATATGCTCATTTATCTTCATACATATATGTTATTCAAGCTTTGATATTGGGTTACAAAACATGTTTAGTCTGTTACAGTTTGTTGTAGCTATTAAAGTTTACTGCAAATGGCTGTTGTTTTATAACACATTTGTGAAAAAAGTCTTAATGGTTTCACTCTGAATAATCATGTTTTCATTGTTTCTATTGTAGTGTTGTTGAGTTTGCCACCAAATCTGACATGAGACGAGCTGTGGAGAAGCTAGATGGAACAGAAATCAATGGCAGAAAGATCAAGATGGTTGAGGATAGGCCAAAGAGTCGCAGCAGGAGAACGTAAATATAGGATCTGTCACTAGATTTTGTTTGAGACAAGCTGATCTTGACAGAGTCATGAATAGAAATTTTGTTTAGCAAGCCTAGACACGTTTAAGATAAACTGTCTCAGACAAAGTCAAGTAACAGATTCTTGTCTTCATACACATGTGCATGACTTACAAATGTTGAATGAGTGTTCATTGAATACCGAATTTATAAAATGAGTCACCTGTAAACAGATAAAAACAAGGCTGCACTGAGTTTTTATCTGTTATGGAAGATGAGTTTAAATGTTAGGTATTTAATGAGCACAAATTTAGTATCTATCTATAATATGACCTATTTTTTAGCTCACTGGAGCACGAAGTGCTCAATGTGAGCTTTCGTGATTGTACAATGTCCGGTGACATTTGTCCGTTGTGTGTCGTGCGTCATCCACAATTTCTTTATACATCTTCTTCTCCTAAACCAGTGGGGCAATCTTGATGAAACTTGGCAGGGATGTTCCTTGGGTCAAGCTCTACCAAAGTTGTTCGGTTAAATGAAATCCACCCTTAACTTTCCCTTTACCCTTAACAAAAAGGGCAAAAATAGGAAAATCTTCAAAAATCTTATTCTCTGAAACCAGAAGGCAGACAGCTTTCATATTTGGTATGTAGCATCATCTAGTGGACCTCTACCAAGTTTGTTCATATCAAGACCCTGGGGTCATATTTGGGTTCCACCTGGGCGCAACCCTTTTTACATTGAATCAAAGAGCAAAAATCTTTAAAAATCTTCTTCTCTAATACCAGAAGGCAGACAGCTTACATATTTGGTATGTAGCATCATGTGGAGGATCTCTACCAAGTTTGTTCATATCATGACCCTTGGGTCATATTTGGGCTTTGCCCTGGCACATCCCTTTTAGCTCATCTGAGCATGAAGGGTAAAAAAGGAAAATCTTCAAAAATCTTCTTTTCTGAAACCAGATGACAGACAGCTTTCATATTTGGTATGTAGCATCATCTAGTGGACCTCTACCATGTTTGTTCATATCAAGACCCTGGGTTGACATCTGGGCGTCACTGGGTGCATCCCTTTTTACATGAATCAAAGAGCCAAAAGAAAGAGCATATCCTTCTTGCTCTTGGCTTAAAATATTCAATGGTATTGATCTTATGTAGAAATTATCTCTTTGTTGACATCTGCTTATTTAATTAGTGTGATATCCCAGGGATCAAAGAGACTCAGGTGAGCAATCTAGGACCATCATTGTCCTCTTGTTTGTGATAAAACAAGGAAATTCCAGATATTTATTGATTCAAGTTTTTCTGCAAAACATAAAATGCTGTTTGCAATATGATGTCAGCAAATACATAATGACGTCATTTTCTCAATGAAAATATTAACATTGCTTTATGTTCCTAGCTCATTTGCATAGTTATTCCTCTATTGTAATAACAAAATTATTCAACGGGGTTATTTCACTCAAGCGACATATGTCATATTATAAATGGATATCTCTGATGGCAGTTTGTTACAGAAGACAAGGCAAGCTATGTGAGATTAATGTTTTTCTTTTAGCTCTCCTAAGCGCATAGTACTGAAGTTCAGTTAAAGTTATCCTGTCGTAATTTTGTCTGTCGACCATTTAGAATTTCTTTAAATAAAGGTCTTCTAAATAAACCACTTGGCAATTTAAGCTCAAACTAGTAAGAGATGTTTCTAAGGTTAAGTGTTTAAATGAATAGATCCACCCTTAATTCCCATTTCCAAGGCAAAGAACGAAAAAGGATACTGTTGAAAATCTTATCCTCTGAAAACATACAGCAGACAGCTTATACCACATTTGTTCAAATCATTCTGTTTATGGCCATATTTTAGGTTAAGCTCGTCTGCATCCTAATTTACAAACAAATAAAGTAGGACATCTTTCAGATCATAAGTTGCAATGCTGTTTTTTTGATGAACAATTCTCATACGCTATTTTAAATTACAGCCGAAGCAGAAGTCGCTCCCGATCCAGGAGTAGGAGTCGCAGTCGAAGTCGCTCTCGATCCAGGTCTAGGTCTCGTAGTAGAAGCCGCAGTCGCAGCAGAAGTAGGTCAGGGTCCCCAAGAAAGGACAGATCACGCTCTAGATCCAGATCAGGCTCCAGATCCAAATCCAAATCCCCGGTTAAACAGGACGAGAATGCAGATGATTGAGTTATTTTAACTTTATGGTCATTTGGTGACCAAAACATCTTATCTACAGCTTATATGAAGCTGTAGATAAGATATTTTGGGTGTCCACTGACAATACCTGGTTTCCATATTATCTTAACCAATGGGTTAGAATGTTTTATTTCTTCATCATTCATGGCTTAATCATTTATCATCTTCATTCATTTTACATGACAACCATTTATATCTTTAACTGTTATTATAAATATTCATGTCAACTGGTTAGCCTTGCATAATGAAATAGGTAAATGGTACTTAAAGTCACAATTTATACCGTTATTTCATAAAATTCAAATTTTGTTTCATATAAATCCAAATTTTGGGACAATCGTAGTCCTATGAATGTGGGATAGCAGCTAGAGGCTAGTGGTAGTGCTGGTGTGAGAAATACCAGGAATCCATTGTTAGGCTACTCCAGCTGCTTAAATATAACTGAAAGATTGTTAAATTGGTTTAAAACCCAATTTAAATAAATAAAATTGATATTTTAATTAGTCTGTTGGAATAGATGGTACCTGCATTAGTTCTGTCTTTCCTTTCATAAACACATTCTGAACAGAGTTTGCAGTTGAATATCCGCTTATGATCAGGCAGAATTCTTTGTGCACTGTAGATATCCGAAACAGCGCAATATATGTGCTTTGCATAGATATAATTTGGTTAAAATATTAGCTCATGTTCAAATAGTTTTAAAACCTTGTAAATATAGCTTGATTAAACTTACAATATAAGACACTTCTTTTCTATAACCAGTAACCTGCCCTTCGTTTCAGGATGCAAAACCTTGCTAACATTTCAAATTATATTTGCTTTGCATGTGCACTTGTCTGCAAAGGGGGGAGGAATAATTTGAAAACAGTTTGCACTGTTTTTGTCTTCCTGAATGCATGGCTTGTTACCAATACCAGTGAATATTGAAATAGGAATTCTAATTCATTGGGTGAACATAAAAGTTTCAAATTGTAAGACCATGATACATGTACATGCTTTAAAGAACATGATATGGTTGAGTTGCTGACGATTTTATTCTAAAACTTTGTAACTATGGCATGAATGATAGATTCAAGTTGCAGTTAAAAGGTTTAAGAATTAAATTTAATTTGTATCTCGATCCAGTTTTTCTTCATTTAAAAAGCTTGTTCATTCCCTTATTGAGGGAAATCCCATTGTCCGACTTGTCAAAATCTGGATTTCTAGCAAGTGGAGATGTTAATAACAATTGGAAACTTGTCAGGATAAAACTTGTCGTAGGACAAGTAAATCTTGAATTAGGAATAAATTGCATCCAATTTATGTATAAAAGAGGAATAGATAGGTGATAAAAGGAGAAATTGCTCTTCTAAAAAGCAATTTTCTCTTTTTATCTCAATGTTTTCTAAACATAATTGTTTTTAATTGGAAAAGGTATATGATTAGTAGGCAATATTTTCCAATTAGATAAACCATCTTTATTTCAAAGAAAGAGCAACAGATAACTTGGATAATTACATCTACAAGTCAGATAAATCAAACTCATCTTGCCCAAGGTCAATTGAGAAAAAATTGTATTTCCACACCCCTGCCCTATTGATTTCTGGGCCTGAGGTTAAAAAACTTTTCTCATTCTCAATTCAAAAGTTTCTCAAATTTCAATTTGAGATTAAGGCTTTAATTCTGTTTTAATACTCATTCTAAGGTATTCACATAAAAGATTCTATTAATAAGTTGTTATAAGTAACAACTTATTAATATTATCTCTTATTTTCATACATTTATCTAAATTTAAAATTTGAGAAAATTTTCAGTTGAGCCTGAGAAAAGTTTTATACCCTCGGGCCCTGAAGTCTCCAGAACTTATTTCTGACAGTGTTTAGGTGAATCTCTGTACTCATCACCACATTCATTGAAAAAACTTGTTATTGAACAAACAAAAATCATTGTAAACTTACAAAATTGTCATCTTGTGTCTTATGTGAATTAAAAATGTGAACAAATTGAATAACTCTCATTGGTTGTTTTAAGACTGCAATATAAGGAATGCCCAGTTAGCTCAGTTGGTACTGAGAATGACAGTCAATTCCTTAAAGTAAATTTTGGTAAGAGATTTATTTGGTACGGTTTAAGCATAGGTGGCATTATAAACATTATTTATCAGAAGATGGAATGATCATTTTAGATTTAGAAAAACAGTTTTGTGCAAAAAGTTTCTCTCCGCCCAGTCTGACATGGGTCAACACTTTAAACACACCCAGATGGTCCTTTTTTGTATGACGGGTCACAAATGCACTTATAACTCTTTTGAGCTTGACCCTCTAAATGTTCTTGATCTCGCCACTGGCTATATGTATCATTTATTATCTTGAGCTGCGCATTACCAGCCTTAGGTTATGTTTGTTAATAAGAATTTAAGAAATGGCTTTGAAAGCTGGCACCTTAAGCGTTATTAGCTTGTCTTTTTAAAGAAAACCCAGGTAGTGACATTATTGTGGCGGCGTTGTTGTTGGCGTTGGCGAGACAAGCTTAAAACCTGATCATATCTCATTTGTTATCGAAGGTAATTATCTTCATGAGACTTGACGTGTGCGTTCACCAACACAATTATGTCCCTTTACAGTTTAGAGTAATTGATTGTAAATAAAATACAATTAATACAAACCCACCATAGCTTGTAAACAGATACAATTTCTTCTTGAAATTGAATCGTCTGATTCATAGACAAAGTGCGATGTATATCTCGCTATCCTGTTAATACTACTATCTACAGCAATTTGATTGATTGAATGTGGTGTTTTGCCGCTTTCTACAAACTTTCAGCGGCTGGAACACCTAACGATGGATTCCTGGTATTTCTCTCACCAGCACTACCATTACAAGCTTTCCTAGCCTCCAGCTGCTATCTCGCATAGGTCTACGATTATCAACCCATTGGTGAGAGAGCGTGATTAGTCGGAAAGCACGAGTGTCGCCGTCGGGGATCGAAGCCGTGACCTCTAGATTGACAGACTGTCGCGCTACCAACTGCGCCATGACGGCGACTTCAGCAACTTGAGTTGAATAAGTAAACGAAACCTCCATGCCCTAATACCTAGTGACAAAGTATCATTGGAATAGTCTTCATGAGCTTAATCATGCTTTTTGCATAAGGTCAGGTTCAAGTCAAATTGCGCCAGCTAAAGTTATGCTATGGTGCATTATGAATCAATGAATTGGGGCGCCTGAGACACTGTACCTTGCATCGCGATGTCAAATGTCTCTAACGGCGAATTCAAGACGAAGTCTAACGAGCGTTTCATTATTTTGAACGAAGAACTGCCCTGTGTTCAGGGTGTGAACGCTCGCGAAACGTATTACAAATGAGACCCCACTTTGCACGTGAGCACACGTGCAAAGCAGGGCAACATTTGTAAAAGATTTTATTTTTATTTAGTTTGGTGAAGGCAAATCTGTCGTGTTTAATTAAGGTATAGTTCGAGGCAATGTGATAAACGTTTTAAACAATACAACTACATCACAAACACTTTATTTGCTATTAAAAGCGCCCTGCATAACAAGGTATTAAACGTACAGATCATTTGTTTTCATCGCTTTCAAGTTAATAAGTGCTATCTGACTGGTCATAACTAGAAGAAGGTTCAGTCACGACGTTTGAGTCGCATAATGGTAACTATATTTTGTTAATATTTGAACTGCCATTCGCTTGGTCTGGTTTTTGACCTCGGTATCTTGGTGATAGAACAATTTAAATCCCCTATCAAGGTCATGCTAATCTCGACCGTTGCCGCCCTTATAATGTATACTCGGGTAATATGGAGTGATATGAAGTTTCAATTTATAAAACTTTAATTAATTTACAGTTACTTCTATCGAAAACGACTTTTCTGAATTTTTGATCATGACTCCATGAACAATATCCTTAGCGCACGGGAGCGGTTCCTCAAAAACTCGCATTAAGGTAAAGGTCTTAACGATTTTCCGTGATATTAAATCATTAGAAATTGAGAGGATATATCAACATACGTGGATGTATATTTAACTGAAAGGAGCCGCCGCCATAGCGCAGTTAGTTGCGCGTCGAACTATCATTCTAAGGGTCCTGGGTTCGGTCCCCGACGGCGGCACAATCATATCCTTTCTGACTTATTGTCTCGATAAATCGTAGACCTATGTAGGATAGCAGCTGGAGGCTAGGAAAGGATGTAATGGTACATGTAGTTTTGGTGTGAGAAATACTAGAAATCTATTGTTAGGTGCCCCACCGGTCGCGATATAGTAGCGCTATAGCTGAAAGATTATTGAAAGCTGCGTTAAACCCCATTCAAACAAACAAACAATTGATATATAACTTAAATTATACCTAATCTCGCTTATTTATGAATTCGTTCTGCGTATTCATTAAGTGTGATAAGGTTTAATTTCACACCTCAAAAAAAGATAGGAAAAAAAACTCTTAACCTCTTATATGCGAAACCTACCAGAATAGAGAAAAACCTTCAATTTGTCGCACAAATGTGGATATTCGTTGAATTCCATAACCATGCATTGTATAGATAGATTAGGCCAAAAATGAATACAGCGCGGTAAAAGTTAAAAGCTTTTCGATAGTTTATCGAGATACATCATTACATTTTCACTCGATAATCTCACCGCCAAACCAATGAAATTACCAATGAAATATAGGTGTTCCAGCCGCCGAGGTATAACTGAAAGATTGTTGAAAGCGGCGTAAAACCCAATTCAAAAAACCAATGGACTATACCATGCTTTCTTACATTTCATACTGTTTGACTTAATCTAATCGGAGGCAAATAAATAAATAGCACAATGACGTTTCATAGTACCGCTAGATTTTGTGTAGTATATAAATGTTCACATACATGTGCGACACAGACATTGCACAACCTGGACAGCCAAATAATCCATTTGGAATACAGTCGATATTGCTCATACGACCACTTTATATTTTATATTTAGCGACCAATTGTATTAAGCGACATAAAAAAGTGCCTTCGCCTATCTAGAGCAAATTCTCCTAAAAAGTAAATGGAATGAAATTGGTCGCTTAGCAGAAGTGGTAGTTCAGCTATATATACAATAATTCATTTTAGGTAGTGGAACCGTAATAGTTCCGCAACATTTTGGAACTCATGATCCTTTACAATGTTGACCGAGGTTTCCTAATGAAAAATATTAGGAAACCTCGTTTAACTCTCTTAAAGTTCATTACTTCCGAAGCGTTGCGGAACTAATACGGGTCCACTATCTTAAATAATTACACTAACAACGTTTACAGATCTATATTTTAGTCTTATCACAAGCTAACATCTTTGGCAAAAGATTATTCCAAAGGTTGAAGGCCGCTGGTCGGGGTCCTGTTTTGGCTGAACTCTCGTCCATATCGAGTGTTATAGCTAGATATCCTTGGTCAGTGCTGTAACTCGGCCATGTGACGTTGACAAACTGAGTCACATCTTCTGGCATGTTTGGATCCCTGAAAATATATTTTGTTTGTTTTGATTGTAGTTTAACGCCCCTTTTAACAGTTTTCAGTCTTGTCTCGGCGGCTGAAGTACCACCCATATGTTCTCGGTGTTTCTCTCTTTACCGCTACCGCGACATTCTTATTGAGCATCCAGCTACTTTAATCATCCCACAGAGGTTTACTATTATTAACCAATTGTGGGAGGCAAATGAAGGAAAGAATGTGCGCCGCCGTGACAGGAATTCATACACTTGTATTTCGACGGTTGTTATATATGGGCCAAGTAGGGTTAAAACAATGTTAGAATGTCAACTTTTCAAAGAGAACGTACCTTAGATGACACAAATTACTTGAAACGTGGTCAGAATATTAATCGCGAATATATCTTGGACGAGTTCAAAATTAGATATGGTTAGGGAAAATAGGTTACGGTATCAAATCATTGTAAATCACTTAACAATCCATGGAAACAATGCCCCGGGGTGAGCACTTTAGGGTCATAGTTAATGGTTTTAGCGACAAATGCAATAACATAAATCTTTACTTGATTGAAAGAAAAGTATCACCTACAGCGGAACTCGAGAACGATCGTGATCCGCTTCTTTCTAAAAAAAACAGATTATCGACCACTCAGAGAGAACCTTTCTACAGATTCATAACAACAACCTTACAATACATGCATGTATATGAATTGGGTCATACGGCGCTACGGTCATACCCCGAAAAAAATATTTGTTTGTAAAGAGTCGGAGATAAATATCATGGACTTTTTTTGTGGAAGGAATGATTTGATTGGCTATTCCTCTCTATACGAGGCGGCTTCTCGTTCCTGCACTTCGATAAACACGAGCTTTCCTGAAGACCGATTTAAACAACCTACCCCGATTTAGCGAAGTTTGTCCACATTGTCATTGTAGCTTGTAAAGTGGTTAATTCCTTCGTCAGTGTCTTACTCTCAGACATATTGTAAATCCTAAATCCAAAAACATAGAACAAATCATCACCGTGATCAGCGACATCCGGTCCATCTACAAAGCTCGGGACTGGTAGCCCGTGTTTTATTGGTCGTGCAAAGAACTCGTACATGTATGTGTTTCTCAAACTATTTGTATGTAGATCGGCGGTCCTTATGGCTGGGACGGCAAATGACGTATCGGTAGAAATATCTATAACTTTGTTCATTCGTTTAAGATCATCATTCGGATCACCCCAGTCAGTATACATATGGACCGTCTCCATCACGGCCGTGTTAGAAACGTTTATCATATGATTATAAGCACGAACATAGTCTGGTACAAGATTGTTTTCGAAGAAATCTTTGTTGATTGTAAAATTATTTACGTCCGTTGCATTTATTTCGTTCATCCATATCCCAACCTCAACAAGACCGTCCGCGCTGTTAAATCCCATAATAAGATCTACACTGTTGAACATGTCGATAGCCGCAGTTGCATTTGTCTTTCCAGAAACAAGGTTTTCAGGATGATCAAGAACGAAATCGTTGTCAAAAATCGGGGTAACTCTTTGAGCGGTTTGAACTGTCTTATTTATCATTTCAATAGGTAAGCTGGACAGACACTGCGACAAAGCTGTTGAACCCGTGTCATTGCACCCAACTCTTTTCGCAAATTGGAGTGAAACATCTCGTATCTTTTCAGGAGAAGAATAGGCCCAGTAACTGACCAAACTTCCACTTTCAGCTATTGCTCTCTGAAACAAGCCCTTGTTCCCGGGGTAGAATGTTTGATACATCACACTAGCCGACCCCGCCGACTCTCCAAATATTGTCACCCTACTTGCATCACCACCAAACGCTTGAATATTATCATGAACCCATTTGATCGCAAGATGTTGGTCCCAGAGTCCAAGGTTTCCTGGAAGTTCCGCGTCCCCGGTAGATAGAAACCCGTACTGTGCTAGACGATAGTTGATCGTAACCACGATGACGTCACCGACTGTACTCAGCACCCCTCCCTCATAGAAATAAGATTCTCCAATAGCAAAACCTCCTCCATGAATCCAGAACATCACGGGTTTTAGGTTCAGTCGATCTTTAGGATCACTACCTTCTCCGGGAACAAAGATGTTCAAAATCAGACAATCTTCCGACATAGGTTGCGATGGTGCGAATTGTGGATCGTTTACAGGTTGAAAACAAGAATATCCACTTTGTCTCGCATCAAAAGCTGTTTTAAAAGGTGCTTTAGGCACCGGTTTCTTAAATCGTAGATATCCTGTAGGTGCCTCGGCATACGGTATACTACGATATGTCTGTACCTTGTAACTAAAGCTGCTGTTAATAGGCACGTCTTCGACGGTACCTATAATATCTCCGACAGGTGAAGACACTGTTCGTGTTGCATCATCTAATAAAAAGGAGCTCACGCTCGAAAACAATGCTATCTGTAACACTATTGCGTACATCATTTTCTTACACATGATTCAATGTAAATGGCAGTGTCCCTTTGAGGTGGCTTAGATACTATCGAATGTCTTGGCCAAACAATCCCCATTCCTGCTAACTTTAACTATGCAGATTGCTAATCTACATAATGTTATATGTGACCCGTCGCGCGAAAAGGGACCATCTGGGTAGTTCGTAAAGTGTCGACCATGTCAGACTGCGCGGACTGTGCAGACTGACTAGGATCGAAACTTTTCCCACTTCTAGAATGACCAATATACCTTCCTGTGAAACGATTTGTGTGCTTCGACTTTTAATTGCCGTCTACTTGAACCGATCTTTTTTTTCCATATATTCATTTTACGGAGTTCCCAGATGGTCCATTTTTGCTTGACGGATCACATTACATTTCTCATGCTGTTTAGAGCTTATTTCGTGTGTATTTATAGCCTCGGAAGATAATATAGATTAAGATAAGCCTGGACGTCTGATCAGTCTGATCTAAGCCTACATTTCATGCTTTCCACTTAACCATTCAGTGAACAACTTGAGCCAGACTTGCTTAAATATTTCAAAGAAAGGCAACGTGTTTTGAACAAAGTTTTATTTCAGCGAGACAATGGTAAATCTTACACTCATCTGACCGGTTACGCGAAAAGAAACCATCTGAGTTATACTATGATATGAGCCTGTGCGTGACATTTCCAACAATTTCACACCTGCTCGATGTACGAACGTTGGGTAGCGTTGACAATGACACAATGTAATTATAATATTCTGAGTTCCATAAGAAAGTGTGCACTTTCAATTTTTGCATTTTTCTTGATTTCTACAAAGTTGGAGGAAAGTTTTTGAGTAAATTTGATACCATTCTTAAATCAAGACCTTTTAAAATTGAAAGTCAAATCTCTTTTGAATAAAGTATCGCATGCTCCACAAGCAGAAGCAGAAATTAAATTGTTGAGATTTGACCTCCTCCCAACTTTTTCTTTGGTAAGAGTTATGTTTCGATGTTGCATTATAGAGTTTCAGAAGCCATTCCAAGCCCTTTCCAAACAAAAGTTTTAATTTTTAGGAAGACGTTATGTGTACGTCAACGTTAGACATTGCTGCGTTGATAGGCCAATAACTTGTCGTTGAATAGTGCTATGGCATTCTATGACATCTCGAATTGCTTAGTAACGGCCTTACAAAATGATGACCTCGATTTCTATTGGAACACGAATGCTCAATAAATTTTAATGACATTTTAAATCTGACAAGGTTCGACTTTGTTCAACTACGTTTATTTGAAGTCAACCCACGCTGTATTAATAGCACCATGCATTATTGTATTGAAGATGTGATTTTATGGTTAGGAAAGCCGCAAAGATTCACTTGAAAGCATTTCAGACCAAATATTCTTCTAATGCGTAATGCACATGTAAAATATGCAAAATCAAATATCTCAATTTAGCAGAAATTTTTTGCTCATTGCGCGATTTTTGTTTTAGAATGTCGTTTGAACATGAAGATGGATTAAGACCTTATATATAGGGCAATGTGAAGATTCTGGCCAGACTATTCGTCAGCACGGGCTGGCTAGAAGCTTTGCTTTGCACACATTTGAAATCGTTGGAAATGTCACACACACAGAGGCTCATATGTCTAGATAAAAGACTAAGGAAATATTAAGCGGCACAAATCAATCATAATTCTTAGTGAATGTAGTGAAGGGCACAGAAGAACAACTTATCCAAATTCAATATACAGTTAGTTACATCGTGAAATTGACATTCACCTCAATCAAAACCATTCTAAACCGCTCATTCAGCGCTCCATTCATTCATTCCAAACACTCAAACACTTCTAAAACGCTCAAACCCATGAAAAATATAGAATCAATAACGTCATTCAAACTAAATTTGGGTACAGAAAAATCGCGATTTCACTTACATAATTCAAATTTTAAGAGTTTCTTGGGTTCTTGAAGAAACATGAAGCTATCTAAAGAACTTGTATGCATATTTTATTAAAGGGAGGTAATCAATTTCGCTAATTTTGTTCATCCTGAACAAAATTTGCGATATTAGATTACCTCCCATTAAATTCACTCAAAACTCGCTTTGAACACTCATTCAATTTCATTCCCAAATCATTCAAAATCATTCACCTCGTCAATTTCACGATGTTGTTAACTGTACCCACTTAATTCGAAAGGATTAATTTTCGTTAGTAGGCTCTTGACACAGTCATACCAGGGGCCCGTTTTTATTAAACTTCTTACGAAAAAAAAAAAGAAATAAATCGTAAGTCATAATCACAAATCGTACCCGTTGTTTTCATTCATTCTTAGATTCTGCCTGGCACTACCTTATTGGATTCGTCTTTAGCAGAATGGCGTGGCAGAATTTCATATTCAATTACTACTTTAGAAACAACTTTAATTTTGTATTTACGAAAAATGATCGTAAGATGTTTAGTAAAACAGGCCCCAGGGTCGATGCTGTTTGCACTTGCGATATAGCCAGTCTATTGACGTATCGCATATTGCCATCCAATGCTTTTATGATTGTCTTAAGTGTCGATACATTTTAAATGCTCTTTGGTATGCGAATATTCGCGACTGGCTGAAAACGTCTTCAGAGTTTCGCTTATTTTGCGAAAGTTAAGAATCAAGGAAATTTATTAAACGCCCCACTTCTAAAAATCAGAAGTATATATACAAACACCTTAAAACTTTTTGTACCGAAAAGTTATAATATTACTCTCGCTTAAAAATTAAATTCGCGAATGCATTTATAAGAGCCAAAGGCGTGAAAATTAACTGATGTGAAATATACACGACTATAGTATTGATTTGAAACAAGTTGTAATCATAGAAGGAAGAAAAAAATATGGGTAGACAAAGCTTAAGAAATAACTAATAGCTGCACGCTATTACACCAAAATACTGATAATCATGAAAATTTTGCGGGTGTGATAATTTTCACGACTTTTGGTCTTATACATATTTTGACGAGTTCATATTTGAGCGAGAGTTTATAAATACAATGTCCCGGTAAAAAAAAGATACAAAATATCTGTCAAGAGTCGTCAATTTGTTCTTTGACTTTTTATCATACCAAATATGCCAATGTTCTCAATTTCGCGACTTCAATTAGTCGAAAATAATAGTGAAAAATAAAACTATCGCTAGAAGCCCTCCTACGGTATCAATATGATGTATGTAAGAAGTTAAAGTTTACCCCGCCAAGTTTAGAATTTTAACAGAATTTTAGATTCTCAAAGTATTTGGATTGCATTATTTACTGATTAGCCATCTTTGCTTACCAAGGATTGTGACGACAGTTAAAATATGTCTATGTTTCGTTGGTAGTCGGGTACAATGTCATATATCTACAGCCTTATTCAGTCTGTAGATATATAGGATATTTTGATCGCTTAACGGAGATATGTTATGCGTCATGAAAAAGAAACCATGAGTCATCAAGTTACTATTGCTTTGCATGTGCTTTGTCGCACAATTTCATTTTGAATTTAGAAAATTATTTGCGTATCAGAGGCGCAACTACCCTTAAACATGTGTGGAATTCAAAATAGTAATAATTATAGAATTTAAAAAACGACAAAAAATGAATGAATAAAAGAAAAATGAAAATAAAATTTATGAATAGAATAGTATATGTAAAGAGTCATGAAATATCAGTGTTATCTGGTCGAGGTTGCGAGAAATTATAATGAATCGGTAAAGCCTAGTCATAAATAGTTCTCCCAACCTTGACCTGATAACATTGGTATATGATGACACCAAAAATACACAAAGAAAAAAAGTATAGCAACATCCGATTTTCGTTGAAATGGTTCTCTTATAACCTTTGATGAAACGAAAAATGAGCTTTTATTCCGATTTCAGCTATTTTATTCAAATAATGTCTGCTATAGAAAGAACATGTTTATTCACAAATATTTTCACTATATTAACTATGGCTGCATCGAATATGCTAGGGGAGGTTTCAATCTGTTCATTGTCTCTAATCTAAGAGAAACCACCAAAAATAGATTTGCAGTCAATATATTGTATGTCAATAAGCGTCGGCATCACGACCTTCAATTTTCTTACCATACCCTAGATCAGACGCTGTAAATCAATGAATCCATTAATCTTGCAGTACCTGTCACAACAATGCTGGATTTTGAATTGGAGGCAATGGGCCTACTTATTTCTCGCCCGCTTTCGGGTCGGGTGTAGACTGGTCTCACTGTCGCATGCCAGAATAGCCTATTCAAGGCTATTCTGATAGTCGATATGTGGACCAGTCTAGAGCTGGTCTCCCGCTTTCTGAGAGATAGTCTGATGTTGCGGGCAGCAGTACCCGCCCAGGGTCAGAAATAAGTTGGCCCAATACTTCACGCAGTGGGCGACCTAAATATTAGCCCACGCATGTACAATTAGGTTCATATTTGGCTGAATTGGACGCAGTTTTGTATCTGCATAATTTAGATGTTGCAATACTTTTTACCTTGTGATTATTCTCTATATCTCGCGTGAGGGACCCCACATCCCATCCCCTTTAAAATATACACGTTGAATACATAAATTCTTATATCTTCACAAACCAATCAGAACCTTCCAATATAAAGCAAGTCAATCATGTAATTAATTTTTGGAGCGATTTAAATACACAGTTGTTGAGCTTTTTTGGTAATTTAAAAGGAGCGTTTTTGGTTGGTTTGAGCGTTTGGAATGAATAAATTGGGCGCTGAGTGAGTGATTTACAAGGGTTTTGATCGGAATGAGTGTGAATTTCATGATTTTCTAAACAGTATCTTTGTAAATCTATTTGCCAGATTTGAAGCTCGCATAAAGGAAATTGTTTAATAATAAAATGAATAGCTATTGAATAGAGACATTATTACTTTCCTTTGAAGCAAGAAAACTCACTCGGCTTTCTTCGCGATATTAGCCATGTTTGATTTAGCTCTCTTGTCCTAAAAATACGAGTAAGAAGCTATATGCAGAAAATCGAAGGGTAGCTCATCTGTGGTAGCTTTATGGTCAAAATCTATCTATTTTTTATCTAAAAATCCAAAAATAAGAGTTCACGAATGACCAGAAAAGACCCTGTAAAATAATTATACGAAATTAGCTGAAATTAGCCGTTTCAAGTTTGAATGTTTAAAATGATGTTAAAAACTGTGAACGTCGATTATTGTTGTTGCTATGGCAACTACAATATGAATCTCCAAATATTTTTCACCATTCAATGCTTTTAAACCTAATTAGAATTATTTTAGTACAAAAATGAAGTGTAATTTTCATATCCGTGAAAGTCAAAACATAAACCAAGGGGTTTAGCGTGAATATGGACGAGATACTGTTGCCATGGTAAGGTAATTTCACGTTTTCAGCGTAAACGTTGTTAGACAACGCTTGAAGCGAACTGGCCAATCAGCGAACAGTATTTCTACACTGAAACGAACTTTTAAACGACCACCTTGCATTTGTCACATTTAAACATAGCTATAGTTATTTAATGACGTATCTTTTATTTTCATATGAAAGGCCGTTCAATTCGGCCTATTCTTAAAGAAAAATGGATTCGAATTTTTGTCCTTGGTGTCTGTAGCAAACGATCAAACACAAGAACCCTCCAACACGAATGTCACAAAAAGTGCATATTTTCGAAGAATTTTAAATTTTTTACAGACCTTCTTTTTGTGACATGCATAACCGCTATACGTCATGTCTAGTTCAAATACTAGTACTTGAGGGAATTGATGTTAGTACCTTAGATAAATTTATTATATTGTTGTAGTCCTACAAAGTATGATGTACAGTCATGTGGTAATGATGTGCCTTGATAACATAATGGTACTTCAATTTCAATGGCAACAGTTACGTCAAAGAGATCACATGGGAAGTATAAAATATTTTAACTATGCTTAACCTGCACAGTCTGGCCAGCCTTCAGGATACTGTATGCCCTTGCAGCGGATAGTTTTCTATCATAAGTAAATTTTGAACCTAACGCAAGCGCTTTCCAAAATGACAGGTTTTGTAGACAACAAAGGTGACTCGATCCATAAGCTATCCCCTCACTTAGGCCTTCAGAGACATTTTTTTTATTAATTTAGTCCGTTTGACTTTTATATTGACCAAAATTTCGCCGAAAATCTCAGAAATTAATTGATGAAACGCATATTTTTCTTGACATATCATATTTTCCAGCTAATACTATGACGAATTATGTTTTTCAGAATTTTTAAATGTAAAATGATGATTTTGTCCGTCCGTCTTCATGTTAACTTCCAGCCTTTCATACCTACTTGTGACTGTATTAAACGGAACAGCGAATTGTATAACCAAAAATAGTACTGATTTGCATAGGGGCCGAGTCAAAAGAGTAAGATTTTAAGTGAATTGTTTTAGTATAAAATAGAGTATTTCAATATAATCAAGTTTGTCGAAGAATTTTGAACATGTAATTCAAATCGTGAGGGACCATAAAAGTGCGTTTGAATGAAGGATTTGTATGTAGTAAAATCTTAATTTCAGCTTTATACCATTTAAAATAAAAGGGACCGGCATAGATCAATTTAACATTGAAAATAATAGGAGATACCGGTTTCTCGTATCACTCACTCTTGCTTGCGGATCTATAGTTTTCTTGATCAGGGCTATAGATAGCGGGGGTATTTGGTATTTCAAATTCAAATATTTCAACAATACTTGGACAAATCCTATATTATGGATAGTCATTTGAATCGAGTCGACGAGACGATGGGTACTTACAACATAGGGTTTCAACGAGAAAAAATAATTATACTGACAATAACCCCTCTTATCTGTACAGCTGGTTGATAGACCCCGTACATTTTCGATGATCAAACTAACAAAGATTAGCGAAAATCACGATATTTCCTTGATAGTCGATAAAAGTTTAGTTATCCGTAATTTTTGCTTTGCTTATCAGCTCGTGAGGTTGGTATCGAATCCTGCTAGCCTATCGGCAACGCATGGGGCTGTTGATCGTGAGTTCGAACCCCTACCGGTCCAAGTTTCATTCGACACTTGACGAAAATCTCTATGACAAAAGTCATTTGTCACCAACCAATGGATGTATGATAAGGACAGGGTTCCCACGCTTCAGGGAAAAGTCAGGGAAAACTGGATTTTTGAAAAAGTCAGGGAAATGTCAGGGAATTTTGTTGAGTGTCAGGGAAATTTGGAAAATAAGACAAAAGTCAGGGAAATGTCAGGGAATTTTGAAAAGCCTGTCAGGGTATTTTACATTTCAGGAATATTTAACCGAAAGGCAGTCTCTTTAAGATTTTGTCAAATTCTTTACGGAAAGGGCTAAAGTATCATTTCTGTTTTAATTTTAAAGTTTTAATGTCTTATGTTTTTATGATTGATTCATCTCCTGCATCTATCATTGTTTGTATGGTAGTTCTAGTTTTGAGGTTCAATGGAACATGTTTAGAGTATTGATGAATAGATTTCACTAAATACAATAACATGGTACTTTTATCCACACTACAATGAGTAGGTAAGATTTCATAATTTAAATGCATTAATTTATGCACATCTTGATATGTAAAGGTATTGTGATCAAGCTTCAATTCTTTATACAAAACTGTCTGATGGTGTCAACAATACAAAAAAGGGTTTGGACACATTTCCTATAGTAGTTATGTTGCAAAATTTAGGTTTGTCAGCTTCAGACTGCACCATCATAATTGACAAGAAGTCTGATGAAATCTGCAATCCTGTTTCGTTGGTCCTTGAATGGCTTAAATGATAACTACTTCACTTTAACATGCCTTATAACATTACATGATTATATTCTTTATAAAACCCCAATTGGTCAATTAAAATTATTCACTACATGACAGAATTTTGTCTTACTTATTACATTTTGCTTTTATTTTAATATAACTCTTACAGTAACATTTCATGATTATCATGTCAAATGCTTTTGTTTAAACCTGTATACATATTACATTTGGAAATAAGTCCCTCTACTTAGATTTATAACTCGAATTTGGTACTGTGACTTGTGTTTACAGTACATTTCTATACAATCGACAAGTCATAATAGCGTATTCTACCTATATCCCCCCTTGATTTTGCTTCCTGAAAAATTCACCTGTATTTGAGTCAAATGTGTAGGCTTATAAAAATATGATGAAAGATCAAAGGGACTCAAAACCTCTCTGCAACAGACAGACACTGTACCTCTCTGTCACAGACACCAAAGGCTTTAACTTTTGATATATTATATCGGGTACTTTTGCATTAGACCTACCGGTATTTAAAGGGTTTACTTTTGTATATGTGTACTTAATGTATTTATACTTTATGTACTATTATTCAATCACAAACAATCTAAGGTAATTGTCATAGACTTATCATCAAGCAACGAGACCTTGTCCCTTTTATTTCCTGGGATAGAGCCTCTTTTGTGGTAAAAAGGCAGTTGGTAGCCTGTCAGACAGTCAATCTAGAGATCCCGGTTCCAATCCCCAACAGTGGCACTCATCCTTTCGAACTATTTGTCTTCCACCAATGGGTCGATAATTGTAGACCTGTATGGAATAGCAGCTGGAGGCTAGGAAAGGATGTAATTGTTGCAATTGTGTGGGAAAAACCAGGAATCCATTGTTAGGTGCTTGAGCACCAACATTACAACTAAAAGATTTTTAAAAGGGGTGTTAAATCTCATTCAAACAATTTCTTTGTAGTAAAATATCCTAGGTTTTCTCTTTCATGGTATTGCCCTTTACCTTTGAACTATAACAAAGTACTAGATTCCTACTACTTAAACTGATTGTCTTCTACAAACCTTAAACCCTAAAGGCTTTCTTTTTCTAGAGGGGCAGGAGAGAATCTCTGCCTCTCATCGGAGCTCCTCATTATACATACATGCCCTCAAGCGATAAGTGAGTTTAGGTCTGGTTATCCTTGGCTCAGAAGTTTGACCCCTACAGCTACAATCATTCTTTTGACAAAATTTAAGTGCGTCTTACAAATTGGTGAATTATTACCTATTTGGGATCTGCTGCTTGATGTTTCGGATTGGACGTTATATTTATAATGGCTAGATTAGTTCCATAAATGGTTAGATTTTGAGCCCTTGTGATTTATATAAAAGTTTTGAAAGAAGCCTTTAAACTCCTAACAAGAGAACTGGAATGAAGAAAATGTATTAATTATCTATATATTCTATAGTGCTATAGTGCTCAAGGTGGGGAGATCAAAAGAAACATTTCTAGAGCTATTTTTACATAAATGCAGTTTAGATCTATGGCAAAATTATCAATGAATAGGAATACATCCATTGGAATGTACATTAAATGTCAGGGAAAATCACTTTCTTGTCAGGGAAATGTCATGGAAAAGTCAGGGAATTTTTTAACTGTTGAAGCGTGGGAACCCTGATTAGGAGTACGCCTGAGTGGGATGAGCAGCTGTTGTTCAGATAAAAAGTTGTGGGTTTTCTGGTGTGAGACACGACAGAAAACCATGGGTAGATGAATCAGTCTCTGTGATATTAATGTATTAATGTTGAACGATGGGTTAAAAAAAAATTGGTGTTGCTAGCCCGATTGTCCTTTCTTAAACGAAGGGTTTGGCTCGACACTTCTTTTCATCTTAGGGATATTCATTTTTTTCACGTTTGTTTTTATCAGTATTTTCTTTTTTTTTTTCTCTTTTTTTTAAGAATTCTTTATTTTATCTTTGTTTTGAAATCGAGCTCGGATTTTCTTTGTCGCTTATTCCAGTCCTCCGTCCGATTTGTTAAACCCTTTTTTTTTGTTTTTATAAAACGAACGACCATCGTATCGCATTTGAAGGAGGTCATACTTCCAATTTTCATTCATGGGGTCACGTGTCTGGTCACTAGAGGCGGCACATATCCTTTCCTGTAGCTTTCTTCTCATAATGGATGAATAATTGTAGACTTGAGTAGGATATTAGCTGCAGGCTAGGAAAGGATGTAATCACTGTTTGGCAGGAATGGTGCTGCATATAACAAAACCGTTGTTATATTAGATGCTTCAACCGCCGCATTATAACTGAAAATTACCAAAAAGCGGCCTAAAACTCAATGCAAACAAATAAATAAAAAATGGACAATTTAAGATACATTTTAAATTGAAGTAGTCACGATGATGCATCATTTTGAAAAAATGGCTAGTGTATGAATGTATGCAAAGTGTATGCGTCATTAATTTTACTAAACTTAACTTCTATTAGAACGTAACCCCAACTCCTGCTGGCGCGTTATCCTGCTGTACAAAAACTTAAGGCAGCCAGTTTTAACTAAGATCAGCCTGCACAGGTGTGCAGTCTAATCTTAGCATACACTGAATGTTTTCTACTCAATCTTGGAAAACATTAAGCCAGACTGGTCGAAACGTAAAAATGGCAGTTTGTTTGAAACTTTTAAATTACGTAAGATGATGGTTAAGTTTAAGGTAGGGGACCCGTAAAAGTTTCGCAACATTTCCGATGTAATGAACTTTAACAGTGTTAGCCGAGGTTTCCTAATAATTTTGATTAGGAAACCTCGCTCATCATTGCGAACGCTAAAATAATTAGTCTGAAAACGCATTCAGCTAGGCTAAATCTTTGCGGTTTTCCTAAGAATAAAATCACATCTTCAATACAATTGTGCATGCTGCTACAGTGTGGGTTGACTACCGATAATCGTCGTCGAACAATATCGCACCTTGCCAGAGTTTGAACGCCATTAAAATTGATTGAGCATTCATATTCCAACAGAAATCGAGGCCATCATTTTGTAAGGCCTTTGACAAGCAAATAAAGATGTCATAGAACGCCATAGCACCATGACAAGTTACTGGCCTAACAACATAGCAACGTTGACGTAACGTCGGCATTAAAATTAAACTTGTGTTTGGAAATGGCTTGGAATGGCTTCTTAAACTCTATAATGCAACACCAACACATAGCTCTTCCAAAGATAAGGTTGTAAGGAGGTCTGCATGCTTGAAGGCAGCATGCAATATTTTATCCAAATCTGATTTGACATTTAATTTCAAAAGGTCTTGACAAAAGTATGGTATCAAATTTACTCCGTAATTTTCCTCCAACTTTGTAAAAATCAAGAGAAATGCAAAAAGTGAAAGTGCACACTTTCTTATGGAGCTCAGTATATAAAATATACCGATATGTCAGATGCGAAGAGTGAGAGGATAGGAGCGAGCAGACGGCAGTTTCAGGTAAATATACTTTACCTATTATATGTGTACTTTTATATCGGCTTTTGCGGTCCATCAAAGGTATGTACCAGGGTCCGTTTATCGAACGTTATTTTGTGGAATATGTAATTCGATATGCCATTATCTTTTTTTTTTACTAAAACATGCTTGTTTATAAAGCAAGCGACAAGAAAAAGCAATGAAACGACGTCGAGTTACTGTACAACGTCCTTGCAGGTGCCAGTACAATACCAAAAACTCGTTGTCAAGTTACTGTACAAAGTAAACAAGTAAATAATGCAAAATTTAATTCATTTTTAGCCAATTTTCTACAATTTCTTTGTAAGGAGACAATGGATAGGGATGACGTTTCTTTCTTGTTAGTATCAATAATTCCTATGTCCAGTGTAAACAAAAAAATATGACATTTTATGTGGTAAAATTTCAATCGAGATTTAGCACATGGAACTGATCAAAGACATCTACATAATAAGTCGCTTTCTTAGGCCTCAAGTAAGATCTGCATGCAACAAATATGCAAATCAGTACTTTAAGTCCCCATTTAATAGGATACAAAATGAAAAAAAAAAAAAAAAAAAAAAAAAAAAAAACAGATGTTAACCCTTTTCGCTTCTGCAGTCACTCGCTGCCAATTTACACAAACACAAGTGACTATTCCAATAATCAAACTTTACACTTCCGCTCCTACACTGTGAGAAATGTTGAAAAATTATGAAAAATGGCAGAAGCAGGAATTTGGTGATTTTTATACGCCGCCGGAGGCAGACGTATATTGGCGTCATCTTCTCCGTCTGTCCGTCCGTCCATCCGTCCGTACGTCCGTCCACTTTTCTTGTCAACGCAACTCCTCCTAAACTTCTGGCTGGATCTTCTTGAAACTTGGTCAATGTTATCACCTCAATTGGTAGATGTGCATGAAGGAAGGATTTTACGGTTCGTTGATTTTTGCCTGAGTTATGACCCTTGATAACTTAGTCTCTGGGTCCAATTTTCTTGTCAACGCAACTCCTCCTAAGTTTCTTGCTGGATCTTCTTGAAACTTGGTCAATATTATCACCTCAATTGGTAAATGTGCATGAAGGAAGGATTTTATGGTTCGTTGATTTTTGCCTGAGTTATGCCCCTTGATAACTTAGTCTCTGGGTCCACTTTTCTTGTCAACGCAACTCCTCCTAAGTTTCTGGATGGATCTTCTTGAAACTTGGTCAATGTTATCACCTCAATTGGTAGATGCGCATGAAGGAAGGATTTTATGGTTCGTTGATTTTTGCCTGAGTTATGCCCCTTGATAACTAAGTTTCTGGGTCCAATTTTCTTGTCAACGCAACTCCTCCTAATTTTCTGGCTGGATCTTCGTGAAACTTGGTCAATATTATCACCTCAATTGGTAGATGTGCATGAAGGAAGGATTTTATGGTTCGTTGATTTTTGGCTGAGTTATGCCCCTTGATAACTTAGTCTCTGGGTCCACTTTTCTTGTTCACGCAACTCCTCCTAAGTTTCTGGCTGGTTCTTCTTGAAACTTGGTCAATGTTATCACCTCAATTGGTAGATGTGCATGAAGGAAGGATTTTATGGTTCGTTGATTTTTGCCTGAGTTATGCCCCTTAAAAACTTAGTCTCTGGGGCTTATTGAAATTGCAGCCTTGTGAATGCAACTTGGCCATTTTCAATTTGGTTCTGTCAAAATAAGTAGTGTCTACAATTATTTCTGTGAAACAGCAGCAAAGTTGCGGCGTATTTTGTGACGATGGCACTCTTGTTAATATATACAGAGTTCAATGTCTTAATTGGGGAAAATAAAACACTCTTTGTCACCAAATCAGAATGCATGATATTTTTTATCAACATGATCAAGTCTGAAAATCATCAGAATATTGTAGCCCGCCCAGGAAAAAAAGGACAGCGTACAGTATCGTTCCAAGCAGACTGTGCGCAATGCGAAGCTTAATTGAGATTAAAACTTTTCGCGTTTGAAAGTTTTTTTATAATCGAAAACGATCATACTATATTTCCGTTAAAAAAAAGTGAAATGCGACAATGGTTGACCTCCAATCGAACCGATCCTTTATTTAAAAAATTATTTTTATAGCATTGCAAGAGGGTTCTTTTTTGCGTGACGGGTAACAAAGTAGCCCTACGTTCAGTTTGATAAAAAGTGACAAACTGTTTGCAAATTCTACCCCGCTTTGTGCACACACTTGCGTGCAAAGCGGGGTGTAATTTGCGAACAGTTTGTCACATTTTGTCATCCTTAGAGCAGGGATAGAATAACACGATACATCTGCCAAGCATTGTAAGTTTAGTACAATATATGTAAGACCGACAAAAATTTTGTAATCTAAAACCAAGTCATTTTTCTACAGTTATCAACATCTTGAAATTGACAAATCAATGGTTTTGAAACGATTTTAGGATGAAATTAAATGAGTGTGTGGATCGAGTTTTGAGTGAAATTCAAGGGAGGTAATCCAAGTTCTATAAAGTGCTACCTATTTCTTCAGGAACCAATCAGACGTTAACAATTTTATTGTGTCAATGAAAACCCGATTTTTTTTTATTTTTATATATTTATCATGAAAATTGCTGTTGAATTAATCTTTTTGGAGCGTTTTTGATTGGTTTGAGTGTGTGTTTGGAATGAATGAATGGAGCGCTGGGTGAGCGATTTAGAATGGTTTTGAATGAGATGAATGTCAATTTCACGATGTAACTAACTGTACAATAACAATTACATAAAATTTCGTAATTTAAAGCCCTGTATCTTTTTAAAAGAGATTATCTTTACACATTAAATGTAGTTTAAGGACTCTTACGGTGCAGTGGGTCCACAAACAATGTGGAATATACAAGTTTGGTTTATTACTGTTGTACTTGGGTGGATTGTGTGGAAAACTGTACGTGCAATATCACAATGGTGGACCTTACGTGTGTCCGTCCGTCCGATACCCTTGTTGCCGGAAACTCATTGGTTACTAGGCTTGACCCATAAGGTAGGTTCTAAACTCATCAATGCATTTAACATTGTGAAATTGACCAGATGAGTGCTTTTGGACTAGTTATGGTATGATATTGAATGAGTGTGTTGAGCGAGTTATGAGTGCACTTCAAAGGAAGTAATCCGATTTGCCTGATTTTGTCCAAATTTGACCCGAATAGTCTGAAGGGATTTCTAGTTAGCCTTAACAGTCTGACAAGAGTTCATAGTCAGCTTGAACAATCTGAGAAGGATTCCAAGTCAGCCTGAACAGTCTGACAAGAGTTCATAGTCAGCCTAAACAGTCTGACAAGGATTCCTAGTCAGCCTGAACAGTCTGACAAGAGTTCATAGTCAGCCGAACCATTTTCTGGGAAGGATTCCTAGTCAGCCTGAATAGTCTGACAAGGATTCCTAGTCAACCCGAACAGTCTGAAGGGATTCCTAGTCAGCCTGAACAGTGTGACAAGGTTTCCTAGTCAGCACAAACAGTGTGATAAGGATTCCTAGATAGCCTTAACAGTCTGACAAGAGTTCATAGTCAGCTGGAACAATCTGAGATGGATTACAAGTCAGCCTGAACAGTCTGACAAGGATTCCTAGTCAGCCTGAACAGTCTGACAAGGATTTACTCTTTACGAACTCATTTGTCTTCCATCAAACGGTATATGATGAATGAGCCTGTGTATGATATTTCCAACAATTTCAAACATGCAAGAGGTTCAAACATAGAGCAGCCTAAACAGTTGCCTGTTTATCTCAGGACACATCTGGACCTGATCAATTTGCAAAGTATAAAACAATTTCTCTGGTCGCAGATGCACAGGCTTGCCAGATTCTTTGCTTGCTGCACAATTAGAATTGTTGGAAATGTCATGCCATGTCATGTCATGGCTCAAATAGTAAGTAAGGTGATGTCTCGGATGATATTTTGTGGTTGTACTGATATGACAAACAACAGTCAACAATTGTAAAGTACACCAGTCGCCACGATATACTTGTTATAATGTTGAAAGTATTGTTAAACCCAGCGCAAACAATCACACGGAAAAACTAAAACGTTTTCATTCGGCTTTACTGAAATATTTTTGTTCTTGACAGTAAGAAAGGGGATTCCTTTTCTCAATCAAAGCACTGAAAGTATTGATGGTGGACGTTCTGTTGGCATACTAGAGTGATTCTTTCATTTGTTGAGAAAAGAGAAATTTTACATGTACAATTTTACATGTAAAATTACGATTAAAGGAAAATGAACTGGCCCAAGTTTGCATCTTGCATCAGATATACATTTCTCAACATGTATATTGTCGATCGTACTGTAATTACAAGATTTCAATAACTTTCCGTATTATGCCGGATGTAGTTTAAAGAGTGATTGTCTGATCCATTGGGTATAAAAGTAAAGAAATGACAATTAGATGATCTATATTATCATTCTTATTTTGTTATGCTAATTGACTCTCCTTAATCTCATAATTCAAATTATGGTGTTATCTGCTTAAAAATTCTATAAAAGGGTAAAAATTAATTGTTCCACGATTTTCATTCTCAAATAAAGATAGAAATGGTAAGTGTTATATAAACACGTTAAATTGCAGACACTCGTCATTAGATTGGCTGTCGCGTGTTGAAAAGTAAAGTAAAACCCCTTTGCATAAACCTTTATCGCACGACCTGAATGCTTTACTTTACCTACTCGGGCTGTATCAGGGGAGGTCACCATTACAGTAATTTCATTCATCAAGTTTTCATGAGTGACCTCCTATAGACCAATGAGAAACAAGGGGAAAATTACTCACTCTGCCTGAAAAGTAGTTCTACGCAAGCAAAATGTTCACCTCATCTCAGAATTGCATATGATTTCGCACTTAAAAGATGTCTTTGAGGTTTCAACAAGTTATGCAGAATCCTTGTTTCTCTACATTTTTAAAATGCATAATTGTAAGGCGGATACAATTCTTGAAAAAAGAGTAAATTGTATCTTAGTAAGCACTCCTGTTTTGAAAACCTATTAACATCTGACGGGATTGTATTTACGCGGTATTAACGCGGTATTAACGTCCACCAAAAAGCAGTTTGGTAGATGATACTATTTTCCCGTCTTGGAACTCAATGGTATAATGAATTTAATACCTAGCGTCAACGTTCGTCTGTGGCACTCATGTGGCAGCATTTTTACGGTTTTATTTTATTATTTCTTTGCTATGCACAAACTTAGGCATTTAAGACTTAATGAGCACCAGCTGACACACGTATGTCGTCTGGATTTAATCTACACTGTCCGCTTGGTACTGCATGAAAATGAGGAAATCTTGAACCACACTGGTAATTTAAAAATTGGCAAGTTACAAATTTGAAACAAAATTTAAAATCTAGCAGATATGTATTGAATTCATTGTTTTCTTCTTCCAAGGTAAAGGATTTAAACGACCTTCAGCAGTTGGTAGACAAATTCATCAACTCTACACCGATTCGGATGTTTACAACAAGTGTTTTCTTCTACAATACACTCGTTATTCCCATTCACCCAGAAACTATAGGTCCTGTGGTCACAGCTTTAAACCTTCCGAAAATACATACTCTGACTGGCACGTATAGGCTGCTTAAGCCATGGATAGGTAAGCTTTAAATACAGTTTAGAGCTATTCGAAGATGTAAAGTTAAGAGCATCGTGAAATTGAGACAGTGAAAGATTTGAGAATGATTTTGGAGTGAAATTGAATGAGCGCGAGGAGTGAATTTTGAATGTATTAAAGGGAGGTAATCTAACATCGCCAATTTTGTTCAGGATGGACAAAATTAGCAATATTTAAACAAATTACCTCCCTTTGATAAAATATGCATAGAAGTTCTATAATTAGCTTCCCTTTTCATCAAGAACCAATCAGAAGCTTACTATTTCAATCATTTCAGTAAACTCGCGTGTTTTTTTTTCCTAGGAATATTTATTTGGAATGCACTTGTAATTCTTACCTTTACGTAGTCATTTTGGGCGTTTTTGAATGGTTTGAATAAATGTTTGGAATGAATGAATGGAGCGAAGAATGAGCAATTTAGAATGGGTTTGATTGAGATGAATGTCAATTTCACGATGTTATTAACTGTACCAAGAATTTGATATATATTTACTGACTGCTTTTGGTAGATATTGGTTTCAACGTCTAACAGTGATAGTAATTGTGAAAATTCTAGTGTTATAATAACAGGGTCGTAAGAATGTGGTGTCCACTTGAGTTCAACTAATATCAAGACTAGTTTCCGTCAGAAAACTTTGCATTTTAAAAATGGCAAAATGTAAGGATTCTGTACAACTTGTAGATGGTGTAATAATCCGACAAAAGACAACAAAAAAAGACAAGGCGACCAGGAGCCTCTTTTACTAAACATCTTATGATTATTTCAAAAATTAAAGTTGCTTCTATAGCAGTAACTAGATATGGAAATAGGTCATACAATATCTCATTAGAATCGTCTTCCAAAGACGATTCCGATGATAAATTGCAAGACAGAATCTAAAAATGAATAAAAACATCAGGTACCATTTGTGATTTTGACTTACGATTATTTTCTCGTAAGTAGCTTAGTAAAATGGGTAATATATGTACCTGTCTGTCCGGTCGGTTATTTGTCTTTCATTATGGTCTAAGAAATAGCGTTTTTTTACTTTGTGATTTTTCCGTTGTCTAAAGCAGTTTTGTGTACAGGAGAGCAAAGCCCTTTCGAGCTACAGTAGCCTCTTTTCTGCTTTCCTATCCTAAACAGTGTGCTTATTTATCTTATAACTATACAAATATCCGTCTGATAACATCCCGTATGATATTTTTTTATGATATCACATAGTAATTTTTAGAACAAATATATAATGCGGTTATTTTTAGAAACTTGCATTTCTGCTGGAAACATCTACAAAAACAAGGCAAATAGAGGTTATAAGATAAATATAATACGTATTTAGTGTATTACTTAGTATATGAAGAAATATCTAACTCGGTCGTAGGAATTGATAATTGTCTCGGCAGAGCCTCGACAATGATCAATTCTCCCAACCTTTTTAGATTTTTTTTCATACAAAACACCGTATTATATATGTATCCTGAACGCTGGGTAACTAAATGAAAGTTGCTTATAAATGGGTTATAGACTGGTAGCACCTTGATTTTTTTCTATGTCTTATGAATGTCACTCTAACATACTAGCATAATGCAAGTCATACATAATTGACTAGAGTATTTTGTTTGGAACTATCAACAAAATTACATTTTTTCCATTTCTTAATTTATTATTCACAAATAGATCTTTACTTTGTAAATCTCTAATCGTTCCAAACCTAACTCTGAAAGTAATTACTTTCTCCGAAAAAAAAATAGCTTTTATACTTAAGTAGTAGTTGTTGTTGTTGTTATTATTGTTGTTCTGTTTTTCCTCCAAAAGCGCCCAATGACCTTATGTTGCTACGAACCGTGTTTTCTGTTAGAATCGCTCTTGAGAGTGATAAAAATCTATCAAAATGCTATTATGTAGTGAACAAGACTGGAAAGCATGTATCGTATGTTTGAAAAATTTATAAAAATAAAATGCGTCTTTATCTTACTAACTTGCAGTTTAAATGAGTGGCTGTTTGTTTTCATATTTTTTTTCATTTGTTTATTATTTTTTCCGTCCTACCTGATATGGAATTGTGATAGTGCATTTGTTTCGATTTAAGACGGACACAATTGTTTTATTTTTGTAGGTGATGGTCTTCTAGTCAGTAATGGTAAAAAATGGGAGAGAAACAGGCGACTCCTAACTCCAGCCTTTCATTTCGATATCCTCAAACCTTATGTTAAAGTATTTGGAGATGTTACGGAAATATTTCTGGTAAGCAAATCAATGCTATAGTCAAAACACACGTGGAACTACTTAAATAATAATAAATAAAAGGTTTATGTCATTTCTCTGTACATGTTTTTACAATACCGACCATTATGGTACTTAAAAGACAATTAACCTTTATCACGAGGGCACAAGAAAACAGAACTGTTCTCAACTGGGCAGTTTCTCAAACTTAGAGTTTAGATATAGTCCGTTTGACTTCTTTATTAACCAACATTTTGCCGAAAATCTCAGAATCGAATTAGTGAAACGTATTTCTTTCCTGTCATATCATATTTTCCATCTAATACCATAAAGGATTTTGTTTTTAAGAATTTTTGAATGTAAGAAAATGATTTGTCCGTCCATCTACATGTTAACTCTCAGCCTTTCATACATTCTTGTGTCTGTATAAAACGGAACAGCGAATTGTCTATCCAAAAATAGTTCTGATTTGCATAGGGGCCGAGTCAAAAGTGTATGATTTTTCAACCATTTCATATGTAAAAAATAATTTTAGGAATGGTATTAAGCTGAAATTAAGATTTTACCACATACAAATCCTTCGTTCAAACGCAGTTTTGTGTAATTTATGAAAAGGTCGGTCAATAAAGAAGTCAAACGGACTATATGAACATAAAAGATAATATAAGTAAGTTGTTATTTAAATACTGGTTTTATGTCCAGACAGGTATCGTAGTTTTATTAAAATAAATGAAGCTTTAATTGAAATTTGTGAAGATTCTACGTTATACCCGATAAAAGTTTTATGATCTTGGGCCCCGCTGATACAAAACTTAGCGCTTAAAAAATGTGATTTGTAGAAAATTTTATTCATATCTCCATATCCATTTTCCCAATCATTTAGCTTTTTTGTGTTTATTTTTTTCAACAGATACAGCCAATAAAATCTTCTGAAATTAGAACATTAATAATTTTCTATGCTTGTTGCCATGAAAGAAACCTGCTTTATGGTTTTAAGCTCGTGTAGCTATTAATTCTCTGTGTGATAAGGTTCATTTTGTTTCATACATCCATGAAAATAATGTAAAACATACTATCTTATTGGATGAATCGGCGAATGACCTCAGATTCAATCAGAGGCGTATAAATTGTATTTACAAAAGTGCAAACAACGTTTATAATGTCAGTTACGACTTATGAGATCAAAATCCTGGGGCAAGTTTCACCAAAACATTGAGGACGCATTTTTTCCTACCGATGACTTACTCATATTTAGAGAAAAAACTACGCATCGCCTATCTATCAATACCTATGTAAAGTGATTTTTGTTGTTGCTGTTTTGAAAATCATCAGTAAGACAAAAATACGCCTTAAAAGTTTTGATGAAACTGACCCCTGCATACGTAAATATTAAATTTTACATGGTTTTGGTTACCAAACGTAGATGAAGGATAATCAGATACATCTGTCATGAAATTTTGTATGGTGTTTTTTTACATGTACATTTCGAAATATCTTTTATGCAGAGGTTGAAACATTGTTTTCAGGACAAACTAAAACAGTTGTCTGATACAAAAACAAGCGTTGATATATATCCATTGGTTAGCCGCCTAACTTTGCACAATATGTTGAGATGTACCCTGTCTTATGATGATGAAACTTTGCAAGACGGCAGGTAAGGTTCTGGCGATTGCTTCATCACCCGACTTTTCGTCGTAAATGTTATCATATAAGATTTATCAATCCTTATGCATTAGTTTATCGGTCTTCAGTCTAAGCATGTTTTGATTTAAATAATTTTTGATGTGGGTAAATGTTACGTGCCAATGTAACACGAACAAAGAAGCTAGCAACAAACTTTACAATTAACAATTTTTATTGACAATAATTACAGAATTATTGACAATATGAAACTAATACAAAAACAATTTACAATACCTTGAATGTTTAATCCTAAATTTTTAATTTTAGATCCAATTTATTTAAGTTCCTGGTCCACAAATAATAAGTCCAATAATATCCGAATTTAAAATTAAACACGCTTTTAAACACACTTTTAAGATAACGAGAAATCCCCTTTTAGTTTAACACAGTACTACTAAATGAAACCATAAGTCTAAATCAAGTGAACCAAGAATGCTGTAGGAACCCCTTTATATAATACTATAGAACAATCTGGAATAGTATAGAACATAAGAATACTCTAGAGTCTGAATCACCTTCCAAAAGGCCTTTCTAGAAAGATCTAAAATCTTTTACATATCTATTACCTTAAAGTGTCAAGAGATATTGGAAAATCCCCAGACTAATTCTAAAAATAGACATGGTAAATACCATTAGGTTTATTCATAGTTTATATATAACACTTTCCCCCTTGAACGAAAAAAGAAAGGTTTATGAAATAAATTTTTCTTTTTGCATTATCATTAGCATATACAATGATAATATACATCACATAATTGATAATATCATGATTCGTTGCAACATTTCAGCACATCTTGCATGAAAATACAAACAATTCTCTTCAAAAGAATTGAAAAAGAGTTATATATGCAAACATACATACATATATACAAAAAATATAGTAAAATGTAACTGTTAAATTCAATGTTTTATTAAAGATAAGACAATTCAAAATTTTAGACTCTTGACAGAGCATCTGGTATAATGTTGTCTTTTCCTTTAATGTGTCTTACATCAAGATCAAATTCTTGAAGTGACAAACTCCACCTCAATAATCTTTGGTTCTTACTCTTAAGTTTGTGAAGAAAACTTAAGGGATTGTGGTCACTGAAAACAACTATAGGAGAAGTTGCAGATGTTAGATAAACTTCAAAATGTTGGATTGCCAAATCAGAGCAAGATATTCTTTTTCAATGGTGGAGTAGTTTTTCTGATGTTTGTTTAACTTTTTAGAAAAATAACAAACTGGATGATCAATACCGTCATCGTCTTCTTGCAAAAGAACAGCACCAATACCCACATCACTTGCATCAACAGCTAATTTGAAACATTTGTCAAAATCAGGTGCTAAAAGAACTGGTGTGCTCTTTAGTATGGCTTTTAAGCGATCAAAGGCAAATTGACAGTTATCATTTCATTTGAACTTAACATTTTTCTTTAATAAATTTGTTAAAGGTTCAGCTATTATAGAAAAATTCTTACAAAACTTTCTATAGTAGCCAGCCATACCAAGAAATCGCATCAGTTGCTTTTTAGTAGCAGGCACAGGAAACTCAGAGATAGCATTGACCTTAGATTCTAAAGGTTTAACTTGACCCTGTCCCACAAGATGTCCTAAGAAAGTAACAGTAGCATGACAAAATTCTGTTTTTCCAAGATTAACAGTCAATTTTGCATCACTGAGACGGTCGAAGAATTGTTTGATTCTTTGAATATGGTCACTCCATGTGTCTGTGTAGATGATGACGTCGTCAATGTATGCGTCACAGCCATCTAAGCCAGCTATAACCATATTAACAAGCCGCTGAAACGTAGCAGGAGAATTTTTCATCCCAAACGGCATAACTTTGTACTGGTACAGACCAGTTGGAGTAGCAAATGCTGATACTTCTTTAGCCCTATCAGTGAGCGGAACTTGCCAGAATCCTTTGAGAAGGTCAAATTTGGTGACATATTTAGAATTACCGACTTTGTCAATACAGTCATCAATTCTTGGTATTGGAAAAGAGTCAGTTTTTGTCACAGAGTTCACTTTTCGATAGTCAGTACACATTCTGTATGTTCCATTTGGATTTGGAACTAATATACATGGTGAACTGTAATTACTTTGGCTGGGTTCAATAAAGTCATTCTCCAATAAGTAATTCACTTCATCTTGAAGGGCTTTTTGTTTCACTGGATTCATTCTATAAGGATGTTGTTTTATTGGGTGAGAATCTTCCACAATGACATCATGATATATTTTATCAGTTCTTGTTGGGATGTCAGGAAACAAGTGTTTATATTCATTAATCAACTGTTTCAGCTCTTCTCGTTGAGATGGCTCCAAATGTGAAAGTTTGTCGTCAAGATTCTTTAGTATTTCAGAGTTCTCAAGTTTAGGTGGACCAGGAACAGATTTTTCACTAAAGTCTGAACTAACTTCTGATTCAATCACATTTGATTCTTGTGGGACAGTGTTTACAACTGTAATTGGTTTTGAAATAGAGCTATCTCTTTCAAAATACTTTTTTAACATATTCACATGACACATTTGTTTATTTTTACGCCTTCCGGGAGTATTGATGATATAATTCAAATCACTTGTTTTCTTATCAATAGTATACGGGCCATAATATCTTGCCTGTAAGGGTCGGCCAGGTATTGGCAAAAGAGCAAGGACTTTATCACCTGGTTCAAATTTCCTATCAACACTATGCTTGTCATATCTTGCCTTCATTTTGCTCTGAGATGATTTAAGATTTGACCTAGCAACCTCACATGCCCTAGACAGTTTATTTCTGAAGTCAGAAACATACTGTAACAAGTTCAAGGGTGTTTCATCATCAGCAAGAAATTTCTCTTTTAAGAGTGTTAATGGCCCACGAACAGAATGACCAAAAACTAACTCAAAGGGGCTAAAGCCAAGAGATTCTTGAACAGATTCTCTGACTGCAAATAATAGCAAATGAATACCTTCATCCCAATTTTTATCAGTATCAAAACAATATGACCTTATCATATTCTTTAGGGTCTGATGAAATCTTTCTAAAGCACCTTGACTTTCAGGGTGATAAGCAGATGACCGATATTGCTTGATACCTAATTCATGCATAACCTGTTGGAATATGCCTGACATGAAGTTTGATCCTTGATCAGACTGAACTGATTTTGGAAGGCCAACAAAAGTAAAGAACTTGACAAGAGCCTTAATAATTGACTTTGCCTTAATGTTTCTTAAAGGAATTGCTTCTGGGAAGCGAGTAGAAGCACACATAATTGTCAACAAATATTCAGAACCTGACTTGGTTTTTGGTAAAGGACCAACGCAGTCTATTATTATTCGACTGAAAGGTTCATCAAAAGCTGGAATGGGTTGTAACCTTGCTTTTGGGATAACTTGGTTAGGTTTCCCTACCATTTGACAAGTGTGGCAACTTTTACAATATTTGGAAACGTCCGATTTAAGTCCAGGCCAAAAGAAATGAGTCATAATCTTGTGATAAGTCTTGTTTACACCTAAATGACCAGACATTGGACTTTCATGTGCTATACTAAGTATTTCATGGCGATATGACTTTGGAACAACAATTTGGTGATAAACAGCCCAATCGTCATCAGCTGGGACATCAAATGGTCGCCATTTTCTCATCAGAATACCATTCTTTTTATAGTAACAAACAGGATTCTGAGACATTTCTTTTTCGGGTAATGCCCTATCAATTAACTTTGAAATCTCAGGATCATTTTGCTGTTCCTGGATTAACTTTGACTTTGAATGCGTTTCATGACCTTGGTCATTTGACCTTGGAGATGACTGACAAAATTTTGACGAGTCTGTCTGAGTATCAGGCAGACTAAGATTAAAAGACTTTTTAATCTCGTCATTGAAATATTGACCAACAAAAGTATCAGTTAAGTCAATATCAATTGAATTTTTCAAGGAAGCTTTTTTAGCCATACCCCGAGTTACTGCACATGAAGGGTACAAATCAGGTATTTCCTGCAAAATAGGATCATCTGTTTGACCTACATTAGGTGTGTCAGTTACAAGAGGATTAACAACAACCTTATCTCCAGCTAAGTCATTGCCTAGCAATAAATGTACACCTTTAAATGGTAAAGAATGTTTAACACCAACAACCACAGAACCAGTAACCAAATCTGAGGACAAATTAACCTTATGAAGAGGAACATTAATAACACCACACTCTACACCCTGAATAAGGACACTAGTACCAGACGAAGTCTTCTCAAAAAAAGGCAGAACATCTGCTAAAATAAGAGATTGAGAAGCTCCTGTGTCTCTTAAAATTTTAATAGGGGTAGGTGGGCACATATCACCTGAAAGTGATACAAAACCATCCAAAATGAACGGTTCAAAAATCTCCATACAGGAATCAGAATTTGGTTCTGCCTTAACAATTGAATTTAACTCAAAAGAAGGCTGTGATTTAGGCTTAAGGCTGGTGAGCCCTGTAGGTTTGGCTGCACTCAGTTCCTTCTTCCTTTTTAATCTAAAACATTCTGAAATAAGGTGACCTGTTTTTTTACAAAAAGTACAATGTACTCGAGATAAGGGATTTTGAACATTGGTTTCACCAGTAGACTTTGGTTTAGGTGAATTCGATTGACTAGATATGCTAGATGAATCACCAGACATAGATTTATTTTGGGGATGTGAGGAAGCAGGTTTTGCTTTATTAACAAAGGAATTTTTGTGTGTAAGGTAGTAATCATCAGCTAAGCGAGCTGCTTCATGTATAGTTTCAACATTTTTTTCATCTAAATGTGACTTAATGTCAGATTGAATGCAATTTTTGAATTGTTCAATTAATATAAGTTGTCTAAGATTATCATAATTTTGGTCTATTTTCTTAGAATAGCACCACCTGTCAAATAATTTTTCTTCGTTTCTTGCAAATTCAACGTGAGATTCTTTTCTTTTCTACAACTTCTAAATTGTTGTCTGTATGCTTCTGGAACCAGTTCATAACCTTTGAGAATGAGTTCTTTTACAGTATCATAATCATTACTTTGTTCTGTTCTAAGTTGCGAATAAATATTGCGAGCTTTTCCTACTAAGACACTTTGGAGAAGTAAGGTTCATTGCTCCTTTGGCCATTTCAAGTTATTTGCAACTTTTTCAAAATGTTCGAAATATGTATCAACTTCATTTTCTTGAAATTGAGGGACAAGCCTAAAATGTTTTGTTACATCAAAGTGGTCATTATACATATATCTGGGCTGATTTGCTCTATCTTGAATTTCTAATTCTTTTAATCGTAATTGAAATTCTCGTTCTTTTTCTCGTTCTCTCTCTGCTCTTTCTTCTCTTTCCCTCTCTCTTTCTATTTCTTGTTCTCTTTCTTCTCTTTCTCGTTCTTCCTTTTCTCTTTGAAATTGCCTTTCTCTTTCTTTTTCTTCAATTTCTAATTGTTTTTCTTGTAATTTTCTCTCTTCTCTCTCTCTTTCTATTTCCAATTCCTTCTCCCTTTGTTGAAGTTTTAACAGTTCAAGCTCTCTTGAGCTTGAAACTGATGGAACATCAACAATGAGAGACAGAGCCTTTTCATCAAAAATGTCCTCATCAACAAAATATTGAACCAAAATATTCTTAATTTCATGCTTTCGCAATGAGGACTTGACTTCTTTTAATTCATAATGCTTGGCAAGATTGATCAAATCAGGCTTTTTACCCAAATTCAATAACTCCACGGAAGGTTCGTGCGTAAATTTTTCTAAGTCAAAAGACATGGTAGCTTGTTGCTGTATTCAAATAAGAATGTAAGATTTCGATAAATAATAGTAAAAGTGCACTCTAGATTTATCAAAATTGAAATATGAAATTAATTTCTTAAATAATTTTGAACAGCAGATTTAAATAAAGAATTTGTTTGATTTGTTTTGTTTTGTTTGTTTGTCTGATATTCGTATCCCGGACGAGCCCCCAAATTGTTACGTGCCAATGTAACACGAACAAAGAAGCTAGCAACAAACTTTACAATTAACAATTTTTATTGACAATAATTACAGAATTATTGACAATATGAAACTAATACAAAAACAATTTACAATACCTTGAATGTTTAATCCTAAATTTTTAATTTTAGATCCAATTTATTTAAGTTCCTGGTCCACAAATAATAAGTCCAATAATATCCGAATTTAAAATTAAACACGCTTTTAAACACACTTTTAAGATAACGAGAAATCCCCTTTTAGTTTAACACAGTACTACTAAATGAAACCATAAGTCTAAATCAAGTGAACCAAGAATGCTGTAGGAACCCCTTTATATAATACTATAGAACAATCTGGAATAGTATAGAACATAAGAATACTCTAGAGTCTGAATCACCTTCCAAAAGGCCTTTCTAGAAAGATCTAAAATCTTCTACATATCTATTACCTTAAAGTGTCAAGAGATATTGGAAAATCCCCAGACTAATTCTAAAAATAGACATGGTAAATACCATTAGGTTTATTCATAGTTTATATATAACAGTAAACCAAAGTTGCTTGGCAACAAAGAAAAGCGGTGGCATAGTGTTTTTTTCATTCTCACTTCGCTCTTATCTACAGAGCATTAACTAAAGGTTGGTTCAAACTACAAGGCTAAATATGTTACAAGGACCTATCTCAGGATTTATTTGAAGCACGTGTACGATGAAAAATTTCTAGTACAGTCAACAACATCGTGAAATTGACAAGGTGAATGAATTGGGAGTGATTTTGGAATGAAATTGAATGAGTGTGTGAAACGAGTTTTGAATAGATTTAATAAGAGGTAATCCGATATCCAAATTTTGTTCAGGATGAAAACAATTGGCGATATTTATTACCCCCCCCCCTTAATAAACTATGCATACAAGCTCTATGAATAGCTTCCTAATTCTTCAAGAACCTATTAGACGCTTACATTTGAATTATATCAGTGAAATCTCGATTTTTCCCTATCCAAATTTATTTTGAATGACGTTGTTGATTCTATATGTTTTCAATGGGTTTGAGCGTTTTTGAATGGTATGATTGAGTGTTTGGAATGAATGAATGAAGCGCTGAGCGAGTGATTTGGAATGGTTTTGATCGAGATGAATGTCAATTTTACGATGTTGTTAACTGTATACTTAAAAGTTACTAACATCATGGTAAGTACACTCTGTCCGATAAAAAAACCCTAAAGTATTATACATTCACTTATACATGTAGCTCCTTTCAATGCATCTACACAGGGACTCATTGTAATCATTCACAACCGTTCGAAAACGCTTCAAGATCGGCAAAAACGCCCAAAAAAACTCATTCAAAACAATCAAACAATTCCATGATTTTATTGACTGGAATTGATTTTGAAACGCCTTATTGGTCTATGAAGGCAAACAAATAGGCCCTCCGTTTAGGATGACAAAATTTAGAAAACTATTTGCCAATATATCCTGCTTTGCACGTGCACCTGCGTGCAAAGCGGGTATAATTGACAATCAGTTTGCACTGTTTTGTCATCCTGAACTCAGGGTTGTTTATAGGAAAATACGTAGAATACATTAAATACATTAAGGTTCATGTAAAGTGTTTGAGACCCAATATTTAGGGCATTTCATTAGCCAAGAAAAAACAGTATGTCCAGGTATATTATATATCAAAATGAAGCTATTCGTAAGCACAAGCAGTAAGGCAACATAAGACCGCCATAGCTATAGCGGTATAGCCAAAACATTGTGGAAAAGGGTCATTTTGTACAGAACAAGCAACTGCATGACGGTTGCATAGAATTGCCCCGTACTTTAACAAAGTACAGTCTGAAGTACCATCCAGGTAGTGCTACAACCTTAGATATAAAACTCAGTCTCAAAAGGCTCTTTTGAAACAATCAATTTCCATTTATTTTGTCAACATACATGTCAAACCGGTTTGGTCTGTTTTCAAAATAGAAGTAAGGTATGGTGCAACATCACACCTTAATATTGTGAAATATTTTCTGCGATTTATTTCAAATTATAGTTTTTTTTAAATCAATGATCTACAATATTACTATATATTTATCATTCTGTGAAATAAAAATTGATACATTACTAAACAACCTTACAGGTATATAAACAATTAATGTCTATTTATGTTGTGATAACACACAATACCCTAAAAAGATCTACACGTTTTCAAAATTAGAATGACATATATGACATATGTGTTTATAAGATAAGTCAAAATAAATTGCTTGCATAACTACGTTTTGGGGCTGAGTTTTATACCAATGGTTGTAGCACTACCTGGATGGTACTTCAGGCTAGACTTTGTTAAAATTTGAGCCAATTTTATCCAACAGTCATGAAGTTGCTTGTTCTGTACAACATGACCCTTTTCCACAATGTTTTGGCTATACCGCTATAGTTATAACAGCCTTATGTTTTCAACTGTTTGTGCTCATAAATAGCTTCATTTTGATATATAATATTCCTGGACATACTGCTTTTTTCTTGGCAAATGAATGCCCTTAAAATTGGGTCTCAAACACTTTACATGAACCTTAAAGAGGGGGTAAAGGATATCACTAATTTCGTTCACTTTGAACGCCAATAGCGATGTTATTTTATCATATCTCTTAATCGTTTTGAGAACGTTTTAATCTTGAATACATTCATATTTTCAGTGATCGTCATCCGTATGTGTCGGCAGTCGAAAGATTGAAATATATAGTCCTTGTTAGACTCGTGTAAGTGCAGCCAACAATATAATTACATGATACAGAAAATGTACATACATAATGTACATACTCTCATACAACTCGGTGGGGGGTATTAGAATCATTATATTCTATTAGAAGTGGGTGGAGTTTTATTAGAGTAACAGTTGTTTGTTTGTTTGGGGTTTAGCGTCACTTTCAACATTATTTCAGTCATATCGCTGCAGCTGGAGCACCTAACAATGGATCCCTGGTATTTCTCACACCATTACTGCCATTACACCCTGTCCTATAGCCTCCCGCTGCTATCCCACATAGGTATACGATTATCAACCTATTGGTGGAAGACAAATATATAGTCGGAAAGGATGAGAACCGCCGTCGGGGTTCGAACCCGGAACCTTTAGATTGACAGTCCGACGCGCTACCAAGTAACAGTTGTTAAGACGTGGGAAAATGGACAAAAAATGCCGCTACATTTTTAGCCGCTTTTCGCACCATCTTAACTTCAAATCTTCGGTAAATCAAAGAAAACTTAATGCGATTTTAACCACTTTTCCGCATCTTCTCAACTGTTACTCTTCGGTAAATCAAAGAAAAACCTGAAGCAATTTATAGCCATTTTCCGCATCTTCTAGCTTCTAGCTTGAAATCTTCAGTAAAACAAAAAACAAAACAAAAAAAAAAAAAAAAAAAAAAACAAAAAGAACTTGAAGCAATTTATAGCTATTTGTCCTCATCTTCTTAACTTCAAACCGGTTAATCAAAGAATAACTTATAGCATTTTTAGCCACTTTTCCGCATCTTCTCAACTGTTACTCTTTGGTTAATCAAGGAAAAAATACAGAAAATAATTCATTTTAGCATTGAATCAAGACAAATACTTAATCCTCGATCGGAAAACTTTTATTTACCCTCCGTTGAAATCCTTGTGACTTCGATTTTATTGGGGTGGGGCTATCAGAGACTTCAATACTCTGAAAATCATAAAAAAGTCGATTTTGACGCCCAAAGAAATGAATGTTAGAGCATAGGGCTCTATATGTTAGAACTTTTACGGTATATAGTGTTTATTATTATTATTATCATTATTATTATTTTTTATTTATTTTTTTCTTTTTTTTTTTTTTTTTACTTTATGTTGACCCCTTACGTTATGATAAATAAAAATCTAATCAACCAATTCTGATTCCATGTAGTTCCATATGAATATATAAAGAGATGTATTGAATTAAGATATATGCTATTAACGATAAATTATGTGAGTTATTGATATGTAAGCATTTATTCCACAGAGATCAAGTGCGGACCGAATTAACCAAGATAAGTGCCATTATAAACGCCCATTAGACTGTATGAAGACGGAAAGCGGGCTCATATATGTGACCCGCCAGACGAAAAGGGACCATCTGGAAAGTGCGTAAAGGTTCAACCCTGGTCAGACAGCGCGATCTGCGCAGACTGCCCATGCTCGAAACTTGTCGAAAAAAAAATCTAAATCTAGAATTATCATTCTATATTCCTATTTACCGATCGCCCTATTTTTTCCTCCAATGAAAGGCCGCTATTTCGTTTGAAATTCAAAAAATATATCCCATAACCTGGTGATCTGCTCGAATAAGTGTGCTACGTGACTTTAGGTCATATTGGGCGGAGACTACATTCACACCAGACAGTGACGTCATAACCTTGTCTGATAAAATGTTCCGATCCTTAACTTGTAATCGAGTTTTGATTAAAAAAAAAAAAAAAAAAAACTGTGTGAATATTCTTTTGAAGTTATGCTTAGATTCAATTATTCATTAAAAGGAGAAAAGGAGGAGAAAATTATTGAATTTGTCTGCAAGTTTATCAACCCTGGATTTAGCGGATGATTCTGATAATAAAATATTAATCTACTTGGTATACAGCAGTAAGAATGACAACGACGAGTTTGCTCGAATCGAAACTTTCTGTACTCCACTTTTTCACATTGATATAAAAAAAGAAAAGACGACAGGGTTGAAACGATATAAAATCTCACTTCTTTTTTAAAATGATTACATTGGATCTTTTGAATGACATTTTAATTTAATAGTTCTGCAAATGCCCAAATTCTAGGTTATACCAATATTTGCAAAAAAAAGTGATTCGAAGCATGTTAGGCCTGTAATAGCTGACTTAAATCGGAAAATAATGTGACCCGATCAAGCGTGACATATCGGTTGGGAACCAAAACTTCGTAACTAGAACTTGTCAATGCACTTTGAATGTTTTCTACTAGCGTGTTGTTGCAAACTTTATATCATTGATAATGAATATGCCGTGGTATTGTTTGTTTCTATGGGGTTTAACACCACATTCAACAGTCCCTCAGTTATATTGAAAAACTGAAAAACCTAACAATGAATTCCTGGTATTTCCTACACCAGTTCTACCATTCCTTTTCTAGTCACCAGCTGCTATCCCACATTGGTCTACGATTATCAATCCATAGGTCGGAGACAAATAGTCGGAAAGGACGAGATCCACCATCGGGGGTCGAACCCGGGTACTATTTGAATGATTGTCCGACGAGCTCACGCTGCGCAGCTGAATATGCTGTGGTAGATAACCGTTTTTCTGAAGATACGAAACCCCTAACGGAAGGCATAATGTCCCCCAAAAAAACTATCTAAATGGAATACAAAATCCACTACAAGCAATCACGAGGTTTTATTCACCAAACGTTCTCAACTGATATTGTCTCGCCAAATGACAAAATAATTACAGAAACCTGATGGTAATTAAATTCGCTCCTCCCACTTTTTGTTTACCTCGATTTGATTGAATAAAGTATGACGCAACGAAAATGAATGACATCATTGATTGACGTGAAACTCAATTGAACTAGCGTTATTTGATGAAAAAATAAGTCGATCGGTAAAACAGTTATAGTTCATATTCTGACAATTTACGCGTATAACCTTGCGCTCCGCTTAGGTTATATCGCGTAAATTGTCAGAAATGAACTATAACTATTACGTAACCATATCCAAAATCTACCTTCTGGTTAACCTATACTCAATCAAATCCATTTCCAAAATATTTATTTCGTGATGTTCCCAGGTTGTCCCTTGTTGCGTGACGGGTCACATATTAATATGTTAAATAAAAGACGTAATGTGTGATACTATTGGCTCTCTGCCTTATAGCAACAGAACCCGGTAGTATATTTTTTAATTTACAAAAAAAAAAATTGACTCTGTCATTAGTTGCAGAAAGAACTCAATTTAAAAAGTTTCGGGAGATGCTTTCCAAATTTGCCACGGATTCTGAATGGACCGGTGCATATTCGTGCAAGGATTCTAGTTAATTCGTACCGTTGTATATTTTTCAGAAAGATACATTACTTCTTCGACTGGATATTCAATTTAACCCCAGAAGGAAGAGAGTTCAAAAGACATTGCGACTTTGTACACAGATTTTCTGAGAAAATTATCCAAGAGAGAAAGGCTGCTCTGGTAAAAGCTTAATAATATATAGTTTAACACTTTTATAATTGTCAACATAATTATATATTCCAAGCTACTAACACAATTCTCAGTTCATGTAATGAGGGATGATCGATTGTTTTTATTGGTTCCCATAGTATTTCAATATATCGCGTACTGCCCTTCGTTCGGGATAACAAAACGGCGCAAACAGTTTGCAAATTGGACAACGCTTTGCACGTACTCTTGTCTGCAAAGCGGGGAATAATTGACAAACTGTTTGCACGGTTTGTAATCCTTAACACAGAGCTGGTGTATCTACCTATGGTTTTCTCTCGTTTCTCACACAAATACAAACTATAACCAAATTTAACAAATGGACTTTGTGATACAAACTTTTATATCCTATGCATCGATGGCTCAGCGCGAAATGGTTGTTATTGCCTATAAAGTAAAAAGGCAGTTACAACTGCTTTCAAAATTAGATTACTTTTGTCTGCTCATTAAATCAATTGGAAGAATGTTTGACAATATATGCATGTATCATTCAGGCCAAAGACAAAACATTGTTAGAAAAGCGGTACCTGGATTTCCTAGATATACTGCTAACAGCTCAGGACGAGGACGGATCTAAATTAACAGATGGAGAAATACGGGATGAAGTCGACACGTTTCTCTTTGAAGGTAATAATATTAAAAGAGGATATTAAATGAGTGGCCATTGAGTATCGAGTCATCTAAACACAGATTAAAACGAGACTGCGCCGAGTTCTTTTTGTGTTTTTTTAATGACTCGTTTAATAGATTCGGTATTTCATGAGCACAAATTTGATATTCTATTTATGATATGACGTGAATGTTTGCTATAAAGCGAGGAAATTCCACAAATTTATAGATTCTAGTTTTTCCGCGAAACATATAACGCAGTTTGTGAAATAACGTCAGAAAATGCAGCATGACGTCATTTTCATGAAAATATAACGTTGCTAGATACGTTCTAAGCTAATTTGCATAGTTATTCCACTAGTGTTATATCTCCCGTGTAATACCAAAAATATTCAATGGTGTTTTTTTTTTCACTCTCGCGATGTAGGTCATATTATAATAGCTAAACAGTTAATTACATCGTGAAATTGACATTCATCTCAATTAAAACCATTCTAAATCGCTCACGCAGCGCTCCATTCATTCGTTCCAAACACTCACTCAAACCTTTCAAAAACGCTGCAAACTCACTGAAAAACATATAACATTAACTTCGAATAAAACAAGAATAGCTGGATAAAAATTCGGGATTTCATTTAATTGATTAAAAATTGTAATCGTCTGATTAGAATTTTAAGAAATAGGAAGCTATTTATAGAAAATATATGCATTTCTTAAAGGGAGGTAATTGATTTCGCTAATTTGTTCATCCTGAACAAAATTTGCGATATTGGATTGCCTACCATTAAATTCACTCAAAACTCGCTCCACAAACTCATTCAATTTCTTTACAAAACCATTCCAAAATCATTCATCTTGCCAATTTCACGATGTTGTTAACTGTTATTTGTCCCTTTCACTAAGCTATTAGTTTGTTACATTCGTTTACAAAAAGTTCGTTTTCTTTTTTGTCGTTTAATCTAAAAGACGTAATAAGCATGACTAGATTTTGAATTTCTTATTTGTCTTATAAAATCCCTACGTCGCGGGTGTGAAATAGCCCCGTTGAATATCTTTATATTACACTGGTGTATTTCACTAGTGGAATAACTATGCAAATGAGCTCAGAGCGTATATATCACCAGAAAAAGTAGGCCTACGAAACTTCTGTGAAAGGAATGTTAAAAAAAAATGAGAAAAATTAGCGATAGTGTATTGCCTCCCTTGAATTTCACTCACACACTCATTGCACTCATTCAATTTCATTCCAAAATCATTCATTTTGTCAATTTCACGATGCTCTTAACTGTACATTAGGACATGACACCACGGCCTCGGCCATCAGCTGGGCTCTCCACGCACTTGCTAAATATCCTGAATATCAACAGCGAGTAAGGGAAGAAGTGAACGAGGTTTTCAAGGGAAGACAAGATACAATAGCGTGAGTATTAGAATATAATCGCTTATATCGCAAAATGGCTGAATCAAAGCATAACATTTTAGCGATTTAGGCTTTCAATATCGTTGATTTGTTCACTACCAAACTGGAAACAAAAATCTTACGGAATTCCAACACGGTTACACTTCTGTCCGTTATGGTTTACTTAAAGATTGTGAAAATTTTATAACTCATTGTACTGTCTTCTTTGGATGTACATGTGCTTCAAGAGCGAAGAACACTCTCTAAGCCATGCTAAGTTTTTTAGCACCATTGACGCTTTTGGTGATCTATGGACTGCCTAAATGCGCCATCTTCTTTGTATATTTAACTAGGCAAAAAAAGGACATTGGGCGTAACTACACTTGGTTGGAATATTTTTTTAGAAAGATCATAATTTATTTTGAGAAATCCTAAATCATTGTTGGGCGAAAATGAGATATTGTTTACAACCAACATTTTATTTCATTTGCCAAATACCGTCATTTCGTTGTGTCCTTTTCCCATGTATGACTTCTCTTTTTGTCATTCATTTACTAAAACTTTACAAGCACATGTCATCCATACTGAATGGGGATATATCAATTACTGAAATATGCCGGCAAAAATGGCATTTCAAGGTTTTCAGTCCTTTGATTATTACTTTATCTGGGCTTTGCAGTTATGTTTTTTTACATTTTCCTTTCGTTCGAATACATGTTTGGTCAAGATGCAAGATTAATTCAACGTTACTCGTAAGACGACAAATTCCGGGGCGAAGCTTTCGTAAATATAGTGTACCCAACGATCTGTCGAAGGTTCATTTGGTGCCCAAAGTACCGATGGGGGAAAGGGTTGAAAGGGGGTAAACTAGTTCCTATAACGTAGCCTTGTTTCTTATAATCTGACGTTATGATCTACGCAACAGCGTTTGGGTGTATAGCTCATTACGCGAATAAAAAAAGCCATAACCAAATCTTGAATATTTTTAAACAAATTTAATCTTGCTTAAATCATACCTGACTGATCAACAGATTAATGGGCTACTAAAATACGTTTTCTCCTATATGATTAACACTTTCTACTTTCAGTGACGATTTGCCTAAGTTGACGTACATGTCATGTTTTATCAAGGAGTCAATGAGGATGATCCCGCCAGTTCACGCATACGCACGAATATTGGAGGAACCCATGATTATTGACGGTGTCAAACTTCTTAAGGTGGGACGTTACAGTTTTGGGGAGACAACTCGCCTAGAAAAAAAAATGTAAGGGCGCCTTGTTAAAATCACTTTTATATGAAGTTGCGCGTGCACAGTGGAAGGCTTTTTTTTTCAAACAATCGTCATTTTGTCAACCTACACGTAGGATTGTCCTGAATTAAAAATAAAAACGTTCGCGAAACATTTCAGAAACATACGACTGCTAAGAGAGGTTCACTTTCTAAACGTTTGCAAATGTTTTTGCACCCTGAACTGCAGGATTTGGCAATTATTACGAGGGACAAAATAAAAACCGGCCATGCGTTCAGAATAACGAATCTCAAACGATCATCCAAAAAATGGTAGTCTGCATTACCGTGTAAAGTATATCTTATGAGTGTTTCACACTTGTGCTTCGTTATTCCAATGAAGTACGGGCGACGTTGTTAGACCTATCACAAGCCATGCATTCAGGATGACAAAACGGAGCAAACATTTTTGCTATTTTTACCCTGCATTTCTCGCATGTGCATGAGCTAAAAGTTTACTTCGCTTTAATGGCCTGAACGCAGGGCTATCACGTTCTCTTCATCACCGAAAGGGAATGTTTGAGTTCGGGTCATATCGTTGTAAGTATAAAACTATCATATAATGGATGCTTATAAAAGGTAGTCATCTTTCAGTTATTTGAACATTGCTTGAAAAGGAGAAAAAAATGTTTTTTTTATTTACGACTTCGGTAAAAACTGATACCGGATGACGAATCATATCCCAAAACAATGAGATTTTGCCACTTGGATGCGATTTCTCTCCTTTTCATTTTACTTTTCTGCACTGTTAACCGTCTGTTCGTTTTTCACTAATATTTTTATAAGTTTTCAAAATGATATGTTACTTTTGCCTATAAAGATCCCATTCATTACGTATGTTACACGTCGTAAAAACTGAAAAGGAGACAACGTAGAAAAAGGACAATTTCAACCTTTAAAAAATTCATTTCTTCTCTCTAAATTTCCATCTTTATTTGATTCCGTTTATGTGTGTTTGTAAGAGTGAAAACGATAATTTGATAACAATTATTAATGTTCCATCAATAGCTTTGTCAACACTGAATATTTCAATAAGCAATGATTTCAAAAAGCTTTCGTATTATTCGAAGAGAGTATGTATTCGAGAGTTACTGCGTCTGCTCCTTGACCAAGAAGTCCCGAGATCGGGTATAGATACCGGCGATTGTACTTTTTCCTACATTTGGCCCTGAGACTGATGAACTCTTCTGTAATTCACCGAATCAAGAGGGATCAATGTAAAATTTAGGAAATTGTTTCCAAACCATTGTAAAATAAATTAGGTGAAAATTATCAACATAATCACAGAATTCTAAAATCTTTAAAAACAATCGAAAGTCATGTTTTCTTTCTTTTTTGTTTCAATCGAGTAATAAACCATCTTATCTTCCGTGGCAACTGAAATGACATATTATATTTTTACGTAATTGCCTCATATAGAAAATGAGCTTATGTAGGAAAACCTCATGTTTTGAAGAGGATACTGACTGTGCATGTGGCGGATCCAGAGGGAATGGGGTGTTCAGTCTTTCACTGGGTAATTCGGCAAAACTTTGGTAATGATGTAAAATGACTACCCCTCCCCCCTTAATTGTAGTTTAAACCCCGTTAAAGAAATCCTACAACTGCCATAGGCGTTACCAAGTGTATCAAAATTACAAATGGTTTTTATTGTTGATTGGGAAATCAGGGGACGTAACAATGCCTGGACAAAATCAAATTAGAGTAGTAAATTATGGGGGGTACTGTACTTCAAACTTATGAAATTGACTAAAAGTGCCTGGATACATATACTTTTCTTAATTAATTTCAGTTGAACGATAGTTGGGCTAATTTTCTATTGACATATTTCGAGTTTATTTAATATAAGTGTTTGCCTTTTTTGCCTTCAAAAAAAAATATTCACTTTTTATCTTTGAGGAGCATTTAAAGCAAAATGTCCACTTGTCACTTATTTATGCCCTTACTAGAAAGTTTATTATATCTTTATGTTTTCCATATCTATGGCTATAAATATATGTTAATTTAGCACACCAGCATTGTGATTGGTCGGTGTAATAAACAGTTTTCTTTCATATTTTCGAAAACATGGCCACCTTAAGAAAAATGTAAATATTTTCAAAATATGCGTGGAAAGCTATGTTGATATTTTCAATATATCTGTGCATATGAACGCTCTAAAACATACATCTGTTTCGCGGATATCTGGAAATCCCCCGAAACTGTAACAGCCCTCCTTAAGGGTCAAACTGTACTCATCTATCCACAGTTTATTCACCACAACCCGCTGGTCTGGGAAAATCATAGGGTAATGCGAGAGATCAGTGCAACACTATTGTAAGTGCCTATAGATATATATATATGTATAGGCACTTACAAAAGTGTTTCCCTGACCCCTCGACAAGTGAAATTAGTCTAATCGTAAAACTGACACCAATCATAATCAAAATTATTCTAAATTACTTGTCCGGCTTTCCATTTATATCATTTTAACCACTCACTCAAATCGTTCAAAAACGCTCCGAAAACGGTTCAACTTGCTCCCCCACTTGATCAGAATCTGACAAGTCTTTCCGTGATTTTATGGCTTAGTTAAAACCTTGTAGCGTTTGTTTCCAAATTGACTTATAAGTCTTTTTAAAGAATAATTTGTAGAATTTTCTTCAAATAGGTGTCATTTAAGGTCATATAGAACGAAACTCGCGTTGTTATCATATTATCTCCCCTTAATTTCATTCTAACTCCACTTTTATTTTATTCCAAAAACTGTCCACCTGGCCAATTTCACTATGGTCTGATATGGTACAATACAAGAGGTTTTGTTCAAAATTGTCATCTAAAGGCCGCAATTTAGAGTGAGTGATCAAAGGTTATTTTTGTCTATACAGGTAAAGACAAAATCGACATTTGATCACTCACTTAAACTTGTGAATCTGTACCATACCGCATGCCCTTCAAATTCATTCAATCTGTTTAGAATGGTACATGAAAACAACCGTGACATAATAAATCATTTTACATGCGAAAAAGTGTCTATCCTAACATAAGTATGGCTACCATTTCTTTCCTTTCTTTGAATTTGAGTTGTCACAGCGAGGTTGCGATTTATAAGAAAAAATATATACATATTTTCTCTGATATGAATCTCCTTAAACGGAGATCAACATTGCTTAATATATTTCTGAAAATACTTAATTTTATTTGTACTTTGTTTTTCATTTAGGAATTCAAGCCAGAGAGATTTTACCCTGAGAATATCCAGGACAAAAGTCCTTACGCCTTTCTTCCATTCTCCGCAGGACAAAGGTACGCATGCTTATGAAATTATTTCGATTGATAGAATATGTATTTTCAAAGGGGACTAGCAAAGCATCATTTCTGACCATTTTGTTGAATCGGCGCATTGCTTTAGATGTCGTTGAAAAGTCATATACAGGTAATTTATTATTCGATACGAATAAAATTATTTGTTATATTTCAGAAACTGTATTGGTCAACACTTTGCTTTGAACGAAATTAAAGTAGTTTTGTCAAAGGTTTTACAGCGGTAAGTTGTTATTCCTGTATATAGAAATCTCGAACAAGTAATCGAATCGATCATTTTGCTTTTCGAACTCGAAAAGCCTTCATCGGAATACGCGTATGTATCCTTTTGTACTATCCAAAAAGTTTGGCTCTAAACTAATCTACAAAATAAAAAATTATCAATTGTAAAAATGTTTTTTTTTGATTTTGTGTAATTCTCGAAAAAAATGAAATTTTGAAAAGATACTTCGAAAGACAATTCATTGTATAGTAGAAAATTTGAAAAAAAGCCAAGAGAACTGTGTAACAAGTATTATTGGAAACAAGACGCTTTTGTGAAATACAAATGCCATCGAAGCTGCAAAACTTTCAGAAAATTTCTGAACCATGACGACAACTCAGTTTCAAACGCAACATGGCTGAGGGTTTAAGAAAAATATCTGTACTAAGTGCTTACATTGTACAGTCAGCCAGAGTAGCTCAGTCGGTAGAGCACCCGACTTCAAGCCATTCGAAATTCTACGTCATGGATTCAATTCCCTGGATGGCTCACAATCATTCGAATTTTATTTACGATAAAACGTCAAAACCCAAGGTCCCGTGTGTCGGTGCTTTACATCGCGCGCGAGGAGATTCTATTGAGTTTTACTAATATAGAATTATTGAGAATTTCAGGATATGCACATTCGATCAAAAAGTATGTTTCTTATCTGTAACCAAAACGTGTAATAAGCGGCCATTTTCTTTAAAGACCGCTTATTGGTAGTCCCGTTAGTGGTCCCTTATAACAAGTTTCACTGTAAATAATCCAGTAACGTTAATATTACATGTACATGTATGTATTCTCTATTTGTAGGTTTAAAATACGATTAGATCCCCTAAAAGAGGCCAAGCCGTTCCCGGATATTGTACAGGGAGCCGTTGATGGTATTTACTTATACTTTGAAGAACTCAATACCGATGAAACCAGTCACTAGATAATCAATCTATCAATCCATTACAAAAAGAGAGAAAACGCCACTTTTTTTACGCCACTTGGCCAATAATCTTCACAAAAACTTGAAAAATGGAGATTTTTTTCTTTAAATTATATTCAATATCAAAAACAATTTTTCCTTAAAGCGAAAGATTTTTAACATCTCATCTTCTGAAAATTTGCAACTTCTTTGAAATTGTACAAGTCAAAGAATTATGCCCTTTGGTAATGGACTACAAAGACAAGGCGAAATATGCCAAACAAGCATAAATGTGCACCTCTTCCACCTAACAGAAGTCACAGCCAGTAGAAAAAAGTTTTGGGCAGCAAGACAGTGGCAAAACATGATTTCTGAAAACCTAACATCATTTTTTGAAAACAATGAAATCCTTGCGAGATGTATATCTTTTTTGCAACAAGCTTTCATTTTGACAAGAAGTTTGTATATGGTTTAATGCTGGTTTCAACATCATTGCAGTTATATAGCGGAGACTGTTGCATTCCCCATGAGTTTCTGTCTATCTGTCGTTTCTCACACAAGTATAACAGCATTTCGTCCAAGCTACCACCTGCTCATCCCACTTAGGCGTACTACTTATTATGTAGTACGCCTAAGTTGGATGAGCAGGTGTTAGCTTGGAAGAAATGCTATTATACCTGTGTGAGGGACAAATGACTGGTGTCTAATTGACTTTTGTCAGATGAAGGTTGGCAGAAAAAGAGTTCAAACTCAACACCCCAGGATTGACAGACCTTTGCGGTACCGCTGAGCTAGCTGAGCTCCGATAATAAGAAATTCTACAAGATTTTCATCATTGAAAATTGATTTCTATCTTTTTGATTCAAGATATTTCCACAGCGTCATCTGCAATCTCACTTCTTCAAGACCAATTTGTAATTTTCTAATTGTAAACAAGAGCATTGCCTACGCTCGGCCATTGAGTGCTCAATAAAAATCTAAGTGGAAAAAGGGGCATCATTTGCCCAAAATGCATAAAGAGTTATCCCCCTTAATAGTATTGGTTACTCTTTTGATAGTGAGCATGAGTGCCAAGTTTCAATTGAATGCCTTCCATAAAACCAGTTATTTCAAAATGACGAAGCTATAGCCAAAGCAGCCTTGCTAATAAAATGCAGCCAAATATCCTCCTGTCAGATAAATAATATAGCACTAAACTGTAATAAAATGCATATTTATAGTCATAGTCTACTTCAGTTAGTGCTAATTCTTGAGATGGATATAACAACATTTGAAAAGGCGAGTGCAAGACTATTCTATAAGACCAATAGAACGGTCTTGCAATCATCTCAAATCTCTTTATTTTTTTGTAAATCTTTCTTATGCTGCAAATTTGAATAAAGGAAAAGAAATAGAAAATAGTTCATCATTTATTTGTTCATATTTATTCTGTATATTATATGACTATTGTAAACAAATGATTATCAATAAACATGCGACAGGATTTCTTAACAACTCTCCTTATATTGATACATGTATAACATCGGTTTTCTTCTAAAAACTTGTAACTACAGCTTGTGTAAAGCTGTAGTTACAAGCTTTGTGAAGAAAGTCAACGAAAATCAATATTGACCCACGTAAATAAAAAGAGAATACTGTAACAAACTCATTGATCCTTAATCTTAAGAAACATATTAGAGGGGGAAATTACATTCCAAAATTCTCATTCTCGACAAAACCCTCTATTGTGGGTACTCATTTGAAGTGTCTCAACGAGACAATTCTAATGAGTCACCATTATATGTTTCATGCAAGAATTACTGAAATATTTTCACATTAAATCCAAATCAACCCTCCATCTGTATAACTCTGAATACCTCAAAAAGTTTTCATTTGAGTTGCGACACTGTCCAGAGACAAATAAACAAATGCATAAATGGATAAATGTTTACATAAATGACCTGCCATGCAAAAAGGACCATCTGGGAACTGGGTAAGTTGTTGACCCTCGTCAGACTACACAATCTGCGCAGACAGACCAAGGTAAAAAATTTCGCAAATGATTAGTTTTCTGAATCTACTATTATAATTTTAACTTCCTTTATAATATTTGCTGAAACCCGCCTTCTGATTGAACTCTGCTTGACTCAATCCTTTTTCCAAATATTTATTCTATGGAGCTCCAAGGTGGTTCCTCTTTGTGTGATGGGTCACAATTAACACATCGTAGGCCAACATTAAAGAAAGGGCATGACCACTGCAAATGCTTTAATTATGCATAAGTTAAGGATTTTGGAATAATAAAACTAGAAATAATTCTGATAAAATAATGCTGCCTTTTCAACTTCATATTTCTCTCAATGCTTTCAAAGCATCCTGATAAAATGTTAAGTTGGTTAAATAAATGTGATAGATTGTTTAAAGGTTATTTATTTTATTCTGTCAAAAACAGATTAGGAACCGTCCTGGGCATTTGGTGTGATACATAATTTTAAATAACCATCCTTTCTTAGTGTTATGTTGATGGCTCAGCCCAAAACAGTTGTAACTGCCTATATGTCTATAGGCAGTTACAACTGTTTTTTGCAGAGCAATCAATGTTATATTGAACAAGGTGTTAAACTATCACAAGATACGTAGTTACCCTTCTGGATCTCCAAGTATGAAAAATAACAAAGGGAAATAACTCTAACACTAAGCCAGGTAGAGTTACAGTTCTTTTGCACTGCACTCCTTATTCACGAAAGAAACATTACTGTCGAGTTTCATGTCAATCGAACATAAGTGCCTCTGACAAAGAAGTGGACGCAGCTCGTCTGACTGGACACCTAGATGCCATAGGTGATCACATCGTACCTTCTGTCTTAACCTTTTGCTGTTTAATCCCTGCTTTTTCATGTCTGTGATTTTATGATTGAGAAAACAGGGTTTTAAGGGACGCAGGTTTTGCGAGTCTGAGACTCCCAAATAAGCAGCCAGGACCCTCAAAACTATCTAATGTGAGTCCTATGGACCCTCTAGGGCTCAACAACAGAATAGAATTGAAGACTGTTTTAAACAGTCTTCAATTCTTTCCTGAAGTTGAGAGCCAAGTAATTATAAGTATCAAACAATTTCTTAACCTTTAAATAGGATATTGCTTTCCTGTGCCTATTCTGAAATCTAGATCATTGCTCTAAAATAAGAATCTTTATCTAAAACAGGAACTCCCAAACCTAATGAAAGGACCCCTAAGACCCCAATGATTGAGTCCTTTGGGCCCTGTTTTCTTGATGTCAGACTAAAACCCTGAGAAAACATTGTGAAAAAAGAAGAAATTGCTTATAACAAGCAATTTCTTCTTTTTCCATACTATTTTCTACCTTACAGAATGGTTATTTTTCAAAACAAATCCACTTTAAATTTTAGTCTGGAAAACCTTTGAATTTGGACAGGTCCAAAATTTGGTAAAACAGGAAAGGGTTAACAGGCATATCACAATATATCAACTGAATTTGTGTTGTCTATTGCCTAATTTTATTTATGGAATAAAATTGTTTGCTTTCATTGTGGTCAATTTTGAATGTTGCATCACAAAAAAGTAAATGAAATAAAAAAAAGAGTACTAAAAGACAAACACAAAAAACAAATAGCACTATTTGATTAATATTGACACACATAAAGTAGACCCTAGGAGATCCACCTCATAATGGTAAAAACTTTTTGATGATATTAAAGCATACGACAGGAAAAGAATAACTTTTGAAGTAATGGAGATATAGAACAGAATACCTACTACACTTATGTATAAATTGACATTAAATATTCATCCATGTAAAAAGGTTTTAAGTTTCATACCTTCATGAATTCAAATAAATAGTTCTTTATCTGGGGATTGCTACCCCTTAACATGCTAGATAAATACATGGCAAAATTGCCTTAAAATCCAAGTGGTGAAAGCACTGCATGCAATAGTTGTGAGTTAATATATGAATGAAAAATAGACTTTTTGAACTCCTTTTGATTTCAATTGAAAAAAAAATCAGGTGGAATAAATTAGGATCAGGCTGTACATATGTGCAGATTGATCTTTGTCTATGCCTCCTGCAAAAGCAGAAATATTTTGGGTTCAGTATGACAAGGCTTAATTCTTGACAGGATGGTTAAAGGCATGAATCCATTTTAAAGTATTATCACAGTGTGATAAGTTTTTAGTTTCATACCTCCATGAATTCAAATAATTCTCTTTATCTCGCAAGTGTTAATACTTGACAGGATGGTAAGAAGCACACTATCACATAATGAAGGCCCTGAATTTTGAGACAGAATATACACACAACAATGTTTATTTCATCACAGGCATAGCAACAGCTGGTTTGGTCACAGTGGCATCATCCTCTCTCCACATTTGTGTTACTGTCTTTATTTGGGTGTAGAAGTTAATACCCTGCAATATAAAATACATAGAGGATATTGAATGAGTGGTCATTCAATACCGAATTTATTAAACGAGTCATTTATAAATAGATAAAAACGAGGCTGTGCCGAGTTTTTATCTGATTTAGATGACGAGTTTAATAAATACTGTATTTTATGAACACAAATTTGATATTCGATTTATAATATGACCCGAATTTCGCAAAAAATCGTCAAATTCTTGAAATTCGAATTTTTAATATTCCACAAAACTATATATAAATCATGATGTCATTTAATAGTTATTCCACTAGTGTAATAACACCAGTCCTGTGTAATATCAAAAATATTCAACGGGTTTATTTCACTCTCGCGACGTCGGTCATATCATAAATGGGTATTATTTCATTAAAAGCAGAGATACAACTGCCCTGCATTCTGCATGCAAAAATGTTTGCAGATGCTTTGAAATGTTTCCCTGCTTTGAACATAAATACCAGTTAAAAGTGGGGTGAAATTACTCAAATATTTCAGAAACTTTTTTATGTTGAACACAGCCATGGCTTAGAAACTATGGCGTCATCTTCTCTCCAAATCTTTGTAACTGTCTTTATTTGGGTGTTAAAATTAAATGCTCTGTACTATTATATACGAAAGTATTACTATTTCGTTAAAGTAGTAGACCCCTAATAGTTTCAAAAAGTTTCGAAAGTTATAAATTTAAACGGTGTTAACCGAGGTTTCCTAATGATTTCATTTGGAAAACTTGGTTATCATTGTGAACAAGGTGCCAAATTGTCACAAGATACGCCCGTCACACTGCTTAGTATAAACTGGGGGTTTGAATAGAACTGAGGTTATTTTGAATGAATATTTTTTGCACCCATGTAGTTTCATTATCCTAGCTATTATACTTTTACAGATATACTCCGGACAAGATTCAAGTCTGAAAAACGACAAAGGGCAATAACTCAAAAAATAGGCCAGGTAGAGTTATGGTTCTTGTGCACTGCACTACAACTTGATGACATCTATACACCCATGAAGTTTCATGATCCTAGCTATTATACTTTTACAGATATACTCCGGACAAGATTCAAGTCTGAAAAAAAAACAAAGTGCAATGACTCAAAAAATAGGCCTGGTAGACTTATGGTTATTGTACACTGCACTACCCCTTGGTTAGATCTATACACCCATGCAGTTTCATTTTCCTAGCTATTATACTTGTAGAGATATACTCCGGACAAGATTCAAGTCTGAAAAACAACAAAGGGCAATAACTCAAAAAATAGGCCAGGTAGAGTTATGGTTCTTGTGCACTGCACCTCCCCTTGGTGAGATCTATACACCCATGAAGTTTCATGATTCTAGCTATAATACTTTTACAGATATACTCCGGACAAGATTCAATTCTGAAAAACAACAAAGGGCAATAACTCAAAAAATAGGCCAGGTAGAGTTATGGTTCTTGTGCACTGCACTCCCCCTTGGTGAGATCTATACACCCATGAAGTTTCATGATCCTAGCTTTTATACTTTAAGAGATAAACTCCGGACAATATTCTAGTATGAAAAACAACAAAGGGCAATAACTCAAAAAATAGGCCAGGTAGAGTTATGGTTCTTATGCACTGCACTCCCCCTTGGTGAGATCTATACACCCATGAAGTTTCATGATCCTAGCTATTATACTTTAAGAGATATACTCCAGACAAGATTCTAGTATGAAAAACAACAAAGGGCAATAACTCAAAAAATAGGCCATGTAGAGTTATGGTTCTTGTGCACTGCACTCCCCCTTGGTGAGGTCTATACACCCATGAAGTTTCATGATCCTAGCTATAATACTTTAAGAGATATACTCCGGACAAGATTCAAGTCTGAAAAACAACAAAGGGCAATAACTCAAAAAATAGGCCAGGTAGAGTTATGGTTCTTGTGCACTGCACTCCGCAATGATGAGAAGAATATAATTGCCAAGTTTGAAGTCAATCGGACTTCAAGTGACAGAGTTATGCTCCGGACAAAGAAGTGGACGCCGCCGGACGCCCGGACGCCCGGACACCCGGACGCCCGGATGCCCGGACAACCGGACGCCGGACGCCACGGGTGATCCCATAATACGTCCCGTCTTCGACGGGCGTATAAAAATCATGAGATATATTATGTTGGGGAACTTTTACAGGTCCAGTACATTAAAGGCAGAGCTACAGCTGCCCTGCATTCCCGATGCAAAATGTTTGCAATTGTTTTGAAATGATACTCTACTTTTCATGTATGTACACATACATGCCTAAGCTCAGCTGTTGAGTGCTGGATGATGGAAAAAAATTTAAGTCGAAAAAGGGGCATACTTTGCACAACATTTATCTAGAGTTATCAACTTTGATAGTACAGGTTGCTCTTTTGATGGTGAGCATGTGTGCCAAGTTTAAAGTGAATACCTTCAGTAGAACCAGAGTTATCGCAAAATGTCAAAAGTTTTCGCACGACAACAACTACAAGAACTCAAAGGCTATAGCAAAACCTCAGGTTTTCTCCAAAAACAGACAAGCTAAAAAAATAAATTTCAATTGAACAAGAGAAGGGTTAAGGATGAACAAATGAAAGTCAAGGATTTTGTCAGTTGCAGCAACGTACCTGTTTCCCATAAAAGTTTGTGTCTCCCAAGAATGAACCTCTGGATCCAGTAAATGAAAACATGGGTAGGGGCACTGGGATTGGTACATTCACACCAACCTGGAAAAGTATTTTATCTTAATACTATACAAATATCCGTGTGATAACATCCCATATGATATTTTTTATGATATCGCATGGATATTTTTAGAACAATGACATAATGCGGTTATTTTAAGAAACTTACATTTCTATTAGAAACATCAACGAAAATAAGGCAAATAGAGGTTTTAAGAAAAATATTATACAAACTAAGTTTCTATTAGAAACATCGAAGAAAACAAGTCAAATAGAGGTTTTAAGAAAAATATTATACAAACTAAGTGTATTGTATGAAAAAATATCTAACTCGGTTGAGGGCATTGATAATTGTCCCGGCAGAGCCTGGACAAGTATCAATTCCCAACCTTGTTAGATTTTTTTTGTTATATAAAACACTAAGTACATATTATATATCTATACCTGTCCCACATCAATATCCATGGTATATTTTCTAGCTGTGGCACCATTGGTTGTAAATATGGCTGTACCATTACCATATCTGTTACTATTTACAATATCTATAGCGTCGTCTAGGGTGTCAGCCTCCATACTGACTAATACTGGCCCAAATATCTCCTCCTCGTAACATTTCATATTTGACTGGAAAGTAGTTAAATGAAGACTTAAAAACTGATACCAGTTGAATCAAACGTGCGGATTGTATTAGGAATAGACTTGAAGAATTGCTGATGTTGAATTTTCTGGTTAATTTTTGCTCGGACAGACAGAACTACAAAGGCACACAACACGCCCCCAATCTTATCTTTACCTTTTTTCCCAATACTAAAAGTACATAGCACTTATTTTGTGAAAATTCACAGATATATTGGCATATATTTGATCATTTCTCACAAAAACCTGTTATGAATATTTTGAACAATAATTTTGGAATATAAAATCTGAAAACCCATTAAGATTTCTGAATGCTTAACCTTTTACAATTTAAACTGAGGTTTCCCTATGAAATCATCAGGAAATCCCAGTTTAAACCATTAAAATTAAAGACTTCCAAAATGTGGCAGAATTAATACAGGTACATTACCTTAAAGAAATTTGTTTTAGGTTAACTTATACTCACATTGACTTTATGTAGTATAGTTGGTCCCACAAAGTTTCCCTTTTCATACCCAGGTACATCAACATTTCTCCCATCAAGCAAGAGTTCTGCCCCTTGGTCAACACCAGATTGCACAAGCTCACATACCCTCTGTTTGGCTTGTGGTGATATCAGAGGACCAAGGTCAGCCCCTGGCTGGTCACCTAGAAACAAAATTCGTTATTTTTTATCGCTAAGGCATATCGCTTATCTAGCAGAGTTCTATCCCTTGTTTTACACCAGGTCCCTAGATTATAAAACTTTTCTAATTCTCCCAACTGAGACTTTTCTAAATTTTAGAATTCTAATAAATGTATAAACATAAAAGATTATATCAATAAGTTGTTATTCATAACAACTTATTTATATTATCTTTTATATCCATATATTTATTACAGTTTTGTATTAATAATTACAGTTTTAATCTCAATTTGAAATTTGAGTGAATTCTTATTTGAGCATGAAAAAAGTTTTAACCTTAGCACCTAGATTGCACAAGCTCACATACTCTCTATTTTGCTTTGGTGATAAAGGAGGGACCAAGATAAGCACATGCTCGTCACCTAGACACCTTACTTCCAAATAATATCAGATGTACTCATTATAATTTCTAATTTCTAATTTTATTTAGAAATCCTTCAATAAATGTTTTGATCCTGACAAGATCAAATTGAATATTTGATTTTGACCTTGGAGCTATCTGAAAATTTCATTAAAATAGGGTCTTTGCTTGGATTGGGTTTGATGTCACTTGCAACAATCTTCAGTCATTCATGATAGAGAAGAATTATGCCAAGTTATGAAATCCAACCATTTATGTAGGAGCTGTGCATTTGACAAAATCGGACATACCTCCTGCTAGACAGACCAAGGTGCTGATGCACTAATGCCCAGTCACTGCAAAGATGGCTAAACCAATATTAACCAATAAGAATCTGGTCAGAACCCATTCATCTCAAGGAGTTGATTCTCTAACTATCGAAATTCAACCACCTTACCAGCATTTACTTTGAGTTTCTTTGCTCTCTCCACTAATTCAGGGATCCATTCCTTGGCCTCCCCAACAAACACTGCTGTAGATAAAGCCATGCATCTCTGTCCTGCGGCACCAAATGCTGCTCCTATTAGCTATACAGGGCAGAAGATAGCAAAACTTGATTTGTTTGTTTCTTTGAATGGGGTTTTACTTAGCTTGGCCTTTTAACATTTTTTCAGTCATTTCACTGTGGCTAAAGCACTTAATAATAAAGTCCTGGTAAAACAAAAATGCTCTCTTATCCATTGATGGGAGGCATTAAAGGATGAGTTTGACAATAATTTTTCCAGATATTTGACCATTCCAGTTTGACCATTATATGTACAGATGATTTGCTTTGAACAGAATCTTAATCAATAACTACAGGTATAATAATAAACAATGAGACCCTTATCTCTTGTATAATGTAGGACATAAAAAAAAAGATGGAAAATGTTGTTTATTTGTAAATTGTAGCAGTCAATTTAACAGACAGACAATAATAGAAAAATAGTTTTTTATCATCATTTTTGCTGGAGCATTAAGAATCTGGTATAAATTACAGAAATAAGTACACTACATGAATAGGATAAAATATATATCAACTTATGTAGATGTATAACCATCTACTAGTATACGTATTTTTCAAACAATGTATCAATATTTACAATTTGCTCAAAGTGCTTAACCTTAACCTTGAACTGATTTTTATTTCTCTATCAAATTACCAATTTTTGAAGTTTTCAAACAGCCTGACTCAAGTCTTTCCCACAACAATTAAGTGGAAATCAGGTAATATCGGCTAAGATCAGACTGAAAGCCTTTTCTAGTTTATACTTATGAAATAATTTCATTATCACGATGATGTGTCTCTAAATGAAGTCTGATGGGGAAGGAGTTATATGCAAAAGGTAAAATCCGAGGGCTTTGCATATAACTCCTCCCTCAATAGAGTTTACTCATGGACACATCAACACTAAAAAGAAGTTATATTCATTATAAAACCATCACAATTTTGAAATTAGTTTTATTATCCTTTTCTGTATGTAAAATTACATTTTCTGGATGTAATATTAATAAGTAAGTTATATGATATTGACATTGGAAGAATTTCAAAGAAAACTAACCGTGTCAATTAGCAGTTGGGTTATATGTCAAAAGCAGCAATGTTGCTGCTAAAAGACGTATGACATCATAAACGGAATGAGCCATCTGTGTACACATTAAAACACACATATTATATGAACTTTATTGCAAATAAGGTGCTATGTAATTTTTCTTGTTTCATATATGCAATTTACGCCATTGTGTTGTAAAGCCTATTAAAGCTTTGTCTACATTTGGAATATATTGTGTACAGCATGAGAAGGGCTAATTCTTATATTCACAACACATACTTGGTTCAAGGTGTTCTCTTTGTTAGCATCTGGCATAATCACACCGTGGTTCTTTGCTCCCTACAAAATAATGATCTAAATCTCACTTCAATGAAATATTTACAGCAAGATTGACTTATATTCATTGAGTGAACAACAAAAGCTATATTTTCACAAGTGGTAAAATATAGCTTTTGTTGTTCACGAAATGATATATTAATCGATCTTACTCGAAAAACAAACAATTATTTATTTCTTGAGACAAAATGTGAAAATTCTAGGACATATTTTCGTAATGTGCGTCATTTTGCATGTGATTGCTATGCAACGTTCGTTGTGACGTCACCTATTTCACCCCGCATAGATGATGTCAGATAGGATGAAATGCACAAAAGCAGGGTATAAGTTTTTGATAATTTCACTGCTTTTGTGGTGAGATTATCAAGTGATAATATACCGTATTTCTCAATAAACCACCGAAAAGCATCAAAGAAATGGCTTTGTAAATGTTAAATGAAAGTAAGCCGAGCTAGTAATTGAACTAATGACTCAAGGATTAACAGTCAAACACAAAATGACCTGAGCTAACTGGGCTTCACAAGTACATAACCAACATGTTGTTGTTTTTCTACCAAAACCTCTTAACTACAGCTGTAGTTACAAGATTTTAGCAGAACACCGACGATGTTCTAGTTTTGGTCTCTGTTAAAACAATATAAAGATCTCAAGGAAAATTGTTTCTTGCAAGATGTATCGAATATACAAATTCAAAGGGGAATTAAACAATGAGTAATAAAAAGATTAGGATAAATACCATGTTACACTGAACTCTCTTTCCATTTTTGGATCCTCTGTCATATATATATTTACCCTGAAAAGAAACAACCCCCAAATTTTCCTTTATCATTTAATATTCATTTCTATTGTCAAAGTCAATTAAACAAGATGTGTTTGTGAAACACGATTGCCCCCGGAACGGCATTTTTTTTTCAAAGTTTGACCTTGACAGATGACCTTGACCTTGTCACATGACCTTGACTTTGGTACCAGCGGATGCGGATCATTGAGATCTATCATCATGCCAAATATTAGCTTTGTATCTTGAATAGGCTTGAAGATATTGGCAAGGTTAAGTTTTCGGGTTAAGTTTTCGGACAGACGGACGGACGGACAGACAGACAGACAGACAGATGGACGGACAGACAGACAGACAGACAGACAGACAGACAGACGGAGACGAGTAAAACAATATGCCCCCAATCTCTCGATACGGGGGCATAAAAAGTTAATCTTTCGCAATGGCTCGGCTTCCAAAGTCAACTTTTGGAATCACGAATTAATAAAGAGCAGCTCAAAGAAAATACTGTACAAATATACATACCAAAAAATAATTGCTCTATAGACAGATGGCTGTTTCAAATTTGAAAAAGAGATTAAAAGAAGAAAGTTTACTTTAGGTAGTGGACCTTTAAAAGTTAGGCAATATTTCAAAAGTCAGGAACTTAAAAAGTGTTAACCAAAGCTTCCCAATGATTTCATTTGGAAACCTCTCAAAATTGTGAAAGATTATGAATTTTGAAATGTTGCAAAACTATACCCGGTCCACTGCCTTAATGCAATTTTGACAAAGTTTTAATTTAGCAGGAGAAGGGTTTAAAGTTGAAGACTTTATACATGTTAGTTTTTTAAAAGATATTATCAGGTTGAGGTTGGGAGAACTAATCATGAGGAGGCTTTGTCGAGTCATCACAATTTCTCATAGCCCAGACCAGATAACATTGATATTTTTAGATGCTTACATGTTATGCTATTTATCAGCAATCATTTTTCGGAGCATTATTACAATAAATCTTTAACAAGAGCACCACCTAAGGGTGCCTACGCTCAGCTGTTGAGTGCTGGATGGTGGGAAAAAATCTAAGTTGAAAAAGGGGCATAATTTGTTCAAAATGCATCTAGAGTTGTCCCCCTTGATGGTATAGGTTACTCTTTTGATGGTGAACATGTGTGCCAAGTTTCAAGTAAATGCTTTCAGTAGAACCAAAGATATGCAAAATGTCAAAGTTTTCCCGCGACGGCGACGACAACACGCAGGCTATAGCAATACCTCTGGTTTTCTCCGAAAACAGCCGAGCTAAAAATCAAATAATTTCAGGTGAAAGTGTATGCAAACTGTCTCAAGAAATAGACTGCCTGATATCTTGTTGTCAGACATGTGATATCAAGTCAATATACGCTTCCTTGCATGATACCATAATTCATCTCCATACAATTGGTGCTTAAAATGTACAGTAAAGTAAAAGAAGAAAGTCCAGAACCAGTACTTACAGCTTGATCAGATCCAACAAATGAGATAGCCTTGATATCTGGGTTATCACATATAAAGTTGACAGCTGAAATAAGAATTAGAATCAGTATTGGACTTTTTGAAAATAAATAGAGCACTCTAGAGTTGTTTTCTTTTTTATATTTTACTTGATTTTGTATCCAAAGTCAAGATCACAAAATCTTAATAATCACATTTGACCCTGACCATACATGAAAATAAGTTGTAGAACTGTTTCTTTTAATGTCAGACACACAGACAGATGGATGGACAGATGAACAGAGCATTTGCCTGATCTTTCAATAAAAGGGCATAAGAAAATTCAAGTCACATTTGTTTCAAACTTTTTCAGTAATGTGCATCAAAATGATTGTCCTTAAAAAATATTACACCCTTTAAAAAAAAAACAAAATCTTATAAAAAGTCATAAGTCGAAGTGAAACATGTATATGAGCTGAGAGTGTATAGCAATGCCATTTTGTTACTGTGTAAACCACATCTTAATACCTGTGATTATGCATTTTTTTCCAGATTGCTTTTTATGTTATGCAGAAAAATCTTGATTGACAAGTTTTGAGAAATGTGTCAACTAATAGCTAAAATTGGGTCACATTTAAAACAGAATAAAAATTTGTGTACATGAAATGCCAAACTATTTGACCAGTCATCTAAAACAGATAAAAACTTTACAAAGCCTAGTTTAAATCTAGTTATATATGACTCATTTTATCAATTTAGCAGGGGTATGGAAATAGGACTTTTCTCCACTTGTCTATGGACAATTAAAAGTTACATTCCTACTTGTTCAGGATCAAAATGAACTTACCCATGTAAAATGAATTGATAGATATTGGGAATACATTGTTTATAATGAAGAAAATGCTGTAACCCAGCATTTTCTTTATTAAAGACAGTGTTTTCTCCCCTTTAATACAAACAATTGGATGACTTTTCTCCTATATCTTTTTAAAAAACTATTACAAGATTTGCTCTGGTATTGACTTGTCCATGGACAAGTGGCCTAGAAAAATGCACTTGCCCGCATATGAAAAAGCCTTTGTCTGACAAGGCCCGCATGGGAATTCCACATCTCTGAATTTAGTATTTCAAGACCGCAATTTAAAATCACCTAAGAAAATTATCAATAAACCTTACAAGCATGTGCCCCATGTATAATGTTGACTGTTCCATCAGGGAAGCCTGCCTCCTTTATAAGGTTCATCATAAACATACAGGCCCCAGGGTCTCTCTCTGAGGGCTTCATAATCATTGTGTTACCAGTGATCAGGGCTACTGGAAACATCTGAAAAACAGATTTATAATAGGTTATAGCCTAACACAACAATTCAGCCTCTCTAGATGTGGTTACTCTTTAAAAATTATCTTGAAGAGGTAATTAAAACAAGATGTGTTTGTGAAACATGAATGCCCCCGGAACAGCATTTTTTTCAAAGTTTGACCTTGACAGATGACCTTGACCTTGTCACATGACCTTGACTTTGGTACCAGCAGATGCAGATCATTGAGATCTATCATCATGCCAAATATGAGCCATGTATGTCAAATACTTTTCAAGAAAAGGCAAAGGTTAATTTTGGTTAAGTTTTCGGACAGACGGACGGACAGACAGACGGACAGACAGACAGACATGAGTAAAACAATATGCCCCCGATCTCTCGATACGGGGGCATAAGAATCATCTACTACCTATTTTTGGGACAGCAACTTGGAAAAGAGGCCAAAGAGGGCCAGTGTCGTTCAAATGACTTTTAATGCTTAAACAAGAGGGCCATTCTAGACCATCCATCTGAATTTTATTGCTCCAGTGGATCTTAGCCAAGTAACTGTCTGGCAAATTTTCATTTCCATTTGCCTAGTTGTTGAGGAAACGATTTTATTCCAAGAGTCCAAAGTGAAAATAGAACCCACCCTGCAAGGCCAATATTAAAAGCCCAATCAGAATGTCACAATTTGTTTAAAAAGATCAACAAACTTGCATTCTGGTATACTTTCATTTAGCTGGCCAACGATATGACTTAATCCCATTGTTCAACTTACCCATAGTGGAATCATAGCTGGAAAGTTGAATGGTTTTATCCCAGCAGTTACACCTATAGGAAGCCTAATTGTGTATGTGTCCATATCTTTGGCTATTCCTGATATTGATCATTCTAAATTCTATCCCCTCTGACTTACCCATAGTGGAATCATAGCTGGAAAGTTGAATGGTGTTATTCCAGCAGTTACACCAATAGGTAGCCTAACTGTGTATGTGTCCATATCTTTGGCTTTTCCTGACATTGTCTAAAATTAACACTAAATCCTTGAGGTTGACTTACCCATAATGGAATCATAGCTGGAAAGTTAAATGGTGTAATACCAGCGGTTACACCAATAGGTAGCCTAACTGTGTATGTGTCCATATCTTTGGCTATTCCTGACATTGTCTCTCCAAGCTGTAGGGATGTTATACTGCAACAATGCTCAACCACCTCTGTAACAGAAAGCATCAGTACAGTCATGCTTTTAAGGTGAAAACATTAGTGAAAACCTTTGGTGAACAATAGCCACTTTGTACATTTAATCACTTGCAAAGTGGGGTATAATTTCTAAATGATTGCAAACATTTTTTAATCCCAATCACAGCACAGCAATGCCCAACTCCATTATCCCATTCAAGCAATGATCCATCTTTTTACAGTTTGTTTTGTATTGGACTGTCAGTCATTAGGTCCCAGGATGGTTCTTGACAGCAACACTCATTCTTTCTGACAATTTGTCTCCCATCAATTGGTTGATAATCGTTAGCCTATGTGGAATAGCAGCTGAGGACTAGGAAAGGATGTAATGGTGGTGCTAGTGCAAGAAATACCAGGGGTCAATTGTTATGTGCTGCAGTCCCAGGAAAATGACTTAAAGATTGTTAAAAGTGGAGTAAAACCACATTCAAACTTTTGATCATGTTAAACTTGTAAATTCACAAGCATTACAGGTATTGATATCTATGCAGCATGAAATAAAATTTTCAAATCTGTAACTTACGCAGTCCTCGCATAACATCCCCTTCTGCATCTACCAATGTCTTCCCTTGTTCAAGAGTGATGAGTTTGGCAATTTCACCCTAAAATATACAGGATTCAATAATGTAAATCAAAAGCAAAACCAAATTCAATGTGAAGTTTAAATTTTCTATATTGAAATCAAATTATGAAGCTTAAATTTTCTGTATAGTTGACCTTTAAAAATGACCTTGACCTATGACCTTGACATTGGTACTTACAGAAACTCTTGTCAAAATCAATAGATTTGTGAATTATGCAGACTCTATCCTCTATCAATCAAAAGATTTTGCAAATGTAAAAGTTTTTTGGGATCAAACAGATAGAAAAACAGAACAGAATCAATATGCCCTAATCTTACAATGTGGGGTCATAAAAAGACATGGTGATTATTTATATATCTAATACACAGATTATATCACTTAATTCCAAATGTTGGTCAATCCCCAACTTTATCACAAAGAACTTTTCAAATCATAAACCAGCCCAGCATATACGTTGACAAAACAACACAAACTGGGTGTAATTTGCATACAGTTTGCACCTTTTTGTTACCCTGAATACTGGGCTGGCTGTTATAGGAATAAATGTGGTAAACTTATATCACTGTGACCTGATACTTTATGTTATTTTGAGCTTAAACTTTTTTGTCAAATTTTAAATCCACTGAACATGAATAAGTAATGGTAGTAATCTTGAAATTTCCCTATATTCAACTGTTTATTCATCCCTTTAATTCCTCTTTATTTTTTCAAATAAACAAGTGAGTATAAAAATAAATATTCATAATAATTTGAAATATTAGTATAAACACTTACAAAGTATTATTATTTAAATAATAGCTGACAGCAGCTGATAAAAAAATGTTAATCTGGAATTTACAAACCAAGTTATCTTTGATAAGTTGCTGAAATTTGAACATCATCTGCTGTCTGGTCAGAATTGTAGACTCTGACCAGGTTTCAAACGCCTTTTTACACGAGTCTACTGCTGCTTGCATCTCACTCTGTGTGGCCTCAGGCACCCTTGTGATAACTTCATTTGTAGCCTTGAGTCAATATATAGAGGAAAAATTGTTGGTTTCAGAGTAAAAATTTACTTGCATTCAGTAAACGACAAAAGGTATACTTATGTCATTTTTTATTTCGTATTTTGAGTGTCATAGTATTAAAACAATTTCCAATTTAACTCATTTATGAGATAAATTGGAAATTTGTTCTACAAAAGGTATATCTTTATGAGTAGCAGAGCCAAAAAAAGAAAATATAGCTTTTGTTGTTCAGTCAATGAAAGATTTATCAATATTCAATGAAAAAAGATTTCTCTTAATGTAAAATGAGACAAAATGTGGGGTTTTAGGACCCATTTTAAATTTGTAAAAGTGTGTCATTACTAAGCATCTTAGGGAAACAAACAAAAGCAGTTATTTCACTGGTTTGGCATTGAGACTATCAAGTGATAATCTACCTGATAATCTACTGGAAATCAATTAAAAAATACAAATAATCAAGGTAAATATTTTTTTTTCAAACTTTAAGACCAAGATTTTACATTAAAGATAAGAGCATGAATGAATGAAATTTGAATCAGTAGGCAGTTTAGTTCTAAATATTTACATTGATAAAGTCATTCTGATAAGTAACATAGCCCTTATCCAGATGAATTTAAATTGTTTCAGACAAATGGCTAATTTTCTGGGATATTTTAATGATCCTGGCTATTTTTTTTCCAAGATTTTTTGAGTAGTACTAAATTAATGTAAGAAGTAATTCATAAAGAACCTTAGCCTGGGAAAAAAATGAAAATTTCATCAACCTATGATTTACCTGTTGGTTTTTTAGTGTTTTTTTTCTTGCTATTTCTTTAATTTGATAACTGTGCAATGAAGAAAGGGGTCACTGTCATAAAAAGTAAGTGTCCTTGCTGAGCCCCATTGAAAAACAGTTAGTGAAGATATGAAGTAAGCATTGAATTTAAAATTTTAAAAGTATTGAAGCCTTGGCATGCTGAATAAAAACCTTGGATATTGCATTGTAATTTGGGTGACAAAAGCTTTGAATGCACAAATCATGTGACAGCATTTATTTCCCTTTTTTTAATTTTTCTTGTAGTAAAAGGAAAATCAGGTATTGTGGACTAGATCACACTGTGGATTCTTGCAGGCTAATCTTTGTCTTTACCTCCTACCAAAGCAGGATTATTCCAGTTTCAGCATGACCAAGGTTGCAAATATAAGGGATACAAACCAAGCTTTGACCCTTAGAAATTTCTCTCTAGAAGGTCAAAAGGACAGCCCTGAGATAAATTTCTAAGGTCTCAAATAAGATATTTTCAGATTGTGGGAGAGTCAAAACCCAGTTATACAGGTCAAACCCCAAGCCATGAGTTATTTCGAATGTCAGTGCAACACTATTGTAAGTGCCTATATATTTATAGGCACTTACAGTAGTGTTGTGCTGATGCCTCAATTTGTCAACACTTACAGGATTATGTAAATCAATCCATTTGTCTGTTTTTGATTCCACAAACTCTCCATCTATAAATAGCTTGGTTGTTGTTGGCTGAAATAAATGAGAAACAAAATGAAACTAAAATCTTACTAATAACCCCAAACGCGCTTGGTCCATAATGAAACACAATCAGTGAATCTGTGCAGGGTGTGTTTGCCACAAATATTAAGTCTTATTAGTCTTCTATGAAGTTTGGATGAAGTCCATCCAATAGTTGCTGAAAAATTGAGGGAACACAAAAAAAGGCTACAGATGGAACAACTGACTTTCCTCAAAGGGCCATAATTCGGTCAAATGTCAAAGGACCACAATAATAAAAAGATATGTAAACCTCTGACTTATACTTACCCTTTCTGTGAAGCTTGTAACATATCACTTCATAAGTTGCTGAGAAATTGAGGGGACAAGAATTTTTATCAAAGGGCCACAACTCTGTCAAAAGTCAATGAACCATAACTAAAATATAGTATGCACGCCTATGCCTGATGCTGCGCATATACGAGAAGTTTGAATCAAATCCATTCATTAGAAACTTAGAAATTGAGCCTATGTGAAAAAGATACTGACAGGGCGGATGAATTGGAGGGGGCGGGTGAGTTTAAATATGACAAAGTGGCAATCAAAATCTGAGACTTAAACTTGTTTTGGAGCTGTTTTGTTGCCCCCAACAATATACATGTACCCATTAACCTAAGCATGAAATCTGTTATGCACAAAACTCCTTTCATTGACCTTGCCACATGATCTATAATGACATCTATAGATGTGTATCAATGAGATCTATCATTATGCAAAATATGATCATTGTATCTTGAAGTAATAGGTTAAATGAACAATGTTAATACATGTACAATATGCCCCGATCTGATCCATGATTTTCTCATCTAAAATAACAACCAGTATTCTACCTTCCTTTGCTATTTTTTTTTATCAAATACACCTAATTTACATCTCCTGTGTTGAACCTTTTATTCATAGATCTATTCCACAAACCATTACGTTTACCAAAAGTTTTCATATGGGCCTTATAAAGGCCTTTTAAGGCTCACAAAATTTTTGTATCTAATTCAATCTTGCGCAAGGTTTCTCATGATATAAAATAAGAACACCTGAGCTACATTTAGAGGTGGTATTTTTTGAACTTCAAATTAGATAATTTCAACTATATTTTCTAAAATGATATATTGTTGGCACTCATCGCTGAGACAATTCCCACAAAACAGGGTATTCAATGAGAAATAAAAATTTTAGATAGGTATCAACCCCTCTTATCTTTACCTCAGAAACACTGATCACATAGTGTAAGTACTTACAGTTCCAATGTAATAATGTCTGACGGAACTACCAAGAGCCTGCAATGGAATAAAGTATATATTAGCTAAAACTGATATTACCTCTCCTACATTTGTTCTTAGAGGGGATGAAAATCTATTTTCTTAAAACAATCCTCAATTGGGGTCACAAAATGTCATAACTACAGCTTGAACAAACATGTAGCTATGACATTTTGCTCTATCTCTTACCAAATTAAATAGACTTTTTATTTCGGATTTTCTGATATTTTGGATTATATGTCAAAAATTTGATCACAATAGATAAACAAAACAAGAGGGCGAGAATGGCCCTAAACTGCTCACCTGAAATTTATTGGTCCAGTGAATCTTGCCCTAGCAGCATTCTAGTAATGAAATATTCAAATTTGCCTAGTTGTTGAGGAGGAGATGTTATTCCAAGAAGTCAAAGTGATATCTAGGCCCCATCCTACCACACCAATATTTATGGTCGAATCAGAATGTCAAGAAAACTCTGAAAAGGGTCACCAAAGATATATACTGGCTAAAATCTATTTAAAGAATTCATTTGAGGAAAGGCCCAACCCTACCACACCCATATTTATAGGCAGAAAACAATTTAGTAAGACTAGTTTCAAGAAGTGTCACAAAGGAACCTTCATGTCAAGTTTGGTTGAAATGGCAAAATTGGTTTGGGAGAAGACATTTTAAGATTTTAAAGTGGCAAAATGCCCTGGCCATATTTTGAGGGTCAATCAAAATATCATGAACAAGTTTTGAGAAGGGACACCCAAGGTACATCTGTGCCAAGTTTGGTTGAACTTAAAATCCACCAAATTGGTTACTGAGGACGAGATGATTAAGGAATCAGGATAAAAAAGTATGCAGCCCTGCCCCGCCCATATTGGGGGAAGGGGGGGGGGAGGGGGTAAATCAAAATTTCAGTAACAAGTTTCGAGAAGGGTCATTCAAGGAACATTTTGTGCCATAATCGACCCATTGGTTACTGGGTAGAAGATGTTTAAAGATTTCAGTGTCAAAAACTGTGATCACCACCCTGGCACAATTGTATTAGGGATGAATCAAAATTTCATTAGAATTTTTGGAAAGGTCACCTGAGGAACAAATGTGCCAAGCTTGGTTGAAATCCCCCAATTGGTTACTGAGGAGAAGGTGTATAATGATTTCTGTGTCAAAAACTGTCCAACCAATATTTGGCCATCAATCAAAATTTCTTACACAAATTTAAAATAGGGTCATCCAAGGAAAATGTGTGTCAAATTTGGTTGAAATAAGCCCATTTGTTAGTGAAGAGAAGATGTTTTAAAGAATTGACGACTTCTGACACACAATAGACAAAAGCTCACCTTGAGCACATTATGCTCAGGTAAGTAAAATGATAAAGTAGCAAAAAAACAAAGACAAAGCTCCGTCTTTTGGTGCAGATCATGGATGCAGGTGCAGATGCAAAAATTCTTAGTTGCAAAAGGGTATTACTCTTTCAAAAATGCTTTCACAACCAACACCATTCCAATTCACCATGGTCAACGGAAGTTTGAATCCCTTAACAGAAAACTTGGATAAGCCATTGACAAGTGTTGAAAAGCATCAAATACCAAAACATTTGCCTGGATTATCTTCAATTAACATCATTTAGAGGTCACAAGTCTCCAGATGACTTGCATAACCCAGTTATCTACATGGGCTTAAATGCAAGAGGTCAACCCCATAGTCTTTGATAATGAGACCATGTTGCAAAATTCAACTTTGTGTCACACAATTAGTGTTGGGAATTCAGTTTCAAATCACAGTCGATAAGCCGTTAATAGTTGGAAGAGTAAATCAACTAATGATCGATTGTACAGTGTACAATTATTTTCTTAGAAATTAATACAGCACTCCCAGTATCATTCTTTGAAGAAAGTAGAATGTAAAAGTTTGGTTAAAACTCATGACCTAAAGACTCTTTCTAAAGATGTTTCTACTAGATATGATAATGTATCCCTCCTTTGATAATCTGATGTGAGAGGCAGCATATCAGAGAAGGGAGTACATTATTGCAGCTTGTTTCTACTAACTTCATGGCTCAGCATGACAGTTATAACTGCCAATAAACATATAGGCAGTTACAACTGTTTCTCATTGGGCCAATAAACTGATGTTGGTTTCAAAGACAACATATAATGGCATTCATTTATGTGTTTGGAACTGATTAATGGATTATGAAATTTCTTAGTTGATTATCACAATCAAAAGCCCAAATCAACTGACTATCAATTATAATCAATTAATCTGTGCATCACTACTAACAATCATGATAGAAAGGAATAATTATGGTGACATTGGAGAAAAAAATTTAGCCTAAGTAGATCACTAATCGCCTCTTACCCGAATGATTACAGACACTCATGCATTGATTTCTGAATGAGTGTTGTATTTATCTTGACAAATGAGGCCATCTTATTTGTTTTTGAATTAGTTAATAATAAATGTACAGATGATGTATTCTGGTATATTATTTCATGGCTGTATGACTCTCAATAAAAAAAGTACTTTATAATTTCTCTCTTGATGCAGGAGCCAGATTTGAAAATGTCATTAAAACCTTGTGACGTAAAGTGCCCTAAAGTCGTCATATTTAACTTTTCAAACACTATTTGTACCTAAAGTCGTCAGATAACTGTTTCCCTGCTTAGTTTATATTAAAACGGAACCATTCATGCATACTTCTATACATAAATATTTATTCTAATATTTAAAACATGTAAGATATTGGTAAAGAAAGAAAGCAGGGGTCATGCTGACAACTTTTGGACCTGGTGGACCTAAAGTCGTCATGACCAGGTTCCTTTAGTCGTCAATAGGTCCAAAAGTTGTCACAGACTATAAGCCTGTAAAAATAGTCCAACTTACAATAAATGAACACTCTAAAACGTGCTTAATTTTTATTTTCTAGGCAATGATGCAACATCCCTCTCAAACCAAGGGTTACAATACGATGTGGGAAAATAAGAAACTACAGAAATATACCCTTTACCTAAGTATAAAGTATGTGTGATAGCATCTTCAGGCTTAAACGAGTGAAATGGTAGTATTTTTGCGAGAAATACTTGAAACTCGTTGATAGGTGCTCCAGCCACCGCAATGTGACTAAACTATTGGTCAAAGCTTCGTTAATCACATTTAGATAAACAAGGTCTCGTCAAAATCAAGTGACCTTCGGTATCTCGATTTATGATTACTAGGCATCAAAGTTTTGTCCTGATCCAAATTAAAAAATGCAGACGTCAAATGAAATTATTTTCTAATATGGTTGAATTAATTGAGAAAGTGCTGGTAACGGATAGCTTTGTGGTTCATGAGCTGCATTGCCGACAAAGACCCTTTCCACTGACTCCGTTTTATAAGAATCCCTAAATATATTCAAACTATCGGCGAGTAATTATATTTCAAGGGTCATGTGGAGCCTTCAAAAATCACTAATGAAGTGTGACACTGACATTTGTCTTTGGGCAAGGATTTATTCAAATAGCGATTCTAACCTTTGATACCAACACCAGTGCATTTAAAAAAAATGCGATACTCTTAAAATTTACACAAAGGATACATTTCGGAAAATATTCCCATATGATTTGTACTTGAATAATAATTTTTCTATCAGTGAACAATACGCAGGGCTTGAAAATTCTTGAAATTTCTACTCGTCCTGCTATATAAGAAAATATAGTGATACATTGATTTCATAAGTGAAATTTTGCAAAATCCACTCATCCTGCTTATATAGACAAAGAAGGAAAAAATCATGCAGGACAAGCGGACGAGTAGAATTTTCAAGGCCTGATACGCCCTAACCTTCGCCTCAAGTGAAATTATTTTTCCACATGGGATACGTCATGTCTATTACGCTGACTGGCATTTTGTTTCTTATTGTATAACATAGCTGAGACGGAAATAAAAAACCCCAGCCTAATGCCACAACATGAAATATGAAAAAAAAGAATATTAGGCCTACGTTACAAGGAATATGTGCTAGCTTATTTCATGTCCTTTTACAAGTTCTCTAACTATATGGGTTTACGAACGTGTGATATGGCAAATTTCAAAGCAGCATACGCTAAATTCAAGTAGTGAACAATCTAGAGAATTTTTACCAATTTGGTTAATATAATATGGGAACGACAAAACAATGCTTATGATAAAGAACGGACAAGTTGGTTTTTGATACGGACAAGACAGTTGGTGATTGTCACTTGTCCGTGGACAAGTTGACTTTCAAAATATTTCAGAACCCCTGCAAATCCATTACCCTTTAATCAATAATGTTCTTCTTAAATGCATTTACTAAAGACATTATCACACATTTACACAAAATGATTTAATACAAATTTATTTTAATTAGACTGCACTGAAACGAGCGCCTTTGGAGGGTTGCTCTCGAAAATTCAATCCCGGTGTTTCAATATCCCGTAGACAGAGGCAGATGAATTGAATGGGGCTTGTTATATTATATACTTAAGGACAAAAGTTCTGTCTGGTTTTGTTTTGTTCAATAAAGCTTTAAATTTGAAAGATGATGACTTTGAAATATTGCTTAGCAATATATCGACCCTATCGTCAAAACACATGGACTATTTTTACAGACATTGGATCACAAATGACCTTGATTGAGTCCCAATGACGTTAATAATGTTTTACATTTTTTCAAGTTCCATGCGACAAAGCTTAGTAAAGTTTTGCATGAGAGCCTTTCTGTATTGATAATCCAATATGAAAACACTAAAAAGGTTGGTAGAATTTTTTTTTTACCTTTCAGAAACGCTATTTTCATTTTATCATATGTGATATGTTTTTGCAGGTTTTTTGTTAGATCATGAAATAAAGACGTTTTCTGCCATTTTTGGAATAATGAAGCACGCATTTAATTAATCATGAGTTGTAAATCGTTTACCTGAATTCAAGGGTTCATCTGGCCGCATTTAACAACCTTAGTCAGAACAGCTAAACAAACATTGTGATGATCCCTTTCCTTTTTTTAAGAAAAATTTATGCACGAAGCCATTAAGGTTGATACTGTATAGAAGTATGCAAAATATATGTTTATCAAACTCTGTCCTCGCTTGGATTTAAGTGAGTCGAAATTAGACAATCTAACGAGATAATTATTACGTTCTTTTATTCTTAGACGGCAGATCAAAGTTTCACTAAACCACCCTAGATCGGAAGGTTTAATAGTCTACTTTATAATAATGCTACATTCCTCCATGTTCAATTTCTCATAAAAAAAAGATCTTACCTTATTTGCTTATCCGTGAAAAAAGAAAAGTATTTTGTCTGTAAGTATATATAAGGGGTTTGTCCATAAAACAAACCCAAGCGACGGTAGCGCTAGAACTGTGGGCCTTTATCATGTCAAGAGCCGAGCGCCTTTACCACTAGGTCATCGAGAAATTGATTCTAGAGCATGTTTTTCTTTTTTTAACGTCTTTACCGTAGCATGTAACAATATAAGTGGCCGATAGTTAGTTATGAAACTACTGCTTAGTTCTGTCAAGGTTCTTTTCCTTGATTGATGTAAAGCACCGACACACAGGGCCTTGTCTTAACATCTCATCCGAAAGACAATAAATGTGTGCTAGTGTGCTTGCTTGGTAATAGAATCCATGGTATCGGACTTCATGTCATTAACTTTTGAAGTCAGGTGCTCTTAAACTGAGCTAAATGGGCTGACTAATTGATTCTAGAAACCGAACAGTTGATGTATGTCCTAAATACGTCATCTTGGACCTAAAGTCCTCATCAAGATTCAAGTTAGTTTATTGAGTAAATACCTATGACCAAGTAATAAAGGGAAGTCATACGTTTAGAAAAATATATGATTTGAGAGTCAAAGATATCCCCTAAATTGTTCACGTGATGGTTTGTTTACATTCAGCTTTCACGCAACAGCATGTGTCTTTCCCTAACAACTTTGCGCGTTTCCATCTCTAGTGCAAAAAACACGAGTTAGGGACACTGGTCGTTTTTCAGTTTATTGTAAAAGATATTTAATGCTTAAAAGAGAAAAAATGAAACGAAAATCATAAATCTATCAAATTCAATGGATATGACAGAAAAAGAGGTCTGACACAAAAAAGTGACAACAACAGGACACTGAGGACTTTAGGGCACTTTACGTTACTAGGGCTTAATTCACTGACTGAAATGCTTTTTGATTTATCACAGATCTTCACGTTTGTTAAGATAGGCTAAAAAATTATGCCTTACTTAAATCAGATGTTGCTGGTACTCATTTGAAACGTCTAGTCGAGACGATTCAAAAGAGTTCCCACAATTTAGGGTTTCATTGTGAAATGAAGGTTTATATCGGTTTTACACCTTCTTATCTGGATCTCCCCAACAGGTTTAGAAACAAAGTGTTGGAGATGAATGTTTACGAAACGTACACAGGTACAGGCTGAAGGGTTGACCTATTCCTGACGTTCTAAAATTTAAACTACCTAAGAGTCAACTCTTGGTGACACATTCAAATGAAAGTTTATTATTTGAGTAAACAAAACAATAGAGCAAAAGAGTCACGCAATTAACCATATTATTCTTTTACCCGTTTGATATGTGACGAGATTCTAGACAAGGCCATTTTCGTCGCTAATTGGAGTTTATCTACGGGTCAAGGTCGACCTAATTTGATTGGTCAATCGCGATTGGCCTCCCTCTTAACAATTGTAATTTTCACAATTACATGAAAATTGCAAATTCAGTCCCCCCCTAAAAATATTTTTCCGTCAAGTGCTTTATAATAGGCTCACGAGAATCTTTCATTTGGTTTTCTTTGGTATTTGATTTCGCAACCTTAAGTATGGTTTAAGAATGCTTAAGCCGATGATTATGACTACTTGACCCAACTCTGATCAGTTCATTGAATTTCAAGTTCAAACGTTTGGCATCATCAGCGGCCGGGAACCTCAACTTACATGCGCCCGCGTATTACCCTTTTCAATCAAAACATGATTATGACCAGGCTCAGGAATCCGAATCCAGGTCGTTTATCTCTTAATAACCCTATTTCTAGATGAATAATGACTTGAATATCATTACGCTTGTGGTTTCAAAGTGTACCGGCTTCGCAGTCTTTCCAACGTGAGCCTGGGAAGTCGTGTTTGAAAAATAGAATCCGGAAACAGGCATCGTTTAGAAAGTACTTTATAACTATCTTTCGCGTGCTCTTTGTGTATTAATACCCATTCTCTGTAACGACTTAAACTATTTTGGCACACATGATCTCCGGTTTTGATGAAATTTCATATACAAGAAGGGAATAATGAAAGGAGAAGAAATTGACCAAAAAATGTTTTTAGATCATCTGGTTACCATGGCAACGACCTTCAAAGCACAGAATTTTGCAATATTAAGCTTTTTTGAAGCTATATAAATTGGTATTTACATGAAGATGATGGTTGATTTTGTATGTATTGGATAATCTAGGACCGAAAATTTTGAACTAGTTTTTTTGTAGTGTCAGTTAGTGTCAAAAAGGTTGGTTACCATGACAACCAATATGGCTAATTTTGATAAATTAATTTGAAAATGTTGTTTATACTTTTCAGTTTTTCTTGACTTATGACTGACTTTTGATATGTAGATGGAATTTATTATATAAAAGGAGCAACTAAGATTCAAATTAATTTTGTTGTTGTGTACATTGGTTACCATGACAACGGTAACTATAGCTCATAACTTGGCTGCTTTTGTTACTTTGGAATTGTTTTTTTTTTAATTTTTGCAGCATGATAAACTGATGATGATTATTGGAACATATCTAACAAAAAGTGCTCTTTCAAAAACCGCAAAAAAATCATTGGGCCTTTTTGTTACCATGGCAACCATTTTTATTATTTTCTTAAATCAGTTATTCTAAGTCCCTGACAGTTTATATGTGATAAGAAAAGACATTTAATAAGCCTCTATCAAAATACAAGAAAAAAGAATAAAAAAGTCAATAGTTGCCATGGTGATTTGTCGATACAACCAAAAATTAAGCATTTTTGGGGTGATTTTGCAGCCCTTTTCCTAAAGAATTGGACTGATAAACACAACTATTTTAATATATAAGTTAGAGGAAAGTTTGAACTTTATTCAAGATTTAGAAATATTCCAATTGCTTAGTGTTGAATACCCGTATCCAAGGACTAAAAATGGGCTTTTGTGAATTATAACATAATTGTTCCCATAGCAACAGGCTATTTCCTGCAAGTTTTTTTTAAAAAAATCTCATATGTCCTAAAAGGTCTATTTGAGCAATTTTACAAATTATCATTACATTGAATTTGAGTTCAATAATCTAGTCATTTGATGATTCTAAAGAGTTCTGAAGTTGCCTTCATTTAAGGGATATGAATTCGCGTTGCCATTGCAACGAACACAAAAATTATTTTTATTTGAAAGTTTATGTGGTATTTCCTTGTTAAACGGAAAACAATGTCTGTTTTTTGTCATTACATTTGAAAAAATGCTAAAATCAATATTCAAGTAGGGTATGTGTATTGTTGCCATGGAAACATAAGTAAACAACATAGGCCCAAAAATATTATTACTTCATTTGAGAGAACGATGATGGGGAACTTATATGTTGTGTGTTTTTACTTTAGTTTGTGCTGCATTACTGATATACTTGCCTGTAAAAACTCGCAAAAAGAGACTTTTTCAATCTTTAATGTCTGTTTCCATGGCAACCAGAAGTGATATCAAGAATTTTTTCATCTTAAATTTACTTTTGGGTCAGCCCTAGCCTCATGTTTAAATTTTATCAAAATTTGAGACATAGCGTGCCACTACCCCTATTTAAAAGTGTAAGTGCTTACAGAGAATTGCTATTAAACCATACGAGACCAAATGTTGGTTTGACGCCTCTAGTGGTCGGAAGACACCAGACGCACGTCATAGTATTTACCAGTATATGTAGGGCCTACTCAGTCTGGCATGCGGCCCGCGGCCGGCACACAATGAGTGTTATGATGCTAGACTAGTTCCTGTGACTGCTAAGGTCAGCCCAATTAGCTCAGGAAGAGCATCGGACTTCAAATACATTGAAGTTCGACCGCGTGGGTTCGCGTCCGTTCGATTCCCGGGCTGGCACCGCACTAACAAAGTAATTGTCTTGGTCACCAAAGGATCATACAAAGTAAGTTTGATTGATTTCCATATATTTTTTAAATTTTTATTGCATATTTTTTATTCGATCTCAATAATTTTTGGCAGACTGATAAAGCGTCAGTCAAGGATCATTCCAGTGAAATTTGTTTGATATCCATCCGTTACATTCTAAGTAAATGATTTTCAAAGACTTCCCCCCCCCAAAAAATACATATTTTTCATCCGATCACAATAGTTTTAAGCAGACTGAAAAAGGGACACTCAATTATTATTCCTGTGAAATTTGGTTGATAGCCATCTGAGAAAATGATTTTCAAAGTTTCCACTATATAACAAACAATTAGAGAAATGACCTCCACCCATGAAATACATATTTTTCATCGATCACAATATTTTTGTAGACTGATAAAGGGTCGCCCAAGGATCATTCGTGTAAAATTTAAATTGGTATCCATCAATTAGAATTTGAGAAAACCCACTTTTTACCATCTTTTGAAATTAGCCACGCCAATCAAATCCATATTTCTCATTGGATCAAAATTTCTTGAACAACTTTGAAAGAGTGTCACCCAAGGATCATTCCTGTGAAGTTCATCTAGTAGTTTCTGAGGAGAAGATTTTTAAAGAAAAGGTTTACGACCGGACGCATGGACACACGGACGGACGCATGACGGACACAGCTCCATGGCAATAGCCACAGTGGCCTTCGGCCAGTGGAGCTCAAAATGGTAAAATCCAAGGGCGGAACCCGATCGGACCCCTTATCAGACTTTATTCATGGAAACATCAACGCGAAAAGGAAATTATATCAATATCTTATAGCACGGCCACAATTCTTAAGTAACTTTTGATACCCTTTTCTGGTTAAAAAATAGTTTTAAAACATTTTCTGGGTGTAAAATTAATGAACATGTAATGATTTTGAAGTCTTGAGAATTTCACAGAAAGTAAAGCGCGTCTTTTAGAACGTGGGTTATATGACGTCAAAAACATCAACGTTTCCGTTGACGTTGAGTATAATAAATGGGCGGAGCTATCTGTGTACATAGTGAACAACAACATGGCAAATGAATTTTATTGCAAAAGTTCAATGTAATTTCTTTTTATTGCATACATGAATTTTACGCCATCGTGCTAAAATTCAAAAATAATTTAGGTTGTACCATAAGGATAGAAAGTTGCGTGCACGCTCTAAAAAAGACGTGTACCCGTAAATATTTTGGTGCACACGTTAATTGTAGGGTGCATGTCCATTTTATGGACGTGCACCCTAAAAACTACGGGATCTCCTTTAATATATATAGTCATGCGTATCTTTCTTATTGGTCAATCTTATTTGAATGGAAATTTACGGTTGTACCCTCTTTTATACATACTGGTATAGATTTTGTGGTGCGCTTGTTACATGTGAGTATATAACGCTTTCATAAGATTGATAGGAAGGTAGTACTTCGGATGGAATGTTGATCTTAATCGATGTGGCAAACACCATGAAGCTTTAGATAGCAGCACCAACCGATAAGATGCATTGATGCTTGTTTCCGACATTTAAATCTAGATAAGTAGACAAAACTGAAAACATGTATGTACTTTATGATATTGCATGCTATCTCGTCTGTATTAAGGTAGTGGACCCGTAATAGTTCCGCAACATTTCGGAACACAGGATCTTTGACAATGTCAACAATTTTTTTCAAATGAAAATCATTATGAAACCTCGGTAAACACTGTTAAAGTGATAACTTCAGAAATGTTGCAGAACAATTATGGGTCCACTACCTTAAGAAAACGGTGTAATTTTTTGTATTTTATTTCATTGTGGCAGAACCACTTCTTGATACCCAAACGTGATAGCCGCAATTTATTGAAGCTGTAGTTTAGACGCCTAGGTTGCCATTTGAAGTCTAGATTTGAATTCTTTCCCTTGTCAACATGTTTCCCAACACAAGAAATAAAATCTGTTTTAGCTCAGACATACTGTCCTGTCACAGTGAGTGAAGTATTTTTTTAAAATATTTTTTTAAAGGTTGTTTTGGATGATAAAAAACACACAGAAAAACGGTGGGGTTGATTTACTATAAAATAATAATTCCTCTGATTCCCATAGAATCAAACGACAATTATCCTCGCAAAATATCATTCTGGCAAAGCTTTCTCTGGACGATCTGCATTTATTCTGTTATACTCGTATTTTACATTACATCTTCGAAATAACAAACCATCCCTGCGTTCAAGACAACAAAAACGTGGCGTAGTGTTTGCAAATTTTACCCCGTTTTGCACGTAAACTTGCAAAGCGGGTCATAATTTTCAAACAGTTGTCATATTTTGTTATCCTTAATGCAGGGTAGGGTTTTTAAATCGGGGAGTCACATACAAGTAGTCCAAAACGCCAAACAAAAGCCAACAAGACTAAAAATAGATACAATGAGCATCATTTAATGAGTATTTACATGTACATTAAAAATTGGCCGGCAATAGGCCGTTTATCAAGCTATTACTTTAAAAGAATGGTGATACACACTCATAAGTTTCTTTGGTACTTGTTAGTTCTTGTAAAACATGTTGTTTTTTGTTCGACATCGAATAAAAAGTTTGTTATTACACCCATGCAACATTAACAGATTGTTCCGCCTCATTCGGTTTTCTTTTCCTTTTTTCCAGATCCGTATACTAATCTACAAAACAGCCCATCAGCCACAGCGGTTGGCATGTATGGGTACATCGTTGCAAACACCTGAAAAGACAAAAACAAATGATCCGTACTCAAGGAAAACCCGCGTAAATGACGTCACTTTGTCCAACCTAGATATTACAAAACAAATAATGTTAGACACATCCAATTTCAAAGTAATTTGCAGACGTTGATTTAAGATGCGGTGAATATTAAAATATGCTGTAAAAACATTAAGAATAAGGGAAAATTGCTTGATAAAAGCATTTTTTCCTTTTTCTCAATGCTTTCCCTCTCGATTACTTTCAGTGCATAAACAATTGGTTTGTGGAAAATTGTAACGCAGAAATTGCGTTAAAGCATTTATTTCTATTTGGAAAGCAACATATTTATCTTGCTAAAAGAATGATTGATACTGTATTTTTTTAAGAATTCAATTACAAGTCGAATGTTAATTACATCGGCATTTAGACATGTTTTCCTGGAGAACGGTTAAAATTAAAACCAATACCATCGTTATATTTCGGCCTTGAGCGGAATTGAAATATCTAAAATCACCCCTTTATTTTCATACTGACTTTGCATTTGAACCATGTCAAATTTTCACATGAAATGGGTTACACGTAGAACCGCTGAACGCTAAAAAATAATAGAAGTCCTAGGAATATAGGCCAAAATAAATCAGTTTCAATTTTTGATAAATATTTCCCCTGACATATTGGAAAGAAAAAAAGTTATATTGATACCGTTTATTGCCGGACAGACACTGCTTTATTCTGTAAGATAATCACTTCTTTAAGATTTTGTAAGCGTCTTTATTATAACTTTCAGGAATCTTTATTATTATAAATTTTATTTCATTAAAAAGCTATGTATAGCTCATTCCTTTCAGACGATCTACTTAAAGCTAATGAAAAATATCACCTCCTCTTTGCACGGTTTCCTTTTCGAGGGGAAAGATAACGGACATGGATAGGTGTCGTACCCAAACTAGCTGTCCTTTTCATAGGGGGAAAAGACTCCTTTAAAAGCTTGAATATTAACAAAGGAGAAGGAGTTTGTTTGCTTAAAGATAGTTCATTGAATGAAGATGAAGCGCTAGAGGTAAAAAGGTCAATTTATGATATGGCATTGTCTGTCTGTCTGTGAAACATACGACATCACCGGAAACTAGTACAATTTTATAAAGAACATAGAAGGCTAAAATCGGTAGGGTCTGACCAACTATCAGTATTTTCGTACATCCGTTTCGAAATCCCCCGAAAAGAATTTATGTTCATACTTCAGGAATATGTGAAATTTGATAAAGTTCATTCAACTAATGCATCACAGGTCTGTTGTAGGTTAGAGAAAAACGCCCAGTGCGTATGTTCAGACCTCACCGTGACCGGATTTTCAAAGAAAAATTGCAAAACTAGTTGAAAATAACAAAAACTGGCGAGCGGACTACTATTTTACCCTCTAAAATTATGTCTCCACCTCGCACCATTTTTTCTTACTTCTTTACCAAACATTAATCCCCGGAAATAAATTCCAGTGAGAAATTCCATTGAGGTCAGTCCGTATCGAATGGCTTACCACAAGAGGGTCCAGGTAAAGGTGGCCGCCGTGAATGAGATTCCTACTGACCGGCTGGGTACTGAGTAGAGCGTCCTGGATCGAGTCTAGAACCGGATCCATGCTGGTGCTTGTGCTATTTCCAGCGGCCTTTAGACTGGCGGCAACTTGATTTTTCAGATATTCTTCTCCATAAGCGCTCTTCACCTCGTCATTAAGGTTTGCCCATTCTCTATCGGCTGCCGTTAACACTCGTTTCGCCTGTAAAATAAAGAAGCTAACATGGAAACGAGCAATCGCCCTCCCCCAATACACGACCAAAGTTATAGAAAACTTAACTTGACAATAACGTTTAATCAATATTCAAACTCATCTATATACACATTTGATCAATTATATGTTCAATTATGTAGACTGGCAATATACAATTGAGAAAATCTTAAAATTGACCAGGGGCCTGTTTTACTTAACATCCTACGATCACTGTTTTCGTAAGTCAAAAATTTAAGTGGCGTCTACAAAAGTACCGAAATACGGAATTCTGCCATGCAATATCTCATTAGAATCGTCTTCTAAAGACGATTCGAATGAGATATTGCAAGGCAGAATCTAACAATGAATGATAACACCAGGTACGATTTGTGATTTTGACTAACGATTATTTTTTCGTAAACAGTCTATTAAGACGGGCCCCAGGGGAATGATTTTGGAATAGTTTTTTTTAAAAAAAACAGCATTGAATGAGCGGGAGAATCGCGTTTTGAATAAAATTAAAGGGAACTAATCAATTTCGATAATGGCGACCAAATAGACAAAGTTAGTGATATTTTATTATTCGTTGCAATCAACGTACTTTGAGACCACCAAATCGTCAAGTAATTTTATAAATCTCATTGAAATCTTGATCAATTCAAAGATTTCAAATTATTTCTTTAAAGTTTTTTTGAATGATGGGAGGAAGTGTTTTAAATGAAAGAATAGCGATTTAGAATGTTTTAATCGCTATGAATGTCAATTTCGCCGTTTTACTAACTGTATGAATATCAACAAGAGGACCATGATGGTCCTATATCGCTCACATTCGTCTCTTTGTCTTCTCCCTTAGCAGAATTAAATGCTTGAAAGATCATTAAATGAACATTAAATTTTTCAAAGAAAGACATTACTGTATTTCTATGATAGCTGCATAAATTTCTAGCCTTTTCTAAACAAGTTTCATGTGACCTGGCCAACATTCTGACCAAATTTCATAAAGATTGGGCCATATTTGTGGCCTCTTGAATGTAAACAAGAAAAGTGTCTTTAAGGCCCCTTTTCCCGTGATATGACACATATCCTTGCCATTTTCAATAGGGTTCATCCTTGTGACCTGGCCAACATTCTGACTAAGTTTCATGAAGATTTGGCAATAGTTGTGGTCTCTAGAGTGTAAACACTAAGATTGTTGACGCCGGACGACAGACGACGCACGACACACGACGCACGACGGACGACAGACATTCAATGATCACAAAAGCTCACCTTGAGCACGATGTGCTCAGGTGAGCTAATGAAATTGTATATTTTACAGTTAAGAAGGAATACACCTTATGAAAGAAATAAGTCCATCTAAGTGTTACTATGTCAGGGTACGAATCAACGAAGTAATTCAACACGAACTATGAGCCTGTAAGTGACATTTCCTACCCTTTCTAATATGCGTGATAGACAAATATGGTACAGCCTAGCCCTAGACTACCACAAAATATAATGTGAATTTTCGCTGACTGTCTGAATAGGTGTTTTAAAACCTTGATTATCCACAAATCACACAGTTTACATGATAACAACAGCATATCGTTATTTAACGCTCATTAGACTTACGTTTTCTCCCGATGCAATGCTGGTATTCCCCGCAAAACCGCCGGGTTCTATAAGGTAGACACCAATTCCAAATTTCCTCATTTCCATCCGCAGACAATCTCCGATCGCCTCTAATGAGGCTTTAGATGTACTGTAGACTGTGTTTGACGGCATCTGGACCATACCACTAATACTGGAGATTAAAACAACACGGCCTACAATTGGAGATTACAAACAAATTACAATTTGTGAACGATAAGCCGTTTAGGAGTACTCTGATTTCATTGAATAGTGCAAGTCTGCTAGAAACACCTGCCCTGCGATCAGGATGAAAAGACGTTGCAAACTGTTTGCAAGTTATACACTGCTTTGCACGCAATTGCTAGTGTAAAGCGTCGTTTAATTTGCAAACAGAATGTATATTTTTTTCTTGCTGTGGACATCTACTGTACTTGCAAAGCAGGGACTATTTTCTAAACGTCTGCAGCCGTTTTCTCCTTAAACACAGAGCTGGCTTCTTAGAACGTATTTCCCAATTCGCTCTTATACCATTTCTCTTGAAATATTTGATTTCTTACATGCAAATTTGGCAAAAATTGAAAATTTTGTGAAAAATGCCTTACAGCGCGTCATTTATCATGCGATTATTAGGCAAGGTTATTTCTAGAAAAGCAAAAAAATGAAAACTTTCTATTTCTATTCTCACGTACCCTTGCAGTTTCTGATAAGAGGTAGAAATGTTTTGGTAACACGAAGAACACCAAACACATTGACTTCGTACACTCGTTTGAATGTATCCACGGATATCAGTTCTATCTCCCCCACAGTCATCAATCCGGCATTGTTAACCAAGCCCCATAGTTCTGGAAATATAAAACAGACTTTTTCTGCCATTACCGTAGATTTTATACGGTTGTACTAAAATAATGATTTATTTAAGTAATTCTAAATCCGATTTTGTATAACCATTGTTTTTTTAAATCTTTAATCTAAAACAACTCTGAAACAACTACCTCTGTTACCCATTCCTTTAAAAGACATCCTCCGATCACCTGGATTATCCCTATTTTCTACGGTACACCTATGAAGCGTAGAAAATATGGAAAACCCGGGTTACCAGAGGATTGGATAAATGGTTGAATCAGGAACAACAAGAAACATTAAGCGGACAAGAAAATGCTACGGACGGACAGACGGACGGACGGACGGACCGACCGACCGACATGCCGACTCTTTTATACGCCCAAAACATAGTTTAGTGGGGAAGGATATAATTAAAACTTTCTTCATTTCTTATTAACAAGATTGCGCAGACTGACTAGGGTCGAAACTATTTGCAATTTGCTTATTTTCTGAACCTATCCAATCTCTTTTTTGAATATTCATTTCACAGAGTACCCAGATGGTCCCCTTTCGTGCGATGGTCATATTTGTTTTAAATATATAGAAGCAAAGACAAAGTTTCGATCAGACAAAATAATAAATATACTATGTGTGATACGTCAGACGAAAGGAAATCATCGGAGTTGCGCATAAAGTGCAGGCCCTAATCAGAGGTGCTTTTTTTTTACATTAAGATGAAAATTTCCGCTAAATAAGATTATTAAGACGTCGTAAGAAACGATTTTCAATATTTTGAGTGAAAATATTCGTCGTCAAGGCTACTCGTTTTAAGCCAAAAAGCATAAAAGCATCTTCGTTTCCTCATTAAGATATCTTAAGATTCTTGATAAGCCGCTTAAAAATCTTAACCTAAAAAACGCTACATCTTTTAAAAAAAATTTAATGGGATTCTTAAGAATCTTAATCTAAGAAACGCACCTCAGACTGTGCAGACTAACTACTTGTAGTCCAATTTATGAACAATGATAATCTAAGATGACTTACGTGTATCACCGAGGTTCTCTCGCACGCATTTCTCCGCTTCCCTGACAGAATCGTCTTTCGTCACATCTAATGGTACAACAAACAGGTTGTCTGGACATTTGTCTTTGAGCGCTTTGGATCCATCACCGTCTGCAAACAGGCACCCAGCAAATACACGGAACCCTTTCTCGTGGAGCCTCAGTGCCAATCCATGACCAAATCCTAAAGGACAAACAATAACAGCCCTGTGTTCCGGATGACATAACGGTGCAAACTGTTTTTAAATTATATCCCGCTTTGCACGCAAGTGCGCGTGCAAAGCGGGAACTAATTTGCAATCAGTTTAGACAGTTTAATCATCCTAAATGCAGGGCAGAATTAATTAATCGCTGGTCCCTTCCCTTGACCTCTGGCATGACACACCCCTTAGATACAATTGGGAACCTTCGGCGATTCTACGGAATAGACCCCGGGAATAATCAGGGCGCAGTCATGAAAGCGCGTCATTTCGTCTCAAATATTAACAATCACGCTAAGGATGACTTGGGCATATTATAATTTGATAACAAAACGCAGTGTTTAACATGGTTTTGTCATCAAATTAAAATTTACTCAAAAAATCTCCACAAACGATTGGAAAGAATTAAGGAAAAGTATTTTTTTGCGTATGAAATAACAGAAGTACCACCAGAAACCGAATTACCTTAACAAGAGGACCATGATGGTCCTAGATCGCTCACCTGAGTCTATTTGACACCTGGGACAACACGTCAATTAAATAGGCAGATGTCAACAAAGAGAAGATTTCTACATAAGATCAATATTATGGATGTTTTCAGCAAAGAGCAAAACGGATATGCCTGGAACAGCCCTTATATTAAAATATGTGGCATATTATGAATAAACTTAATGAAATACAATTAAACAAAACTATTTAGAAATGCCTCTGCCTTCTGTTTCCAGAGAGAATTTTAAGGATTTCCTCCTTGGTGTCTATGTAAAAAAGGGTGGGAGGGCATTCAGAGCCCAACTATGACCCCATGGTCTTTATATGAATAAAAGTGGTAGAGGTCCACTGGACAATGCTACATACCAAAAATGAAAGCTGTATGCCTCCTGGTTTCAGAGAAGAAGATTTTTTAAAAAAAAATCTATGTAAAAAGGGTTGCACCCGGATGGAGCCCAGATATGATCCCAGGGTCTTGATATGAACAAACTTGGTAGAGGTCCACTAGATGATGCTACATACCAAAATATGAAAGTTGTCTGCCTTCTGGTTTAAGAGTAGAAAATTTCTGAAGATTTTTCGGTCTCTGATTATTTGTAAAAAGGGTCACGCAAGGGTGATGCCAAATGTGTTCCAAGGCTCTTGATATGAATAAACTTGGTAGAGGTCCACTGGACAATGCTACACACCAAATATGAAAGATGTCTGCCTCCTGGTTTGAAAGAAGAAGATTTTTAAAGATTTTCCTTTTTCCACTTTTCGTTAAGGGCAAGGGTGAGTTAAGGGTGGTTTTCATTTATTTGATCAACTTTGGTAGGGCTTAACCCAGGGAACATCCCTGCCAAGTTTCAACAAGATTGGCCGGATTGTTGAGGAGGAGAAGATGTTTCAAGAATTGTGGACGACGGACGTCGCACGACGCACGACGGACATTGGACGACCTCAATAGCTCACCTTGAGCACTTTGTGCTCAGGTGACTTTGAAATGAACAAAAATTACTACACTTACGTCCGAGTTACTTTCCAGTTTACGGAAAAATCCGTGTGATGTTCCGAATGCCCTTAGATATTGAAAAAGTTTTTTGTCTGCAACATATTTTGTAATTGACAAGAATCAAAGAGCAAATCGTTGGAGAGTGGTCTTAACGCAGTTACTACTGCTTTTTCAAACTGTACTTATGAAGTCGGAGTCGCCCATCCATGAAAATGACTAAAACAAAATGGCCACAGAAGTCTCTTCCTAAATTAGTGATTTGATTGGTCAATTGATATTTTTAATGACAACTGCGATATGTTCATTGCACATATCGTCGATGGGCGATAATGATGTCGTGTTTACATCTGCGATGAAGCTATATTATACGATATTTTAGTTTGCCAATCGACGGTATTCTTTTACTCTTGTTTTTTTTTAATTCGTTATTCAGATTTATATTGTAGCTGACATGGACGAACGACGAGTGATACCTATCCTGCGTTCAGGATAACAAATCGGTGTTTGAAAATTATACCCCGCTTTGCCAACAAGAGCACACGCTAGGCAGGGTATAATTTGCAATCAGTTTGTTCAGTTTTGTAATCCAGAACGTAGGGCTGGTATATGTGTGACTCGAACATTCTAATTCTGATTTCAAACTCGTAATAGTAATTGACACTTTTTTGTTTGAAGGGTTAAAAAGCCACGAAACACATGTAAATATAAAATACAAGTACGAAAGGAGCAAGAGACATCAATCTAGCTATGAAAGATTTTGAATAAATTATAATTTTTAAATATACTTAGTTATGACAGGTGTAATTTTTGATGGCAATTTTGAATAATAAAAAGTATACTACTCGTCAAAAATAACTGTCGGCGTGATGCAATTTTGAAAAGCCCGATACCAGAGAAACAGATAAGAGTGGATAACTCCAGTTTAAAGACTCATAAAAGGGGGGGGGGTAATAAATATCGCTTATTTTGTTCATCCTGAACAAAATCATCGAAATCGGATAACCTCCCTTGAATTTCACTCAAAGCTCGCTTCACACACTCATTCAATTTCATTCAAAATTCATTCTAAAATAACTCATCTTGTTTGTTTCGCGATGTTCTTAACTGTACATATGAGTAGGATAACATTCTAAATGCCGTCCTCACGACGGCGCAATCACGTCATCTTGTGCACGTTATCGTGAACTCACCGCTGCGTTCCCATAATAAGTTAAACGTACAAATCTGGACACCAGAGGTGCGTTTTTTTTCATTCAGATGAAAATTTCCGCTAAATAAGAATATTAAGGCGTCATAAGAAACGATTTTCAGTATTTTGAGTGAAAATATTCGATGTCGTCAAGGCTAGTCGTTTTAAGCCAATTCAAAACCATCTTCGTTTCCTCATTAATATATCTTAAGTTTCTTATTAAGCCGCTTAAAGATAATCTAAAAAACGCTGCATCTTAAAAATCTTAATAAGATTCTTAAGAATCTTAATTTAAGAAACGCACCTCAGGTATTTATATGAGAAAAAGAATCTATTATTGATCTTATTTGAGACAAGCTGATCCTAACCTCGTCTAGAATTGAAAAGTCATTAACCTTGCCAAGGCTCGCTTTACAATATTTCAATTCTAGACTCGGATGAGGTCAACTTTTCTCAAATGAAATGTCATAGTAGAACCTATATGTCTCAAAGAAAATCCTTTATAGAGTATATTTACCAGTGTCACAGCCTGTTATGAAAACTGCTTTCCCATCGACAGATAAATTAGTCTTCTTGTACTTTCTGACGAATCTTAGACATACATAGAGACAAACAAGCGCACAAAATGATGTGAAGAACGATCCAAAGAGTGTTGACACGCCCACGAATGCACAAATTAATAAGAACGTCAACTCATATACTTCTACCGACGCCATTTCCAAGACCTAGTTATCTGAAAAATAAAAACAGACAGATAAAAATAAATGCATAGACGCGTCACATCACGCGAAAGGGGGAGGGGCATCTTAGAAATCCGTAAAACAATAAAGGACAAATGCTGATTGTCAGCATTTGTTTTATTTTGCGTCAGTGTTTTTCTTTGCTTTACTATATGAGGGACATCAAAACCAGATCACGTGATGAGCGCAAACGCGCCATAGTAATGATCAAAAGAGATTATCAAGCTAAATGATATCAAGACAGGTCCACTTATCATGGATGTTAGAAATGGAGAAAGTAACATTTAAAAAACATTAATTTGAAGTGCAATAACTATAAAATACTTCTGCACATAGCGGGTCTACAAGGTTTTTCTAACATTTCACCCCTTGACCTCATATTTGACCCCAATTGACCCAATTTCGGACTTGCCCGAGATTTCGTCATGGTAATCATTCTGACCAATTTTCAGGTTGATTGAGCAAAAATACGATCTCTAGAGTGTCTACAAGGTAAATGTTGACGACGCACCACGGGGACATCATGCGACTTCAAAAACTCACCTTCAAGAGCACTACGTGCTCAAGTGAGCTACAAAAGCTGTTTATTGGTCCCTTTTTTAATTGCTTGAATACAAATTGAACTAAAATGGAAATTCCAATTTCTAATAATCATTTGAAGGTAACCTGTCCACCATATGTGTTTGCTCAGTATACTAGTCACATCGACAGAGTACTAAACTGTCACGTCGGCACGTCGGGAACGGCTCAAGTTAGAACTAGAATTGGGTAATCGGTTTCAAATTACAATCGATAGTTGGGTTTTAGTCGAAAGAGTAAATCAACTGATAATCGATTGTACAATCGTATTTTTAGAAATTAATAATACAGCACTGCCAGTATCATTCTTTGAAGAATAGAATGTTAAAGTTTATTTAAAACTAATGACCTAAAGGCTCTTACTGCAGATTTGTCTACAAGCTTCATTGATCAGAATCAAACAGTTGTAATTGCCTATAAACATGTAGGCAGTTACAACTGTTGCACGCTGAGCCATCAAAATGATGTCGGTTTGGAAAACAATATAAAATGGCTTTCATTTATGACACAGGCGAATGCTGGTAACCGTCATGGTGGACACTATTAGCTGAATATCGGGTTTTGGAACGTCAGAGGTTGGTAAAATGATCGTGCGCCAGACAATTTTAACTTTAGAGCAGGTTGTGTTGATTTGAAAAACTTAGACATAATGGGGGTGGCCGAGAGCCACCTAACAAAAGGCGAATCATTGAAAATGGATAATTATAAGTGGTTCGGTAATAATAGAACGAACGTCCATGTAAATGCGCGAGGAGGGTCCGGGGTGTAGGTTTCTTTGTAAAAAATGAGCTTTTGGAATAATTCAGCATATCGATCGCTAGCGCGGTCTCTGAAGGTATTCTCTGGCTTCGTTTATCACACAAATATAGTAATTTGACTTTATATCCATGTGTTTGTTACCTACCGCCCAAAACTCTTCTCGACCATTTGATGTGACTTCGTTTTATGATCGTTTATTAACGGACGTGTATACATATTAAAATGATGGTTTAATTTTCATATGTGGTGATTTTAATGGTCGCGTCGGGGTTATGGACGACTACATAGCCGGCGTAGATGAGTGACCTCAACGTAACGTAGTTGACCATATAATTGAAACTTGATAATCTGACTAATCAAGAACCTGAGGGTTTTGATGATTATACAAGCTATGATAAGTTTGATCGTAAAGCATTTAATAGTATGTTTATGAATGATATAGAGACCATTAGTCACGTGAATTAGACAATAAATACCCTTGAACAGGGTTTTCAAACACAGATTGATATTGACTTGGTGCATGATGATTGGTGTAATATTATCAATTCTAATATGTATGACTCTATTCCATTTAAAACTGTTTACAGTGGAAGGTGTTCAAAAAAGCGCCGCTCTAATAAACCGTGGTGGAACAATCATCTAACAAATTTGTGGTCAGATCTTGCCGTTGCTGAAAAAAATGGCTAAAATGTCCCAATAGGTCAGAGAGAACCATTCTCAAAAGACAATTTGTGTCAATAAGAAAACAGTTTGATAGAGCGATTCAGCGGGCCAAACGAATGCATTGGTTTATCAATTCAGCAAGATTTACTTGACAGTTGTAATTTAGACAAAGGAAAATTTGGAAATCGATTGGTAAACAGTGGCGTAGCTGGGGCCTTTTTCAGAGTACGCACAATTTAGGGCGAAGGAACCAGGGCTCCTTATAAGGACAAAGGGTAAAGCACTACAGGAAGAAAATACGGAATTGAAGCATTAAAACGGTGCCATATATGCCCATAGAGTGAAGGACATGTTAACAACAAGTCTTAAAATTTGGTGAATTGCCGACGATTGTCCCAAATTAGTCTACGGTTATAGCTCAAGCATTTGCTAACAGACCATTTAGACAAGGAAGGATCAGTGGTCCATTTTAGAAAAGATCGTATCATATGTATGGTAGCATCATACCCCACTAATTGCACCTTTAGTAAGATCTCGTACGGCGCCTGTTTTCTCATCGTAATCCTAAAATCGTGCGTAACTCGTACTACAGCATAATGTATCCTTTTGATCATAGCTCAATTTTACTTTGGTTTGTGGTTTCTTGTAACTGAAGGTTAGCAATCTAACGACCGCACAAAGTCTGATCGTAAATAATGTTGTAAAGGCATCAAACTATCGAAATTCGGCCATGGCATAGCCCTACTATACTTCCTTTCTTAAACTTGACTGCAAAGGTATAAGTAGCCAAATTATAAGGGTCTCCATACGAGCATCATAGGATCAAAACTAGATATCGTTGACGATTCAACAATCTCGTTTAAGGCACCGCGCGAATACAAAAACGCCCCAAGATCGCATCAAGGACTTTTGCAAAGTTTTATCAAAACAGTGCAGACACCATACTATTTTGTGAAGAGAAACCTAGAGCTTTTGGTATCATAAGAAGTAAAAAAGAAATACACAAAGAGTCCTAAGGTATTCGTGGTAAGGGTAAACAAAGCTTTAAGCATAATAACTACAAGCCAAACCTTTTAAATGATAGTAGCAACATACCTTTATCCTGGTTATTTGAGAAGCAAAAGGTAGCTATCTGAATGTCCATGTCTGCACTGTAAACTTTTCGGTCACAAAGAATGAGTTAAAAGAATGAAACAAGAACTTGGTAGAGTGGCATATGAACGTCTGAGGGGGCTTATCAGTAACATTGGCTTGTCAGTAACCTAAGATTGAATGAAGGATTATTTTTCAATTCAAAAGTAGATAATTCAAAAACAACTAGCGGTTTGAATTTCAAAGGTCTTTGGCACATCTGCACCTCATAGAGATACACTGTGACAAGTTTTAGTACAATCTAATAGCAATTCTTGGAGGAGAAGTGCACACAAACACACACTAATTCTAATAAATTTTGTTAATCCAATGCCATTTAATCTAAATACTTATTGACATATGAACTAGGTTTTTTGTCACAACCACACATCATTGAGAGTCATTCTGGCAAGTTTCAGTTCATTCCCATTCAAACTGTCTGAGGATTGCTCACAAAAGAAATTCGATCAATTTCAGAGCAGATAATTCAAGAAAGATTGGGGCTTTTTGAATTTCGAAAGTTTTTTGCACACCTAAACCTAAACTGTAGCTGTGTTGCAAAATTCAATCCAATAGAAATTGTAGAAGTACACAAAGAATACTACTTTTAAGCTATTTTGCTAAGTCATTTGAAGATAATTCAGGAACAACTTGACGTATCAAAAAGCTTTTGGTCTTATGCAAAATAAGTCATCATGTCGTGTCATTATGGCAAGTTACACTTCATCACCATTCGAACTTCAGGAGAAGAAATGCATACAAGAAATACACATGTAATTATTATTCATTCATTTCAAATATTACTGGGGTTACTTGTATTCCGATGGTCATTTGCACGCATAGACATCATAAACAGTAATTGTGACAAGACTCTGATCATTTTCATCGATAGTTTTAGAGTTGTTCACACACAAAAAATACTAATGGACCGAAAGACAGGCCGGCGGGTGGAGGACCGGAGACATAATATAATACGACCCTTCGGGCGTTTGAAACCAAATAAAAAGAAATAACAAATTCGGAAAAGATTTTCGCTAAAAAAGCACAAACTAGTTCCTGACGTGGTATTGTTAATATAAGATATTGTCAGCTGTATATGGGCAGCAAGGTGGAGAAGTGATTTTGATCCAGTATATTTTCTATTGGATTCTTCCCCATGTCCGTCATCTCTATATCTGGATGTATTTGACAGCATGGAAAACATCTAACGTGAACCTAGGGTTATATCCGAGCGTTTGGCGATTACTTTCTGGAAGTCGAATAATAGGCACTACCTTCGCCACGAAGCACCGAGATCGGACGTTATGGAGGTTGTGGCGTGTTGTGAGAAAGGGGGTGCAAAAGATGGTCATTAAGCAAAACTGTTTTCTAGAACGCAATGGAAATACACACACTGTACTAGTGGTGTTTCTCAGAACGAACCATTGATTCTATAAACAAGGTTTTAGTTTAAAACTAGAAATCATCTCGAAGAAAAATATTTTTTTCCGCTATATGCGAAATCTTGATATGTGAATTACTTGAAATTACGAATGTATCAGGGTACAAAATGCATCTCTGTACAAAATGAATTCCAAAATACTTCTTGTGTATCGGGTATCATGGACCGATTTTGCATCAATAGACCTAATGCAACTCACCAAGACTCCATTTCACTCACGGACTTGAAACCGTCAATTGTTCTTTACCTTTTTTCTTTATTTATTAAATAGAAAGACGTGTATATACAAGTTTTATATAATTTGATTGGTACCAGTTTGGCGTCTTTGAAATTTGTCAATTAAGGATTTCGTCTAGATTGTATGATACCTGTATGGCGCGTATACTATCAAAATCCCAGTTCATTCAATGCTTTTTGATATGCCACTGGAAAATGGGGTCAGGATATACAAGAATTAATTCATGAGAAAGGTCATTGGAACTAATCTAAAAACAAAAGAGGAGGACTAAGAGTACAGCATGTAAGAGTGAAACGGACAAAAAAAGAGTGCCATCGTCACAAAATACGCCGCCACTTTGCTGCTGTTTCACGAAAATAATTGTAGACACTACTAATTTTGACAGAACCAAATTCAAAATGACCAAGTTTCATTTAAATCAAGACAAAAAGTTAGGAGGAGTTGCCTTCACAAGGCTGCAATTTCAATAAGCCCCAGGCACTAAGTTTTAAGGGGGCATAATTTCGGGTAAAATTAATGAACCATAAAATCCTTACTTCATGCTCATCTACCAATTGCGGTCATAACATCCACCAAGTTTCATTTAGATCCAGGCAGAAATTTGGGAAGAGTTGCATTCACAAGGCTGCAATTTCAATAAGCCCCAGAGAATAAATTTTAAGGGGCATAACTGAGGCAATAAGCCCAAGAGACTAAGTTTTTACGGGGCATAACTCAGGCAAATATCAACGAACCATAAAATTCCTCCTTCATGCACATCTACCAATTGAGGTGATAACATTGACCTAGTTTCATGAAAATCCAGCCAGAAACTTAGGAGGAGTTGCGTTGACAAGAAAAGAGGACCCAGAGACTAAGTTTTTAAGGGGCATAATTCAGGCAAAAATCAACGAACCATAAAATCATTCCTTCATGCACATCTACCAATTGTGGTGATAACATTGACCAAGTTTCATGAAGATCCAGCCAGAAACTTAGGAGGAGTTGCGTTGACAAGAAAAGTGGACCCAGAGACTAAGTTTTTAAGGGACATAACTCAGGCAAAAATCAACGAACCATAAAATCATTCCTTCATGCACATCTACCAATTGAGGTGATAACATTGACCAAGTTTCAAGAAGATCCAGCCAGAAACTTAGGAGGAGTTGCGTTGACAAGAAAAGAGGACCCAGAGACTAAGTTATCAAGGGGCATAACTCAGCCAAAAATCAACGAACCGTAAAATCATTCCTTCATGCACATCTTCCAATTGAGGTGATTACATTGACCAAGTTTCAAGAAGATCCAGCCAGAAACTTAGGAGGAGTTGCGTTGACAAGAAAAGAGGACCCAGATACTAAGTAATCAAGGGGCATAACTCAGCCAAAAATCAACGAACCGTAAAATCCTTCCTTCATGCACATCTACCAATTGAGGTGATAACATTGACCAAGTTTCATGAAGATCCAGCCAGAAACTTAGGAGGAGTTGCGTTGACAAGAAAAGTGGACCCAGAGACTAAGTTTTTAAGGGGCATAACTCAGGCAAAAATCAACGAACCATAAAATCATTCCTTCATGCACATCTACCAATTGAGGTGATAACATTGACCAAGTTTCAAGAAGATCCAGCCAGAAACTAAGAAGGAGTTGCGTTGACAAGAAAAGAGGACCCAGAGACTAAGTTATCAAGGGGCATAACTCAGGCAAAAATCAACGAACCGTAAAATTTTTCCTTCATGCACATCTACCAATTGAGGTGATTACATTGACCAAGTTTCAAGAAGATCCAGCCAGAAACTTAGGAGGAGTTGCGTTGACAAGAAAAGAGGACCCAGAGACTAAGTAATCAAGGGGCATAACTCAGCCAAAAATCAACGAACCGTAAAATCCTTCCTTCATGCACATCTACCAATTGAGGTGATAACATTGACCAAGTTTCAAGATGATCCAGCCAGAAGTTTAGGAGGAGTTGCGTTGACAAGAAAAGTGGACGGACGGACGTACGGACGGACGGATGGACTGACGGAGAAGATGACGCCAATATACGTCCGCCTCCGGCGGCGTATAACGAGACTTAAACTAGGAAAAACATGTATTTTATCGTTAAAAATCATGGTAATTAAATTTAAAATTTGTACGCAAGGAATAAATCATTGTTCAAACTCATAATTGCGGCCCAAATTTGTACGCACGTGCGTATGTGCGTACATGGCAGCTACGCCACTGGTAAAATTAGGGTTAGGCATGATAAACCAAATAAAATCCCAGATGAGGTATTGTCAGATGATGGTTCCAGTAGTCATCATTCGAATGAGGTTCTTAATAAGTGGCAGAGTGATTTTTGTTCACTACAAATTAATCAAAATTCAAAATAATCTTTCAAGAGGTCTTTTAACAATAGTGCCGAGCATGAATTAGATTATAATTGTTCAATATCAATAATTGAAGTGAAGCGTGCGGTAGATGCTGCTAAAAATGGTAAAGCAGTAGTGTTCGATGGCATACCCGCTGAAGCGTTAAAGAATGATACAGCTGTGATGTTTCTTTACTCGCTATTCAATGTATGTTTTACTAATGGAACTATCCCACCATCTTGGGGTAAATGTACTATCAACCCTATCCCGAAGTCGCCCGACCTTGACCCCAGAAAACCCCTGTCATACCGAAGTATCTCGTTAGCATCGTCTATGTACAAAATATATTATCATATCCTAAATGATAGACTCAGTCGATGGGTCGAGTCCAATAAGGTAATTATCGACAAGCAAAACGGTTTTAGAAAGAAACGCAGTACCGTCGATCACTTATCAACTTTGACCAGAATTGTTGAGACACGAAAAAAGTTGAAACGTTCAACTTTTTGTGCGTTTATTGATTTCAAAAAAAACCTTTGATTTCATTAACGGTGATTTGTTATAGTTCAAATTGTTCAATAATGGTATCAAAGGCAAAATGTTAACGGCGATACAATCACTTTATAGTTCAGTAACGTCTTGTGTTAGAATTAATTCTCGCTACACCAACTGGTTCGAAAAAACGTCTAGTTTACGTCAAGGCTGTGGGTTGTCGCCCTTGTTATTTAACGTCTTTATGAACGATCTAGCATTACAATTGATGTCGTGCGATATCGGAGTTTCGTTCGGAGATGGAAAAAGTCTGTATTTTGATGTACGCGGATGACATCGTTTTACTAGCTGAAAACGAGAGCGATCTACAGATGCTTCTAAATGGTCTAGACCAATGGTGTAATACAAATTGCATGACGATTAATGCTGAAAAAAATCAAGTTGTGCACTTCCGACCGGAACCAGTTACTAGGACCGACAAATGTTTTTGTATTGGAAATCAGTCCATTACCGTTGTTAAAGTCTACAAGTATCTGGGTCTTATGTTACAGGAACACCTGAACTACGATGTAACTGTTAAAATGGTTTCCCAAAGTGCAAGTCGAGCACTAGGACTAGTCATAGCCATATGCAAGTCCATTGGAAGTATGCCATACAACGTTTTCTCCCAACTATACAACTCTATTGTTTGGCCTACCATAAGTTTTGGTACCGCTATATGGGGCGTAAAATCGTACTCGGTCATGAGATTTTTCCTTGGTGTCGGTAAATACACACCAAACGCGGCGGTGTGTGGCGAAATTGGTTGGTTACCCCCCCCCCCCCCCCCCCCTAACCCCCTGTTCCTGTCAAACAATGGAAATGTGTCGGATTACAATGGTTAAGATTATCCAATATGGCTAACGATAGGCTTAACAAGCGCGTTTCCTCGTGGGCTATGTCAAATTCTAATAGATCTTGTAAAAACTGGTTTTACGTCGTCAAAAATACTTTGCAAGATTGCAATGTGAACTCTGACAACCATTTAACTAAAAAAACAGTTTTTACAAAATATTGAGAATCACTTGTTTACAAAGTTTTGTGATGATTGGCAATCATCAATTCGTAAACCAAATGGCCCGTCAGGCAAAGGTTTAAATAAACTACACACATATTGCCTTTTTAAAGACAAATATGACGTTGAGAACCACTGTAACATGCTTTTACCTCCCAAGCATAGAAGCGCGGTCAGCAAATTTAGATGCAGGGTAGCGCCTTTAAGATTAGAAACAGGACGTTACGAAAGATTAGCCGTAGAAGATAGAACATGTCCGTTCTGTGGTCAGGTCGAAGACGAGAGCCACGTAATTCTCAATTGCTTCATGTATACCGACTAAAGACAGGAACTATACGATGGTGCGACTAAAATAAATATATACTTCATGTCTTTTTCGCCCGAAAATAAGCTAATATTTCTTTTTACCAACAAGGAACTTATTCGAGTTTGCGCCAAAACCTGTAACGATATTTTAAAACGTAGGGCTTTTTACCTCCAAAAATAAGCGTTTGGGTTTTTACGCATTATAATTTGTTTTGTTTTTTTATATACTACACAACTTTATTTTTTATTATCTTAGATGCAGATATTGATTTCCATGTATGTTGATTTTTATATACTCAATGAATGTGGAATTGTGATGAATGTTTTCTTGTATGTATGTGTGCGTGTGTGTGTGTGTGTATGTTCGTGTGTGTGCTGGTGTGTATGTGCTCTTACAGATATGCATGGTTCTGTAAGTACGTTTTAGTCTCTTATAATTCTTACTTTATGGTCTTATACTATGTTTGTATGCTTTAACTGTTAATATTGTAATTATGCTTTGTATATGAAGGAGAATTTGGTATAACTTTAAACTTTATGTGTAAGGAACTGATTAATCGATTAAGAAACTTCTTAATCGATCACTCGATTGTCAAAACACCTGATTATCATTGAACCTGCTCGGTTTACAATGTTGTTACCGGCGGCAGAGGCTGCTACGTTTCAACCGCAGCAAACAGAATGACAATGAGACAACGTAGGGGAACGGGATCCATAGACAAACATTTATGGTCACACTTGGTCAAATGATTAAAGATCTGCCATGGGAGCAATGGTTAGGATGTGCTACTTTATAGATTGCATCGAAACGGGCATGACGTAACGAAGCGTGATAGTACGTTACAAATCGCAACAATATTAGGACAGGTCCGTCACGGGACGGGAGCAATGATTTTACCAGAGAGCGTATGCTCACATGAACGCTTGCTTTATATTTTGCCACGTTTAGTTTCCATTTAGGGTGCGCTATGTAGCATGTACAAAATTCACGTTGCCACAAGCTTAACGCTCTAGATTTCTCTGGGTAAATTGTTGAGTGTTTATCCCTTTGCTGTTTAATCCCTGCTTTTTACGTGCCTGTGATTTTATGAATGAGAAAACATTGTGAAATAGAAGAAATTGCTTCTGACAAGCAATTTCTTCTTTTTCCACACCATTTTCAACCCAACTGAATGGTTATTTCTAAAATTAAATCCACTTTTAATTTTCGTCTGCAAAACCTTTGAATTTGGACAGGTCCAAAATTTTGTAAAACAGGAAAGGGTTAAGTTTAAGATCACTATTTCAGCCCTGACAAAACAACGCAAACTGTTTGCAAAAGATACCCCACTTTGCACGTTCAACTGTGTGCAAACAGTTTGCGCAGTTTTGTCATCCTGAAGTAGGTCTGGTTAATAGAAAAAAATTATATAACTCGCGCTTTTACTGAGTCATAACAAAAGTGCAAATATTGGGCTTCGAATATCTTACCTAGCGAAGCAACAAACTTAAACAGCGGCTGGGATACGAACCCGCAATCCGATCCCTTCACTTAGCCATGTGCCATCCGTGCTATATTACTATGAATAAAGAAAATATACATACTTTTTAACTGTAAAGTCATTTACATCCTTGCATATTTTCATTTGAATACTGACTGGGGCGAATAATGCGTTAAGTTGAACCTTAGCCCTTTTCTTGCCTGTGACTAAGAAAATGTAACAAAAAATATATATTAACTGATCTATAGCGTATAGGGCATAGTTACATTCATTTCATTTACATGTATTGCAGCCTTTATCTATAAGTGCAGGAATGAGGAGTGGGGATCCTGCACTAGATTGTGTCGGTTTATTTTTGCTTGCATCGATTGCTGTTACCTGTTCAAAAATGTGTCTCTCGAGATAAGGGTAAGGTATGCTTCAGCGCCTACAAGTATATTTCGCCTCTACACAACTGCTGTATGACCTCGATATGACCTACTCTTGACGCTTCTAGCCAAAAGGGCCATTTTGGATTTCATAAATGAAAAAAAATCCATAACGTATCTTAAACGAGAATTTAAATAAAATATTCATCGTTATCAATATGGATCTGAAAACAATTAACCGAATCGCTTCAAACTTGCAAATGGTTTTACCATCATGTGAGTGTGTGGGTGGGTGGGTGTGGGTGGTGGAAGGAGGGGGGGGGGCGTCGCTTCTTTAGTAAATGGGTCAAATGCGGCGGTAAGAATGGGAGATTTAGATTAGATACACCTTTGACCGGAAGAAGAGATTAAGACGTATACGTCACTAGCAGACAGCAAATTTATATAGGGTAAAGAAAGAATTTCAGAATTTTCAAACAAATAAATACCCTTATAAAGCTCATATATGATAAATAAATTCAACTAATTGAAAGAAAAACCCAGAATTAATCAAAGTACTGAAAGTACTGATAAGGTGGAATGCGTTCAAGAGACTATGACATCAAGACACTAACGAAGCTGACGCCTCCCGCCCAGGTGATCACATTATACGTCTCGACTTTTGACTAAGAAATTCACCAAACCGCGTTAAAATATGCACTAGGTCAGATGACTAGGAACATTTGGTAAAAGTTTCATCCAAATCGGTCCATAAATGGAGGAGGAGTTGCGTTCACAAGATATTTCAAATGAAGGCCTCTTTATCCATGACACGGCTTATATTCACCAAACGGTGACAATATGCGCTAGGTCAGGTGACTAGAAACTTTCTGTGAAAATTTCATCCAAATCGGTCCATAAATGAGGGAGAAGTTGTGTTAACAAGATTTTTTTTATACATGAAGGCTCTTTTTCCATGACGCGGCTGAAATTCACCAAACCGTGACTTTATGCGCAGGGTCAGGTGATTAGGAGCATTCTGTGAAAGTTTCATCCAAATCCAACTGGAAATTTTGGAGGAGTTGTGCTCACAAGGAAAGTCTACGTACGTACGGACGGACGGTAGACAGAAAAGATGACGCTAATATATAACCCCCTCCAGCTGCGTATAAAAATGAAATCCGAGAAAATACTATCCTTGCACAGCCAAAATCGCGAAATTCAAGACTAGCCTTTAGGTAACGCAAATGTATGCGTAAATTAAACAATACATCTTTTTGAAAGCCAAAAATGTTTCTTGAAAGCCAATTTAAATCGTACGATTGCGATACGATCAAATTTCGGTCGTAGGACCTTTGCCCCTGAAGGCAAAACACGTGGGGTTGGTAAACTCGTTCAGATATATGATAAAAACAAAGGCTGTAGTTAACTTATGATAATCTTCAATGATAAGGATTGCGCACGTGCGTATCCTTGCACAAGTGAATTTATGTCTAAGCAATTTTAAAGAAAATGGACAAAAGCAGAAAGAGAAGATAAATGAAAGCCTATAGACCCGCAATTTAGAGTGAGTGATCAAAGGAAAATTTTGTCTATACAGGTATAGACAAAATTGATCTTTAATCTATCGCTTAAACTTGTGGATCTATACCTTCATCGATCCTTGCTGCGTCCACCATCAAGTGAAATTGTCGCTCGATTTTGAAATGGGGTTCCATTTTTTTATGTAATTAAAAAGAGAATATTTGCTGGATCGGGTTGTTAATACAGATAAATAGTTTGCAGATTTTGCGCGTTTCTAATAATGGTTTACGAAACAATTAGATAAAAACAAGAGGACCATGATGGTCCTATATCGCTCACCTGGGTAAGTCAACTCATAACTTGTCAACAATGTTATACATCCCAGAGATTGTCTGATGTACATTTAGGGTGGATTTAAAAGAAACAGACTTGAATTTCCTCCTACTGCAATTTGATTCCTTTTTAATTGCAAACAAAGTTATTGATGGGATTGAATTCTTATAACAACTTTTGAAGAGCTTCACCCAAGGAACATCTCTGCCAAGTTTCAGCTTTATTGGCACAGTGGTTTAGGAGGAGAAGAATTTTTTCTTAGATTTTCGGCCATTTTCGACCATTTTTCAACCTTTCCGTTTCCATCGAAACCAGGGTTTGTTATGAAATTGCTTTTTTGTAACAACTTTTGAAGAGCTTCACCCAAGGAACATCTCTGTCAAGTTTCAGCTCGATTGGCCTAGCGGTTTAGGAGGAGGAGATTTTTTTCTAAGATTTTTGGCCATTTTCAGCCATTTCCTAAGGAACATCTCTGCCAAGTTTCAGCTTGATTGGCCGAGTGGTTTAGGAGGAGAAGAACTTTTTCTAAGATTTTCGGCCATTTTCGGCCTTTCTGTTACCATGGCAACCAGAGTTATTTATAGAATTAGATTCTTTTAACAACTTTTGAAGAGCGTCATTCAAGAAACATCTCTGCCAAGTTTCAGCTTGATTGGCCCAGTGGTTTAGGAGGAGAAGAATTTTTTCTAAGATTTTCGGCCATTTTCGACCATTTTTCAACCTTCCGTAAAGAAATTGTTGACGGACGGACGGGCGGACAGACGGACGGACGATGGACGGACGACGGACGGTGAGTGATCACAATAACTCACCTTGAGCACTTTGTGCTCAGGTGAGCTAAAAAACCCATCTGATCTACGGTATTTTGTTGAAGTGTGTAAAAAGTTCGTCCAGAAAGTGAAACTAGACCTCTAAAAGAAGCTATAACATAATTCTACGAAAAACAGGTCGCGACGTTACCAAATAAGTGATCACGTGATTGGCTTGTGCTATTGCCACAATTCTACGAAAAACAGGTCGCGTATTACCAAATAAGCAGATCACGTGATTGGACAGTGCTGTTGTCAATAGCTTACTTTATTGGACTTAACTTATCACATGATTTCCAAATATAGTAATGCAAACATTCGCTACTAGTAAATTCGTACGCAAGTTTCAATAAATTTCGTTTAAAACATAAATTAGCGTTTTAACAATTTACATGAAGTGATAGTTGTGTAATTGTTCAACATTATTGCTTCTTGATGAAATAAACTGTATGTCTGTGTCAAGTTGAGATATACAAAATAGGCCGGCGTGTATTCACATCCTGTTCACGTGATATATGTTATCAAAAACCCCGAAATGAAATTATCTTGTGTTCATTTTGCGGTTTTGTTAAATCTAAGTTGGAATTGCTCCGCATTCCATCTTAAAAACTGGCAATGTGTTTGAAAGTCAAAATGATATCATGACGCTGAAAAGTCGTGCCGCGGTATAAGCAGCGCTCTATTTTTCATAGATATTCCCACCAAATTACGATGTAAACAGGAATGACAGGGCTACCCTGGGTGGAGGTATATTCATACTCTTATAAAACTCTATAAACTCAGTGGAACAAACACAATTCATAACAGAAGGAGAAAGTATATTTATTTAGTATATTGGCCACCGGCCTGTATACAACATGTACAAAAATAACAATTTCACATACAATGCTGTCATGGTGATGTTCGAGATACATTAGATATTGCCAAATTTCTTTTTTCCATGGCATAGAATATAAACATAGCAAGATTTCGTATTGTTGGCGTATTTTTGCTTGCCATTAAAAGATAGAATTTCTGTATATTTGGATTTTTATAATACTTTTTGCTGATATACTTAGTTCGCAATTCATCATACAACGGACAAATTATAAGAAATGAAATTCACATTCAACCATTGAATTACAATATAGGCAATATCTAAGATCTTTCACAATATTTATATGACGACCTTTCTCTATCATTAAAGAGTGAGCTGAGCTTCTAAATGACACTAAACTTTTCCTAAATTTGACTATGTCAATTATATCCAAATATGTTTCCGGTGAAAAATTTTGTTTAAAATTGGAGTAATAAATCAATTTACTTGTTCTGTTACAATAACTGTACCAGTGTTGGGTATATTGATCTATCAATCTATTTCTATAAGCTTTCAAAAACTGGTTGGCATTTGTGACTGCTTGCCTTTCCCAAACATAACCAAAACCATTTGTATAAAGACTAGTCCTCACTTTAGAAACCCAATTTCTAAAACCTCTTTCATCTAATATTTTCAACATATCATAACATTTCCTGATGTAACGATCATTAGACGTGTTTAAAAGTTTTACCCAATACTTCATACACCTTTTTGAAGTCTCAATGTAAATAGGATATCTACCACAATCTCCCAAAATTACATTATTTACAGAATTCATTGGGGCATTCATGTAACGTTTACATGCATACACATGAATACGTTCAGAGCATTCAGGCTGATCAAGTCCCCAAATTTCCGAACCATACATAAGAATAGAGCTGATTTTAGAATCAAAAAGTTTGAAGAATGTTTTATGAGATAATGGTAAAACATCATGTAATCTTTTTAGTAAAGCAATAAAAACCTTCTTACTTTTAGTTGCCATATACTCTGACATCTTAAAGTATGAAAGTTTACATGTAAAATTTACACCAACATATACAAAACTATTTACTACTTCTATTGGTTTATTATTATAATACCATTTTTCATTTCTAGCTGTTCGCCCTCCCTGTCTAAAGACAACTATTTTTGTTTTATCAGTATTGATCTGCAGTCGCATCTCACTACTAAATGTGTATAAGGCATTGAGCTGCATCTGCAGACCAATAACTGTATCACTTGCTAATGCTACATCATCTGCAAACATGAGAGAAAAAAGTTCAATTAGATCTGGAAAGAGTTGGATTCCATTTGTTCCAGAATTTCTCATGGCCGATTCTAGTCCGTTAATAAATAGACAAAACAGAATAGGACTAAGTTTACAACCTTGTCTGAGACCAACCGGACAATCAAATGGCGCCGATAGCGCTCCACAGGTATCCGCTCGAACACATGCAGATACATTATTGTAAATGCTTTTTATTGACTTTAACAATTTTCCCTTAATACCCATACTTTCTAATATAGCAAATAATTTTGATCTGTCTACAGAATCAAACGCCTTTTTGTAATCAATGAAGGCCACATAAAGCTTCTTCCTTTTCATACTTAAGTATTTGGAAATTATTGACTGCAAAATAAAGGCATTATCAATAGTACTATATTCCTGACGAAACCCAGCTTGAGATTCACTTAAGATATTAAATGCATTTGCAAAGAATGTTAATCTTTTATACAATATACTTATATAAAGTTTACTAAATCCGTCTATCAAAGAAATACCTCTGTAGTTTTCAGGATCGGATATGCCCCCTTTCTTGTGTAAAGGTAATATCACGGATTTTGACCAACTAGTGGGAAATTCACCAGTTCTAAAAATTCGATTAAAAAGGATTCTGACATAAGGTAATAAAACGTGCATACCATGTTGGAACTGTTCTACAACTAAGTTACCAGCATGACCTTTATTTGGATTTAACTCATTAACAGCCATCATAATTTCATTGTCCGTAATTGGACTATCGAAAATTTCTGAAGAAAATTCGTTTTCTGCTGCTGCCAATTCATTTGGATCATGCACTTCATTCTGACTTGCTAATAATTTATTATCAAAATCAAGTGAGGTATAAACACCTTTAAAATGGTTAAACCATTCATCTAATGATATAGAAACGCGTTGTTTGTTTATGTTTGACAATGATCTAATACGACTCCAAAAAGCTTTCGAGTCATTCAAGCTATTTTCAATATCACTAACTGTTTTTGACTTATACGCATTCTTTTTGATATGACAAAGTGTCTTGTAATTACTTTTTGATTCCAGGTAACTTTTTAAATTTGATTCAGTTTTATTTCTTCTGTATTCTCTTAGAGATCTGTTTTTAAATGTATTCAGGGAACAGCATTCCTTGTCATACCAGGAATGCTTATATACCTTATTATGATTTTTCTTATGAACTTTTGCATGCTCACTGCATTGTATAACTATATTTTCAAACGAAGACACAACATCATCAATATTTGGTTCACTTCGTAACTTTTCATCCATAGAATCAAACAAACCATTTTCAAAAAACTCCAATAAATTGCGCTGGTAGAAAGAAATACTGGCTTGATCAAATTTATAGACATTTTTTGCAATGTTAACAGGGTGTCCATCTAATACATGTTGACTTGCCAATGGGTCAGGTGCACGCTTACCCAATAATTTTAAATGTAGAGGCAAATGGTCACTGTTTGAGATACATTCTATATTGAAGTCGCAAATCATATTTAAAAGGTTTTCAGATACTACAAAATAATCAACAAAGCTGCATCCGTTAGCATTGATAAATGTATAATCACCGACGTTTTTATCTGAACCGTATCGACCATTTACAATAAGAAAGGCAAAGTCATTACAAAAATTTACAAGGTCATTGCCTGATCGATAAATAACTTTATCCATATTACTTCTATGCTCCATGAAAGATACACTATCGGTAAAAAGATCTGAAAATTCATGGAACTGAGAGATATCTGGAAGCAAGCCATTCTCTTGAAGTGTCCCTGTACGGGCGTTCATATCACCACAAATAGTTATTTCAGAATCAGCAAATTCATCATGGTAACACAAAAATAAGTTTTCTAAAATTGAAATACCAGAAAAATCTTCATTGTTATAAAAATTTGACTTCTCTGGTGGAATATATACAGAAATCAAAATAGCGTCCTTATTGAATGAAATTATTTCTTTTTTAATTTTCAATACAACTCCAAATATAAAATCATCTGCCACTCGTGTAATGTACCTAGCTATACAATCTTTAACGAGTACTATTACACCACCGAGATTCCTACCCCCTTTCGTTGAGGACTTCGCTGGACAAACAAAAAATGAAAACCCTGGCAATGAATTAGTCAACACATCTATGCAATCTAATTTCAACCATGTTTCCTGTAAACAAACAATATCAAATTCTTTTACATAATTGACAAAGTCAGGATTAGTAATTTTCGAATATAAACCACAAATATTCCAAGACAAAATTGAAACAAATTCTGTTTTATACGATTTATGCGACTGGCCTCGGCCACACCCCTATTCCACATCAGACTGCTGTGCTGGTATAGATGCGGAGGCATCTACATACATACTATTTGAGTCATTTAGCTGACCGGAATCGGGAAGTAACCTTCGACCTGTAGCATCAATCTGACGTCTGTAATTCGTAACACTTTTTGAATTTCTTAACACGTGTAACTTGCCATTTTTGAAGAACCCCTTTTTACCAGAATCATTCAAACGTTTATGTTCATTCCTTTCAAAACTCGTAAGAACATTAGATACCCTAATATTGTTACGACGAAGGACATCCCTAACCTTAAAAATACTATGTTTATATTCCACATTTGATAATTTGGCTATGACCATTCTAGACTGGTTATTTTTAGTTGTACCTACTCGTCTTGCATTGATAATAGGATCACGATCATAATTCTCATTAGGATACGCAATTCTCAGAATTTCATCTTTAACCTTCAATTTAAGTTCACCAACCGACTCATCAGGCTCTTCGTTTAGCCCAAACATACGTATTTCATTTTGGTGTAATTCCCTTTCAATGAAGTTCAAACGATCCTGCAATACATCAATTTCATCACATTTCCTCTCAAAGTTATATGAAAGGGCTGCCATATCATTCTCCAATGTATCGTTAGCGTGACCTACATATTCGACTTTGCCACCCAATTCAGAAATTTTAGATTCTAAACCAGCTTGTTTTAATTCAATGTTGATAACCTGCGATTTTATTGCAGCAACATCGTTTTAATAGAACCAATTTCCAATTTAACAGCTGACACTTCACTGATGACAGTTTCAATTTTCTGTGACATTGACGCTTTGGTTGATTCAATAGCCTCCAATATTGCCGCCGTGTCCGTAGAAGGCCCGGGATTCTGTTCGACGTCAGCCGACAATATTAAGAGCCTCTGTGAATATTGCTGATACAGACTTGAAAAACAGTTGTGCTCATGATGCATGAACCCAGAACCACAACATAAATCAGGAGACACGACAGTCCAAATAAGGTGATGATTGGATAGTGCAGCTTGAATTCCATGAAAAGTATAAAGAGCAACGTTCCAGCAGGACAATACAAGTATAATAACGCCCAGGGTTGCGAATATTCGATAATGAATGTCATTTTCGTTGCTACTTTGATTACAGTCGTTGATAGGGGCCTTCGGTGAAAATGCCGATCCGCCACGAAACAGCCCAATGCGAACCCTATAACAGCTAATGTCTATCCCCATACTTGATTATTAATTTACTGATGACTCGGCCAGGTATACCGTTGGTGATGTTATAGCTAATTGAGAGAGACGGTCGCTGTAATTCACGTGCTCCAGAACCGGTTCTACAACCTCGCCCAAATAGCCATTTATAGCTAGCTATTTATAACTTGTCCCTTCCCCAACAGAAAATCGTTCAAAATTCATAGAAATTTCGTAACTTCATGCTTCACAAATTCTGACAAACGTCCGTCGACTAAATAACTAACCTCCAGACAAAAAATCCACACAAAAGTCCAAATCCTTCCCACACTTATTTATAAAACACTGACAGCGAAAGCGACCATCTTTACACCATGACAGCCTCGTTTACAGTGAAATGGAATGGTCAACAATAAAAATTGATAACAACAAGAGCCATGTCGGACATGGCCATCCCCCGCCGAGAAAGCTTGATAGTAAACTGAAGCCTTATAGATTAAGGGTTCTACTTTAAAAAATTAAGCCCCTACACAATCTAAGTCTTTATAATAAAAAAGGGCAATAACTCCAAAATTTAGCAAGCAAGAGTTATAGTTCTTGTGCACTGCACTCCTCTTCCATAAGATCTATCCACCCATAAAGTTTCAAGTTGATAGCTAAAATACTGGACAAAATCTAAGTCTTAAAAGTAACAAAGGGCAATAACTTCAAAATTAAGCAAGCAAGAGTTGTAGTTTTTGTGCACTGCACTTCTCCTCCATGAGATCTATCGACCCATAAAGATTCAAGTTGATAGCTATTTTATTTAGGAGATATGCTCCGGACAAAATCTAAGTCTTAGAAATAACAGGGCAATAACTCTAAAATTATGCAAGCAAGAGTTGTAGTTCTTGTGCACTGCACTTCTCCTCCATGAGATCTATCCACCCATAAAGTTTCAAGTTGATAGCTATTATACTTAAGGAGATATGCTCCGGAAAAAATCTAAGTCTTTATAATAACAAAGGGCAATAACTCCAAAATTATGTAAGCAAGAGTTGTAGTTCTTGTGCACTGCACTTCCCCTCTATGAGATCTAACCACCCATAAAGTTTCAAGTTGATAGCTATTATACTTTAGGAGATATGCTCCGGACAAAATCTAAGTCTTGAAAATAACAAAAGGCAATAACTCCAAAATTTAGCAAGCAAGAGTTGTAGTTCTTGTGCACTGCACTTCTCCTCAATGAGATCTATCGACCCATAAAGTTTCAAGTTGATAGCTATTGTATTTAGGAGATATGCTCCGGACAAAATCTAAGTCTTTATAATAACAAAGGGCAATAACTCTAAAATTATGCAAGCAAGAGTTGTAGTTCTTGTGCACTGCACTTCTCCTCCATGAGATCTATCCACCCATAAAGTTTCAAGTTGATAGCTATTATACTTTAGGAGATATGCTCCGGACAAAATCTAAGTCTTTAAAATAACAAAGGGCAATAACTCCAAAATTATGCAAGCAAGGGTTGTAGTTCTTGTGCACTGCACTTCCCCTCTATGAGATCTATCCACCCATAAAGTTTCAAGGTGATAGCTATTATACTTTAGGAGATATGCTCCGGACAAAATCTAAGTCTTGAAAATAACAAAAGGCAATAACTCCAAAATTTAGCAAGCAAGAGTTGTAGTTCTTGTGCACTGCACTTCTCCTCCATGAGATCTATCGACCCATAAATTTTGAAGTTGATAGCTATTGTATTTAGGAGATATGCTCCGGAAAAAATCTAAGTCTTTATAATAACAAAGGGCAATAACTCTAAAATTATGCAAGCAAGAGTTGTAGTTCTTGTACACTGCACTTCTCCTCCATGAGATCTATCGACCCATAAAGTTTCAAGTTGATAGCTATTATACTTTAGGAGATATGCTCCGGACAAAATCTAAGTCTTTAAAATAACAAAGTGCAATAACTCCAAAAGTATGCAAGCAAGAGTTGTAGTTCTTGTGCACTGCACTTCCCCTCTATGAGATCTATCCACCCATAAAGTTTCAAGGTGATAGCTATTATACTTTAGGAGATATGCTCCGGACAAAATCTAAGTCTTGAAAATAACAAAAGGCAATAACTCCAAAATTTAGCAAGCAAGAGTTGTAGTTCTTGTGCACTGCACTTCCCCTCTATGAGATCTATCGACCCATAAATTTTGAAGTTGATAGCTATTGTATTTAGGAGATATGCTCCGGACAAAATCTAAGTCTTTATAATAACAAAGGGCAATAACTCTAAAATTATGCAAGCAAGAGTTGTAGTTCTTGTGCACTGCACTTCTCCTCTATGAGATCTATCGACCCATAAAGTTTCAAGTTGATAGCTATTGTATTTAGGAGATATGCTCCGGACAAAATCTAAGTCTTTAAAATAACAAAGGGCAATAACTCCAAAAGTATGCAAGCAAGAGTTGTAGTTCTTGTGCACTGCACTTCTCCTCCATGAGATCTATCCACCCATAAAGTTTCAAGGTGATAGCTATTATACTTTAGGAGATATGCTCCGGACAAAATCTAAGTCTTAAAAATAACAAAGGGCAATAACTCCAAAATTTAGCAAGCAAGGGTTGTGGTTCTTGTGCACTGCACTTCTCTATGAGATCTATCCACCCATAAAGTTTCAAGTTGATAGCTATTATACTTTAGGGGATATGCTCCGGACAAGTTTAGTGACGGAACCTCGGAAGGACGGAATGACGGAATGACAGAATGACGGAATGACAGAATGACGGAATGACGGACGGAGAGCATTACTATATCCCCTCGCCGAAAACGGCAGGGGATATTCAAGACATACTAGTAGGAGGTTTCTTTATGCCACAAAGAGAGCAAAAACACATAAACGAACTTAAAAAATCCTTTGAAATAATAGACCAAACAAATAACGCCAACATCATACTCACAGGAGACTTTAACTGCCCCAATATAAACTGGTGAAGACACACACAGAGAAATACAGCAGGAATTGGTAGATTTAACCTCAACATACAACTTCGCCCAGGTACACACAACACCTTCAAGAGAAAACAACCTTTTAGACTTGGTCTTTGTAACAAACCCAACGTAAGTCAAATCGTCGGTCTACATACCAGGAATATCAGTTCACGACATGATAAATACCGACTTTGAAACCAAAGTAAAACATTACAAGAAAATAGCTAGAAAATGTAACATTTACAAGAAAGCGGACTAAGAACAAATTAAAGTAGATCTATTTAACCTTAAAGACAAATTAAAGAGCTGTGGAACAATTTCAAAGAATCGTTAAACCTCTATGGACAAATACATACCTAGCAAAGAAATTAAATCTAGAAACACTATGCCATGGATAAAAAAATAAGCAAAGGAAAATGAAAGAAAGAAAACAGCAACTATATAAACAAGCCAGGAAGACCAACAAATGGACCAATTATAGAAGTTTCCAGAAATCCTGTAAAAACAACTCCGTAGAGCAGAATAGGAATATGTCAACAAAAATATAATAGAAGGACTAGAAACAAGCAATCACAAACCATTCTGGAAATATACACCAAACCGAAAAAAACAAGAATCAGGAGGAATTGTCCCACTGAAAGAAGAACCAATTTAGTGACTGAAAGTAAGGGGAAAGCTGTGATCCTACTTAAACAATTCAAATTAATATTTACAAAAAACACATCAAATGGATAACTACCAACAACAAGGCTGAAGGCTAAAACTAAAATTGCCCCTATAACAATAAATGAATATGGCCTTCACAAACTCTTGATAAAGGTAAACGCTAACAAAGCATCAGGGCCAGGTCAAATCCCAAACAAAATTCTAAAAGAATGTGCTAAAGAACTAGCCCCATCCCTACAGATCATAATGCAAAATCGCTTGACACTGGAGATTTACCAAAAGACTGGAGAAATGCAAACATCTCAAGCATCTTCAAAAAGGGAGATAAACATCTGACAGAAAACTATAGACCAGTATCACTGACATCAGTCCCTTGCAAAATACTTTAACATATCATATGCAGGCATCTGCTTAAACATCTAGAAGAAAATAAGATTCTCACAGACCTCAACCATGGATTTAGATCTGGATATTCATGTGAAACACAAATGATAACAACCCTAAATGACTTCTAAATAGAAAATGATAAAGGAAAACAGGTCGATGTCGCTTCACTGAATTTCTCCAAAGCCTTTGACACTGTGCCACATGTTAAACTATTGCACAAATTACACCAATATTGAATACAAGGAAAAATTCACAAGTGGCTATCAAATTTCTTAACAAAAAGAACAATGAGAACAGTAGTGGATGAGGAATTCTCACAAGAAACAACAGTGGACTCAGGTGTTCCTCACGAAACTTTGTTAAGCCCATTAATGTTTTTGTTCCACATAAATGACTTCCCAGACCATGTCACATCATCAGTACGCCTCTTTGCTGATGACTGTCTTATCTATCGTACCATAAAAAAATGAAGACCATATCCAACTTCAAAATGAACTAAAGAACCTAGAAACATGGGCTGAAAAACGCTACCTTAACGGTAACAATGAATGAGATTTAATGTAAAAAAAAAAGTGCTATATACAGTCAATCAACCAGAAATCGACCTAATTCTACGAAGTAAATAACAACATATTACTGGAGGTACAAGACAACCCATACCTTGGACTACAAATCTCCAGCTATCTAAAATGGAACAAGCTCATCAAAATTATAGCGAACAAAGCCAACTCTAGCCTTGGATTACTAAAAAGAAATCTGAAAAAAGTTGCAGAATCATGCAGAAAAAGAGCATACACCACACTAGCAAGATCTATCATGGAATATGGAGCAACAATCTGGAATCCCTACCTACAATCAGACATAGACAAACTAGAGAAAATACAAAACAAAACTGTACCATTCATCAAGGGTGACTACAGAACTAGAGAGCCAGGAACCATCCATAGATTCAAACAAGAACTGGAACTAGAGACACTAGAAGAAAAAAGAAGGAATCTCCGTCTCATCTTAATGGACAAGGTGGTTGAGGGGTTGGTACCGTCACTACCTACATCAAAATTCATCACATACCAAAAAACAAAAAGATTAATTAGAACAAAGAAATACGCCGATCACATCAGTAAAATCATCGTCGAAAAACATGTAAGCAATAACACAAAAAACCTAGTCATACCCACCGCTAAAACACCTGAATACAAGCACTCATTCTTCGTAGGTACCACTATCCAGTGGAATCACCTGGCAAATGCAACTGTGCATGCAAGCACTTTAAAACGGCCCTCAAAAACGAGAGCCAATAACGTGGCAACACACACTCCGTTGTATAAAAGCCTTCTAAGGATTCTATTACGTACACATACAGATACAGATAGAGATCACAAATTTCCAATTGAAAGGGGGAGATTTTTGGGGACCCTAAGGGATGACAGGATATATGAGTAAAGCAGGCTGAATAAAATGGGTGCTGAGATTCACCATATGTTAGAATGCACTTATTTTGAAGATACCAGATAAGTCTTTTTGCCAAGAAATCTCATCATGCGTCCAAATGTGAATTCTTTTCATGGCATTATGACGCCCAGTGATGTAACAACTATTTTCAAAGTTGCAAAATTTTGTAAGGTAATTCTGAAAACATTTCAAGAGATATTTAAGTATATTTAAGCGAAATTGTTACTGAATTGTTTGGCTGTTGTAGAAGTATTGCAGACACGTACATATAAGTATAAGGGTCAGGAATAGTTTCACATAAATTTGAGCATAATTGTGGTTTAAATTTGTTGCCCACCTTTATGGAGAGGCCTACAATGATAATGATACGCAAATCCCAGGTGGTCACACCCATATCTATATTATTACCATTTGTCGTGCTGAATCAAAAATTGGCAAATTGCATTAAAATCAGAGTGCTGAAAGCACTAAATGCACCTTATGAGAGTTAATATTTCTTTTGGAAATATAGGATTTCAAGTTATGAGCAAAAACATTTGCTGAACTCGCGTTCTTCGAAAATAACACGATATTTTCAACAATATATATTTTTTCTAATAAAACTTTAGGTTTTATCATTTAAACAAATATATCAGACCTGTCAAACAAAGAAATAGTCATACATTTTCTATTTCTTTATGTCATGATTAGATTAGATCGTGAAGACCTATGGATAAACTCTTACATGAAAATAGATATAAGAAAGCGTAACCGAACATACCCTAAGATGAAAAAGTCCTTCTCGCACAGCCTTTCTAAACGCTTCAAAATTATAAAAGCAAAAATACAGAAAAAACATTATGAATGCTTATTGGCAGTATTTTAGCCAATATTTTTACAGACGATAAACAAGAAAAAACAAGAAGTTATTTTCTTCTATCAAAAGTAACAAAACCGAAAATTTTGAAGTAGCACCTTTTAAGAATGAAGATGAACTGGATCTACTTACTGATCCTGTTGCCAAAGCACATGTGCTAAAAAACACAATTTTAATCTGTCTTTTCCAAACCCCATCCATTAGGTTTAGCCCAATTATGTATTCAGAAACTTACTAGTATTTCTCATCCAAAGATGTCCAAAGTCAATATCCCACCAGAAGGTGTAAACAAATTAGTGACTGATTTGAAAGCCAAAAAAGGCTTTTGGTCCAGATAAGCTATCACCCAAAGTACTGAGAGAACTTCACTATGAAGTCTACCCAATCAAAACACATATCTTTCAATTGTCACTGGAATAAAGGAAATATAGCTCAGGACTTTTTTTATTTTTTTTTACGGCAGTAAAAGCAAAGCCTGTAACTAAAGGCCGATTCCTCTAACATGTTTCACATCTAAATGATGGAATATATAATAGTGTCTTATATAATGACATTTTATCACAATCATAGTTTTTTTTAGAAACTCTTAACATGGATTCAGGGCAAAACGCAGTTGCGAATCACAGCTAATTAGTTTTTCTAAGGAAATCTATGATAATTTAGAAAGTGGTGATTAAATTGATTTAGTTGTGATGGATTTAGGTAAGGCTTTCGATAAAGTGGACCATCACAAGTTAATTCAGAAGTTAAGAGGTTAGGTTTAAATGATGAGATCAAAGCATGGATTAAAGACTTTCTTAAATCTAGGACACAGAGAGTAGTAGGGGTGGGAAAATTTCAGACAACTTTCCCTGTCTTTTCAGGTGTATCCCAAGGCTGTGTCCTAGGTCCCTGTCTCTTATTGTCATACACCTTGTATCAATGACTTACCACTTTCTGTGACGATACTATTGTCTATCGGAATATAAGATGTCATAGTATTGCTGAGTCCCTTCAAGGTGGCGTTACATTCTTAGACTCATGGGGAAAAGACTGGTCAATGAGCAATGAGGTTCTTACAATAACAAGGAAAACGAATCTTTTAAAGTTCAACTACATCTTTCATGGTACACATCTTAAAACAAATAGCCATGCAAAATATTTAGGCCTAACTTTAAGTCATACTATGTCATGGAAGAACCCCGTTGAAAATATCACAAATAAAGCAAACAATCCCCTTCGATTCATTAAAAGATATATCAAAACCTCAAATAAATCAAAGTGCTGTCAGCACTGTAAATCGGGCATCATTGAGAGGCTGGGATAGTGCAATAGTTCGTCAATCAAAAGGACTCAAATTTGGACATTAAAAGTTGGTAAAACATTTGCCCAATTTGTGAGTTTTTTGTCTTAACACTCCAGCTTTTCGAGGATATCGCCAGTTCATCCAACTGGAGTTTACAGAATTATATCCACTCAACTTGAGAGATATGTATCAAACAATTTCCACTCAACTCTGGACTGAGCCACGTTCAGCTAAGATTGATTATCCAACATGCTACCAACTGTGCTATACCGGCGGTCACATATCAAGGGGTAGAACCGGCATCAATTTGAAGCCTGAGGAAGCATTTATATAGAGGCAGATAATTGCAGATCCCGGTCATGTCTCAGCAGAGTATAGGCACAGTAACAGTAGAGATGCCAAAATTGCACATGAAATTTCAACAAAGGTCTAGTGGACTGGAAAAGCCCTTTTTCGCGCAGAGAGCTAAAAGTTAGAACACAATAGGGAACGATTTTATCCAGTTCACATTGACGCAATATCGGCCAAACAATATTTGTAGGCGTTGTTATAAAATCTCGTAACTACGGCTTGAGTAAAGCCGTGGTTTCGTTTTTTTATAACAGCACCGACGATTAATCAAAACGTAACGGTAATCCTATTCTTATACATCAGGGCAGTAATTTTGTAACTGTTACTAATTCATAACACAGTTAACCTACATGTATTTTACATTTTAATTCCTTTACTCAACCGAAAAGCTTGTAAAAACGCTGAAAATACTAATTGGTAATTACTAAACGAAAATTACATCAAATTATGTATAAGTCTCTTCCTTTTTTGTCGCAAAACTGAAAGAGATAAAAACAAGAGCCGTCAGAGACGGATTATGCTCCCCAAATAAGGCATTGTCACAAAAACAAAAGCCATGTTGGACATGGACATCCCCCGCGAAGAAAGCTTGATAGTAAATTGAAGCCTAATAGATAAAAGATTCTTTTGTACTGTGAAAGATTTGCTTCCTATAAAATCTAAGTAATAAAAATAACAAAGGGCAATAACTCCAAAATTGTGCTATCAAGAGTTGAAGTTCAGGTGTTTTGCACTTCTCCTCCATGAGATCTATCCACCCATAAAGATTCAAGTTGATAGCTACTATACTTCATGAGATATGCTCCAGACAAAATCTAAGTATAAAAAATAACAAAGGGCAATAACTCCAAAATTATGCAAGCAAGAGTTGCAGTTCTTGTACACTGGACTTCTCCTCTATGAGATCTATCCACCCATTAAGATTCAAGTTGATAGCTATTATACTTTAGGAGATATGCTCCAGACATAATCTAAGTATCAAAAATAACAAAGGGCAATAACTCCAAAATTATGCAAGCAAGAGTTGTGGTTCTTGTGCATAGCACTTCTCCTCCATGAGATCTATCCACCCATTAAGTTTCAAGTTGATAGCTGTTATACTTTAGGAGATATGCTCCAGACATAATCTAAGTATCAAAAATAACAAAGGGCAATAACTCCAAATTTATGCAAGCAAGAGTTGTAGTTCTTGTGCACTTCTCCTCCATAAGATCTATCCACCCATAAAGTTTCAAGTTGATAGCTATTATACTTTAGGAGATATGTTTTGTGGTCAGATTGCAAGGACTCAAATAAGGTGTAATCTTATACAGCAAACATACATGTAAAGGTAACAAACATTAATCCTCCTTTTTGCATGACATATTTAAGATACAAATTTCAAATAGTTTATGGTAAAGGGCATCTGATTTGCTACTGAAATGTGAAATTTCATCAGATTCTGAGCATGAGACTAGGAGAAATGAAAGAATAACTGTATTTTACGCGCTAGCGTAAAGGTAACAAACATTTAAGCCCCTTTTTCCATGATATATTTTTTTACGTTAATTTCAAATTGTTTATAGTAAAGGGCATCTGATTTGTTACTCAAATATGAAATTTCACTAAATTCTGACAGTTAGACTAGGAGAGACTTGGGAAAAACTGTTTGTTTTTTTACCCTAAGTCCCCTTTTCCCGTGACAAGGCATCAAATCCAAAAACCGTCACAGATGCATCAACACTATATCATAGGAAGTTCACATGGTAAGTTTAATTTGTTTTGGCCCAAGGGTTATGGAGAAAAAGGTGGGGACGGACGGACAGACGGACGGAATAACTATTTTACATGCTTACGTAAAGATAACAAACATTTAAGCCCCCTTTTTCCATGATAACTTTTTTTACGTTAATTTCAAATTGTTTATAGTAAAGGGCATCTGATTTGCTACTCAAATATGAAATTTCACTAAATTCTGACAGTTAGACTAGGAGAAATTTGGGAAAAACTGTTTTTTACCCTAAGTCCCCTTTTCCCGCGACGAGGCCTCAAATCCAAAAACCGTCATAGGTGCATCATCACTATATCATAGGGAGTTCATATGGTAAGTTTCATTTGATTTGGCCCAAGGGTTATGGAGAAATAGTTTGGGACGGACGGACGGACGGACGGACGGAAGGACGGAATTACGGACGAAGCGGCGGCTATATGCACTCCCTTCGGGGAGCATAAAAAATGTAGATTGTAACTGAAAGGCCGTTTCTGCGTTGTTTGTCTTGAACAAACAGCCCAGTGGATAACACACAAAATGTAAGTGTCCAGCCTCGGTGAGCGTGGGTTTTGACCACGTGATAATCATAGCAGAATTTGATTGGTTGTCAGCCCTACAACTGGTAAATGACCGTTCGATAAAAAACTACTTAAAACGAAAATTACATCAAATTTTGTATTAGCCTCTTCTTTATTTGTCGCAAAAGTAAGTAAGATAAAAAAAAAAGTTTGTAGATTGTGACTGAAAAGGCCGTTTCTTCGGTGTTTGAACACACATTGTTTGGCTCGAACACATTGCTCAGCGGATAATGGTAAAAATTTAATGTGTCCAAATGATCGGATGACTGGAAAACGGTATATATAAATCGGGCTTCACCCGATTTAAAAACTGAAAGAAACCGCATATAAAACACGTGATCAGCCACAACTGGAATACTGTTCCTCAGTCTGGAATGCATGGTAAAATTACTTAATAAACAGACTTTAACAAGTACAAAGATCTGCTGCTAGATATGTCATGAATGATTACCAGTATACCAGTAGTGTCAGTAATATGTTGAAAGAATTACCGTGACTGGCAACACTGGAGCAGAGGCGGTCTATTTCATCAGTCACCTTCTTCTATAAGATAAGGATGTATTTGGTTTAAAAAAAATATTTGCATCTAAATTTACAATACATATACAGATACACTCAACATTAAGATTAAAACGGAATCTAGGCTTACTAGTATATAGTTTCTCTCCCGTTTGGTAGATAGCGACAGCTACGGCATGTAACACATCTTGTTGAAGTTTTTGAATGAGAGAGAAAGGAGAAAGGGGGGGAGAGAGAGAGAGAGAGAGAGAGAGAGAGAGAGAGAGAGAGAGAGAGAGAGAGAGAGAGAGAGAGAGAGAGAGAGAGAGAGAGAGAGAGAGAGAGAGAGAGAGAGAGAGAGAGAGAGAGAGAGAGAGAGAGAGAGAGAGAGAGAGAGAGAGAGAGAGAGAGAGAAATGGGGAAAATAACGCAATAGTGAAGAGGCTTTCTTTGGACTATATTTTCATGCTAAAAGTATGCATCCATTAAAATAACAATGACCTATTATAAACTCTAATGTAATTTCTTAGAACCGTTTACTTCCTTTAATGTATAATTGCACCACGTGAAATATGTGTCACTTTCTCTAAATGTTAGATCACTTTTTCCATTAAGTAATAGATCAAGATTAATCTGACCGAAGTTAGACAAAGAATTAAAAAGTCTAGTTCGAGCTGTGGCATATGTATTACACTCGAAAAAGAAATGTTAATTTATTGCTTATTCGTGTGTGTATAATATGTAGTCTTCTTTGCCCAACAGAGAACAACTTATTTGGTATCGGTTTATTACGATTGAGGAAGTTTTTGAACTGCGATAATGGATCTTGTTCGCGAATTTCGGTTAGTAATTCACTTCACTCGAATATTACTGTTGGAAGAATTTACTTTTTGTACAGTTCGGTTCTTCATTTCGGTTTACAATGGTTCCGTGATCCACGTAGACTGTAGGAGGATGTGCAACCGATACTTTGAGGAACTTAAGACGATAAAAAAATCAGAGCTGTAACCTTTAACCTTTTTGAAATACAGATTGAGTTTATGTTTCCGTCATCTTTCATGTAACGTTTCCCATCCAGATTCGCTTAGAGAAGTTAATTTGGTACACACCGTTACAATTCTTGAAGCCTCAACTTGTACTTTATCTCTTTGTTCATTTAAATTTAGTTGACAGTTGTCCCAGATCAAATCAGTATTTTTGAGAAGTAGACGAATAAAAGAGAAAAAAATAGTTTGCAAGGATTTTCTATCTTATCGTTTTTTTAGTGTTCTGATAACATTTATTCTGTCCAATGCTTTTTCCATCGATTTCTTAATGTGATATTTCCATGAAACATCTCCAGATATGTATATGCCTAAGTGCTTGTGATTATCAACATTCGGATTAGTTGTTTCTGACATTAGCAAGTCAGGATGGCAGGGTTTGTTGATTTTTCTTGAAATTAATAAAGATTCTGAATCTAAAGGATTTAATTTAACTATGCAATATTAATCTTATTGATATCGTATTGAAATATATCTCCACAGGTAGTTTGATTATCTATTTCTAAAGAAAGAATGGTATCGTCCGAAAAGAGATTTATATTAGACTCTATTCCAGATGCAATGTCATTAATATAAATTAAGAACAACAAAGGGCCTAAAATAGATCCCTGAGGGGGACCTGCCTTTATCAGACATAATTCTGCGTAACTACAATTGAGGATAACTCTTTGATATCTACCTGATGAATAATTAGTAAAAATTCATGTAATTTCCCTTGCACTCCAGAATTATGAAGTTTAAATAGAAGTTAAAATAGAAGACCTTCAAGGCATCCTTTATCAAACGCTTTACTTATATCAAAGAAGATTATCCGAAATTCATTTCCGCTATCATGGGCTTTGTTTGGTTCACAATGGAATCGCAGGGTAGAAATTCTGATTGAAAAGGGGTAAAAAGTTTGTTTGTGATAAAAAGAAAAAATGATTATATATTATTTTTCAATGAACTTTCGATTGTATTAAAAGCATAACAATTGTTCTTAATTTCAAAACATCGATTAATTATGAATGTCCACGATTGCCTAGGAACCGCATCAAACTGTGCACGAGGCTGCACCAGTGTAGTAAAACTCCAGGAACGCCTAGGGACAGCATCCCACTGTGCACGTGACTGCACATGCAAAGCCGGGTACTACCTCCCGAGCGCTTGGAGGAAGATCTTAATCCGAACACAGGACAAGAAAGGCACAGCATTTGATTCGTAAGCTTTGGAACAGCAATGTTCAGTAAAGGTCTGCAAACGGTTCGGAACTGCACCCCGTCCGACACGTGACTACACTTGCAAAGCGGGCTGTCACCACCCAAGCGCTACGAAAATATATAATATGTACTTAGTGTTTTGTATAGAAAAAAATATCTAACGAGGTTGGAAGAATTGATCATTGACAAGGCTCTGCCGAGACAATGATCAATTCTCACAACCGAGTTAGATATTTTTTTCATACACTACATTAAGTACGTATTATATTTATCTTATAACCTCTATTTGTCTTGTTTTTGTCGATGTTTCTAACTGAAATGCATGTTTCTAAAAATAACTGCCTTATACCTATGTTCTAAAAATAACTATGTGATATCATGAAAAATATTATACAGGATGTTATCACACGGATATTTGTATATTTATAAGATAATATATATCTAAGAGCTTGGAAAACATAGCATTCCTTTCTTGATCAATAGAACAAACATCAATACCTTACGTGTAAATGTGCGTAAAAAGCGGGTTCTACTTCTCGAAAGTTTCGAGAAAGTTTTCATCCGGAACTCTGCTTTAGGAAACCACAAAGTGTGTTTAGTAATCTTTGAAATATCAGTGTTCGGTAAACGTTTATACGAACGCCAAAGAACGACAACCAGCCTTACATGAGATCATACGCACAAAGAAGGACACCACTTCCTAAAGGTTTCAAGACATGTCTTATTAAGGTAGTTAAAATCTTCGACAAACTTAATTCTATGAAAATGCTCGATTTCATACTAAAACAACTCGCTTAAAATCTTACACTTTTGACTCAGCTCGTATTCAAATCCGTACGATTTTTTGTTATGTAATTCGCTGTTCCGTTTGATACAGGCAGGGCAAGGAAAGCGCAATCCATTCTTAATCTATAGGACATCAATAACTGTAACATGTTTACGTGCGTACAAAAACCGCAACCCGACCCGTACGCGACTGCACGTGCAAAGCGGGATACCAATTCACAAACGTTCAGATCTGGAAGATCTAAGTCCTAACCCCGAACCAGGAAAGCATTACAATTGGTTCTAACTTCAGAACATCGATAAAGCAAGCATCTCCAAGCCGCCGAGGAAAGGCATCTCACCGTCCTCGTGACTGCACGCGCAAAGCAGGACACCAATTCCCAAACGTTCCGATCTTAAAGATCTAAGTTTTATCACAGAATCAGGAAAGAACAATAGAATGAATTAAGTATAGTCCGTTTGACTTCTACATGGACCAACCTTTTCATCTATTACATAAAATCGCGTTTGAGTGAAGAGTTTGTATATGATAAAATCATTATTTCAGCTTAATACCACCCCAAAAAATATTTTTGAAAACAAAACGATATCAAAACATTGAGTCTGTCTATCTAGCTAATGATAATATGTTCGCAATTTCCGACCTTAAACACGAGGGGTGGTGGAGGCTGTTTAGTAGTAAGAAAATGTAAACATAAAGTTTGACAGATGCAATGTGCGATTATTCGTTATTGGACATGCTAAATAGGATTTCAACGGTCATGTAATCTTAAATTAAAATATCACCTGATTTTTACCGTTATCAATCGCCTTCTTGTCAAGTTTTCCTCGTGAAATTCCCAACGACTTCGTTAAATAATGCTTTTTTGACTTGTCTTAACATGTGAATATGGGGGTTCATCTCAGAATAGATAAAAGCAAATATCAAATAGCTTGTCAAGCGGTTTCCGAACAAAGAGAGAATATATTCAGATTTTATACCAAAAGGTAGTTAAAATCTTCGACAAACTTAATTCTATAAAAATGCTCGATTTCATACTAAAACAACTCGCTTAAAATCTTACACTTTTGACTCAGCTCGTATTCAAATCCGTACGATTTTTGGTTATGTAATTTGCTGTTCCGTTTGATACAGACACAAGTAGGTAAAAAAGCTGAAAGTTAACATGTAAACGGACGGACCTAATCCTTACTTTACATTGAAAAATCAGAAAAAACAAAACTCGTCATGGTTTTATTTGGAAAGTGTAACGTGGAAAAAAAAAGAAGAAAAGAAAATGCTTTCATTAATTCATTTCTGAGATTTTCAGCGAAATGTTGGTCCATATAGAAGCCAAACTGACTATATTTATAGATTGAAATGTCCAGTCTAGTCCTTGTTTGACAATCTTTGCTGAGACTCTGGATTCGTTTTACAGGTTCTAAGTTACAACAAATGAGAGTTTGGTAATTGGTGAAAATTTATCTTTTACCTTACTTTTACTTTTAGATTAATTCTAACAATCACTTTATTTTAAATTAGACTATCAACTGTTCCCAGACAGCGCCTGCTAATAATAAACTTGAGAGTCCACATATCGCCTTTATTATATAAGATTTTTCTTCGCAGGTGGTCGCCTTCTGGGTGCGTATAGACCTAACTTTCAAAATCTGATTTACCCCGTTTGATTAGATCTAGTAAATCTTGATCTTGATTACGAGGGTGTTCCGAAAGTTTTAAGTCAGTGTATGTAAGCCTATATCATTCCAGGGGTTCGCAATAAAGATCCAGATCTAGTAAAACTGAACAGCTTTAAACCCCCTTTTCATTTAAATGAAATAATGTGGATCTTTACAGATTTTTGTTTGTTTGTATGTTAAGATGTGTTAGGAAATAGATTTAGAAGGATACTATTATAGGTCACGGATACAAAATTATTACAAAATTAATTTCAATGTAAACTAGCTTCTGATTTTAGAAGAAAAAGAGGCTGACTGCCAGTGTCCCTCACCTTATTCATTTTTAGCTTTCCTAAGCACGAAGTGCTCTAAGTGAGCTATTGTGGTTAGGTGGATGTCCGTCGTCCGTCGTCAGTCGTCCGTCCTGCGTCGTCCGTCGTCAACATTTGCCTTGTATGCACTCTAGAGGCCACATTTTTGGCCCGATCAACCTGAAATTTGGTCAGAATGATTGTCTTGATAAAATCTTGGACGAGATCGAAATTGGGTCAACTGGGGTCAAAAACTAGGCCATGGGGTCAAATCTTACAAAAAACTTGTATGCACTCTAGAGACCACACTGTCTGCCCAATCAAGCTGAAAGGGTTGGGTACGTTTTGGGCCGATTTTGGCCCATATTTTCGAGAAAAAACTTTTCGACGACGACCCTATTCATTTTTTGCCAGTTCGATAGCAAGATGATATAAGATTCGAAAACGCAAGTTTCATACGACGAAACGTCGTTACAACTAGTGACAACGAACGTTCCTTAATGCCCGAAATTCAGCGATTATAAAGTACTCTAATAATACGAGGAGAAATCTTACTATAAGAGAACGTGACGTTTGTACGTCGTTGACGTCATGTTATCGAATTAAATGTTAGTGGGTTGTTGTCTTTAGGAAGGTATAACTTTCGCTATAAGCATCCCATTCACATAAAATTTTCACTGAGATCTCTTGCAAAGATTTTTTTACAATCACCAAAAATTTCAAATAATTTGGTGATGGGCCAGAATCGGGCAAAAACGTACCCAGCCCTTTGGTCAGAATAATTATCTTAAAAAATCTTGCATAAGATCAAAATTGGATTAACTTGGGTCAACAACTAGGTCATGGGGTCAAATATTAGAAAAAACCTTGTATGCACTCTAGAGGCCACATTTTTGGTCCGATCAACCTTAACTTTGGTCAGATTGATTGTGTTGATAAAATCTCGGACGAGTTCGAAATTGGGTCAACTGGAGTCAAAATCCAGGCCACGGGGTCAAATATTAGAAAAACCTTGTATGCAATCTAGAGGCCACATTTTTTGCCCGATCTACCTGAAATTTGGTCAGAATGATTTTCTTGATGAAATCTCGAACAAGTATGCAAATGGGTCAACTGGGGTCGAACATTGGGTCACAGGGTCAATTCATAGAAAATCTTTGTATGCACTCCAGAGGCCACATTTTTGGCCCGATCAACCAGAAATTTGGTAAGAATGATTGTCTTGTTGAAATCTCGGATGAGATCAAAATTGGGTTAACTGTGGCCAAAAACTAGGTCACGGGGTCAAATATTAGAAAAACCTTGTATGCAATCTAGAGGCCACATTTTTTGCCCGATGAACCTGAATTTTTTTCAGAATTATTGTCGTGATGAAATCTCAGACAAATTTGAAATTGGGTCATGAGGTCATCAACTGGAGTCAAATAGATCACCGGGTCAAGTCTTAAAAAAACCTTGTATTCACGCTGGAGGCCACATTTTTTGCAAGATCACCTTGAAATTTGGTCAAAATGATTGAATTGATGCTATTTTGGATGACTTTGAAATCAGGTCATTTGGGTTCAAAAACTAGGTCACAGAGTCTAATCATAAAAAAACATGTAAGTTAACCTGAAAATTGTAAAAAAGGATTCTCAAGTTTTATAGAAGCAACAGCATTATTTAGCTTAGTGACATTTAGTCATCATTCTCTTCTAAACCTGCTTTTGAACATTCTAGAAAGTTCATTCAGGTGAGCGATTTAGGGCCACTTTGGCCCTTTTGTTTCAAATGAATTATTGCTCTAAATACTTAAGAGGCCTATTCAGTAGCAGATGGGAGTGTCGTTAGATTTTCTGCATACAACGTAACGCAAACGACGTTACGGTCCACGTTAACATTTGTTATTTGTCTCTGACTTGGGTCAGAAAGCACAGTCGGCTGTAGGGGACTGATTAGATACCACTTGCCGCCAGGTGCTGGCAAAATATGACTGAACAACCCGCAAACACAAAGGCTCGCCTATCAACATTTTAATATGACAAACGTCGTGGAAAATAACCACGTTGAATACTTTTGATATTACACGGGTGTTATTACACTAGTGGATTTAACTGTACAAATGAGCTCAGAGCGAATAGCAACGCTATCTTTTAACTGCGAAAATGACGTCATAATGTATATATTTTGACGTCAGTTTTAAACGGCGGTATAACTTTCGAAAATTGAAATGTTGAATTTCAGGAATTTCGACGATTTTTCGCAAAAATTCAGGTCATGTTATAAAAAGAATATAAAATTTGTGCTCATAAGATACAGGCTTTATTAAACCCGTCATCTAAACAGATAAAAACTCGGCGTAGCCCCATTTTCATCTGTTTATAGATGACTCTTAAAAAATTCGGTATCCATGACCACTCATTCAATATCCTCAATGTCTATTCTGAACGAGATTATGATCAGCTTTGCGAGCGTATTTTTATCCCCGCCGTTCGTTGAAGGGGGAATAGTAATGGTCTCCGTCCGTCATTTCGTCACTAAACTTGTCCGGAGCATTTCTCATAAAGTTTAAAATCTACCAACTTGAAATTTTATAGGTGGATAAATCTCATGGAGGAGAAATGCAGTGCACAAGAACTACAACTCTTGCTTGCATAATTTTGGGGTTATTGCTCTTTGTTATTTTAAATACTTAGATTTGTCCGGTGCATATCTCTGAAAGATAAAAAAGCTACCAACTTGAAACTTTAAAAGTGAATAGATCTCATAGAGGCAAAGTGCAGTGCACAAGAACAGCAACTCTTACTTTCATAATTTTGGATGTATTGCCCTTTGTTTTCTTAGGCTTCAGTTTACTACAATGTATCAAGCCTTAATGGCGGGGGATGGCCATTCCCGACACGGCTCTTGTTTCTTCAGTTGTTGGCAAGGTTTAGATTAGCTTCAAAATCGAGTAACAGATTCTTTTCCTCAAATAAACAACATTTCTGCTGTACTTTTGGACCAAATCATTTTGGACGTCCAGAAGACAGGAAAACCACAATAATGTATTGGGGCTATGCAGTGTCATAATGACGTTTTTTGCCGAGTGATCTTTCACATGTATGTGTCGTTTGGAACATTGATCGTAGGTTTATTACTTTTAGGTGATTTTTAGCTCGACTGTTTTCGAAGAAAACTCGAGGTATTACATGTATGATTACCTTGTCGTCGTTGGCGTTGGCGTTGGCGTGACGAGCTTTATCATTGCTAATAACTTTTGAATGGTAAGTGATAGAGCCTTCATATTTCACATGATCATTGCTTGGAACAAGACCTTTCTGTAAGTACCAAGTTCAAGGTCATCACTCAAGATCAAGGTCAATTTTCAAGGTCAATTTTCTTTAAAAATTTAATTTTGGTCATAACTTTTGAATGGTAACTCATAAAGTCTTCATATTTCTCATGATCATTGCTTGGGACAAGATCTTTCTGTAGGTACCAGGTTCAAAGTCATCAGTCAAGGTAAAGGTCAATTTTCAAGTCCAGATTTGTTTAAAATTTAACCATGGTCATAACTTTTGAATGGTTAGTCATAGATTCTTCATATTTCACACGATGATTACTTGGGATAAGACCTCCCTGTGGATACCAAGTTCAAGGTCATCAGTCAAGGTCAATTTTCAAGGTCAAATTTCTTTAAAAAATTCAACCTTGGTAATACCTTTTAAATGGTAAGTCATAGCGCATTCACATTTCACATGATTTTTGCTTGGGACAACCTTTCTGTAGTTACCAAGTTCAAGGTCACCAAATAAGGTCATGGTCGTTTTTCAAGGTCAAATTTCTATAAAGAAAATTAGCCTTGGCCATAACTTGTGAATGGTAAGTCATAGCGCTTTCACATTTCACATGATTTTGGCTTTGGACAAGACCTGTCTGTAGGTATCAAGTTCAAGGTCACCAAAAAAAGTCAAGGTCATTTTTCAAGGTCAATTTTTTTTTTAAAAAATTGTCATTGGTCATTACTTTTGAATAGTAAGTCATAGAGCCTTCTTTTTTCACATGATCATTGCTTGGGACAATACCTTTATGTGGGTACCAAGTTCAAGGTCATCAAATAAGATCAAGGTCATTTTTCAAGGTCAATTTAATTTTTTTGCCTTGATTATATCTCTTGAATGGTCAGTCAAAAAACCTTCATATTTCACATGATCATTGCTTGGGACATGACCTTTCTGTAGGAACCAAGTTAATATATTTGCATTTGCCTAGGAAATAATAAACAGCCGAGCGTTGGCACCCGCTTGCGGTGCCCTTGTTAGGTAATTCGGTTTTTAGTGGTAGACAAGTTTCTTTATTGCTTTCAGATTGTCTATGGAGATCTTTGTGTCAAATGATAATTTGATAACAAAACCTATTGAAACTCGTTTTGGTATCAAATTAAAATATGCCATGATTTAATCTAGACTTCTTGGACTGTATATCAAAATATTTGTGACGTCATGTATTATAACGCGCGAAACGACGCCGGCGCTTCCATGATGGACCCTTATTATTTCTTTGTATACCATATATTGTATGTTGTATATTCTGAAATGATTGTTGTTATAGTGACTTTGTAGGTTTGCGGCAATCGGTTTTAAAATTGGGATAGTCTGATGTACATAAGAATTAAGGAAAAACAAGCTATCGATTTAATGCAGCAATGAAGCCTGTATTTACCTGATATAAGACAGTCTGTTTTGAGAAAAAAAGCATACACTTTCACCTGATTTTTATTATTGTTATTTTTAAGAGTTTATTATAATTAAGCGATGAAAGATTGATGCATGATAAATGAATAGCATGTAAGTGTCTTAAAATATCAAGATTTTCTGGTCTTGGCTGCGAGAAATTATCACGGGTTTAAAGGTTGCTTTCAAAAGTTTTACATTTAAGATTTAACGGCTGGTGCACCTATCCATGCTTTCTTATCGTTTCTCATGGCATGGCTAGAATATCTCATCTGAGCAACAAGTCGCTCTTTTATCTTAGATGTAACACTCGCCCATTCGGTGGGAGACAAGGCTTTGGCATACCAGTTTGAATGAAATGTGCAAACATTTTTTCTGTTTTTCGTGCCAGTGCTATGGAGCTACGGAATAAGTGAGACTAAGTTACAAAAAGCGCTCGAAATGAATCTTGGGTAGCTCAACACGAGTATGTGACCAAAACCGGCAATAATACCAGCACTACCCATTTGGAACACCATTCGGCCAAACTAAAGATCAACCTCGGATGTACATAGACGGACTATTTCAAAAATTACGGGATAACCTTGGAAAAACTCGATGACGTCAGTTAAAATGACGTACGCCCTCGAAACTTTGAGTGAGAATACTCAACGTCGCCAACGCTACTCGTTTAAGTCACTGACGTGATACCATCTTTTCCTTATATTAATATCTTTAGATTCTTAAATAACGGCTGGAAAAAAATTAAAATGATCGGTCATTGTCAAAAAATAAGATTTTTTTCAGCCGTTATTTACTGTAAAAGATATAAATCTAAAGATAGCGCCGGTTGTTTCCGCGCTAGTTTTTCTCACACTGTTTCCGCTTAACAAAATTCACAATTTAGTTACATACCCATCCGCCTTACATACATCCGAGGTCATTCGGAACGACATTCGGAATTTTCCGTAAATCGGAAAGTACCTCGGACGTAAATGTAGTAATTTTGGGTCATTTTTCGGTGATTCGGCTCCTGGCGGTACTTTGGTTGATACGCTTGAAAACTATTTCCTTCAATGTTTTCCGATCGTCTGTCTTCGGCATGTTATAATTTGAAAGCAAAACAGAGTAAAACATAGCGTTTTGTTTACAAATTATAATATGCCCAAATTTAACCTTAACGTTGATTTTATTCTTCGCAACGTCATCCTCAGTTATGTATGTGACGTCATATAAACCCATGTGCGATATGACGCGCTTTCATGATGGTGCCCTTATTTTTCCCCGAGGTCTATTCCGTAGAATCGCCGAGGGTTCCCGAGTGATTCGAGGTCTGTTGCAGTTAACGAAAATGGCCGAGTGATGTTCCAAATGCAGCACTACCCCAAACTCGTTTCAATCACGCAAAATCCCCCGTCTGTGTAGTCTCAATCGTTAGCCTGACTATCACGTGGCAATAAAGTTGGCCTATAGTCACTGTAAGTCTTTTAAGGTTCATGTAAAGTGTTTGAGACCAAATTTAAAGGGCGTTTCATTTGCCAAGAAAAAGCAGTATGTCCAGGTATATTATATACCAAACTAAAGCTATTTATGAGCACAAGCAGTTGAGCAACAAAAGACTGTCATAGCTATAACGGTATAGCCAAAACATTGTGGAAAAGGGTCATTTTGTAGAGAACAAGCAACTACATGACTGTTGTAAAAATATGGCTCATATTTTAACAAAATACAGTCTAAAGTACTATCCAGGTAGTGCTACAACCGTTGGTATGAAATTCGGGCCCAAAACGTAGTTATGCAAGCAATTAATTTTGACTTATTTTATAAACACATATGTCATATATGTCATTCTAATTTTGTAAACGTGTAGTTTTGTGTAAGGTATGGTGTGTTATCACAACATAAATGAACATAAATAGTTTATATACCTGTAAGGTTGTTTAGCAATATATCATTTTCTATTTCACAGAATGATGAATATATAGTAATTTATTACAGATCATTGATTTAAAAAAATATAATTTGAAATAAATCGCAGAAAATAATTCACATTTTTATGGTACGATGTTGCACCATACCTAACATCTATTTTGAAAACATGCCAAACCGGTTTGACATGTATGTTGACAAAATAAATGGAAATTGATTGTTTAAACAAAGCGTTTTGAGACTGAGTTTAATATCAACGTTTGTAGTACTACCTGGATAGTACTTTAGACTGTACTTTGTTAAAATATGGGGCAGTTTTATCCAACCGTCGTGCAGTTGCTTGTTCTGAACAAAATGATCCTTTTCCACAATGTTTTGGCTATACCGTTATAGCTATGGCGGTCTTATGTTGCTCAACTTCTTGTACTCATGAATACCTTCATTTTGATATATAATATACCTGGACATAATGATTTTTCTCGGCTAATGAAGTGCCCTTAAAATTGGGTCTCAAACACTTTACATGAACCTTAAAACAGACAAAGAAGAATATAAATTTTCTTCTTCTTCTTTTTTTTTTTGCTAAGTAAAGTTGTTGCTAAATTATATATCCCTTGGACTTAAAATTGTTATCAAGTTGCAGATAGATCATGTAATGAAAGCAGATTTATGCCGCTCTAAACAATCTTTCTGTTTATCGCGATGGCTGGAGCACCTATCAATGGATTCCTGGCATTTCCCACACCAGTACTACCATTACATCCTTTCTTAGCCTCAAGCTCCTAAACAACATAGGTCTACGAAAATCAAACCATTGGTGGGAGACAAACAGTGGCAAAGGCTGAGTGCAACCGTCGGGGATCGAACCTTGGACAAATGGTGGGAAATAAATCTTCTAGGACAAAACCCGGGGGAGGAGGTATCTGTTCGTTTTACGACAATTATTGTTTAACTTGTGAAAAAATGCAAACAGTCTGTACCGTTTCGCCATCCTGAACACAGGATTCAAAACTCGTATGCCACTTAGTAAGTTATATTGGTGAGTGAATATCAGCCCTGCGTTCTGGATGACAAAACGTTGGAAACAGTTTTCTAATTATACCCCGCTTTGCACATGCTCTTGTGAGCAAAACATGGTATAGTTGGATAAATATTTTCACTGTTTAGTCATCCTGAACGCAGAGCATATAAACGAGAAGATCGTGAAACTGCGATCTATTCACTAACTTAAAAATAGCACGCTTTTCACAACTTGCTTTCCCGCCTAATTATCTATGCCGCCATCATTCGACTATAGAGGACAGATAAGTAAAAATAAGAGGTGTTCTGGATTCCCCATTTCTTCATCCATCGATTATTTGAGGCAAACTTTCTGTGAAATACTGGTACGTTTAACCTTTTATGTTGTGTTTATAGTGAAATATGAATTACTTGTAATATTCCTTTGTTGAAATCAGTTAACCTTTATCCGACTAAATTAAATTTGGTTTCAAACGAATTACCAATATTACAACCGGTATGGCTCCAAGTTTCAACACATGTATGAATTAGAAATCGGGCAGTTTGGACTTAGACCAGACTGCACGTCTGTGCAATCTGATCTTAGTCTATGCTGCCTGCTAAAATTTCGTTTTTGGCAGGAAAATGTGCCAACCAGGAGAAGGATTAAATCAATATTTCTGTTACCAAAGCGTCGCTATGTTTTTATACTACAGAAAATTGCACCAAAAATTTATATTTAGAGTCAAGTCGTGACACGAGCCCGGTTTGTATTCAGAAATAAATAATTGGCTCTCAATATTGGAGTCGCGAGTTCGAACCTGTTTCGACCTGCTTTCATCCGCTTTTATCTCAGGTGCCGCCGTCATACCGCAGTTGGTAGCGCGTCGGACTGTCAATCTAGAGGTCCCGGGTTCGATCCCCGACGCGTCACTTATTCTTTCCGATTATTTGTCTCTCCAATTGGTTGATAACCGTAGACCTATGTGAGATAGCAGCTGGAGGTTAGGAAAGGATGTAATGGTTGTACTGGTGATAGAAATGCCATGAAACAATTGATAGGGGCTCCTGCCGCCGCCGCGATAGCAGCAGGAGGCTTCTAAAAGATGAAACGTTAATACAAGCGATCGAAATACCAGGCATCCATTGTTACAATGTATGTGCCCAGCCGTTGCGATATAACTGGAAGATTGTTGAAAGCGGCTTAACCCCATTCAAACAAACAAAACAAAAAATAAATAATTTAGCTCTACAGTTAACAACATCGTGAAATTGACAAGGTGAATGATTATGGAATGGTTTAGGAATGAAATTGAATGAGGGTGTGGAGCGACTTTTGAGTGAATTTAATGGGAGGTAATCCAGTATTGCAAATTTTGTTCAGTATGAACAAAATTGGCAATATTGATTACCTCCCTTTAACAAAATTTGTATACAAGTTCTATAGATAGCTCCCTATTTCTTCAAGAACCTATTACACGCTTATAATTTCAATTAAATGAGTGAAATCCCGATTTTTTCCCCAGCTATTTTTATTTTGAACGAAGTTGTTGTTATATGTTTTTCAGTGAGTTTGAAGCGTTTTTGAATGGTTTGAGTGAGTGTCTGGAATGAATGGATGGAGCGCTGAGTGAGCGATTTAGAATGGTTTTGATTGAGTTTAATGTCAATTTCACGATGTAACTAACTGTATTTTCAGAGGAAAACCCGGTGAATTGTTTTGTCCTGGCGTCGTCGTCGTGCGAAAAATTGATATCTCAACTTCAAACTTGGCACACATGTTCTCTGTCAAAAGAGTAATTTTCTAAAGGGGGTGTTACTTTATACGATCTAAATTTCAAGGAGCAAAGAATAATTGCGTTAATTGCCGGGCCAAGATTTCTTAATTGAAAATATATCTTAGATATAGCTGTAGATGCAATTTCAAAGGAATTCCAGTGCCCGACTTTTGCTATATGGGTGCCGGACAAATACAATTTTAGAGTCTACTTGTCCACGGAAAAGTGAATACCAGCACAAATTTTGGGATGGTACTGAATAGATCTTAGTATTAATTAGCCTAATGATTGCATTAAAAGGTGCCGCCACCATGGCGCAGTTGGTTAGGCATAAGACTTCCAATCTGGAAGTCGTGGGTTCGATCCCCGGTGGCGGCAAATATCCTTTCCGACGTTGGTCTCTCACCAATGGGTATGTAATCGTAAACCTATGTATGATAGCAGTCGGAGGCTAGGGTGTAATGGTAGTACAGGTGAAAGAAATACCAGGAATCCATTGTTACGTACTCCGGCCGCCGCGATATAACTGCGAAATTGTTGAAAGCGGCGTAAAAACCCATTCAAACAAACAAAAGCATCAAAAGGTATAAAACGTTTTTAGCGGAAAATGCTGGGTAATATATTTTTTTAAACATTTCTCAATCTTTTTTTGCAGACAATATTTGACAACGCTTAGTTGAGAAACTGTATATTCAAGTAAAATTGTCGTTCGAGAAAAAAATATAATAAAACAATTCAATTAGGCGCTCCAGCCGCAGCAATATTAATTAAAATGTTATTAGCTGTGTTTAACCCTATTCACACACACACACAAACACAAAAAAAATGTTAATTCTTAAATATCATCAATTTTATAGCAAAACCTAAACTATAGCAAGATTAAAAATTTAGGCTTCAGATTAACTTATCGTTTATGTAACTCCAGAAACTCGCAACTACAGCATGATTAAAAGTTTCGTAACGCGGGTTAATAATTTTAAAATTATCGTAAGTGTATTTCCAAATAAAGCTACGTTGCGATTTTCAGAATTTATCATCGTTCGTTTACAATAAAAAATCGTAACTACAACGTATTTATAAGATGATAAAAACTATAGTTGCGATATTTCAAAATCACTTATATATCGCCATTGTATTTGCAAACACTCGTAACTACAGTATTGTCAGCGGAATTCTAAATCCTGGTGACTACAGGGTGATCAAAGCCGTAGTTACGAGGTCACAGAATTTCTCATTGCGTCATCCAAAACCTAGAACTATGGCTTGATATAATTAATCAATAAAGCTATAAAAGGTTCATAATTCCTCATCGTTATAATTCTTAATCAAAACTTCAAAATGATTTATGCCGTGGTTACGACTTTATGTATTTAATCATTGTAGGCTTAACTCTAAAACCAAGTGACTACAGCAGTGCGTTCAGGATGGCCAAAAGGTTCTTTTTATTCAAAGGTTAGTAATTTATTTCTTAGTTAAACATGATGATGACCTGAGCAAGTCTCCACAAACATGCTCGTTGAGATTCCTTCATTTAATCCTGATCAGGTTTATAACTTGGGTTCTAGGGGCTGTTGAGTCACCAAAATAGCCCTATATGGTAAAATATGAAAAACAATCGTCTCTAAAACTACAGGGCAGAATTCAACCAAACTTCACAGGAATGATGCTCTTTGAGATTCCTTCATTTAATCCTAATTAGGTTAAAAACTTTGATGCATTGAGCTGTCATGTCATCCAAAAATGGCTCCATATGAAAAGAATGGCCCAATATGGTTAAGATATACAAAATATTTCCTTAGAAAATATTGGTCAGAATTCAACCAAATTTCACAGGAATGAAACTTAAGGCATGCTCTCTTAGATTTCCTCCAGAAATCATGATTGTCGAAAAAATGGGTGCCATCAGGTCTTCTAAAATTGGTGTCAAATGATGAATATGAAAAAATATCTTCTTCCCTGAAATAAATTTTCGGATGCAAATGCTTGTTGTCCGGATTATTCTTTAGATAGACCTCTCTGATTTTTTTTTTTAAGAAATGTCTGTTCATGGTAGATTAATCATTACAGCTTTACAAAAAGGACCTTATCAACTTATTTGAAAAGAGCAAATATTGGCTCCTTGATTAAATACTTGGGCTTCTTTTAGAAAGAAAGATTGAATGCAGTTAAGAAAGACTTAATGCAATTTACAAAATTCTTAGTCAAATTCAGTCCATCACATAACTTAATTAATTAGTGCTCATCAGCATATTTACATGTTCTGTGTCTAATCAGTATATAAGAGTCTTTTAGTTGGTACATCCCTTACAGAAATAAAAAGTTTGCTGCAAATTTGCAGCTTTGCAGCAAATTTGCCGCACACTTATCTGTTCACGAGAACAGTTAGCAGCAACTTAACATGTGCTCACGACAGAAAATCCATTTGCTGCAAACAACTAACTTAAATGCAATAATTACTAGATTTTGTTGAAATCAATTCAATCAATTTTGTTGCAATCAAGAAAGGTCAATAACTTCAGAATCAAACAGGAAAGATCTATTTGTTCCTGTTTAGTTCACTTCTATGCAACTGCAAAAGCTCAAGGTACTAGCAAGTGCACTTACAGATATCGTCCGGACAATACCCAATTCTTCAAAATGACAAAGGGAAATAATTTGGGTCGTGATATCGACCCTTGGCTCGGCCAAGTCACAACTTATATTGGACTTCGGTCATTGTGTCGTCTTTTGTCTTCCACCAATTGGTGATTAGAATATAGTACGCATAAGTGAAATGGACGGCTGGTGGATTGGATAAAACGTGATGACACAGATGTGAAGATCAGCAGGATTCTGTGAATAGATATTCCAACCGTCAAGAAATATTAGCAATTATGTTGAAATTAGCGTTAAAGCTGCTCTTTCACAGATTGGGAAATGCGAATTTTGATATTTTTTTGGTAAAATTAATCTGAAATTATGAATTCATCGTGTTGAAAATTTTACAATATAAGATTCGATTTGGTAAGACAAGGAAAAAAATAGATATTCCTGAATTTAGCGGAATTCGATTCTGAAAAAATAAAGCAACTGCTAACGCCTTTAAGATTATTCTTAAAATCTGAGACAACTATTTACACATGTAATTCTGCCTGTTTGTCCCATTCTATCAAAGATCAAGGTCGAAGTATTTGTCGATTGGGAAACTTCATATCGATACATGCGAAAAATGAAACATTAGACATGAAATAACAATTTCGTTATTTATAGACTGTATATAATAGACTGGTTCCGTCACCGACCTTGCCGCTTCTAACATTAAAGCTTAGTAATTTTAAAATGAGTTGTTAGTGCCATACCCATGTCCGATTGTTAAACACCGGAAAATGCGCAAATTTCCGAATCTAAAAACCAGATTTGTATTTTTCTATTAAGAACTATGAAAGGACAGCTTTAAACCCCATACAAACAAACCAAATATTATGTACAACCAAGTAGAAAGAAGGAATCTTTCACCCATAGAAAATACATGGCTTTACTACAAACTATTATAGAAAAATGTTAGGAGAGGCATTTAACTTCAGACTCCATGGTCAAAAGATTTGATAAATATTTGTCGAGAGATCATCAATTAAATAGTTTTATTTTTTGGAATCTCAAGTAGAGTTTAATCATAGACATATTCTTTATTGACACAAACTTACATAAAGTTTCTGGTCAAATTACAAGTAACATGTATAATATCTAAATATGTGAAAGGTCAGCAACAATACCGTAAGCTGAACAAATTCATTGGTACATTTATATCTTATGGAAGGATACTAACTTTTTTCTGAATTTGAGTTAAATCGTGGTGTTCTTTTATTTGCGAGAATGAGAACAATTACTACGACAGCAACCACAACTGTAATTGTTATTGTAGCAACCATCATCATTACTGGCAAGATTGTAATACGATAGAACATGTGAGATTAACGTCTTATATATCTGAAAATAAGTATGCTGTACGAGGAGGTAGAACAAGACTTAATGAAATAGTTCGACAGCTCGATGACTCAGCGCGAAACAGCCGCAACTCCCTATATGTTTATAGGGAGATACAACAGTTTCACTCTGAACCACCGAGTTAGAAGCTAGCATAACGATTTACGAAGTATAAATGACTCACGAATGAATTTTCCGAGATTTCTTAAAACGGATAATCCTTAAACAAAGTTCTCTCCTATAATTGTCAAACTTTTTCGCGGCCCACTCATTCTATCAACATTACTTTTGTATGGTCGTTAAATCGTCCAACCGTGTCCAATTAGCTCAGTCGTTAACGCGTCTTGTTCTCAGACTTAAATACAGCAATTTTCCAATTGAAATTGTTTAACAATTGATTGATGTACTACTTACTCTTTTAAGTTGAATACTAAAACCGAGTAACTATAGCAAATTAAAGGCATAGATATAAGGTTTTAGAATAACTTTTTTGTTTCATCCCTATTGAAACTGCAGTCCCGAGGTAATAGACTAACTGATTGTAAGTTTACTTTAAAACTTAGTAACTTCAGTAGGGATTTGGAATTTGTATGCCCGACTCGCCCGACGCGGGCTTTCCAGTTGCGGGCAAGTACCTTTTTGCGTAGACAAGTAAATACCAGAGCAAATCTTTCGACAGATTTAAAATGATCTAGGAGAAAAGTCACCCTGATAATTGTATAAAAGGGCAGAAAACATTTCTTTAATGAAGAAAATGCTGGGTTACAGCATTTTCTTCATCAAATAAATCAATATTTATCAATTCATCTTTTTGTGGACAAGATCATTTCTATCCTTGACAAGTAGGAAAACGACAATAACTTGTACATGGACAAGTGAGAAAACTCATATTTCCAAACCCGTGACTTCAGCCATATTAAACGTATTGATACAAGTTTTAAAAATAACTTATCATTTCATTCCAAAGCCTAGTAACAGTAGCTTGATTTAATATACCTTTACGAGGTTATGGACGTTCCCATTTTGAAGACCATTTCTCAAACCTCGTAACTAAGGTAATATAAAAAATATAGTTACGAGGTTTCGTAGATGTTTTAACCTTATATCTACAGATAGATTATAACCCCGAAACTATTCTACTCAACTTTTGCTGAGCATCAAACGGAAAAAAATATTTTATTTCCCTTGAACTAAATTCATTCAATTTTAAATAATTTTGAGCTCCCCTGGACGAAGTCCAGTGGGATATATTTATGGCCTTTCTATGGTCTTTCTATGGTCTGTTTTGCGTGTGTCCGTTCGTCCGTTAACCTTTTCTTTGATGATCTTCTCTGAAACTACTGGGCAGATTTCAATCAATTTTCACAGAAATTATGCTTAGTGCTTGTTCTTTCAGATTTCTTCTTTGAATCCTAATCGGGTTGCTACTTAACGCTTCGGGATGTTTAGTCACCAGAAACGGCCCCATATGCTGTAATATAAAAAAACTAAGAAACGAAAGGTCGAAATTCAACAAAATTTCACCGCAATGATGCTTAGGTCATGCTTTTCCAGATTCATTATTTTAATCCTGATCTGACTGAAAACTTCGGAGCTACGAGCTGTCGCGTAAAAAAACTCGTGCGTTGAAATATCTAAAAACTCTTCTTCTCTGAAATTTATGGTCAGAATTTAAGCAAGCTTTACAGAAATTGTGCTTAGTACATGTCCTACCAATGTATCTTGATAACATAGTTACAATGGTGCTGCGGGCTGTTGAGTCCCTCCCAGTAAATTATCAAAATTATCTTCTCTGTAACTGCTGGTCGGAAGTCAAGAAACCTCAAAGAAATTATGCTTGAGATATGCTCTAGTCTTTCATATTCCTTCGTTTAACAATGATTGGCACGATAATATTGGTGCTCTTTGGCTGTGGAATCACAAAAAGGGTTCGATATGGTGAATTACATGTATAAAAGAATCTTCTCTGAAATAGACTCTAGTTATTGATAATTTTTGGCAGATAGGCTTTTCTGATGGAAATCTCTCAGGATTCCTGTTTTATGATGATATGTTGCCTGGTTATAGGAAAAGTTGCTTTCATTTAGCAAATTTTATTGCTTACACTTCTCATATAATTTGAGATAAATTTTCATGAAACTTTCACATGTTGCTCATCATGTGACCTCGTAGAAATTCTAATTGTTTTGCGATCTTAATTTTGTGTCATGGAAGGAGATGCCTTTATGTAAAATTGCTTATCTATCCGAATCTTTATAATCATTATACCTTTTCATTTGTCCATGGGCATATTTCTGCTGTTATGACTTGTGATGACGTTTTATTGGAAAAGGGGTCAAGATATGAAAATCCTATTTACACATCTACACCAGATTTACAGAAAACTTTTACGGAATGATTGACATTACGTTTTGTCAGAATTGCGCTTTAGGTGTAAACCTCTCAAAATAATTTAAAGGTGAAATTGCCAAACTATATTGTCAATTCGAATCATATTTGGTAGAAAGAATTCCGATTAATAAAGCCCTAAGTTCATGAAATATGAAATTATCTTTTTATTGGGTTGCAAAAACCCTCTTGTTGGTTTTCAGCCGGACTGAAGATCAGAAGAGATATTGAGATCGTATATTTCCTGTCCGTCAATGCGTCTTGAACATTTTTAGCCCTGCTGTTTTCGGAGAAATCCCGAGGTATTGCTAAAGCCTTGGTGTCGTCGTCGTTTTCGTCGTTGTCGTCGTCGTCGTCGTCGTGCGAAAACTGACATTTTGTGATAACTTTGGAATGGTAAGTGATATTGCTTTCATATTTCACATGATGATTGCCTGTGACAAGGCCTTGGTAACAAGTTTAAGGTCTTCATTGAATGTCAAGGTCATTTTTCAAAGTCAAACTCGTGAAAAATGCAAAAATTTTGACATATTGCGATAACTTTTGAATGGTAAGTGATAGGGACTTCATAATTCAGATGATGACTGCCAGGGACAAATACTTTCTATTGGTACCAAGTTCAAGGTCATCAGTCAAGGTCAAGGTCAAAGCCTTATTTGTGAAAAAAAATGCAAAAACTTTGACATTTTTGTGATATCTCTGGTTCTACTGAAGGGATTTACTTGAAACTTGGCACTCATATTAACCATCAAATGAGAAATCCTTTCTATCAATTTATTATGCCCCCTTTTCTACTAAGTTTTTTTCACCATCCATTAGTTTTCTTACCATATAGCACTTGCAGCCGAGCGTAGGCACCCATAGTCGGTGCGCTTGTTTCTTGTTATTGCGATTAGAGTGCACAGTTTTCATACAATTTGCCTCAAACTTTCACAGAATTATGTACCAACTGGCTACATAAGGATAGGTCGTTTTGAAAACGGGTCAGATACATCAAACGACCATTATCAGCCCCTAGACAAAGATTCATTATTCTGATATTTAATGTCCTCGAATTTCAAGACATTTTCGACTTATCATTATTGGTTAAGCTTTTACGAGCAACTCCAGCCGCCGCGATATAACTGAAAAAACTCCAATCAACCAATCAATTCAATGTTGTCGGAGAAATTCCGAGGTATTGCTGTGGACTTGTCGTCTTTGTCGTCTTTCTTGTCGTCTTCGTGCAAAAATTTGACGTGTTGTGATAGATCTGATTGCACTGAAGGCCCTCGCTTGAAACTTGGCACACATGTTCAACATCAAAAGAGAAACATATTCTATCAAAGGGATAGCTCCATATGCATTTTGTGCAAATAATGCCCCTCTTTTATTTAATTTGTTAGTTATACAGCACATGCAGACGAGCGTTGCACCCATAGGCTGTGCTTATGTTAGGAAACCTGTCGCATTAAAATTTCATCCGGCTTACACTCTGAAATAAATAACCCAGCCGATCAAAAATATAGAGAAAATTGGGGATTAATTACACAATGGATTTGATTTATGCGGCTAAAACATATAGAGCAGTGTTACATGGGGGCATGATCAATGAAAAAAGCAATTCTTTTGCGCCAAGTGCTTGTTAGAACTTCAAGATTGTTTGTCAATGTGTAATTGCGCAAGAATGGTAAAGGATAAGAGCTTAGCGGTCTAATAGGCTTTCTCCACCAATGGGTTGATAATCGTAGTCCCATGTGTGATAGCAGCTGGAGGCTAGGAAAGGGTGTAGTGGTAGTACTATTGTGAGAAATACCAGGAATCCGTTGTTAGGTGCTCCAGCCACCGGAATATGACTGAACGAGCGTTAAAAGCAGCGTTAAACCGCATTCAAACAAACAAACAAACAAACAAACAGACCAAAATTCTTTTTTTATTCTTGAATGATGGCAGTGCTGGATGGAAATTCTCATTTTTGAAAATTTTAGTAAATTGCCACTTTTCCTAAACCTAATGGGCTATTTGGCCCTATGGATTTTTATTCTTGGGTAGATAACTAGATTTCTTATATGAAAACTCTTTCAAACATTAAGAAGAAATATTGGAATTGGCGCATCCCAAGCTGTGATGATAGTTCATGGGGTTATGGATTGTTGTTTTGAAAATGTATGATGTTATGACAATAAAACGGTATTGGTTGATGGTCAAAGCTTTACTCTCTTTCTCCAGTTAACATCTATGTAATCTAGTGCTACATGCAATTTGTTACCATGGCAACAAGATTTTACCAATTAAAGCCACCACACTCAGTCAAGATTGAAAATTCAAAAATATTATATCAAGTTTTAGTATTAGTAGGTAAAAAGTAGATTTGCCACAATTTAGGTTTGTTATGTTTGTTTGCCTCATATATCATACATGTATATATAGAAGTCATAACAGCTCTGTTGTATCACCAAAGACGGGCCAAGGCGTGCCAGAAAGGGCGTCGGTCTATTCAGGGATGACATCTGTATGACTTACAAAGACGTTGTTAAGTATGATTGATATCAAAGGCATCTAAAAATAAACTAACATAACCTAAGAAACTGTGACAGGATTTAAACAATGATGAGTATGATTATAAGGCAGTCATTTGTAATTTGAATTTGAGTAGTGAGGGTGATATAAAATGCAGTTCATGTTATTTTTAGAATTTTGACCAACGATGAGGTGCTCGTTACAAATTTAAAGTGTTCATATTTAAAAAAAAGTTTGTCTTTTCAATCTTCTGAAATACTCATTGTTCCACGGATCTACCCTGAATTCCATAACATCTGGCATTCTTCCAATAACCATCCACACACCCCATTAACTATATTACAGAAGGGGATGCCGCCATTCTAAAATAACCTTCTTAATCTTTTGAAGAGTTTTCATACAGGAGCTGCGGGGATCTGCCCAAGCATTAAATCTTTGGGACCAAATAGCCCAATAGGTTTAAAAAAAAGGTTGGCAATCTGCTTATATTTTCGGAACTAATAGATTCTGGCCAGTTCAGCCATCATATAATCCACGATTTTTCCCCTGGCAGGGCGGAGCCTAAGTAATGGGTCGATGCATTTAGGGTTAAGGTAGTACAGCCTTTATTCATTATTATTAGCTCGGCTGTTTTCGGAGAAAACCCGAGGTATTGCTATAGCCTCCGTGTCGTCGTCGTCGTCGTTGTCGTCGTCGTCGTCGTGCGAAAACTTTGACATTTTGTTATATCTCTGGTTCTACTGAAGGCATTCACTTGAAACTTGGCACACATGTTCACCATCAAAAGAGCAACCTATACTATCAAGGGGGATAACTCTAGATGCATTTTGTGCAAATTATGCCCCTTTTTTTACTTAGATTTTTTCCCACCATCCAGCACTCGACAGCCGAGCGTAGGCACCCGTAGGCGGTGCTCTTGTTTACTTCTAATGATAGTCGCCATAATTAACTAGACACCGTAAAGCGTAGGTTGGTAACCAAACCCTTGTTTCTTCAGCTTGTCTTAGCTGAAGTTACGAGGCTTTTTTAACCCAACGACGAAGTGTGTTCACTTTCTCTAAGCACGTAGATCCTTTTGGTTTTGGGATACTGTTATTTGCACCCGTTTACATGAACCCAAAATATTTAAAAAGTAACTCGCCAAATGAGGTCACGGCTAAGCCCTGCCAGTTCATTAAAACGCAGAATTCAAGGATAAGTACGCCTTTTGCTTTGTTTGTTTATTTAATTGGTGGGGTTTAGCGTTGCTTCTAAAAATCTTTCAGTCATATTGCAGCGGTTTGAACACCTAACAACGTATTCCTGGTATTTCTCGCATCGGTACTACCATAACATCCTTTCCTAGCCTCCATCTGCTTTCTAGCATAGGTCTACAATTATTAACCCATTGATGGAATAAGCCTTTTGGACTGCTCGGCTCTTTCATCTTTTACCCGACTTGAAGCATGAACCATTCACATATTGTCTTAAAATTCTTAAAATCACCTGACACAAAAGTATTGCCCTTTTTGTTTTTAACTCGCCCGGGACAAAAGTCTCGGAAGAGATATTGTCATACCCTCGGATGTCGGCGTCAGCGTCGGCGTCTTCATTAGGTTAAAGTTTTTTTTATTTCTTTCCGTAGTAATCTTAGAGGCTTAATATTTTACATATACACTCATTAGGGCGTAGGCTTTCATTAAAGACAAGCACCCATGTCAAAATGACCTTGAGACAGTGACCTTGACCTTTTATAAAACCTCACTAAAATATTTAACCAAAAAACTTTAACCTTGCCTATATTTTTCTGAATGCTTTAACTAGGGACATCATTACTTAAAATACACACTCACCAGGTAATAGGCTTTTATCAGTGATATTTTGACCTTTACCTTGACCTTTTATGGACTTAGAAAATCTTTAACCAAAAACTTTAACCAAAAAACTGAACTTGCTTATATTTTTGGAATGTTTTTAACTAGGGACACCATTACTTCATATACCTAGTCACTAGCTGATAGGCTTTCACTGGTTAACAAGGTCCTTGACTTTTGACTTTGACCTTGACCTGTTATGGACTTGGAAAATCTTTTAACCAAAAACGTCAACTATAAAACTTTAACCTTGCTTATGTTTTCTTATTGTTTTACTTTGGGACATCATTACTTCATAAACACACTCACTAGGTGATAGGCTTTCACCAGAAACCAAGCTCCTTGGCATTTTTACCTTGACCTTGACTTTTTTGGACTTAGAAAAACTTTAACCCAAAACTTTAACCTTGCTTATATTTTTTGAGTGGTTATACCTATGGCCATTATACTCAATATCCTTACTCAACATACGAGATGGGCTTTTCCTGTAATCAAATCCCTTGACTTTGTGGCCTTGACCTTGACTTTGGAATCTTTAGTATATTGCTTTAAACTTACATATTGTTTTTGAATGCTTACAGCGAGGACAATTACACTTCATAAATGCGTTGATTAGATGACCAGCCTTTTATTTAATACGATAAAATTCCATTTGTAACTGCATCAGGCTATAGGCTTTGTTTTTACCTCACCTTTTACATGTTGTTGAAACAAAATAAATTTTTTCTTACTTCTAAATCAGTCTGATCATGACTTTAACGTAAGAAACTATCTTGAACTAAGATCTTTGGTCAACTGCTGTTTGTAACAAGCAGTAGTTTCGGCGAGCTACGTTGTCCGCTTACAACTCTTGTTAACCCATGCCATCATGTTACATGTACTTGACTATTCAATGCGTCGCATTTATCAAGCATCAAAGACACTGCGTGGTGAAACCCCAGTTTTCTCTACATTTCTGCTTGGTTCGGTTATTTATTTATGGGTACTAGCTCGGTGAAGTTTTATCGGGAAACCCGATTTGACGAAGACCAGCGAGATATTATCATTACTTTTGCCCGTTGTGTGTAAGTAAATTTTAAGAAATTGTTCTATTTCTGAATAATCTGATTTTTTGCAAAGTTGGTATGTTCTGCCTTTATTGGATGAATTCACTTGCGTGGTTACGTTTTGAAGATACTGGTCAAAAGCCATTGTGGCATGCCTCATTTGTCTATCCAAATGGGAGAATGATATGCCTAAGTAGGGTGGACATAAGTACCTCGAAAACAATTATGCAAATCAATTCAACAAAACCAATATTTGGAAATTCCCACTCAACAAATCTTATATTATTTATATGAAAAAAAAAAACAAAAAAAAAAAAAACAAAAAAAAACGAAAAACAATAATCAAGTTACAATTTTTTTCGAAATGCATTCAATAAATACTGAAAATGATGATGTCCAAGTGAAACTTGCTAACTCCAGCCCTGTTCTCTATGATATTCTTACATTCGGAACAGAACTGGGCTTTCTTTTACCAACTAATGATAGAAAAAAAATGAAATATTGCCTTGATACAATCATAATGATGAAACAATTGTACCATGAACCATTTATGAATGTTTATCCCCATGTAAAATAGAAAAAAATACTGGGTAAATAGGATATGTTATGTTTATGGCAAGTCGGAGAACGAACTCATGACAAGTCAGAGGACAAGACGCGTTACCGACTGAGCTAATTGGGCACGGCTGGACCATTTCACAAGCATACAAAAGTAATGTTGATAGAATGAGTGGGTCGCGAAAAAAAGGCCAAGTACAGGAGAGAACTTTTATCAAGGGTTAAACTCTACTTGAGATTCCAAAAAAAACACCTTTTAATTGATGTCTTTGCCAAATACTTATCAAACTTTTTGAAAATGGACTCTGAAGTTAAATGCCTCTCGTAACATTTTCTATAATATACTTAGTTCCAAAAGGAATTGAGCACTTTTAAATTTTAAATATCTCTGAAATTACAGAATCTATCGTTATGAAACGTCGTATGACCTAATGACCTAAGAGTATGTGCAAACGATGTTTGAAAACAAAAATCGCGCGATGAGCAAAAAATTTCAGCTGAATTGAGACATTTGATTTTGCATATTTTGCATTTGCATCACGCGTTAGACGAATGATTCGTCTAAAAATGCATCCAGTTTAATATTTGCGGCGTCCCTAAGCATAAAATCACATCTTCAATACAATTATGCATGGTTCAACAGCGTGCTGTGACTACCAATAAACGACGTTGAAACAAAATCAAACCTTGTCAGATTTAGAACGTCAGTGAAATTGATTGAGCCTTCATGTTTCAATAGAAATGGAGGTCGTCATTTTGTCAGGCCTTTAAAAAGCTAATCGAGATGTCAAAGAACGCCATAGCACCATTCAACGACAAGTTACTGTTCTAGCAACGTAGCAATGTCTAACGTTGACGTACACGTAACGTCTACATAAAAATTTTAACTTTTGTTTGGAGATGGCTTGGAAAGGCTTCTAAAACTCTAAAATGCAACAGCAACACATAGCTCTTACCAAAATGAAAGTTGTAAAAAGGTCAGATCTCAACAATTTAAGTTCTGCATGTGCGGATGCAGCTTCTTATACTTTATCCAAAACTGATTTGACTTTTAATTTCAAAAGGTCTTGACTAAAGTATGGTCAGACTTGCAACATAATTTCCCCCAATTTTGTAAAAATCAAGAAAAATACCAAAAGTAAAAGTGCACATTTTCTTATGGAACTCGGTATATTTTGTGGTAAAGCCGTGAATATTCTATGGGCGAAAGTTTACTACTCTCTACTTGGTTTTACATAATAGTTGTTTTGTTCGTATGGGGTTTAAAGCTGCTCTTTCAGTTCTTCATTGAAAAATACAGATCTGTTTTTTAGATTCGGAAATGTGTGCATTTTCCGGTGTTTAAGAATTGCACATGGGTATGGCACTTACAACTCATTTTAGAAAAATTAAGCTTGAATGATCTAAGTGGCAAGGCCGGTGACGGAACCAGTCTATTATATCAAGTCTATAAATAACGAAATAGTTATTTTTCATGCAGAGACCAGCAATTTCAAGTTGGTGATAAAGGATCAATTTTTACATTGAAACTGATAGGAGATAACGTTTCTCAAACCTCACTCTTGCTTGCGGAACTATATAATGTTAAATTTTCGCATGTATCGATTTGAAGTTTCCTATTTGACAAATAAATACTTTGACCTTGACCTTTAATAGAATTGAACAAACAGGCAGAATTGCATGTGTAAATGGTTGGCTCAAGTTTTAGAATAATCTTTTAGGCGTTAGTATTTGCTTTTTATGCCCCCGTATCAAGAGATCGGGGGCATATTGTTTTACTCATGTCCGTCTGTCTGTCTGTCAGTCCGTCCGTCTGTCTGTCCGTCCGTCTGTCCGAAAACTTAACCCGAAAACTTAACCTTGCCAATATCTTCAAGCCTATTCAAGATACAAAGCTAATATTTGGCATGATGATAGATCTCAATGATCCGCATCCGCTGGTACCAAAGTCAAGGTCATGTGACTAGGTCAAGATCATCTGTCAAGGTCAAACTTTGAAAAAAAATGCCGTTACGGGGGCATTCGTGTTTCACAAACACACCTTGTTTTTTCAGAATCTAATTCCGCTAAATCCAGGAATATCCGTCTTTTTTGCTTTGTCTTACCAAATCGATTCGTATATGTATTATAAAATTTTCACATGATGAATTCATAATTTCCGATTAATTTTCCAAAAAAAAAAAAAAAAAAAAAAATCACAAACTTCGCATTTCCCAATCTGTGAAAGAGCAGCTTTAACGCTAATTTCAACAAAATTGCTAATATTTCTTGACGGTTGGAATATCTATTCACAGTATCCTGCTGATCTTCACATCTGCATCATCACGTTTTACCCTATCCATCAGCCGTCCATTTCACTTATGCGTACTATATTCTAATCACCCATTGGTGGAAGACAAAAGACGTCACAATGACTGACGTCCAATATAAATTGTGACTTGGCCGAGCCATGTGTCGATATCACTACCCAAATTATTTCCCTTTGTCATTTTGAAGACTTAGATATTGTCCGGACGATATCTGTACAGTTAACAACATCGTGAAATTGACAATGTGAATGATAATGGAATGATTTAGGAATGAAATTGAATGAGTGTGTGGAGCGACATTTGATTGAATTTAATGGGAGGTAATCCAGTATTGCAAATTTTGTTCAGGATGAACAAAATTAGCAATATTGATTACCTCCCCTAAATAAAAATTGTATACAAGTTCCATAGATAGCTCCCTATTTCTTCAAGAAGCTATCGCACGCTTACAATTGCAATTAAATGAGTGAAATCTCGATTTTTTTCCCCAGCTATTTCTATTTTGAACGAAGTTGTTGTTATATATTTTTCGATGAGTTTGGAGCGTTTATGAATGGTTTGAGTGAGTGTCTGGAATGAATGAATGGAGCGCTGAGTGAGTGATTTAGAATGGTGTTGATTGAGTTAAATGTCAATTTCACGATGTAACTAGCTGTAAGTGCACTTGCTAGAACCTTTAGCTTTTACAGTTGCATAGAAGTGAAATAAACAGGCACAAACAGATATTTCCTGTTTGATTCTGAAGTTATTGACCTTTCTTGATTGCATCAAAATTGATTGAATTGATTTTGTCAAAGTTTAGTAACTATAGCGTCATAGCGCAGTTGGTAGCGCGTCGGACTGTCATTCTAGAGGTCCCGGGTTCGATCTCCGACGGCGGCACTCATTCTTTCCGACTATTTTGTCTCTCACCAATGGGTTGATATTCGTAGACCTGTGTGAGATAGCAGCTGGAGGCTAGGAAAGGATGTAATGGTTGTACTGGTGTGAGAAATACCAGGAAACCATTGTTAGGTGCTCCAGCCGCCGCGATCTAACTGAAATGAATGTTGAAAGCGGAGTAAAACTCGATTTAATCAATCAATTTAAGTCATCGTCGTTGTCGACGTCGTTGTTTTTGTTGTCGTCGTGCGTAAACTTAGACATTTTGTGATTTCGCTGGTACTACTGAAAACATTCATTTGAAACTTGGCACACATGTTCACCATCAAAAAAGCAACCTATACTATTAAGGAGCATAACTCTAGATGTACTTTATGCAAATAATGCCCCTTTCTCGACTTAGATTGATTTCGCCTTTCAGCACTCAACAGCCTAGCGTAGGCGCCCGTCGGCGATGCTCTTGTTCTAGACATTTAAGTATCTTCGTATTTTTTTACCAACATAAACGTGGTGAGAACGCGTATCGTTTCGAACAAACAGAGTTGAACAACGTTTTAGTCGACTAGTTCAACGCAGTACAGAGTAACAAAACAGAGGTTTCTTGGGACTCATATTAGTTAGTTTTGAGAGTCATAGTTTCCATATTGGAGTCCCAGCTCGCAAAAACAATTTTAGTTATGCTATTTCAATAACAATTGAAACTATAAGTTTGACACTTTACCGGTGTTTACAGGAAAGTCTCAAATATCATAAAGTCTGTGAGCGACTAAAATCCCATATAGCCTCAGATTATTCAAGCTGTAGAAACGAGGTTTAAGTCTTTCGCCGACATATATACCTTAATGTGCTGTTACGAGGATTCCAACAATAATTTTGAACAATCCAGACAATGGTTAAATTAGGTATATGTTCTCACTTGTTTTTAGCTTCACTGGTCGAAAGGCCAGCGGGCTATTGTCATGGCGGGGTGTCCGTCGTCCGTGCCTCCGTGCGTGCGTGCGTTTGTCCGTAAACTTTTACTCCAAATATCTTTTCCTTAAAGTAATGAACGGATTTCAATCAAATTTCACAGAAATGTTCCTTGGGTGTTTCCCTATCAGATTCCTTCCAAGAATTTTAATCGGTTGAAAACCATTGCTATGGTAGGCGTTGCTAATTTCCATCTATGGTAAAAGGTGGCTTTTCTCAGAAACTAATTGATGGATATAAACCAAACTTCACATGAATCATCCTTGTGTGACCGTCTATCAGTCTACAAAAATTATTATGATCAGATGAAAAATGTGTATTTTATGAGCGGCCGGAGGTCATTTCTGTATTTGTTATATAGTAGAAACTTTGAAAATCATTTTCTCTGAACCTAACGAATGGATAACAACTAAATTTCATTGGAATGATTCTTTATTGATCCTTTACAAGTCTTTAAAAATATATTGTGATAAGATGAAAAATAAGTGTTTCATGGGCGGAGGTCATTTCTCGATGTGTTATGTAGTGAAAACTGAAATGATTGTTTAGTGATCCTTTATCAGTCTACAAAAAATTATTGTGGTCATTTGCAAAATATTTCTTTTATTGTCAGAGGTTATTTCTTTTGATATGTTTTATGGTGTAATATCCAGTATAGGGTAAAACAAACTTTTTTTCAAAGTTTAAACAGATGGATTTCAACTAAAACATAATGAGAATTTTGTTTCTGTGAAGTTGTATCAGACTGCAAAAAATATTTAATTAGATGAACAGCATACTTTTTATTGGGAGAGGACAATTCAACATATAAAGTGAATATTTGATCACCCTTTTGGTATCACCAAAATGATGTTTTTGCTAGACTCGTAAAAGGAGGTGTTCCAAATGTATAGTAAAATGTGCCCACGCTTAGATTCCTAGTGTAGAAGATAGTGGGTGGGGTAAGATATAGTTTTCACCCATCTGAGAATCTAAAAGTGTGAATAACTTTTCAACGGCTGTTGACAGAATGTTCATATTTCACACATGGATCCTTTGTGAAAACGCTATTTAAAAACATTGGTCAAAACCAACTGTCAAGGTCAAGATTAAATATCAAGGTCATTGTTATAAAAAAAATAATTGAACTTTGGGAACATACTTTGCAAGAGTAATGAATGATGATTTTGATTTTCAATTATAGTTTCTTTAAAACATTTTTTTTCCAGTTGGTTCCTAACTCAAAGTCATTTGTGATGGTCAATGTCAAATTTTCTTTTAATCAAACTCATTCCAGTTGGTTCCTTACTCAAGGTCATGTTTGAAGGTCAATGCCACATATGAGGATGGTTGTGTAGGATTTGACACTATATTATTTCTGTCACTAGCCTGTAGAAGTTACTTGTTCTATGTTCTACAGGTCCGTCTTAGTAATAAGATGCCTCTCGAGAAAACATGAGACGCTTTTAGCAATAAACCAAAATTTAATCGAATTGTAAGTTATGAAATGAAAAAAACTTTGGAAGAAAAACAGTGTGGGAAAAGAAGGAATCTCTGGTTACAAGAATTTTCTTCTTTTTATACAGTGTTTTCCTTTGGGTAAGGAAAATGTCCAGTTTGGGATAGGCAATTTATATATTTAGATTTGTTAAGTTTTCAAATGGAGATGAAGTGACACTTCCGCAAAGATTCGTTGAAATAAGCCTAGTTGTTGAGATGTAATTCAATGAAAATATTCAGCTTAGAAATTAATGAAATTGGTATAATGGTTAAAAAGATGTTGTTTTTCCATCCACCAAGTCAAACATTTTTTAATGCCAATTTCATGAACAGTTTTTGAATTGGGTTTCCAAAGGAATATTCTGGAAAAGTTGCATTAAAATTCGCTTAATGGTTCAGGAGAAAATGTTGTTCAAGGATTCGATAGTGAAAAATTGCCATGGTCATATTTATGGGCCAATCCGAATTTTGCGATCAGTCTTTGAGAAGAGTTACCCAAGGAAAGTTCTGGCAAAGATTCACCGAAATTGCCTTGAGGGTTACGGAGCAGAAAAAGTTTGGAAGACGGAAGCCACATAATTCACGACGTGCGACTGACTAGGGATCCTTAAAGCTCCCGTCGGTAATGTTGTGCTCTGGTGAGCTAGAAATCAAGAAACGATACAGTTCCCTATTATGATAAATTATATCTAAATATTACATTTATAATAAAACAAAAAAATAAGAGATGCTGTGTAGCCAATTTAGTGAAAGTAAGACTTAAACTTTAAACCTTGAACTCGAGTTGCGACAGATGACATATTTTCTGTTTCTTTCTGATCTAGAATTGTGTTGATTTAATCAGATTCAACCAAATAGTTTATGGTAATTCTTTCAGACATTTGGGGCAGAATTAAGACAATTAACCTAAAAGAAACAAAAGATGTTTAAAAAATAACATTTTATGCCCCCATAAGAGCAGGCAAATGACCTATTCATTGTCAATAAACAAAGGCAAATTAACTCAAAAAATATAATGACTAGAGTTATGGTTCTTGTGAACTGTACTTCTCCTCAATGGATGAACAGACCGACAGATAGTGGTTAAAAACAACAGCAAAATCTCAAATATGTCTCCTAGAGGATATTACCGGCCCCTTTTTCCGTCGCCATTCAAATAAAAAAACATAATTTATTATTATAATAATTTGTTTTTATACTTTTTTTTCATAACTGGCCTCGATACTTATACTTGGCCAAGTCGATGATATCATGTTAGGTTCTACATAAACATATTATGGAAATCTTTCGTAATCCCTGATAGTAGTATTGTATCTTAATAAAACAAACATAGACTAAACAAAAATGCTAGTTTTTGTGTTTTATTTTAAGTGTGGCCTTGTTTGGTGACAATGACCTTGCACATGTAAGACTATCATCAACTTTCTGGGTGTGCTAACCCAAGAGATCACATATCCAACAAAGAATAAACATACTATATCTTGAATAGGCTCGCATTTTTGTTTATTTTTGCTAAGTTTAACCCAGGCTTTACAGTACATGAAAACTATGCATAAGTTGATAAGTATAAAGAAATTATAGCATATTAAATTTCCCCATCCACTTACCTCAACATGGATTAAGAATTCAGCCCCTTTATGAGATTTTGGCAAATGATAGAATACCTTGATCTTGAAATTTAAAGATGTTTACTTACAAGATCTATAATCATGCCAAATAAGAGCATCTTGAAGGGACGTGCTGTAATCATAAAAAGTTGAGATCTTTGTTAAATTTTGCAAAGTGTGGCCTTGATGAATGACTTTGACCTTGGCAGATGACCTTGACCTAACAGATTACAGATCTTAAGTGATTTGATTCATTATGATGTCACATATGAGAAGTGTATCGAGAAAAGGATTGAAGTAATTGGCAAATATTACTTTTTTTATGATGTGCAGACAGATAGGCAAATATCTAAGAGACAGACAGACTGATAGATAGCGAGTCACTAGCACACAATATTTTTCCTATTCTTTTCAACTCAGGCCAATAAGAAATAAAATCTGTAAAACTTACAGTAAGATACTAATGAAATGTTTGCAAAGATTTTAGAAAGTCAAGTAAATTATATTTTTCATCTTACCCCACCCACTTTTTAGCTCGGCTGTTTTCGAAGAAAACCCGAGGTATTATGTTCACCTTGGTGTCGTTCGCGTTGTTTGACAAACTTTAACCTTGATCATAAATTTTGATTGATTGATTGATTGAATGGAGTTTAACGCCGCTTTCAACATTATTTCAGTTATATCGCGGCGGCTGGAGCATCTAACAATGGATTCCTGGTATTTCTATCACCAGTACAACCACCACATTCTTTCCTAGCCTCCAGCCGCTATCTCACATAGGTCTACGAGATCATAACTTTCGAATGGTATGTCATAGAGCCTTCATATTTCACATGATGATTGCTTGGTACAAGACCTTTCTGTAGGTACCAAGTTCAAGGTCATCACTCAAGGTCAAGGTCATTTTTCAAGGTCAAATTTCTTTAAAAAATTTAACCTTGGTCATAACTTTTGAATGGTATGTCATAGAGCCTTCATATTTCACATGATCATTGCTTGGGGCAAGACCTTTTTGCAGGTACCAAGTTCAAGGTCATCATTCAAGGTCAAGGCCATTTTTCAAGGTCAAATTTCTTTACAGAATTTAATCTTGGTCATAACTTTTTAATTGTATGTCATAGAGCCTTCATATTTCACATGATCATTGCTGGGGACAAGACCTTTCTGTAGGTACCAAGTTCAAGGTCATCACTCAAGGTCAAGGTCATTTTTCAATGTCAAATTTCTTTGAAAAATTTAACCTTGGTCATAACTTTTGAATGGTAAGTCATAGATCCTTCATATTTCACATGATCATTGCTTGGGACAAGACCTTTCTGTAGGTACCAAGTTCAAGGTCATCACTAAAGGTCAAGGTCATTTCAAGGTCAAATTTCTTTAAAAAAATTTAACCTTGGTCATCCTTTTTGAATGGTTAGTAATAGAGCCTTCATGTTTCACATGATCATTGCTTTGGACAAGACCTTTCTGTAGGTACCAAGTTCATATATTTGCGTTTGCCTAAGAAATAATAAACAGCCGAGCGTTGGCAACCGCTTGCGGTGCTCTTGTTCAAAATTAGGGTAAAGTAAGGGCTGTAATTTGACCCAGTTTAGTGATACAAAAAACCATCTTATGCGGTATATGCCTTGACTAGTTGTTATTTGCAAATTTGTAAAATGATCAATGCATTGACACTTAAATAATGTCTATTCAGGACATAATACAAGATTTTGGATGAATTTTGAAACTAAAGATATGTATCTATAAGGCTTATAGATAAAAAGCGCCGAATAATGGCTTGTCCGGTTACTAGTACAGTTAACCTGTCAACTACGAATTATTTTTATTTATGTTTAGATAAACAGAACGTAATTTTCTTAATATTTTGAAATCAAATATTTTATTCCAAGGGAAGAATACATCTAATCTAATTTTTTGGTATCAAAACAGGACTATTTTTAAAAATATTCTGCTGCAAAAATTGTGCAGACGAAAGTTTCACTGGCACAAAATTTCTACGAAGAACTAGTCAAATAATTGCTAATTTATTATTACCTTGATGTCATCTGCATTCAAAAATCAGAGATAGTGAGGTTTAAAAAGTGTTTATTAAATTTCGCTGAACATCCAGATGGTAAGATTAAAAATTAACAACTTTGGGAATTCCACGTTTCTAAATATAGAATCAACCAGTTGACCGGTTATTCACCGTTCGATTTTAAAAAATGCGGCTTTTGATATGGAATATTCCAGAACCAGGCATCACTGAGATAACTTTCTCGAGCAGAGAAGAACGAGTTTATATTAATTTACAGATTGAAATTTCCATTTTTGTCTGATTTCTTTTAATTTTTGTCGGCTTTTTTGTCCGGTAACCATATTTTCCCTCGGCCGAAATGGCCCAGTTAAACATTTTTTCTCGGCCATTATAACTTTTGTTCGGCAAATGGCCGATGGCCGACGCCAATCTGAATCCCTGTAAGCATAAAAAATAATGTTACCGGTTTTCAATCTTCTTTAAATTTTTACACGAGGAAGAAGGATAGTATAACTTATTTTTTGAAGAGTAACTAAACTGGACTAGCATCAGAAAGCACTAATCTATGCGTTCAAAATTTATATTCACCCCATTTTTTTAAAAAAAATAAGCAATTTTTATATTCAAGAGTATAAAAATTTGTCAAACAACATAAAACTTGTGATTTATATATACATTATCTTAATAATTACTATAGACTTTACAGTACATAAAAAACTATTCAAAAATTGATAAGTATAAAGAAATTGTAGCATATTGAATTACCCCATCCACCTACCTCAATATGGAATAAGACAAGTGGCTGTAATTTGACCCCTTTATGAGATATTGAGAAATGAAAGTTTGTTCTGTGGTACATTTCATGTGTAGTATGTATTTGCAAAGTTTCATGAAAATCCGTGCGTGGGCACTTTTGGAACACCTCCTTTAATAGGTGTAAAGATTGTAGGTTAGAAGGAACATAAGCTTTATTGGTATCCAAATGTGTAGAAACATTAGGTGAATTAGGGAGTCTGAGATGTCCCCTGGGAATTGGTCAGTTTAGTTGAACGAAGGGTGACTCTGAACAAAGATGACAAGTGGTGTAAAGTGACCTACTGAGGTTCAGGATGGGGTAGAAAGAGCTGAGTTGACTGCACTCTAAGGCATTAGGCACATTAAATATATAAGATTTAATATTTTACTACTTATTATCATAAGTTTGAATTTTGTTTTGATGACAAACAATAATTGTGAAGTAACACCTTTATAGTGGTGTTTAATGAAAAGAGGAAAGATCTACAATCACAATTTTGTGGACAAAGTACCAGTACATTGTGCAGTAATATTCTGATAGTGTTGACATTTTTATTTTTGGATTTCAAACAAATTTCACTGGAATAATCTAGTTTTATACAGCCTTATCATCCTCTAATAATTATTATCAGAATATTCAGACCTGTCGAGCGATTCAGGCGCTCAAGCGCCTCTAGTTAATAATACTTTTTCTAATACTTCTCGGCTTCTGGCCTTAAATTCTCCATCTTAAAAGCAACTTATATGGTGATGCATTTAAGTAAATTGTTTGGCTTTAAAGTTTAAGGTCATACAAATTCTCACGACTTTACACTTTAACCACAAATCATTCGATTGCAAGTCGGCTGATTACACTTGGAGCCTTGGACTGTAACAGCACTTTGACTTATTATGTCAACGGTACCCATTTATATCCAGAGCTCGTGTTTGACCCTTATCCAGGGTTTTGACCCTCAAAAACCTGAAAATATCCTATTTTGACCCTTAAAATTTACTCCAAGGGGGTCATTTTGACCCCCTTGAGAGAAAATTCTAAGGGTTAAAACTGGGTTTTATCACTCAATTTTCAATGATGTATTGTATTATTTATTTAGAATTCTACTGATTATTTTTTCCCTTTAGATCATTACAACAAGAGGTCAATTCACACTAAAACCTGTATTTTTCTACATTTTTCTGTTGTTTTGACCCCTTGAGAATGAGTTTTAACCCCCACAATATCATGTTTAAGGAGTCAATGACTCACCAATTTCAAATACTAGCACAAGCCCTGTATATCCCTGGGTAAAGAGGATTTGTTGTTTGAATTGGGTATTACGCCTTCAACCATTTTTCAGTCATATTGCAGCTACTGGAGCCCCCAACAATGGTCTCCTGGTATTTTTCTCACCAGTACCACCATAGCATCCTTTCCTAGAATCCAGCTGCTACATTTAACAACGTCGTGAAATTGACAAGGTGAATTATTTTGGAATGATTTAGGAATGAAATTGAATGAGTGTGTGGAGCGACTTTTGAGTGAATTTAATGGGAGGTAATCCAATGACGCGAATTTTGTTAAGGATGAACAAAATTAGCGGTATTGATTACATCCCTTTAATAAAATATTCAAACAAAGTTCTTTAAATAGCTTCATATGATTTCAAGAGCCTAATAGACGCTTACAATTTGAATTATGTCAGTGAAATCGCGATTTTTCTCTATCCAAATTTATTTTGAATGACGTTTTTGATTCTATATTTTTCAATGGGTTTGAGCGTTTTTTTAGATGGTTTGAGTGAGTGTTTAGAATGAATGATTGGAGCGCTGAGTAAGCGATTTAGAATGGTTTTGATTGAGATGAATGTCAATTTCACGAGGTAACTAACTGTATCTCACATAGGTCCCATGGTAGGGTGGGTGGAGAGGAGCATTTTAAAGTAAGTTTTCTTAGATCAGAAAACATTCCGTGGTCTGGGAGGGATTCGATTCAGGGACCGTCCAATCATATAGCCAACGTCGTAGCAACTAGACCATGAACTCCACATGAGTTTGATACAACTATGTATTCACAAAAATAGCCGGTACCATTTATAAAACGTTGATAGAGCTTGGTTTCTTTTGTAGAAATACACTAAAATAATTCACGTTTTGTGAAATTTACAATTTCGAAAAAATATACCTACTCTCATATACAAAATTGCCAAAATGAACATTTAATCTCCTTACTGTATTAGACAGTATTGTAAGTGGGCGGCAACAAATAGTATCTCACATAATTTCAAGTTGTAGTTAAGAGATTTAGTCCTACGTTAAACCAATTATACTATTTTGTGACTTGAATAATGAAAGGATTTAAATGTCCCAGCCAATGGTTTGATTTAAGGTAGTGGAACCGTAAAAGTTCCGCAACGTTTCGGATGCAATGAATTTTAACAGTGTTAGTCGAGGTTACCTGATGATTCCGTTAGGAAATGTCGGTTAATATTTTAACAGACCATGAGTTCCGGAATGTTGAGGAACTATTACGGATCCACTACCTAAAATGACATTCTGTAACAGTAATGTGTCAGTGTAAGTTCATGCTGAAATGTGAACGGCTGTCTAAATATTGTCTGGGCGGCGGCATTTATCCTTTCTGAAATTTGTTTCCCTGTTGGAGGTCAAAAAATGGTAGTACTGATGGGACAAATACCAAGAATATTTTGTTAGGTGCACCAGCTGCCGCGACATGACTGAATACTGTTACAAACGGCGTTATTCACAAAACAAACTCTAAATTTGGCCGTCTTTAAACATTTCGGTTTAGTCTTCTTTTTCTGTTTGTCTTTGCAGAACAGAATTTTTACCATGTAGAAATGATCAAGAAATTGAATCTTGCATAATAATAATTATAATAATAATAATAAAAATAATAAAGAGAGTAAGAGAGTTTCCCTAAGATTTGGGATTCCTATTATCGTCGATCGGATATAAGATAATTCATAAGGTTACAAGGGGGGAGGGGTTTGTTCAACCCCCCCCCCCCCCCCCCCGAATCAACTCTGGATAAACCAGTTAAGAATATGATATAAATAAAAACAACCTGCCAACCTATATCCTATATCTATAACAAGAACTGGGTAACTAACATAACTTGATAAAGAAAGATCTGGTATTTTCAATGTTCATTCTACTTCACTTTACATTTTACTTTACAGGAATATGGATACATAACGATAATAAAAAAAAATCTTATATAACTTCATCAAGTTAGACATTGTCGTCTGCAACTAACTAACTAACTTTTTACAAAACGGGAAATGGTAAATACAAATTATAGATGTGTCATTGTTTTTTGTAGGGTTGTGTGTGTGTGCGTGTGTGTTTTCTTTCTTTTTCTTGTTTGCAAAGTACAATTTAAATGCAAATTGCGTCATCTGAAATTTTCTGTTATAAAATTGGAAAATATCTTGAAACGAGGAAAAGCTTGAAAGCATTAAGTACGTGACATTCCGAGAAAAAAATCTGGACCAAGAATTTATTACAAGGGCTGGTTGAATTAGTCTGAATGACCATTGTATGCAATTTAAATCAATTAAGACAAACAGACGAGGCAGGCAGCGGTTCCCTGACAAGTTTAATGAGATTTATTGACAAACAAGTGGGCAGATAGGTCTTTTTTGTTCCCATGTCCTAATGGAATTTTTCTCGAGAATTTCTACGCGAGTGTTGCGTGACAGTTCCTTTACATAGCTAAATCACACGCTTGAAACACAAACGGAAATAACTAAATAATTAAGCTATGTAGGTCTTTGTATATTGTACTCCATGGTTATAAGATGAAAAGAAGTCCAAGACTTTAGTAAATCGGACATAAGTTAACAGAGTGATGCTCATGACAAACGAATGGACTCACGGACGCCATGGGTTATTACATAGGCCCTTTTTTCGACGGGCCACGGTAAAAAACAGCAAAGGAGGGGTAGCTCCTCACGATTTTCTTAAACTAACGGTGTTCAAAAAGAGAGAAAAAGAAAAAAAAAACACTTAATGCGTTGTAAATGCGATGTTGAGACCACGCTCAGTCAACGATGATTTAAACTACGTGTCGTGTACAGTTAACAACATCGTGAAATTGACAGGATGAATAATTTGTGAATGATTTAGGAATGAAATTGAATGTGTGTGTGAAGCGAGTTTTGAGTGAATATAATGGGAGGTAATCCTTTATCGTAAATTTTGTTCAAGGTGAACAAAATTTGCGATAAAGATTACCTCCCTTTAATAAAAAATACATTAGTTTTATACATAGCTTCCTATTTCTTGAAGAACCTATGAGACGCTAACAATTTTAATTATGTTAGTGAAATCGCCTTTTTTCTTAATCAAAAATTTATTTTGATAGACGTTGGTTATTCTATATTTTTCAATGGGTTTAAGCGATTTTGAATGGTTTGAGTGAGTGTTTGAAATGAATGAATGGAGCGCTGAGTGAGCGATTAAGAATGGCTTTGATCAGCATCCATCCTTTCCGACTATTTTCTACCACCAATGGGGCGATAATCGAAGACCTATGTGGGATAGCGGCTGGAGGCTAGGCAAGGATCTGATGGTTGTACTGGTTTGAGAAATACCAGGGGCCAATTTAACTTAACTTCTTACGAAAAAAAAATAATCATAGGTAAAATCACGAATCTTACCTGGTGTTTTCATTCACTCGTTAGATTCTGCCGTGCAAATATTTGATTGGACTAGTATTTAGAAGACGATTCTAATAAGATATTTCATTGCAGAATCCATATTTAGGTACTACTGAAGAAGCAACATTAATTTTTGACTTACGAAAAAATGATTGTAGGATGTTTAGTAAAACAGGCCGCAGGAATTGATTGTAAGGTGCCCCAACGACGCGATATAACTGAAAGATTGTTGAAAGCGGCGTAAAACCCCATTCAAACAAACTTAATGCTAATATGGTTTTAATGATTTACGCGATGTGTGGTGTTACCCGGGATGACGAGCTGTCATTCTTTTTTCGGAGACCCGGTTGGACTTGAATATACAGTTAGTTACATCGTGAAATTGACATTTAACTCAATCAAAACCCTTCTTAATCGCTCACTCAGCGCTCCATTCATTCATTCCAGACACTCTCTCAGACCATCCATAAACGCTCCAAACTCATCGAAAAACATATAACAACAACTTCGTTCAAAATAAAAATAGCTGGGAAACAATCGGGATTTCACTCATTTAATTGAAATTGTAAGCGTGTGATAGCTTCTTGAAGAAATAGGGAGTTATCTATAGAACTTGTATACAATTTTTATTTAAGGGAGGTAATCAATATTGCTAATTTTGTTCATCCTGAACAAAATTTGCAATACTGGATTACCTCCCATTAAATTCACTCAAAAGTCGCTCCACACACTCATTCAATTTCATTCTTAAATCATTCCATTATCATTCACCTTGTCAATTTCACGATGTTGTTAACTGTACCTGTATTTCGGGTAAATGCACAGACTTATTGGAGTCATAGAGTTGGGCACATGTGAAATTGTTGGAAATGTCAAGTAAATACATTTCATTTAATGAGAACACGTATTCATAAAATTGATTCACTTTAAGTAGAATTCGCTATTTTGACTAGTCGATTGCATACAAATGTATTGTAATCACAAGTCACAATACCGTATTCCAGTTATATAAGGTAAACCATGCTATCTGAATGTTTATAAACAAACTTACGACGAGTTTAATATAGATAAATTGGGACCAACGAACTTTTTGCTGTCACGGTTTTTAAACTATACTGAAGGATCACAGAAACACAAAACTACTGGTATTTTAAACATCCTTTGAATTACATCTGTAAACTTCATGAGTCATAGCGTAAACGTAAGATGCTTTCGAAATCGACTTCATCGTGAAGAAACTAAAATTGAAGCGTCAAAAGGCATTGGATATCTATTGGGAGAAAAAAGTGTTTTTCTTGATGAGTGTCTTTACTCGATCAGTATATACGTGTTACATTTGTAATTAAGTACCATTATCTCACGCTTGATAAATTTCACTTAAGTCCACCCCTACTTCTGGCTATATCACAATTTCCCGCGTTTTCGTATACCGCGGTTGAACTATAATTTTAAACATTGAAGTTTCACGGTTACAAATAGGTTAAAGATACGCTCTGATTAATTTTGTTCATTCATCATCAGTTTTACATTTAGTGTGATATAGGCATATTATGTGTGATTTCTAGTAATTTTTCGAAGCATGCTTATTATTTTATAGCATGAATAAGATTTAAGGATAAATTACTCAGAAAGGTACGCAGCATGTCGTCCGAAGGCGACCCAAACTTTGCAATTTAAGCTTAACTCAAGATTACGGTATATATATACGAGGTTTTGTTCGCAAAATGACGATTTACACATATGCCTAAATACTTTCCCTTTAAAAATATCCCTCTATATATTTTTTTCTACACGTAGTCTGCAGTTCAAAAGAATTTACCGTAGATCTACAAACTAACTGTCATTTTCAACCCGTCTTTCAATTAAGAGCTTGCTGAATTTTCGAAAAAACGACAATCTTACAAAAATTAATAAATGAATAAATAAATAAATAAAAAACCTTGTACCAGGTGAATATCAATTTTGGTAAAGATGATTTTCGAAATACCATATGTACTTGACCGCTGCAACATCTCACCTCTTATCACAATTGTAATTAACCGTAAGATCTCTGCTGTCAATCAAAATATCGAATGACCAATTAAAACACTTATAATGAGATGACTGTTGAACTCCGTCTTCCCGCTGTATTGTTTCAGACATATTCATGGATGGACGAATTAAAAGTCATAACTACACTCCTCAAAACTCCTAAGCGGCCACTTGCCTTTGTGGTCATATGTTATTAAGGACGCATTATTTTTTCCCGTTTCCGCTTGAATAGTGTAGCCAAATCATTTATGAAGACAACAAGAGAAAGATCAGTGAAATAAATCAACAAGAAATGTTTATAAATTAAACGAAAGTAGGAGAACCCTCGATTACAAAGTTAACATTGGTGGGTGGGGTATTTTGAACATTTCTTGTTAGGATAAGGATTGTGTAGAAAGTTTTGGCATTTCTTATTAATTCTAGAAGTCCACAAGGGTTGCTCCACTGATATAAGTACAAAAGATTGATAGGCTTTGCGTTTTTTAAGTATCGAAAAATTCGAATTTATCTTAAAAGTGTCAATTTTGTGACTTGAATTTGAGGGTACATGCATTTAAATCCGTCCTAAGGACTTACTGATGCATGATTTTACAAAACATTTGGATAGGATGCTGACTGAATGGCAACTCTTTCGAAAGACAAAGTTCACATTTCAAAATAAAAGCGGAAAATGTATGAAAGATTGAGAAAGGTAAGGTGGCCGCTTAGAACCTTTGAGTAGTGTACTGTAGTTACGGAGTTTTAACTTAAGGTCGCCTTTCTAATTTCTGCTCGTTGCTTCATGTCTCTGACCACAGATAAATAGCGTTTAAATAATTAAGGAGGTGAATCATAACAGAACTCAATCGGCGTTGTTAGAGATCCATCAATTCAGTGGCGCGATTCCCGTGTTTATTTCTTTTCACGTGATGGCTCACAACTCAATTCTATATATTTCAGTTAATGTTTGACGATGACATTTCCACCAAGGCTACCAGTGGTGTTGTATGAAACAGCATTCATAGCTGCCATACTTTATCTAATACCTTTAGCATTCCAGGGCAGTGTCTTCAAAGTCTTACTAGCGTTATTGTCATTGTATATTAGTCTAAGTGGCATACGAAAATACAAGAAAACTGCCTTCGTGGCGACGGGAAAATCTGTATTTATATCAGGATGCGATACAGGTAAGAAAGGTGAGCCCATCAAAAAAATGAGCATTTAGAAGTACGAAAAAGACCGACCCTTGTTCGACTGCCTGTTTTACTTAACATCTTACTATCATTGTTGCGTAAGTCAAAAATTATACAGTTAACAGCATCGTGAAATTGACAAGGTGAATGATAATGGAATGATTTACGAATGAAATTGAATGAGTGTGTGGAGCGACTTTTGAGTGAATTTAATGGGAGGTAATCCAGTATTGCAAATTTTGTTCAGGATGAACAAAAATAGCAATATTGATTGCCTCCCTTTAATAAGATATGCGTACAAGTTCGATAGATAGCTCCATATTTCTTCAAGAACCTATTATACGCTAACAATTTCAATTAAATAAGTGATTTCCAGGTTTTTTTTTCAGCTATTTTCATTTTGAACGAAGTTGTTGTTAAATGTTTTTCATTCAGTTTGGAGCGTTTTTGAATGGTTTGAGTGAGTGTCTGGAATGAATGGAGCACTAAGTAAGCTACAACTGTCAAAATCCCTCGATTATAAATTCATTATTTTCTAAATGGCATGTTTTACCTTAGACTGGTTTCCGCCCCACTGATCTGAATATATTGTGAAATGAGCACAACTAGAGAAAGTATTATTTCTTATCCGCTTATATTTCTCTGACTGGCCGATCAGTGGGGTTGTCAGTTTTAGAAAATATATATGGGAGATAATTGAAAATAGTACAACATGGGTGGTGTATTTTATATAATACCAACTGACAGCCTTGGGAGCCAGGCTAGTTTTATCTCAAAGACATTGAAATACAATCACATGGTGTTGGAAAACAATCGGCTCATTTCTCATCAGTTTTCGAAACAATTCTTTAAGCGGACGTATTCAGAGATGACTAGAGTAGTTGTTTTAAACACAAAAAGGGGGGTGTAATTCATAACAATGAAAAGTACCACTAGAATACAGTTAGTTATAGTCCGTTTGACTTCTATATGGACCAACATTTCGCCGAAAATCTCAGAAATTAATTAATGAAACGCAAATTTTCTTGTCATATCATATATCATTTTTTCCAGCTAATACCATGGCGAATTTTGTTTTTCAGAATTTTTGAATGTAAAATAATGATTTTGTCCGTCCGTCTACATGTTAACTTTCAGTATTTCATACCTACTTGTTACTGTATTAAACGGAACAGCGAATTGTATAACCAAAAATAGTACTGATTTGCATAGGGGCCGAGTCAAAAGAGTAAGATTTTAAGTGAATTGTATTACTATAAAATCGAGTTTTTCAATATAATTAAGTTTGTCTAAGATTTTTGCTACCGTTGGATATCAAATCTGTGTATATTCTCTCTTTCTTCAGAAACTGTTTGACCAGATAATTGATTATTGATTTTAATCATTCTGAGATGAACCCTATATTTACATGTTAAGACCAATCAAAAAGCATTATTGAACGAAGTAGTTGGGAATTTCACGAGGAAAACTTGATGAAAAGGCGAGTACTAACGGTAAAAATCACGTGCTATTTAAGTTTAAGATGACATGACCGTCGATATGCTAATTAGCATGTCCAAATAAGGAATAATGGACATCTCATCTGTCAAAAGTTAAGTATAAAACCACGTGTTTTTACTATATATGTTGACATTTTCTTACTATTGAACAGCCTCCACCACCCCTCGTGTTTAAGAACGGATAATGCAAAAATACTAACATTAACTAGATAGACAAAATCATTATTTTGAAATCATTTTATTTTCAAAAAATATTTTTTGGAATGGTATTAAGCTAAAATTAAGATTTTACTACATACAAATCCTTTATTCAAACGCAATTTTATGTAATTGATGAAAAGGTTGGTCCATATAGAAGTCAAACGGACTATACATCGTGAAATTGACTGTCATTCCGATTAAAACCTTTCTTTATCGCTCACTCAACGCTCCATTCACTCATTCTTAATACTCACTTAAACCTATCGAACACGTTCCAAAATCGCTAAAAAAGATAAGATTAACAACTAACGAATTTTGTAAGCGTATGACAGGTTTTTGAAGACATGGAAAGCTATAAAAACATGTACATAGAACCTGTAGGCATATCTTATTAGAGGGAGGTAATAAATATCGCTTATTTTGTTCATCTTGAACAAAATTAGCGATATGTGATTACCTCCATTGAATTTCATCCAAAACTCGCTCCACACACTTATTAATTTTCATTCCAAAATCATTTCAAAATCATTCATCTTGCCAATTTTACGATGATCTTATCTGTACATCTTTATATAGTATATAATGGTGTCCAACAAATGCAATTTAAAATTTCAATTATTCAAATGTTAAATACGTCAACTATAAACTTGAGGTCACGTTTCAAAGAAAAATCTCCTTCGTGGAAAATTATAGATATTGTATCGCTTCCCTTTTACTTCACCCGAAACTCACTCATTGCGTTCATCCAATTTCATTCCAAAATCATTTAATCCGTCAATTCGTTCATCTTGTCAATTTACGATGTCTACGAGGGTTGATCCAGAAATTCGTAAAATGGGGTTATAAAACTTATGAAAAGTTGACTATCAGAATAAAAATTATACAATCATCTAATACAACATCTGTGTAATAAATCTTGAAATTTTCGAATGTGCAAGTTAAATAGCGGCTGTAAAATGACTAATCTAAAACATGGACCCCGCACGTAGGCGGGGGAGCAAGAACGTCATATGCGACGTCATTATTTACTCTTTTTTTTTTGCATAGTCTTGATTTGCGCGCATGCATTTCAAAGCCTAATAGATTAAATTGCAGAACGTATCCACTTTATATTTGGAATTCAAATTTATGCACAATTTCAATATGTTAATAACTATTCACTTATTCGATAATATATACAGTGATTAGATTTCTAGTTTCATAGGTCCATGTATCTAAAACATATTCTCTTTACTGCTTCAACAGGATTTGGACATGGCTTAGCTCTACGTCTCCACCACGAAGGGTTCCGTGTATTTGCTGGGTGTCTTTTTCCCGAGGGCGACGGAGCCATAACGCTCAAGAATAAATGTACTGAAAACTTATTTGTGGTACCGTTAGATGTTACCAAAGATGACTCAATTAGAGAAGCGGAAGAATTTGTTCGTGACAATCTTGGGGAAACTTGTAAGTTCAACAACAGTATAACCAATTTTCAATCAAATATTTTAAGTTTTTGGGGAAGGTTAGATATCAGCTAAACATTATAAATTTCATTTAGAGTTGTAAGGTATTGGATCTGTAAAAGTTCCTCAACACTTTCGATACATGGTCATTCACAATGTTGACGAAGGTTTCCGAGTGTTAATAATTAAGAAACCTCGGTTAACACTGTTAAAGATCATTGCTCTAAAAACGTTACCAAACTATTACGGGTCCACTATCTTAAACCAATGCGCATTTATTTGGCCTTGAAGCACTGAGTAGTTGCATAACTACAGTTAACAAAATTGTGAAATTGACAAGATGATGTTTTGGAATGATTTTAGAATGAAATTGAATGCGTGTGTGGAGCAAGTTTTGAGTGAAATTAAGGGAGGTAATTCAATATCGCTAATTTTGTTCAAGATGAACAAAATTAGCGCTATTTACTACCCCTTTAAAAAAATACATGTACATTTCTTTTTGTGTGTTTTCTTGGCTTAATTAGAGACTTTAAAATCCACACATCCAATAAGATCGTAGAATAATTTGAACGATTTAAATAAAATGTTGATCTTCTTCAAATATTTTTAAATGGTTTCAAATATTTTTTGGCCTTTTTTGATCGAATTGAGTAAGTGTTTGAAATGAATGAATGGAGCGATGAGTGAAAGATTTAGAATGGTTTTGATCGAGATGAATGTCAATTTCACGATGTAACTAACTATATCTATGATTAAGTAAGAATATAACCCAACATAAGCCATGATCTTTAATTTATCTAATTTGAGTGTAGTTCAAATGGCCTATCGTTGGATTATACTGGTATTAACGTCGTATCTTTTAACGAAGCGATGGCCTCGGAATAAAACTGAGTACTAGAGGGAAGAGTAAGCGTAAGGGGAGATAATACAATGTCAATCAAATTGCATTAGCCCCCCCTTTTTGATATAAAATGTGTATGTTAAAAAAAGTGATTGTGTATCTTCACAAACCAATCAGACGCTTTACAGTTCACAGCTACCATAAGAAACATGTCCAATCGATTTGAGAGATTTGAATGAAACAATGATGGTTTGAAATGATTTCCGGGCGTTTTGAACGAATTAGACGAGTTTAAACTGATTGGAATTGGAATCTAGAACGATTGAATAAAGCGCTTGGTGATTCAAAAGGTTTTGATCAGAGTGAGTGTAAATTTCACGGTGCTATAAACTGTACCTGGGTCCCGTTTTACTAAAGATCTTACGATCAGTTTATTGCGTTAGTCAAAGATGAAAGAAGCTTCTACAGAAGTAAATAAAAATAGAATTCTGCAATGCAATATCGCATTAGCATCGCCTTCTAAAGAAGATTCTAATGAGATATTGCAAAGCAGAATTTAACAATGAATAAAAGCAACATGTACGATTTGTGATTTTTACTTACGATCAATTTTTTCGTAAGAAGTTTAGTAAAACGGGTCCCTGGGTCCTATTTTACTAAACTTCTTAAGATCATTTGCTGGGTAGGTAAAAATTAAAAGTTGTCTCTACAGTAGTTACTAAATATGGAATTCTGCCCTACAATATCTTATTGTAGCTCTTTGGAAGACGGTTCCAATCAGATATTGCAAGGTAGAATCCAACAATGAATGAAAACACCAGGTACGATTTTTGATTTTGATTTACGATACTTTTATTCCCCTGATCCAGAGAGCTTTAATTAGTCTTTGTTCTAACCTTTCAAGATAGTTTCTCAATAAACTCTTATTCTGTCAAATTTTAATTTTATTCCAAACGTCAATTTTTTGTCGGCGTTTAAACCAGATTGGCTCACAATCTCCCTAAAACCAACTTGAAAAACTAACCAGAAAATCTTTTTGTCTCTTTTTCAATTTCTTCAATTTCAGCACGTGGAATCCATAATTATGTGCCCCGTCCATATAGCGTCTTGACCATGAAACGAAACCAGTCAGGGCTCCGGAAATTAAGCAATCAGAATGCCGCCCCCGCAACTATTACATTTAAGGCGCACATTAGGAAGATTAAAACCGTAAATAAGGTTCGATCGAGACATTTGCATTTCTCAACATATATCGTTGGTCGTCACTCAAATCGCTGTAATGAAAATGTTTTGATCACTTACGACAGTATTCAGAGTTTCTTTACAGGTTGATTGTCAGATGCCATTGTGTAAAAAAGAAAAGACACTAAGATTGTGTAGGCATCGTTCTTATTTTTGTACCAAGTCTTATTTTCAAAAACATAAAAAGGAAGCTCCCCGTAAAATCGTAGTTAGTTGCGTATCGGCATTCAAATCTTCATTCGGGAGTTGTCATAAGCTTGATCCTCGGTGAATCAACATATTCTTTCCAGCACTTGTCTACTTGTCTCTTACCAATGTGTGAAGAAACCTAACCCGGGGGTATCCATATGTGGACTAGGTGGACGCATCGCGATTCATACACATCAATTGTATGCGTCGAAGCATAAATGGGCAGTAGATTTTACAGCATTCCAGAGTTCCGATAAGTTTGAGAGATAAGAAATCGGCATGGACCTGTAATTTTTCTATGAGTTGAGTCCCAATACCATAGACATAGACATCTTATTTTAGTAACTTTAACTAACTTTAACTACAACAAATAGGGTAAAAAATCATTCAAGATCAACAAAAAAGAACATATAAGCAACACACACTTATACACAGAAACATACAAATTAACTCACACCACACACAAGCACACCACAAAAATTCAAATGAACACAAACATGAAATGTAAAATCAATTAAACAAATACTAATTTGACGTCGAATGCTCATTTTTTTTTTTATACCAGTCTAATCATAAAGTTGATATGGGTCAACTTCTTTCGGGTCGAGTGCAGACCGGTCTCACTGTCGAATATCAGAATAGCCTATTCTAGGCTATTCTTATAGTCAATATGTGGAACAGTCTAGAGCTGGTAGCCCGCTTTCTGTGAGATAATCTGAAAATGCGGGCAACAGTGCCCCGCCCAGGGTCAGAAATAAGTTGGCCCATGGGCAAAAATGATTAAACTGGAATCATGAAATTAAAAGCATCAAAAATGATTCATTTCTAAATTTATCTAATACATTGTTGTATTTCGGCATATAAGATAACAACCAAAGGTCGCGTTTCAAAGATTCACTGAAAATCAGAAAAATGCGAAAAATCTCGATCCTAGTCAGCCTGTGCAACCCGCCCAGTCTTACTAGGGACGACACTTTAGGTACTATCCAGATGGTCCCTTTTTGCGTGACGGGTATTTTAGTTTTTAGCTCCACTGGCTGAAAGCCACTGGGGCTATTGTCATGGCGTTGTGTCCGTCGTGCGTCCGTCCGTCCGTGCGTCCGTCAGTGCGTCCGTGCGTCCGGTCGTAAACTTTTTCTTTAAAAATCTTCTCCTCAGAAACTACTGGATGAATTTCAACCAAACTTCACAGGAATGATACTTGGGTGACCCTCTTTCAAAGTTGTTCAAGAAATTTTGATCCAATGAAAAACATGGATTTTATGGGCATGGCTAATTTCCAAATATCGTAAAAACAGAGTTTTCTCAAATTCTAATTGATGGATATCAATCAAATTTTACATGAATGATCCTTGGGTGACCCTATATCAGTCTACAAAAGATTACTGTGATCAGATGGAAAATATGCATTTTATGGGCTGAGGTCATTTCTCTATATGTTATATAGTGGAAACTTTCAAAATCATTTTCTCAGAATCTAAGTAATGGGTATCAACTAAATTTTACTTGAATGATCCTTGAGTGACCCTTTATCATTCTTCCAAATTTAATTGTGATCGGATGAAAAATATGTATTTTCATTTCTCTATATGTTATATAGTGGAAACTTTGAAAATAATTTTCTCAGAATGTAATTGATGGATATCTACCAAATTTCACTGAAATATTCCCTGAGTGCCCCTTTATCAGTATACCAAAAATTATTGTGATCGGATGAAAAATATATATCTTATGGGCGGAGGTCATTTCTCAATATGTTATATTTGGAAATTTTGAAAATCATTTTCTCAGAATGTAATTGATGGATTTCAAACAAACATTTTTGGTATGATCTTTGGGTGACCCATTATCATGCAGCCAAAAATCATTTTGATTGGATGAAAATATGTCCTTTATGGGCTGAGGTCATTTCTCTATATGTTATATAGTTGGAACTTTGAAAATCATTTGCAACATCAGTAGAATCCAAAATATCTAAAAATCTAGTCGAAACTTTTGTTTTCTAGGTTTATGGGGACTTGTAAACAACGCTGGTATTCTTACAATAGGTGATATCGAGCTTACATCATTACAAACGTTCAAATGCATCTATGACGTTAACGTGTTTGGCATGCTTCGTTTGACAAAGGCATTCCTACCTCTCATTCGGAAATCGTCAGGTAATGAACTTATGTTCTGTTTTTGTTCAAAAACATCGAAAACTGATGATTGTTGTTGACGTTGCCATAGCAATCAGTCATATTGGGTTGAACATTAATGCGTTATCCGGTTTTTCTTTGCAAATCGTTTATTGCAATATCGCCCATTCTTTCAGAATCATGTCTCACAACAAATTCTTTAAAATCCTCTCCTCCCAAAACATTTGCTTTATTTCAATGAAACTTGACATGAGTGATCCTCAGGTGACCCTCTTTTATAGTTATGCAAGAAATTAGGATTAAACCCCTTAAATTCGTCTCCTCCTTTAAACCATTGCGCCAATATGTATGAAACATGACGTGTGTGTTTCTTATGTGATCCCTTTCTCAAGTTATTAAATAATAGTAAATTTTGATTGACCTCCAAATAAGGGTGTGGAATGGTGGGGCTTATTTTCTCTTTAGGAAATCGTCTCCTACCACTAGGTCAATTTCAACCAAACATTGAAGGATAATGATCCTTAGGTAACTCTCCTCTTGGCATAATTTTGATTGTCCTATATATGGGTTCGTTCTGGCAAGTTATATGGTAAAAAAATGATTGTCATTTTCCCATTCTATATATAGTATTGTTTCATTTTAAAGAAAACCATCAATAGATATCCATCTAATTAAAGGGAACTTTTCCTGTTTAGAATCAATACTAATGTATATTTTGATATGTTCTGTCCATCCTTTGGCCTATTCACAAATTTCCTTGTTAGCTTCCGTATCTGACTGAGTACCTCATAGATAGATATTTTGTAGCCAGTGGAGAAATGCAGGCCCTCCTAGGCCTCTTGTTATCCTGTCTGGTAACTATATTTTCTGCTTTAGGTCGTATCACGAATGTGTCCTCAGCCATTGCACGTCAAAGTACACCAAGGGTTTCAGCTTACGTCTCGTCTAAAGCCGTTGTTGAAAGTATAAGCGACTGCCTTCGTATGGAAATGAGGAAATTTGGAATCAAGGTCTCCGTAATTAAACCGGGCTCTTACGGTTTGAACACGCAAGTTTTAGATGGAGAAAACGTAAGGATTCTTACTTTTTGGACACAGTAGATAACCCCATAAACAACCTTATTCGTATTGTCAAAAATTGCTAAGGTGTAGTAAATTTTACGTAATTTAATTGTAAGTGTAAAACGATCTGTATGTGTACATTGTAGAATCCTTAAAAGGCTTTTATACAACGGAAGTGTATGTTGTCGTATTACTGGCTCTCGTTTTTGAGGGCCGTCTTAAAGGCCGCTAACGAGCCTGCAATTAAGAAGTGTTTTGGTCATTTTCGGTAGACTTGCATTGCTTGTCATCATTTTCAACACGATTGTCAACTGTGAAAGCATCTCGCAAAATTCGTTCATTGTCGTTTTCTGTGTTGCGTCAACGCTCCCTTTCCACCATTTGAAATGAAATCAAAGTAAAAGTTATAATCACTTCAGGCGGTAAACTTTAAAAGAAAAACGACAAGATTTGGTAAAGTTTCGATTTCGAGTGATATGAGATGATTTGCGTTCTTTTGTGCCAAATTGACTAAGTGCTGACAGGATGCAGTAAAATTTCTCAAGTTGTTTTACCAATCTAGATTTTTAGACGCTCTATTCTTGAATTTAGCACTTTAGCAGATCTATCAAATTTATCAGAAACCAACTTCCACGGAGATTCTTTGATTTTCAAAACGACCCCTGGTAAAGTTTAAGCCCATCATTTGGTAGCATCCCCACAAGTTCACATGAAACTTTTCAGTTTTAATTCGAAATGGATTAATGGCGTGATTTGAAATGCATTCAGTGATATTTCCTGTAACAGTTGTTAAGAAATCGAAAGTTTTTGAATACTTTTTATCTTTGCTCAGTATGTAATGTCAATCTATAGCTGGCAAATAATTTAATTTTACAAAAAAGCCTTTATCCTCATTGGGTGTTGACAAATATATTAATTGTTTTGAAAATTTGAGTCATAAATCAGCTTACTATATCTCTGTATATTAATTCAATGTTAACCTTGCAATTGATTAGATAATGAGTTGACAACTGATTTGTTAAGCTCAACAACATACTTTTAATTGTAGTTTACGTAAATATAATTGTTGTTCATTTACACTTCTGTGTACATATGAAGGAAAATACTACAAAGCGGATTTGATGTGTTATTAATTACATAATGCCTTCTATCTATGTCCGACCACAATTTATTGTATAGGTTGTTGTGTATTTGGGTTATCCTTAAATAATATACTTAGTTCCAAAAGAAAGTGTGCACTTACGAATTTTGAATATCTCCGAAATTAAACAATCTATCGTCATGAAACGTCGTATGACTATCCCCAAAGAATATGTGCAAACGATATTTGAAAAAATTCGTGCGACGAGCAAAAATTTTCTGCCAAATTGAGACAATTAATTTTTCATGTTTTGCATGTGCATTACGCGTTAGAGGGATCATTGGTCTGAAAATGCTTTCAGTTGAATCTTTGCGGCTTTCCTAGGCAAAAATCACATCCTCAATACAATTATGCATGATGCTACAGCGTGGCTGGACTACCAATAAGCGCCGTGTAACAAAACCGAACCTTTTCAGATTAAGAACGTCATTAAAATTGATTGACCATTCATGTTCCAAGAGAAAATTATGGCATCATTTTGTAAGGCCTTTATTTAGCAAATCGGGATGTTAAGATCGCTACAGCACCATTTCACGACAAGTTGCTAGCCTAATAACGTAGCAATGTCTAACGTTGACGTACACGTAATGTCTTCATAAAATTTAAACTTTTGTTTGAAATTAGCTTGTAATGGCTTCTGAAATTCGATAATGCAACATCAACACATATCTCCGACCAAAGAAAAAGTCAAATCTCAACATTTTTCAGTTCTGACTGCGCGTATGCGGCATGCATTACTTCATCAAAATCTTCTTTGGCTTTTAATTTCAAAAGGTCTTGACTAAAGTATGGTATCAAATTTATTCCATAATTTTCATCCAACTTTGTAAAAATCAAGAGATTTTCAAAAAGTGAAAGTGCAAACTCTTATGGAACTCGGTATATTACAGTAGTTGTATACTGTTAGTTACATCGTGATATTCACATTCATCTCAATTATAACAATTCTAAATTGCTCACTGTTCCACTCAACCATTCCTAACACTCACTGACTCAAACCATTCAAAAACGCTCCAAAATTACGCACAAAAGATAAGATAAACAACAACCGTTAAAATCAATTTAGATAAAAATGCGATTCGCTGGCGTAATTGAAATTTTAAGCGCAAGATTGGTTCTTGAAGAAATGGAAAGCTATTTGTAGAAGTTCTATGCATATATCATTAAAGGGAGGTAATGAATTTGAAATTCGCTGATTTGTTCATTCTGAACAAAATTAGCAATACTGGTTTACCTCCCTTTAATTTCACTCAAAAATCTCTCCAAAAACTCATAAATTTTCATTCCGAAATAATTCATCTTGTCATTTTCACGATGTTGTTACATTGTAACTGTACATGTGCACATTATTATTATTCACTGATCCTTTCTGTATCAAATTATACCATGTATATGTCGTGCCCGATCTCGGGAATACTTAATCTCAAGAACGGGCAAGTGATGACAGGGGGTCGTTGCTCATTCTTGAGAATGGTCAAACCAACGTTTATATCAACACAACATGTCATAAAAGTATGATTCTTGCATTTAAATATTCCATTTTATTCATTAAATGATTCCAAAATAAAGTTTATTCGATTAATTCTACATATAAACTATAAAATCATGTTATTGTTCGATCTCAACTTTCGACAAACTGACAGACCAACTTCCGGTTGAATATCCCGGCTCACTTATCTAAATATATGAGACCTATCGTTATTAATTAAATTGTTGTTCGCATAATTTTCAGTTTGTAAACCTATATTAATTAAAGATTGTCTGGAAATTCATGAACCATCGGGAAACGATATATAATAGATTGTTTACTGTCAGAGTCTGTACAACCCGGATAACTATTTTGAATGATAATTCATCCCAATGAAAACATCTTGAACAGTGCATCAGATGTTCTACCGGTCAGTTCAGGCTCTTCCGAATTTTATCCAACAAAATACCCAGTTATTTTCAAAACAGACAGCAAATGAAACACGCTTGAAAAAAATCCCCTGTCAATGGTGGTCATGAAAGAAGCCTCAGGGCAGCTAATGCTTTACAAAACGGACTTTAAACTATACACCTCACCCCTTACATAATAAGGGGTCGTCTTGGAACTCTGTAAAATCAATAGTTGATTTGTGTGTTTGAATGGGGTTGTACATCCCTTCTGACGATCTTTCAGCAATAGCGTGGTGGATTACCTTATAATGGATCCCTGGTATTTCTCACACCAGTTCCACCATCACATCCTTTCCAAGTCTCCAGCTGCTATCCCACATAGGTCTACTGTTATCGCCCATTGTTGGAAGACAAATAGTCAGAAAGAATGAAAGCCCCCATCAGGAATCAAACTCAAAATCTCTAGATTGACAGTCCAAAGCTCTACTGACTGCTTTATAAAGGCGGCTTAATCCGTATTTGAAAAATCTTTGATTTCATTAGAGGTTAGCCGGATTTGATATGTCAACATGGTGACAAATTGTCACGAGATAGGCCTGTTGCTGTGCTGGATGCCCAAGTATTAAAAACAACAAAGGGACATAACTCAAAAATTAAGCAAGGTAGAGTTACTTTTCTTGCCAACTGCACTCTTTAAGACCTCTTTACACCTTCTCGATTTTCTCTCTGATTCACCACGATTCAGATTTCTCATGGTCAGAAAAATTGGAATGGATCGGGTTGAATCGTGGCAAGAAGTAGAAATATTCAGTATCACTATGTTTCCAGTAAGATTGTACACAATATAAGTACGGTGTCTGTAAGGTATTTATACAAATCAATGACGATTCTTGACGGCAACACTATAGTCAATGAGGATTGACTGCAGTGGCACAACGAATGCTCACAGTGCTCGTAAGGTTCAATACGGTACAAGTCTGATTCTAAGCGACATTGGTCATGGCCAATCATGAAGCTTCACAGCGAAACCTTGGATGATTTGTACGACAACTGTACCCATTTCATGGTGAATCGTGAGAATTCGTAATGTGGGATTCCACAACTGGCTGCGATCTCTCATGAACTGTCGCGAATAAAGCTTCAGTGTCAGTACGAATCAGCACGATTTCGCTACGGTTGTGCTATTAATTAGGCCATGCCCAATAACCACCACAATTCGCCACGAATGTTTTCAACAGTTTAAGATTTCTGTAGCACCAACATAGAATTTCCTGAATTATCACAAAACATTGAGTGTCACCACAGTTGTACTACAAATCACCATGGTAAATAAAATTTCACAAATTGTTTCGAATCGTAGGGGCACTGTAGCCAAAAATCGTGAATGTGTAAATTGGCCTTTAATCATGAAAGGAATGAATTGCCTAGGTTCAAGTCAATCGGACATAAGGGGACAAAGTTATGCTTATGACACAGAAAGATCCACCCGCCAGTTGGATATTGGCACCACAACCCATCCAATATTACATCCTTTCTTTTAAGGGGCATTTGCAGAAAGGTAAAATGACCATACAAGATTAAACAAGTGCATGTCGTATTGCGATGCAATACAGGAGTCCCCGACTGGATAACAAAAAATCCTTTCTTATAATATATCTCCTACTTGCCACTTGTCCTCAATGAGATCTATAAGTGTACCAAGTTTAAAGTTGCTAGCACTGATGGCTCAGGAGATATGGTCTGGACAAAAATGTCCGGATAAAAAACAACAATGGACAATAACTAAAAAAGTGGATGTGGCAGAGTAGCAGTTCTTAGGCATTACACTTCTTCTCAATGAGACCTACCTGTGTACAAACTTTGAAGTTGCTAGGGCTTATAGTTTATGAGATAAGTAAGGGACAAAAATGTCAGGATAGAAATAACAAAGGGCAATAACTCAAAAAGTGGACAGGGCAGAGTGACAGTTCTTGTACATGACACTTGTCCTCAATGATATCTATAAGTGTAGCAAGTTTGAAGTTTCTAGCACTTATTGTTTAGAAGATATGGTCCGGACAAAAATGTAAAGGTAAAAACAACAAAGGGCAATAACTCAAAAAGTGGGTGTGGCAGAATAACAGTTCTTAAACATGACACTTGTCCTCAATGAGATCTATACGTGTACAAAGTTCAAAGGTGCTAGCACTTATAGTTTAGGAGATATGATCCAGACAAGAATGTAAGACTAAAAACAACAAAGGGCAATAACTCAAAAAGTGGACATGGCAGAGTTACAATTCTTGTACATGACACTTGTCCTTGATAAGATCTATCAGTGTACAAAATTTGAAGTTGCTAGCACTTATGGTTTAGGAGATATGATCCGGACAAAAATGTAAGGGTAAAAACAACAAAGGGCAATAACTCAAAAAGTGGGCATGGCAGAATAACAGTTCTTGAACATGACACTTGTCCTCAATAAGATCTATAAGTGTACCAAGCTTGAAGTTGCTAGCACTTATAGTTTAGAAGATATGGTCCGGACAAGAATGTAAGGCTAAAAACAACAAAGGGCAATAACTTTTACAGGAAGGTAGATTGTTCATTCTATATTGGAAAATAAAAAAAGTGCAAAAATTTGACCCTAGTCAGTCTGCGCAATCCGCAGTCAGACTGGGATCGCCACTTTACGCACTGCCAAGATGGTTCCTTTTCACATGGCAGGTCACATATGATAACATATATTTTGATTTGAAGTAAGAAGCTTTACCAACTGATTTTGTTTGAATAGGGTTTTACAACATTTTAAACTATCTTTAATTCATATTGTGGAGGCATGAGCACCTAACAATAAATTCCTGGTAATTCTAACACCAGTACTTACATTAGCGGTACATCTTTTTCTAGCCTACAGCAGGTATCCCTCTTAGGTCTAGGATTATCAACCAATTTATGGAAGACAAAAAGTCAGAAAGGATGAGTGCTGCTGTCAGGAATCAAACTCTACTGACTGAACACATGAGACTGTTGCTTGCAGGGCGTGGAATTCCCATGCTCCACTTGTACAACTTGGGTTTTTTTAGCCTGTGGCTGAGTAGATTTTCCTTGAAAACTTGTCCAAGAACAAGTTGGTCTTATATCAATAACTAAATTGCAGACTTTTGAAAGTGGTTTCATGTAGTTTAAGGCATCTTCAGTAAAGGTATTATTTTAAAATAAAAAACATTGTAGTTAAGGAAAAAAAGCAGTTTCTCCATTTATCACAATGTTTTCTATACTCATTTGTTTCCAGGTTGAACAAGGTATCAAATTGTCACAAGATACGCCCATCACACTGCTTGATGTAACATTGGGCATAGAGAAGAATTGAAGTGATTTTGAATGAATATCTTTGGACAATTTTTGTGTAGACAGACAGAGAAATAATTGTAGTAGGAGTATATCATTGTTCATGTTGTCGGACCGAGGGTTATGAACGTTTTACATATCTTACCTGGTAATCGAGAACAAGCTATGGATTTGATACCCCTTGACTAGTGAAGATGATCATTATTATGATCAAAGCTAATGCACTATTAGAGATAAGCTTTGGACAAGTCCAATCATGAAAAAACTCAAAGGGCAATAACTCAAAAATTAAGCTAGGTAAGAGTTATGGTTCTTTAGTACTGCACTTCTCCTTGATGAGATCTATCTACCTATGAAGGTCATGATCATAACTCAAATACTCTTAGAGATGTGCTCTGGACAAGATTCAAGTATGAAAAGAAACCAAAGGGCAATAACTAAAGAAATAACCAAGGTAAAGTTATGGTTCTTTTGCACTGCAATTTCCCTTAAAATGATATATCTACCTATCAATTTTCATTATCATAGCTCCTTTACTTTAAGAGATATGCCAAGGACAAGATCCAAGTATGAAAAACAACAAAGGGCAAAAACTAAAAATAACAACCCAGGTAAAGGTATTTTTTTGCATTGCACTTCCCATAATGAGATCTATCTACCCATCAAGTTTCATTATCATAGCTCCTATAATTTAAGGGATATGTACTGGACAAGATCAAAGTATAAAAAACAACAAAGGGCAATAACTCAAATAATAAGCCAGGTGGAGTCATGGGTTTTTTTTGTTTTTTTTTTGCATTGCACTTTTCCTTGATGAGCTGTATCAGATTTGCAATGACTCAAAAATAGGCCAGATAGAGTAATGGTTCTTGTTCTTGCACTGAGAACATCACTTCCAAGTTTTAAGAAATTGGACATAAGGTTATAGAGTTACGCTCTGGACAGAGAAGTGCACGCCCCAGGATGGCCGTACACCACGGGTGATCCCATAATACTATCCTTCTTTGACAGGGGTATAAGATGGTAATATTTTCAACCCATATAAAGTATCCTTAGTTCAAAGAAAGAATAGATAAAACTTTAACAAGCAATTTTCAAGTTGGATGTGTGAAATTCAGCTACCAACTTGTCCAAGGACAAGTGAGAAAATTTCAACACCCATGTACAAATCCATGCTTCATGTGTGACATTTTCAACACCTTCTAAAGCTAAATAGTCGTCAAAAATGCACTTATTACATCTTCTCTCTTAAAAATACTTGAGATGCCCAGTACTGAGGAGAAATCAGTTGGCTGGACTGCATATCAAATGATCATGGGTTTGATCATAAATATGACCATTCATTCTGAAATAAGGTGTCTTTCGCCATTTGATAATCAACAGGATGATGAGCTGTAGGAACTTTTTTTCTGCTGATTTGTGGGATTTAGATGGAGGACTTGACTATCCAATCAAAATTAAAGGTTTTGGTTGGAATTCCTTCTGCATTACTGGACATATTGATGTACATCCTTGGGAAACAAAATTAGGAGCCCAATCTAGTATAATGTGATATCCAGGAAGCAGTGAACAGCCCCATGATATGATCTAGATTTTTATAAGTGGCTTTAAACACCTTTTTTTAACCCTTGTCATGCAGAAGCCGGAATATTTCTGCCTTGGCAGGAGCTATAGACAAACATATGTGCAGTCTGATCTTCGTCTATACCACCTTTTTTTCCTTTTTAAGCCAGAAAAGTTTCAGAAAATGTATTTTCAAAATCAATTTCTGACTCACAAGTAGGAAATACAGAGCTTTCAGCACTTTGATTTATATACAATTTTGCCAGGTTTTTTATTCAGCATGACAAGAGTTAAATTTCAAAGCTAGAGGCTCAGATTTGGATGTAGTAAAACTATTTAGGGAATATCACAAATCCAAGGATAATGTGCTCAACTGGCAACAATATGACTCCAAAAGACCAAGTGTATATTCATTCTCAAAGCAAAGATTGGGGCCCAAGGTTATAAAAATTTTCTCAGGCTCAATTCTTAATTTTCTGAAATTTCAATTTGAGATTAAAGCTGTAACTCTGTTGTAATCCTCATATTTATGTATTAGCATGAAAGGTTACTATTAATAAGTTGCTTTATATAACAACTTATTGATATTATCTTATAACTACATACATTTATTTTAATTCAAAATTTGAGAAAATTATCAGTTGAGCTTGAGAAAAGTTTTATTACCACGGGCCCAGATGTAGGGTTCACCCTTGTAATGTCTGCCCTATGGGTATGTGAAATTGATCAAAATGTCTAGCTTTTTCTTGCTTTGATTTCTATTATTTAATGTTTTTAGTAAGAGATGAAGGGAGTTTTCTTTTAATTCATTGAGGTATGAATCTAAAAACCTTATCACTGTATGCATATGTGAAGCAGATTTGTACATGATTTGTTTCGGTTTCAAACTTCCATATTAAAAAAACCCTCTCTTTATCTCTTATAATTACATTTACAGCTTACAGTGTAAGATATTTCCTTAAAGAGAATAAAAAGTTCTCTTCTTGAGATATATACTTTTGATAAAAATATATAAATACACTAGCTTTCAGCGGCACAGCCGCCTTCATCAGGTGAATCCTATGAATTGAACCGTTGACGTGAGTGATCACAATAGCTCACCTTGAGCACTTTGTGCTCAGGTGAGCTAAAAAAAACCCCCACGATTCATAAGTGGGCGACCAAACGTCGTACCTACATCTTATTTAGATGCTGTTACCACGTCCGAACCGCCCAAACGGGGACTTATATCCATGAGAACAGCAGTAAAATACGGAGGTCAAAATTAATCTCTATTACAAACGGTTATTGTAATAGGTCATTTGTTAAAACTATAACCGAAACTACAGTAAACATCGTGAAACTGGTAAGAACTAGAAAGCCATGAATGGCTTGAGTCGCTCCACAGGCTTGAAATTCTTGTAAAAGCAATAAAGGTTTTGAATAGATTTTTACATATTTTGGGTTCTACTGATGTTGAATATGATTTTCAAAGTTTCAACTACATAACATATAGAGATATGACCTCCGTCCATAAAATACATATTTTCGGTAGACTGATAAAGGGTCACTCAAGGATCATTCAAGTGAATTTTGGTTGATATCTTAAATTAGAATCTGAGAAAATGATACTCAAAGTTTCCATTATATAACATTATATTATAGAGAAATGACCTCTATAATGTAAAATGCATATTTTCCATCTGATCACAATGATTTTTGGTAGACTGATAAAGGATCACTCAAGGATCATTCCCAGTGAAATTTGTTTGAAATCATAGCAATAGATTCTGAGAAAATGATTTTCAAAGTTTCCGCTAAATAACGTATAGAGAAATGACCTCCGCCAATAAAATGCATATTTTCCATCTGATCACAATGATTTATTGTAGAATGATAAAGGGTCACTCAAGGATCATCCCAGTGAAATTTGGTTGATAACCATCAGTTACATTCTGATAAAATGATTTTCAAAGTTTCCACTTTATAACATGTAGAGAAATGACCTCCGCCAATAAAATGCATATTTTCCATCTGATCACAATGATTTATTGTAGAATGATAAAGGGTCACTAAAGGATCATTCCCAGTGAAATTTGGTTGATATCCATCTGTTACATTCTGAGAAAATGATTTTCAAAGTTTCCACTATATAAGATATAGAGAAATGACCTCCGCCCATAAAATGCATATTTTCGATCTGATCACAATGATTTATTGTAGAATGATAAAGGGTCACTCAAGGATCATCCCAATGAAATTTGGTTGATATCCATCAGTTACATTCTGAGAAAATGATTTTCAAAGTTTCCACTTTATAACATATAGAGAAATGACCCTGCCCATAAAATGCATATTTTCCATCTGATCACAATGATTTATTGTAGAATGATTAAGGGTCACTCAAGGATCATCTTAATGAAATTTGGTTGATATCCATCAGTTACATCCTGAGAAAATGATTTTCAAAGTTTCCACTATATAACATATAGAGAAATGACCTCTGCCCATAAAATGCATATTTTCCATCCAATCACAATGATTTTTTGTAGACTGATAAAGGGTCACCCAAGGATCTTTCATGAAAAATTTATTTGGTATCCATTGATTAGAATCTGAGAAAATTCACTTTTTACCATATTTGGAAATTAGCCACGCCCATTAAATCCATGTTTTTCATTGGATCAAAATTTCTTGAACAACTTTGAAAGAGGGTCACCCAAGGATCATTCCTGTGAAGTTTGGTTGAAATTCACCCAGTAATTTCTGAGGAGAAGATTTTTAAAGAAAAAGTTTACGACCGGACGCACAGACGGACAGAAGCACGACGGACACAACGCCATGACAATAGCCCCAGTGGCTTTCAGCCAGTGGAGCTAAAAATGAATTTGGAATGATTAAGGAATAAAATTGAATGAGTGTGGAGAGCGTATTGAACGAAATTTATGGTGGGTAATCCTATATCGCAAATTTTGTTAAGGATGAACAGAATTGGCGATATTTATTACATCTCTATGATAAAATGTGCATACATGTGCCACGCATAGCTTCATATTTCTTCAAAATCCCATGCAAAGCTTACAATTTGAAATATATCAGTGAAAACGCGATTTATCTCTATCAAACAATTTTATATTGAGAAACGTTTTTGAATCCGTATTATTAAATGGGTTTGAGCGATTTTGAACGGTCCGATTGAGTGTTTGGAATGAATGAAACGAGCGCCGAGTGAGCGATTTAGAATGATTTGATTGAGGTGAATGTCAATTTCACAATGCAACTAACTGTACTCAAACCTAAAGGCTGTCATTATTAATGCCGTAAATCTATTTGTTTAATATTTAGACCCTGCTCAATCAAGCCATATTTCTTTATCAAAATAGACTCCCTCTGTCGACGATATAGCGTACGCTCCTCACTTACTCTTTCCAGGCCAACATAGTGAAAGTCTTCAATACTATGGTGAGTTTGATTAAAGTGTCTAGGCACCGGCTCATGGTCATTCCCACGTCGAATGTTGGATAGATGATTGGACATTCGGGTTTTCAACATGTTTCTCGTTTCCCCAATATACACAAGACAGCTACATTTCTTACAGTATATTCCATATATGACATTATGTGTACGGCAGTTTATCGTCAAATCAGTTTGTACCGGCTTGCCAGTCATATCCCTAATAGGTGTCGTGATATGTTTCTCACATAGTTTACAGTCTCGCCCACATCCTTTCGTCACTTGTTTTGGAAATCATTTAGACTTGGTTCTTAATGATTTGTTTGTTTTTCTATGAACTAAAATGTCTGCTAGATTTTTGTCTCTTCTGTACGAAATGATTGGTTGGTCAGCAAACACCTTCCTCAATCTGTCAGACTTCATTAAGATCTTCTGATTGGATTTTAGAATCTTATTTATATCTGGTAGTTTTCTACTATATGTAAGTACTAAGGGAACTCTTTTCATCTTTTCAGCACTTTTCTTCCGATACTCTAGAAGGTTGTCCCTTTTCTTTTCATCCACCTTCCTTAACTCTACCTCCACCAAGTTTCAAGGCATTTGGCCAAAAAGTGTGGCCTCTAGAGTGCACACTGTATTTTTCTAAGATTGACACTTCATTTACACTGAATGTATTTTCACACGGTAGAAATGTGGATGGTCTTCCATTCTGATGAATATATGTTTTCATGACACTCACATAATTTTGTCTGTGCATCTTGTCAAAACAAAGATCTCCGATGATTACCAAACCTAATGCGAGTCTTTGGGCAAATGCTGATCCGATTGGTCCCGTTATTTGATCAAATATGTGATGAACCTCCCATATGTTGCGACCAAGAAGAATCATAATCTGGGCATTCTTGTTGATGATTGGTATTTCATATTTCAATGAACTTAAGTGTTTGTACTCTTTTATCAATCCTGGGTTTGGGATCTCATGTCTATTGTTGGGAATATCATCACACTCAAGAACCTTTGGGACAACAAACGAAGCACTTCTGTCCAGAGAATCTATAATCACGTCAAAACCCCGTCGTCCCGATATCAATGATTTGACAGAACAGGAAGTCATCTCATACTGAACGTTTTCATATTTTATATCAAGGAGAGAGAATAGTTCAGGCTTCACTAATGTTTTTTTGCTTTGATCATCAATTAGAGCCTTGACTAATACACTATTATTTGGATTATGAGTGGAGCGCACTGAGCAAAGTACTGTTTTTGCGCAAGAAAGACCAAACATATTGTCATTTCCACAAACCTGTGTGCATTTAGTAGATCTATAATCTCCCCACCTTGATTTGGCGCGGCTATCCTTTGATTGCCTATTAACTGTCTGTCTACAGGATGCATGGCTGACTGATGGTTATCACTTTGGCACAAAGTACACTTAATTTCAGCCTTGCAGTTTTTTGCCATATGAGACGATGTATCACAGCACCTAAAACAGTACCTGATCTCTTTCAAAAGCTGTTTCCTTTCTAAGATAGGCATTTTCCTGAATTGTCTACAATTGTTTATTGAATGTGAGTCTGACTTATAAATAAAACATGAGTTTCTATGAAATGGCACATTTTCTGAAGTATCAACTTGACTTGATGGTGTCACTCCAGTCTTCTTACTAAAGACTGATCTTTTAGACGAATTTTGAGGCTGTCTCTGTTCAGTTTGAATCTGATACTGAAAACTAGGGTTGTTGAGCATGGAGCTATTTTCTTGAACAAATTCAACGAAGAATGAAAATGGGGGAAAAGTCACTTGATTGGCCTTTGAATACTCTGAAGCTCTGCATGTCCATCTAATCTGCAGGAATCCAGGAAGTTTTTGAACAATTGGATTTAATCCAGAAGAGGTATTCATATGACTAAAGAGATCCTTGTATTGCTCTCTGCCCATAATGGACTCCACTTCCGACAATATATCAGGTAAATCATATAGTTTCTTCAGGTTTTTGACTTCAATTCTTGGGAAGGCTTCCAATTTCCTACGTAATGCCAAGTCGATCATCTCTGGACAGCCATATCTTTCCTCCAATCTCTTCCAAACATGCTCAAGACCTTGGATGGATCATTCGGATTTGATGCCCTGATATTAAGCGCATATTGTCTAGACTCTTGACCTAGATATCTTATCAACAAATCAAACTCCTCATTTGGGGACACTTGAATCTCATTGGTTATTGACTTAAACATGCTTTTCCACAATGGAAATGTCTCAGGCCCATCATCAAAATTCATTAGTCTTTGAAGGGATAAGTCTTTCTTAATCAAGAAATTTGATAAAAGTGGTAATTATCACCCGGAATAAAGGGACTCACTAGAGGGTTAAGCCTGGTTTGTCGAACTTGAGGTTCCGACTGAACTTGAGGTTCAGACTGAGCTTGAGGTTCCTACCAAATTTGAGGTTCAGACTTATCGGAGGTTCATTGTCAAAATTGAAGTCTAGTTGTAGCACCGGTTTTGGTCTTTCATGGTATGGTGTCGCGAAATATTTCGATTCAAATTTATCAGGCTCTGGTGCTTGAGGAAAACTATTCAACAAATCATTCTCAAAATTAAGTTGCAATTCTGACAGTTCCAATTCCTTCTGTTTGTTTTAAAGTTCAAGTTTGCTTTCTATCTCAACTTTTTGCCTCCTTAATTTGGCCTTCATTATAGTCTCATTTTCTTCCAAAAGTGCCTTATTTTGTTTCAATTCCATCTCTCTCTCCGCATAAGCCAAAGTCAATTTTGATCTTCTTAACTTAGACACAGAGTCCTGAATACTATTTTGATCTGCATTAACCTGCATTTTCTCTGTGTCAGACATCACAGTTCTTCTATTTATATAAGCTTCTTCTTCAATTGTTTGCAGTCTTTTACTGTCATGCCTCCAAATTAAGAACAACCTTTAATTTCTTGCATGAAGTTTAATACCATTTTGAAGTGTGTGGTAAAAGCTGTAAATACACAAAGGAAATTCTTACTAAGCTATTCTTTGAAGAGAAATATTCCAGGAAGTATATACCATGATCACTTAAACATATCAAAGGTTGCAGTGTGCCTATGCTAATAAATGTGCAAACTGATCAGGGTCTACACTGTATTTTGAGACAAATTCTACATGACTTGCAAGTACCTTTATGTTCTACTTTTGCTTTTATAAAAGCTGCATATTATTGTCAAAACTAAAATTCTGAGTGTGAATTTAGGCCATAAAAGGCATTAATTAATAAAATGATAATAATTACTATGACAGTCTGAAATATTGTTCTTACAATGCATTCAAGCAAAAGTAAAAGTAAACAGAATTTGTGTGACAAGGGAAATAACTTGTACAAATCATTGCTGCAAACAGGTCATGGAAGCGTATTTAAAGCCTCTGAAATGGCAAATAATCTTAAATGGTGAATTTAAAAGCCTTGTCTTTATCGCATACATACACTGGTGGTGGAAGAAAGCTGCAAATTTTGAAAAACGTCGTGACGAAACCGAACAATCTAACATGGCGTCGCCGAACTGATCACGTGAGAAAAACCTGGAAACAAAACAGCTAGTTTCGTTCCAACAATCTTTCGCAGGCACTCAAAAAATTGGACACAAGTGTGCTAACATGACAGTGACTTTACCCTTGTCATGCTGAATAAATTTTGGCTAAAAATTTTCATCAAAATCAAAGGGCAAAAAGCAATGAAAGTACCAACTGTAGGTCAATTTTATTTTGAAAAACTAATCTATTGACAATTCTGGTTTGAAAGTGAGAAACAGGTGGTGTAGACTAACATCAGACGGCACATATGTGCAGGCTGATGTTGGTCTATAGCTCCTACCAAAGCAGGAATATTCCGGGCTCAGCATAAGGGTTAACAAGTTCTGGTCCACCTGTTTGGGGGTTGTCTCAAAATAGAAAAGAAATATTCAAAAATCATCTTTGGAATAAAACTTTTGAAGACTTGAGATATTTGTAGCATAGTATGGGCTAAAATTCATTGAAGAAGTATCTCTAGAGATCTCTCAAATGATTTTGTTTTAAAACTCAATCCTTGTGCAAGTATCATTCATATTCTCAAAATTGATATTATTCATATTGAAATGCAATCGCTCTGAATCGAGTAAAAATCATATTTAAAATTATTCTAACTTTACAAAAAATTTTCAATACCACAAGTGATCATCAATGAATAGCATTTCTCAGATAAAAAAGTATTTTGAATCTTTCCCTGGCAGTGGTAATCCTTACACCCCTGGTTCTTTGCTATGTTCCCAGCGTAAACAACGGTTCAAATCTATGATTTCAATGTCAAAATGCATCATGAAAGGCAGATACTGCCTACCTCCGAGGTCTAGGATGGTAAGAAATGGTAAGACATTCTAAACTGGTTGAATTGGACCAGAATTGGTTAAATTTTGTCACTTAATTTATGGCAATTTATTTATATCACACTTATTGTAGTGCAATTAACTATGGCTTATTTTGAAGAACAATATGATACAAGAAAATTGAGTCAAGCAGAGCTTTCAAAGGGAAAGTGGACCTGAACTGGTTAATTGACTGTATTTTCTGCAAGGCCCTTAAAATTCTATACCTATCTTTAGTACATGTCTACTACATATTGACTGTTGATGACTGATTTAGAATGTTATGTACATGTAGTTCTAATTTGTCAACGCCGTCTGCATGAAGAGAGTGTCAATGTTGTTGTTGTTGCTGTTGTTATTGTTATAGACTGGAAAGTCTATTCTGAGTCTATCATCATTTTTTCCATTCATTTGCCAGCTTTGAATGTTTGTTGTCGTTTTTATTATCTTTAATAGATATATATCATATTTATATAAAAAAAAAACTGTAGCAAAAATGGCAATTTATTGAATCTTAACAGTTTCAAGCACAATTTGCTCAAATGTTTTCAAGTGAATTATGCAGGCTATCAGTCCTGGTTTTTTAAAGTTTATAGTGACTCAAGCACTTTTCACCTGAAACTTATCAAAAAAATGTCTTTATGGCACTTAATAAGTCTTGTAGGCCCCCTACATTGTACATAGTCTAAAAAAAAAGGTAAAATGACAAGTTTTTTACCCAAGTTGAATGGAAGTTATAGGGTTATATATGTGACCCGTCACGCAAAAAGGGACCATCCAGGAATTCTGTAAAATGAATTATTGAAAAAGAGTTTTGATCCAGCATAGGTCAACCAGAAGTCTCATTTCTAATATTCCTTCACTGGAAGGTAGATTCAATATTCTAGATTCAGAAAATAAGCATGGTGCAAAAAGTTTTGACCCTAGTCAGTCTGCGCAGTCTGCGAGGTCTGACTAGGGTCGACACTTTACGCGTAACTCAGATGTTCTCTTTTTGTGTGACGGGTCATATATATATTTATATATATATGGTTGTAATATATAGAAAGATAGGCTCAACATTCATCACAATAAATACAAGTGCCCAAACCCCATGTAAATGACAAATAAATGAACACTAAAAGATGCAAAAAAAGAGAAAAATGTTGAATTTTATTAAAATGATAAATTGGAATTTTAACTTTCATTTTGAAAAGTTTCAGAGGCATCTGCTTTAAACTGATAATAACCTCATTTAGCTTGTTTTCTATGCTTTATCCTTGACCTGTAATAATTCAAGTGATCACAAGTGCAACTACCATGATATCCTTTTTAACAATTCAACTTCTTACCGTAAAAATTCTAATAGAGCCCATGCTCTTATAAACCCCCATCCTTCTCATCTGAGGTTGAAATTGTTATTCAACCTTTTTTATGTGATTTTTCAAAATACTGAAGCCTAACTAACAAAAGCACATGTCCACAAAATCAATGTCACTAAAATTTCAACAGATATTTTTTGCACCTTTCCCTCAATCAAATGTTACTATTTTGAGAAAATTATGTTTATTTATTGACTCCCATTAAAGCCCATCCCTTTTTAATGGAAATACAATGATTCTTATAGAACCCTGAGGTTCTTATAAAGCTTTTACAGTATCCCCCATAGGTTAATGACTACCAATCCAATTTGTAAGAACAAATACATGTCAGAAAGAATGTGTGCGGCTGGAGCATCTATCAATGGATTCCTTGTATTTCCCTTCAATGTCTGAACTATTTTCCTTTGTTGATTTTCATATAAGGAAATCCAACAGTATAAAGGATGTATTTTGTGATTATTTACCACCTTTTTCCATATGATATCCAATATGAGAAGACTTAAAAAAGGGCAGAGGTGTACTTATTGAATAAGTTGTAGACACAATACTTTCATATAACAGGGTTGACATATGAATCAAAGATGTAGGAAATGTAGTTATCTTTTATTCAAGTACGCAAACTTATGGTTCCTGAGCTTGATTGTCTCTTCAGAAGAGATTATATATAGACATGTTGAAATGATGTCTCGCTCACCATCACATAAATGACTACTTACCACATAAAAAAGGTCCCTCTGAAATGTTGTTGCCTTCTTCATGTTGTACTGGTCCTCAAATGCATGAAAATTAAGGTAGCAGGTCCATTTACCCTCTTTACACTGTGTTTTGCCCTGGGTTTATTAAATGGATTGACCAAAAGGTGAGGTGGTTCTGGGTCTTGATAATCACCCCGGGACACAACGGGCCTACCCGGGATGTTTCATAACTAAATAAGCTAACTAAAATCATTAGGCAATATGAAATTGATTATATAAATGTACACTTGGTAAAATAAAAATAAGAATTCAAACCATCCCGGGACTCATGTAAAATTACCTTTTGTGCGTGTTTAATCAACCTCGGGACAAGCCGTTTTATCAGTATAATAACATATCTTATTATATGATGTGTTCCAGGATGCCTCATTAAGTCCTGGGGAGTCCTGGTGCGTCCCGGAATGAACTTTAAGACTTGTCGATTCCCTCTATTTGTTTCTGCCCAACCCATTGAATTTATCAGACCACATGTTCTACACATTTTGTCGAAGTATTGTGACCAAAATGAACATCATCTTAGTAGTTTTTGCTTGTTTACCTTGTATCTGATAGATTAATTTTGCCATTTCTATCTATGTCAAAATTTAAAAGAAATTGAATATTTTATTATTTTTTTACTTCATTCAATCTGTGTATGTTGGATTAATTATTTTTTGATTAAATATATTAAATACATATGTTTTATTATTATTTTTATTATTATTTATCAACTAAAGAAAACAGAGAGTACATTCTTATGACTTGAACCCCCCCCCCAAAAAAAAAAAAAAAAAAAACAGCTTTGAATTAATAAAGAATACCAATAATAATTTATTTTTTCTATTTATCAAATGAATTATCCGAAGACTTGCCTCATTTTTAATTGAACCTAAAAAATGTGTGGAGAATTTCTTAACAGAGAAACAAGGATCCTACTGATATCCTTTCTATTTTTAAAATAATTAACATAAGAATTAACAAAACACCGCTAAGCAATTTATATTTTACCGAAAAGAGTGGTCGAACGGGATTTTCGCCGAACGACCCGGGGCGAACAGGAATTATGGCGAAATGGATGTGGGGTGGACGGACCGAGATTCATAATTAACAAAACTAGATAATACATACTCTGCGGTGTCATTTAGGAAAGATCCTTGAATAATAGATCTGTATCATTTTTTTTTTTTTCGTTTTTGTTGCCGAACTTGATTTCACAGAACACAGGGAAAAGTGTTCATTTTATCGTTATCAAAGTGGGTAATTTAAACTTTTTTTGTTAATCGAATAAACATTTCTCCTTGTTAATTTATGTTCGTATGATAAAAGCAGTTTTGATTATGTATTTCTATTGTAAACGAAGGTTATAAATATATTTGCTCAATCTTAAGATTTAGCAACCATTCTTAAGAACGGGCAAACAACGGCTGCTCAATCATGAGAATGGCCATTTTCCCAAGAACGGGCACAACATATACACCTCAAAATCCTTAAGCGCCCACTGGCTTTCGGCCATAGGTAAAATGCAGCTCGATTTACCTAAATCATGAAACTAAATCATTCACTAAGGAAATATCTAAAATGCAGCAAAGAAAAATCCACAAGAAATGTTTTGAAATCAAATGAAAGTAAAAGGACCTTCGATCTTAAAGTTTATAGTGGTGGGTGGGGCTTTTATGACATTGCTTGTTAGAATGAAGAGTTAAAAGAGATTTGTGGCGTTTCTTTAGTTTTAAAAAATTGTACGTGTGACTAACTACCGACATCGATTGGTTGAAAAGATAAGATTTGCATTTTTCTTTTGTCAAAAAATTCAGTTTTTATCAAGATTTATCATTTCTCGTGACCTTTGAAATTGAGGGAACTGACTTTCGATATTTCTCGAAGATTTCCTGATGCACAAATTTACAAAACAATTAGACGTCATCTTGTGTAAATGATTCTTTCTTCGAAAGGTGAAGTTGAAATTTAATCAGGTTAGCGAAAATGGTTAAAAGAGGACAAATGTAAGGTGGCCTATTGGAACTTTTGAGTAGTGTATGTTTAAACAACTTTGTCATTGAATGGTTTACCCATTTAGATGAATTGGATAGAAGTTCATATATTCGACCCGTGCTTTCGGCTAGAAAACTACTAATTTAGATTTCACAGTGACTAGGGCATTTCGTGATCAGGGGCCCGTTTTACTAAACATCTTACGACCATTTTTTGCGTAAGTCAAAAATTTAAGTTGCTTCTACAGAAGTAACTAAATATGGAATTCTGCCTTGCATCATCACATTGGAATGGTCTTTAGAAGACGATTCCGATGAGATATTGCAAGGCAGAATCCATCAATGAATACAAACATCAGGAACGATTTGTAATTTCGAGTTTCGATCAATTTTGTCGTAAGACGTTTAGTAAAACGGCCCCCAGGTGAATTGTAATTCTGCAAGAGTTCATTTTATTTCAGAAACGTCGCCAAATTGAGACAGCGGTTAAAGACTGGGAGAATCTGTCTGACGACATCAAAGCAGAGTATCCCATTGAATATGTGCGTTCCCAGTTCGAGTATGATGACCGTACAAAACAAATGTCAAGGTCAAAGAATGTAGATCCTGTCATCGAGGCAATATTTGATTCCCTTGTTAGTTCGAACCCGAGACTATGTAAAATGGTACCAGGAGGACCGTTCCTTATCGATCCTGTTGTGGTAAGAACAGTTAAATACATCGTGATATTGACACTCATTCCGATCAAAACCATTCTAAATGGCTTACTCAGCGCTCCATTCATTCATTCATTCATTCAAAACACTCACTCAAATCATTCAAAAACGCTCAAACCCATTGAAAAATATAGAATCAAAAACGTCATTAAAAATATATTTTGATAGAGAAAAATCACGATTTCACTGACATAATTAAAATTGTAAGCGTCTGAACGGTCCTTGAAAAAAAAAGTTATCTTATGAACTTGTATTCATGTTTTATTAAAGGGAGGTAATCAATTCAATGTAGCTAATTTTGTTCATCCCGAACAAAATTAGCGACATTGCATTGCCTCCCATTAAATTCACTCAAAACTCGCTCCACACACTCATTCAATTTCATTCCTAAATCATTCCAAAAGCATTCACCTTGTCAATTTCACGATGTCGTTAACTGTGTATATATGTATTACACACTCGGTAGAAGAAAGACAATTCTACTCTTTCTCTTACAGATTGTACCAACTTTACTGGAACATCTACCTACTAGCTTCTCGGACTGGTTTTTGTGTAAAATGACTGGACGGCCTACAGGTGTCTCGAAAACAGACTGATGTATCTATAAAGCGTGAATACTATCTGAAAATTGATATTCCCAAAAGGAGAACGAAATGGCATGGATTTTTATGAGGCCAAATTACCTAAAAATGTTTAATTGCATCATCCGGGTTAACCATTTTAATTCAATGATTAGCCCGGGGTTACCTATAACTTTTTGTTGTGCAGCCGAGCCTATATGTATTTTACTGAACCAGCCCTGCGTTCAGGATCATAAAACGGTGCAAATATTTTTTTCCAATTTTACTAAACTTTGCTTGCAAGTACCCGTGCAAAGCGGGGTATAATTGGAAAACTGTTTGCACGGTTTAGTCGGTTTTGGTTTTGTATGGTATCGTTTTGTCGAGAAGACATAAGTTTGGATGAGGGAGGTGGTCTAGACCCGACCTTAAGCATGACAAATATATAGTCATCAGATATGCCATATGATATATTCCTGACAGTGAGACACAAAAAAGGAAATACCGCCCCAGAACAGACACATACATACACGGAAGACTTACCCACTACCCTGCGTGGAAGGTGGAGTACAGTCAACAACATCGTGAAACTGACAAGATGAATGGTTTTGGAATGAGTTTGGAAAGAAATTGCGTGAGTGTGTGGAGCGAGTTTTGAGTGAAACTAACGGGAGGTATTCCAATAGTGCTAATTTTGTTCAAGATGAACAAAATTAGCGATATTTATTACCTCCCTTTAAAAAATATACGCACTTTTCTTTTTGTTTGTTTTTGTGGACCAATCAGACACTTTAAAATCCAAACCAGTCATTAAAACCGTAGAATACTTAGATCTATTTAAATTAAATGTTGATCGCCGTGAACAATTTCGAAATGTTTTCAAATGATTTTGGAGCGTTTTTGATCGATTGGAGTGAGTGTTTTGAGTGAATAAATGGGGCGATGAGTAAGCGATTTAGAATGATTTTGATCGAGGTGAATGTCAATTACACGATGTAAGTAATTGTAGCTCTCCGAGGGATGAGTAGAAAGAATTAAACGTTATTGACTGGTCAAATGAGCTGTATCCATATTTTTGAATTGTCAAGTAAACCAAAATTCATATTCCGACAAACTGGCAAACAAGGAGGAAGCTTGTGTTTGAAATTGAGTAGTTTTTACATTGACAGTTCCTAAACAAAGTAAACACACAGTATGCATGTATATGTATAATTAGCAAAAAAAGAAACTTTACATACTTGTTGGTCTGTTTTGGTCACATACTTGTGTTGAGCTACCCAAAGTTCATTCTTAGTGATTTTTGTTACACAGTCACACTCATTCCTTAGCATCGGCACGAAAAAACAAAATTGTTTGTACATTTTTATTGAAACGGGTATGTAACAACAATTGATTAAAGGCAGGAATCAGGCTTCAGGTATACATAGAGCTAGAATGTCTGTTTATAACGCCACTCTTAAGTTTGGCTACTCAGGACAGGCAATTCACATTTTAACATCTCGGTTTAGAACTACCGCGCCCGGTCAGGACAAACGGTTACGCGTCTGGTTTTCATTCATCGGGTCGTGGGTTCGACCTCTGGCTCGGCCGTCTTTCATCCCATATTTGACAAAACGCATTGTGATAAGTGTCATTTATCTCCCACACAATTGGCAAGTGATACGCCTAGGAGAGAATGATGACTGGTGCCTCAGATGAAAGCTCTAGCTGTACTTAGAGAAACGACAAGAAACTATGGATAGGTGCACCAGCGGTCGAATTTTAAATGTAAAACTATCGAAAGAGACCTTTACACCCATATTTTAAAAAAAATCCGTTACAACCACATGAAGTTTCGGCCGAGATGAGATAGGCAACTATTAGTTTCGACCGAGATGAGATAGGCAACTTTTGACGTCATGTAGAGGCCCTGTTACCATTGCATATTTTTCAATTCATTTCATCAAAGGAAGAATACTGCAAGACAAGTATGCGTATTTAGCTCAGACGTTGGTCTATCATGATATTGGAACGACTCTAATCACGAAACCGCCAAGGACCTATACTCAAAACTTCACCGACGATCTTGATTTCATTTCTGTGGTTTTTGAAATAGACCCCTTTGTCCTTTGACCACCAATAAAAAACCTTATCTTACAAACATTCGGTACTGACCCTTCCATAAACCGACGGATATTGCCTTCAAGTTTCATGTAATAGTAACAACTGTATTCTTTATGGTTTCATCACGATACTACAGCCCTCAGTAAGTCATTTAAAGTTTCTTTTTTTGCTAAGTATATATTCTGTGTAATTTTTCACTTGACCCTTCCCTAATATTCTTCAAACTGTAAAAATATTGAATGGATATTGGCATTCTCTTGAACTCAAATAACCTTACAATTAGTCCAGCGATTGCATCAGACATAAATAGAAGAATATTGTAAGTTTACAATTTCGATTAAATCCTTTTTGCTTTATTTAATCTGTTTGTACCACAATAATATGTATACTTTTATGTCAAAAACATGCAAATGAAATATGTTTAAACCACCAAAGCGATTGGGCAGAATTTTTTATTGCAAGTCAATTTGGTACATCAGTATAAGCTATATTAACAGAACTGCCAACAAAAAAGTAGTGGATAATTTGTTATTGCGTCTGTAAATTGTTCTTGAAAACATTATCTTACATTTGCTCGATAAAATAATCGTTGAACGGCATGTGTATATTTCCGTTTATTTATCGTCGCTCGCGTACAGCTTATGACCATATGAGCGACGCTCCTAGAAGGCAGTTAGTTGTTAAAAGGGGTACTGCAAGGATACATGACGAAACTACTTCTGAGATCCGTCATGGTTCTTTCACATTCTCGATATAAAACACGCGGGTCCTCGGTTTAACGTCTCGTTCGAAAGACAATTAGTTTGTTAGTGTACCAGCCCGGAGGTAGAACCCACTATTTTCAACTGAATCTGTGGTTATAATGGTAGGAATGGATTAAAATTTCTGCTTAACGCGTGATGCACATTCGGCATTAAAAAGGGGAAGGGTGGCATTTGGATTTAAATATCGCACGAAATTATGGCAATTTTGACTTTAGTTGAGCAAAACTTTTAGAATACATGTATAGTTCTGCAATTTCAAGTGAGTGATCAAAGATCAATTTTACATTGAAAATGATAGGAGATAACGGTTTCTCGGACCTCACTCTTTCTTGCGGAACTATACTGTTCTGTGAAGATCTCCATTACATTATCGCATTCATTTCTTTGTTGGATTAATGCGCCGTCTAACAGATGATCAATGTTGGCGTGCTTCTAACCGAAAGCACTCATGTACAGGGTACAATTGAACTCAAGTCTGTTGCCTTTCGATTGTGTTTACGATATATCTAAGGATAAGCGACGTTGTTGCTATTCGAAGAAGTGGGCTACAGTTAATAACATTGTGAAATTGATAAGGTGAATGCTTTTGGAATGATTTCGAAATGACATTGAATCAATGTGTGGAGTGACTTTTGAGTGAGTTTAATGGGAGGTAATCCAGCATTGCAAATTTTGTTCATAATGAACAAAATTTGCAATATTGATTACCTCCCTTTAATAAAATCTGCATACAAGTTCTATTGATAGCTCCCTATTTCTTAAGAAACCTATCTGACGCTTATAATTTCAATTATTAAGTGAAATCCCGATTTTTTTTGCCCAGCTATTTTTATTTTGGACGAAGTTGGTGTTATATGTTTTTCAGAGAGTTTGGAGCGTTTTTGATCGATTTGAATGAGTGTTTGGAATGAATGAAAGGAACGCTGAGTGAATAATTAGGAATGATTTTGATCGGAATGAGTGTCAATTTCACGAGGTTTTTAAATGTATCAAAATGTACAGAAGCCCGGGACGACCGGTCTGTCACCACGCAAGCTTTCCATAATCGGACTAAAACGGTAACGAAACTCCTACAGCAACTTTGAGGGGTCAGAGGGGCAACATCTCAAGGGAAAGTATCCGAAACCGTCTCCACACAGACGGGTCTTAACGCTAGGTCCTCCTTATGTTGTCTTACCACTGATTGCAAGACATCGTCATGTCTGTTTTGTGTTATCTAGAGATATCGGCGTCGATGGAACAGTAACCAGAAGTTATTTTTGATGTTATTTGATGAATCAAGAGCCAGCCTAGACTTTCTTAATGGGCGAATATGGATCTGGCGTCAAACTGGTGAACGGTTCATGGATGCTACAAGAGTAGCCGACGACCAATATGAAAGAGGTTTTGGTATGAGGTAGGAAGGTATGATGAAGACGGATAGAACGCCGCCGCATGTTTGTCAGGGTATCGTGACCGGCCAGTACTGTCGTGATAATGTGCTAGTTCAAAGTATTTCTTTCCGCTACGGACGGCAATTCATTGTCCAAGTACACACCGAGCAATAATTGTCAGAAACTATCTAGAAGGACAAAACATAGCATTTTACCATGGCAAGTGACGAGCCCGGTACATGTATCATAAATCGAACACGTTTGTGAAGTTCTATAAAACCCCGTTCGCAGACGTGATCCACCACCTAGTATGTAAGATGAGCTTAGTAGAGCCGTCTTTTTTGAGGCCCGAGACGTTGTTGTGTAGCCTGTTGTGACAACGGAGGAGATCAATCACGTTATTAAGGACATGTGAAAACATGGCGTACAAGACAAAACACGAAACGTTGCTTTAGTTCTTGTAAAATATTCTGAATTATTTCGAATTCTAGAAAAAAAAGAGAAAAAATGTTTTCATCTGATTACAAGAGAATTCAAAAGATTAATGATTATTTATTACTCCTTATAACACCATATATGATAATACTTTTTATGAACAGTATGTTTGGCTCATTAACAGAGGCTAGCGTATTTTCACTCAGATAAAAAAAATATCCTTTTAAGTTTCATAGTGACCATTTGTTTTAAGAATGTTCGGGAACGTTGGGCCAGGTTGCGTCAATCTGATAAGACTTTGTCATCTTACTGAGAACCCAGTCAGAAATCTTCTCTGGTAGACGTCGTAACATCGAAAAGAATACCTGAAAGAATATTTAAGCAAACTAAACAAATGTACATTATAGCTAAAATAATAGGTGCCTATGCGTGACATTTCCAACAATTTCAAACGTTCGCAGTCTGACCAGTCTTCACTCTGCGATTTATAGATAGATATGGTCTTAAAGTATCTCTAGACAGGTCGACAATCTTCTAGTTATAATATATAAATGCCTATGCTGCTAAATTTCTGCACCTCACGTAGATGTCAAATTGTTGGAAATGTCGCGCACAGGCTCATATAAGATAATAGTTTGTTTCAGTCTAAGATCGATTTATTCTACATAGAGTAACCTACAAAAACTTTATTTTCTCGAATGACATGAGCCTAATTCTTAAGATATTCAAATTTATTCATTGCATAGTTGCTTTTGAAACTTAGATAACTGTGGTTACTTAGTATACGATTTACAGTTATTTAGTAACCGAGCAAACAAAGCTTCTTTCTAATAATAATAGCAGTATGCTTAGATATATTTAATCATTTGGATGTTATATCTTATTTGGAATACGGACAGATTTTTTCAACACTTACAATTTCTGGATCGATGGAATACCGATTTGGATTTATTAGTTGTCTACATGGCGGATCCGAACTCGTCAAACAGTTTTCAATAGCACGAACAACTGGTTCGGCAGATTTGCCCGACAATCGCTTGCCGACTTCTACAATAGATGAAATGCTATTTCGGCAATGGTCTTTGTTGTAAACACGTTTCACGTCATCGCTACATGCTTCCCAGTCCCTTTCGACTTCCTGGCTTATCCGTTGAACCTGCATAAACGGGAACATTTAAACCTATGCCTAGGAGCATTTTTCATCCGTACTATTTAACAGAATATATATATACAGTCGATATTGCTCGAGAGACCACGTCTATTAAGCGACCAATTTCATTCAGCGACCACCGTTATAAGTCCCCTCAAAGTAAGCAAACTCTGTGAAAAGAGGACATTTATTAACGAAACATTTGTTTTTGTTGAATCTTATGTTGTTGGAACCTTTTAGAATCGTCTCAGTAAGACGATTCTAATTGGTTCGAACATCATAAGATTCAGTACGACTTGACCGACAATCTTTATATGCTATAAAAATAAAATCACATTTATCATGGTATTTCGTATTAAGCGACCATTCCCATAAACGACTGCTTTTTGGTGGTCCCTTAAATGGTCGCTTAACACAAGTTTTACTGTACACCAAATTTTCAGTATTCATGCATCATATGGATCCAGTGTTTTAGAAAGGTATTACGTTGGTATTTTCCTCTATCTCGTATATTATATTTGTCTTAGAACTATCAAAAGCTTGATAATCGTTAATAGAAGCTATGGGTTAGGGAAGGATGAAACGGAACATGTACAGTTAACAACATCGTGAAATTAACAAGGTGAATGATAATGGAATGATTTAGGAATGAAATAGAATGAGTGTGTGGAGCGAGTTTTGAGTGAATTAAATGGGAGGTAATCCAGTATTGCAAATTTTGTTCAGGATGAACAAAATTAGCAATATTGATTACCTCCCTTAAATAAAAATTGTATACAAGTTCTATAGATAGCTCCCTATTTCTTCAAGAAGCTATCACACGCTTACAATTTCAATTAAATGAGTGAAATCTCGATTTTTTCCCCCAGCTATTTCTATTTTGAACGAAGTTGTTGTTATATGTTTTTCGGTGAGTTTGGAGCGTTTATGAATGGTTTGAGAGAGTGTCTGGAATGAATGAATGGAGCGCTGAGTGAGCGATTAAGAATGGTTTTGATTGAGTTAAATGTCAATTTCACGATGTAACTAACTGTAGTATTCGTGAGAGAAATATTAGGAATCCCTTTTTTGGTCGCTCAGGTCGACGCGACATGAATGAAGAACTGTTTCATAAATACACACAAAACACCATTCAATCAAACAAAAGAAAAGTAACATAAACTCAAACGGTACAAATTGTCTTTTATCAACTTGGTATCTTGCGAATGAGGATAAGAGCATTCGGAGTATCGCTCGGACTTTTCCGTAAACTGAGAGTACTTCGGATGTAAGTGTAGTAATTTGTGTCAATTCGTACGTAATTTGGCTTCCTCTGGTAGTTTGCGCAACATTTTTTAAGAAAAGTATTTAATCCGGTCTTTGAAGATTTTGGCCATATTATAATTTTAGGACAAAACGCAGTTAAACAATGCTTTTTTATATCAAATGATAACCTGCCTAGTTTTATCATTCCATTGATTTTGTCTCTCTCAACGTCATATTCAGCGGAAACGTTTTATGATTTTGGCGTCATTTTAACCAACGTGCAAAACTACTTGCTTTCGTGGCTGCGCCCGTATCATTTCCGATTTCTATTTCGTAGAATCGACGAGGGTGCCTGGTTGAGAACAGAGTGGAGTCAGACCACTGGCTTGCGAAGATGTTTTCTCATTCAGATAAACAGCACTTTCGGTCATGGAGGATAATTTTTTACTTTCAATATGATTTTTCACATCTGCAATGTCCCGTAACAATCGCTAGCAGATGTTTCACTTTAGGATAAAAGAAACAATTTGACCTAACATCTATTTTTACCTTAATCTTTGTTTATAATTAGTTCTCCATGTTCTCGGTAAGAAAACAACATAAAAAAGGAGTGTCCCTGTTTTTGGGTAAATGAATTAGTATTTTTCCTAAAGGAACCTACTTTCGTGCGGATCAGGTAAAATTACACGTTAGAAAAAAATGTTAATAAAAATGTATAGAAATAATAGTGGAACATTTCCACTCCTTTTAACACTGAACTATCAAAATAAGTAAAAAATAACTGAAATTCGTTATAACGTACGTGTATTTTATGTGAATAACTTGAAGAAAACAACTAAAGGTCACCGGATTCGTTTTCTTACAAAATGATTTGATAGGACACTTGATTTTGAAGGTTGAAAAACCCAAATCTTTAACCATGTCCTTTCCAGGCGAGTTATCAATATTTCAATCAATTTCTCAAATTACGACTTAAAGACGATATTTGAAAAATTAAAGACAGAAAAATATATCCAATTAGGAAAAGTATTTCTGAAAAGTGTTTAATATGTTGTTCATTTAATTGTATACACAAATTCATTTTAAGCACAAAGACATTGCTTAATGCAGACAAGATTTACTTTTTACATATAAATTAATACCCATTTAAATTAGTTAATTATTGTCAATGATAAAATTATCTGCATCTTATTCAACGGCTAGACTTGCTTAAACAATGTTTGTCAACTCGTAGAGATAAACTGTCGCGATTGTCCGTTTGAAATTCTATATGGACCAACATTTTGCCAAAAATCTCATTAATGAAGAAAATGAAAAGTATTTTCTTCTTGTCATATCATATTTTCAACCAATACCATGACGAGTTTTGTTTTCCAGAATTTTTGAAGGAAAATAATGATTTTGTCCGTCCGTCTACATGTTAACTTTCAGCCTTTCATACCTACTTGTGTTTTTATTAAACGGAACAGCGAATTGTATAACCAAAAACAGGACCGATTTGCATAGGGGCCGAGTCAAAAGTAAGATTTTAAGTGAGTTGTTTTAGTATGAAATCGAGTATTTTAAAAATTCAAAATTTTGGAAGATTTTTACTACCTTTGGATTTCATATTAGAATATATTCTCTTTTTTGTTCAGAAACCGTTTAACCAGATAATTGATAATTGTTTTTACCTATTCTTAGATCAACCCCGAATTCACATGACAAGACCAATCAAAAAGCATTATTAAACGAAGTCTTTTGGAATTTCACGAGGAAAACTTGATTAGAAGGCGAGTAATAACGGTAAAAACCTCGTGATTTTAAGTTTAAGATGATTTGACCGTCGATATGCTAATAAGCATGCCCAAATAAGGAATAATGGACATTTCATCTGTCAAATGTTTAGTATAAAACCACGTGCTTTTACGATGTGTTTACATTTTCTTATACAGGTAAACAGCCTCCATCACCCCTCGTGTTTAAGAGCGGAAAATGCTAAAATAATAACATTAAGTAGATAGACAAAATCTTTATTCGAAATTTATTTAATTTCATTTTTTTAATGGTATTTAGCTGAAAATAAGATTTGACCACAGGCAAATCCTTTATTCAAACCCAATTTTATGTAATTGTTGAAATAGTTGGTCCATATAGAAGTCAAACGGACTTTTCCGGAGGCCAAATCTAGGAGTACTTGGTTTAAACATATTTTATTCAGATAATTTACACGTTATGTATGTATGATTACAATATATATGAAATGGATTAGAACGAAAGCTAGAAGCTTATATTATTCTTCTCCAAATAACCAGTTATTTTTTCATACGTTGTGATCTTAACTGAATAAATAAAGTATATGAAAATAAATACAATAAATTTTAGAAGGTCGATGTAACGCTATAACAGCTATTTTAAATATAGAAAAAGAAAAGACAAAGCTGAAATAACAAAGATTTTTGGGTGGGCGGTGGTGTTGATGTTGGGGACAAGATTGCTTATCACACAAATGTCTCCTACGTTATGCATTGCAGCACTCAGAAGAGGATCTGCGTCGAGTGTAATAATTCGAAATTAAGTTAAAATATATCTACATATACAAAACATTTATATATACATGTGAATACATATACATGTATACTCACACATGTATAGACGTTCATAATGGGAATCTATTGAACATTCTAATATCAAATTGGATGATTAGAACCTTCAACTCTTTTTTATAAAATCATGCACAGAGGCAAAGATTTGTTGATTTTCTGTCAAAGATAGCTCTTGTGTTCCAAAGAGAATGGTTCTAAGGTTACATTCAGATATTTGATTTATTTCGTTAATCATAGATTGCCTTATGGTACGATAAAAACTACATTCAAGGAATAAATGTTTAGTTGACTCTATTTTCCCGCAACGACATAATGGTGAGTTAACTACATTTTTATAGAAAAGATCCTGGTAAAGAGAACTACACTTATTTCTAAGCCGCGTGTGTAAGATTTGAAACTTTCTTTCCCCAAAGTTAAGAAGTTTGTTTACAGAAGGTTTATCAAGATTTATAAGACGCTTGAAAGCCGATAATGATTGTGCATTTTTTTGGCTTTCTGTTAAGAGATTCCATTCGTTAATAGTAGCTGGTAGAAATGAGTTTTGATAAAGATTGGTTCTGCAATGTAAATTCTGAAGGTTTGTGTCATTTCTTAAGCTGTATGATGAACGATTAGCTACAGTGGGCGGAACAAGGGAGGATAGATAATTTGGAACGAGGCCGTTTCCCATTTTGTAAAATAATACCAATCTGTGTTTTCGCCTACGTTCACTTAATGATTCCCAGCCAGTTTCGATATTAAGGTTCTCGATTGATACGAGCTTTGTACATCCTGAGACTATTCTTGCGGCTTCGTTCTGGATTTTATCGAGTTCATCTTTTTGATATTGGTACAAATTATCCCAGATAACATCACCGTACTCGAGAATTGGTCTAATATATGAAAAGTAAATTGTTTGAATTGCGTTGCCATCCAATCTATATTTTAATTGTCGTTACATGCCAATCCTTTTCCATGATTTTTCTGTAATTGATTTTATTATTGATCTACAATGACCTGGCACTCATTAAATATTCCTTTTGACCCCTATTGATAGTCGGATGTTATGTTTCTTAATATAGACTTAAACTCGCGAAGTTTAGGTTCAATAAAATGTTTCACATCTCATTACGTATACGGAAATTTAGCGCAGGTGGTATGGCTGTTATCCCAATACCGAAATGCCATGAGTTCAAGCCGGGACATGATCAATTATGATTCCATTTTTTACAGTAACACTGTTTTACCTATTTTGAGACAATATTGTAGCATTAGGCTTTTTGTATTCTGACAGTCAGACTTTTTTTAAGATTTGTTCATTGCAAAGTGCTGTCCATTCATCACTGTAAATAGTGATAGAGAAACATGGAAACAATAACAATTATTTATCTCGTTCTGTAGTTCAAAATACATCGCAAGCCAAACTGAACAATTGAAAAGTATTTTTTTCCTTTTTATTTTACAATTTTTGACGGTATGAAAAAATATGAAATAAAGCCTATACTTGGTTTGATTGCGTTAATCGAAACTCTTTTAAGCGTGATTACGTTATGAATGTAAAAAAAATCATAAAAAATATCATAAAGCAAACGAGATTTCTATATGCGACTAACTTTTAGTACAAATGTTCTGAATACTAAATTTATTTTCATTAGGGTATGAAAATCTTTATCTCTGGCGATCAGAATACAATAGTCTTGGTTTGTGCAACTACCAAAAGTGAATTATATGAGAGTAAACAAAAAAAATAATAATTGCAACTGACAAAAAAAAAATAACAAAGGAATAATTGAAAGGGTTAATGCAAAAAATAAATCTATAAATATTTTCATTAATTATAATCACAAGGATTAAAAAAAAAAAGATGAATCACTGTCGGGTATCGAACTCGACCCGACAAGTGAACGCGTCTCGGGAGGGCGTCTGTAACCAATGTACTACGGAGACTTATTTAGATAAAGTGAGATAGTATGAATAAATCGGTAAAACGTAATTTTCGCTACGGATAAACTCGAGCACTGACGGAAGTTAATGAGTGCCAGGTCATTTTAGATAAATAATACTTGATGATCCCATGTGCCGTTATCAGAAAAGAAAATGCCTAAATATTTATGAGTTTCCATCGTCGGAATTGCTACGTTTGACATAGTAAGAATTGGATGTAATCCCGCAATGAATCTTATATAGCCTTCATTACAATAGGAGTCCAAAAAGTCAAATCATTTTCCCTTAACTGAATTAGTCCAAGATATTGATGATCCTGGCAAAGATAATCGGGGCTTGCAATAAATTTTAACTGTTTTTCACAAAATAGTTCGCTGGTCTCATTTTTACTACAAAATGAGTTTTCGCTTTGGCCAATGATAAAAACCGAATGAAGTAGGATAGTCTCTTCGCCAACATAAATGTTTTGTAGGGATATGGGCAAAATAGGTGACTTTTTTTCATTTGCGTAACTAGGATTTCGAAATTTATACTCACTCAGAAAGCGATAAACAAAGAAAATGTACTACAAAGGCGATGTGTTGTCTGCGACAAAAGATGAATGTGCTCCGTCCGCAACCCTTTTCTATAATTTGAGCATTAGTGAAAAATCAAATGATCGTAACTACAGGTTGAATTAGATGCTGTTTCGATATTGTTCTCATTTATTAATGTCATTTTTTGAAAGAGAATTTATTTCTATCACGCACTTACGTTATGTGCGTAATGATAGTTACGCTCTTGGTTTTTGCTATACAAAACCGACAAGTTATTTTCAAGAAAAAAACAATGATAAATAAAAGTTTATCAAGTCTGTAAGCTGTGCGCTTTTTTAGCTCACCTGAGCACGAAGTGCTCGTGTGAGCTATTGTGATCACCTTTCATCCGGCGTCCGTCCGTCGGTCGTCGGTCGTCGGTCGTCCGGTCGTCGGTCGTCGTCCGTCGTCCGGCGTCCGTCAACAATTTCTTTAAACGACATCTCCTCCTAAACTACTGGGCCGATTTACACCAAATTTTACAGACATGTTGCTTAGGTTGTCCCCTTCAAAAATAGCTAAAAGAATTGAAATCCATGAAAAACTCTGGTTGCTATGGCAACAAACAGTGAAATTTTAAGAAAATCTTCAAAATTCTTCTTCTTCCCAACAAGTAGTCCTACAGACTTAAAACTTGGCATGGATGATCAGTTCATAGACCTGAATTGAAATAGCTAAAATCATATCTTTTGGGCCACCAGGTGCGGAGCACCAGGGGGAGGGGGTAGTACTTTGGGTAAATTTTGTAATCTTCAAGCTGCTTCTTCTTCGGAACCAGGAGCCCTACAGACTTGAAAATTGGCAATGATGATCAGCTCATAGACCTGAATAAAAATAGCTAAAACCATATCTGTTGGGCTGCCAGGTGTGGAGCACCAGGGGGGAGAGGGTAGTACTTTTGTGAAAATTTTGTAATCTTTAACCTTCTTCTTCTGATGAATCAGGAGCCTGACAGATTTGAAAATTGGCATGGATGATCAGTATATGGACCTTTATAAAAATAGCTAAAATCATGAATGTAGATTCACCAGGTGCGGAGCACCAGGGGGGAGAGGGTAGTACTTTTGTGAAAATTTTGTAATCTTTAACCTTCTTCTTCTGATGAATCAGGAGCCTGACAGATTTGAAAATTGGCATGGATGATCAGTATATGGACCTTTATAAAAATAGCTAAAATCATGACTGTAGATTCACCAGGTGCGGAGCACCAGGGGGGAGAGGTTAGTACTTTTGTGAAAATTTTGTAATCTTTAACCTTCTTCTTCTGATGAATCAGGAGCCTGACAGATTTGAAAATTGGCATGGATGATCAGTATATGGACCTTTATAAAAATAGCTAAAATCATGACTGTAGATTCACCAGGTGCGGAGCACCAGGGGGGAGAGGTTAGTACTTTTGTGAAAATTTTGTAATCTTTAACCTTCTTCTTCTGATGAATCAGGAGCCTGACAGATTTGGAAATTGGCACGGATGATCAGTATATGGACCTTTATAAAAATAGCTAAAATCATGACTGTAGATTCACCAGGTGCGGAGCACCAGGGGGGAGAGGGTAGCACTTTTGTGAAAATTTTGTAATCTTTAACCTTCATCTTCTAAAATAACCAGGAGCCCTTCAGACTCCAATATTGGCATGGATGATAAGCATATGGATCTTAAATATAATAGCTAAAAGCATGAATGTAGGGCCACCAGATGCGGAGCATTAGGGGGGAGTGGGTAAGACTTTGGATCAATTTTGAAATCTTTAACCTTATTCTTCTCCTGGATCAGGAACCCTACAGACTTGAAAATTGTAATGGGTGATCAATATATTGACATTAATAAAAATAGCTAAAATCATGACTGTAGGGTCACCAGGTTTAGTGACTTGGGGAGGGGGTAGTACTTTGGATCATTTTTGAAATCTTTAAACTTCTAATGAACCAGGAGTCCTACAGACTTGAAAATTGGTATGAATGATCAGCATATGGACATCAATTGAATTAGCTTAAATCATGACTGTAGATTCACCAGGTGCAGAGCATCTTGGGGGAGGGGGAGTGCTTTGTTGAGAATTTTGAATCCCTACAGCCTTTATATTTGACATGGATTGATCAACTCATTAAAGAAAACTTTAAAAGTCTCAGACTCAGCCTGTATATCTGGCATTGATTAGCTGATCACAGACCTTTTATGAAAAAAGCTTAAATAAATAATGACCAGGTGAGGAGCAGAGGGGGGGGATTATTTCAAATGTTATCTGATTGAATAAGTGAAAATCTCTTTTTCTTTGGTTGCATGGACATACCTAGGTAATGAAGCTTTTTTCTCAGGTGAGCGACCCAGGGCCAACGGCCCTCTTGTTTTTATAAGTTTTCAGTTTTTTTTGGAAGAGTGATGACTCGTTTATCAATCAGAGTCACTTGTCTTTCCTGGACAGTACACTGCAACAATTTTAATTTTTGCATAAACTGAATTTAATATTTTGTCTTTCGAGAAGTGCGAACAAAATTGCCAACAAAGAATCTTTAAAGGTAGACGAATCGCCGAAAGTACCCGATCCCCCTTTCGCAATGTTGCAAAAATGTTGATTTTGGTCAGTTCAGGTTCGGGTGCTTAAATAGATTTCTGAAAAGCATTTAATGTTCCAAGGAAACAAAGAGGTTTTGTAGCACCTGTTTTAGTCGCTATCTGCAACCTCTGCAAGAAATGGAAGAGCTGATTGACACCAGCTGGAGCAAGTTCTCTTTCCACCATCTGACACGGAAGGATATCCATGGGGTCAATCAATAGCAACAAGTCGGTGGATCGGGCACAACCGTTAATCTGTACCTTAATTTTGCTTATGTTGAGAAACATATTGAGAAATTAATATGATATTGAGTCCAAAAAATGACGCCGATTGATGTGATTTTGAATAACACTCGACCTTGGTTGCCTGCCCACCTACTGCAGGAAACGTGTCTCAGTCACGCAACCTATGGTGATAATGGTAGCGCTCCTTATACTGTCTGACAATGGCATATGAGTGATGGATCGGTAACGTAGAGCATAGGGTTGATGACAAAGAAGAACCCTTCGGCCTGTATATCTAGGCCACCAGAAAGGGATCGCTTATCAGGTGTACCAGTAGTATGAAAATGTCCATATTGCCACTGAATGACAAATTGGCTGAATATTAGTCATCTGATCACTTTTCTGTCTAGACAAACGTGTTGAAGCCATCTCACAGCCTACTCTACATCCCATGTTCTGAGTTAGAGCATTTGAGGCCTGTCGAACAGAAGTCCCAATCGGCGCAACACGGACCCCCTGAGTTTACTATCCGGTCGAAATGTGTTCAGTTTAATCATCTGTTGTTCGTGCAAAATGCTAAAAATCTCCAACAGTTCTGATTCTACAGCTAACTTCGAGAAAAAAATTCGTCGGATATTTTCTGGTTGTACCATCTTTTAAAGGGCCCTAGTACCACCGAAGCTGAACTCCAGTGTTTGCAAAACAACGTCAGTCTTTTGCAGCAACTGGTAAAGCAGCAGAAAAACAGAATTTGCCTTATTCATTTTCTTTCATGGTTTGACATAAAACTTCCTACTAAAGATAGAAAAATCAGAGGCCGGCCCTTAACTTTAGTTTGGCAGTATAGATTCATTCATAGATTCATTCATTTATTCATGCGTTCTTTGGTTCATTCATGCGATAGCTGCCTAATTCATATATTATTTTTTTTTTATATTATTTCACATATTTACACTGTTTTAACATTTCTATTAGTATATATTCCTTTTTTTTCAAATTGAAAGTGTATACATTGTATTACTTGCTATTAATCCTTTTTTTGAGAAATTGAAGAATATAAATACTATTTATAAACACATCAAAGATATCCGGTCCTGCAAAGTATCAAAGGGCTCTTGAGCAAATCCACCTTGAATTACATATAAGCTACCCTTCACTATGCTATATCACTAGGTCATTATTAAGTAGCGGTTCATGGGTGCCTCGTTAACATCAACACATTGCCTATCAATTCGATGCATGAATGTCGTCTGACGTCCGTCGTTTTTGATTAATATTGCTACCAAGACATAGGTTTACTAAGAAAGGGGTAAAAATACGAGCTTACCCTTTGCCTGTCGAATAAGAGGAATAATTGCTTTTGTCAATCGAAGGGTACCAAATACGTTGACGTCATAAATACGTTTGAATGTGTCTATGGAATTCAGTTCAATTTCACCAAAAGTTATCACACCTGCATTGTTGACTTATCCCCACAAACCTGCAGAGGTAAGAACAAAAATTACAATTAATAACAATAACATAGACAAATTAACAAGGTGAATGATTTTTGAATGGTTTCGGAATGGCATTGAATGAGTGAGAGGAGCGAGTTTTGAATGAAACTAACGGGAGGTCATACAATGTCTATAATTTTATTTCTGTTCATCCTTTTTGTCAAATAAGCGATAATACCTTTATCATATCTTTTCGGGCTAGTCAGAGGCTTGAAATCAATATCCGATAACGGATAAGTGGAATCCTTCGATCGATTTGAAAGAAATGTTGATCGTTATGAACGTTTTCGGATCGAGTTTGAGCAATACATAGAGGATAATCGTTTGTTTAAGTGTAAGATCGATTGATATTTCATTGAGTGAACAACAAAAGCTATATTTCCACGAGTGGCAGAGCCACGAGTGAAAATATAGCTTTTGTTTTCCCCGAAATGAAATATTAATCGATCTTACTCGAAAAACAAACGATTATTCTATTTCTTTAATGCAAAAATGAGACAAAATGTGACATTTCTAGGACATATTTTCGTAAAGAGCGTTATTTTGCGCGAGATTGATATGTAACGTTCATTGTGACGTCACTTATTTCGCCCCGCATAGATGACGTCAGATAGGCTGAAATGCATAAAAGCAGGGTATAAGTTTTTGATAATTTCACTGCTTTTGCGGTGAGTTTATCAAGTGATAATCTACCGTTATTTCTCGATAAACCACCGAAAAGCATTAAAGAAAGGAGCATTTTGACTTGTTTTCGTGAGTATTTGGAGTGGTTGAATGGAGCGCTGAATGAGTGATATTGAAAAATTATGATCGGAGTGAATACCAATTTTATTATGTGATTAACTGTAAACAGACAGACATCGGCTGCACGCACGGAGACATCGGCTGGTTGGTTTCAACCTATTTATTTAACATCGATTTGGAAACAAGTTCTTGCAACTTATATTAATCCCTCTCGATTCTGCTTCCTGGAAAATTCGCCAGTACTCGCGCCGAATGTGTGGGCCAATGAAAGAAGAATGACCGATAGCCGCTCCCGGGAATCGAACTCAGGACCTTTGGGTCAAGAGGCCGACGCTCTACCTCTAGACCACAGACACCACACATCGGCTGCACGCACGGAGTTATCGGTTTTCGATACCTTTTCATTTTACCTTTTCCTTTTAAAATACATTTTAGCAATACGAGGGTTGTTCAAATTTTATCAGGATCAGGTCAATTAATCATTAGTGATATTTAAGCGATTTGCGAAAAAAGTAATTTGATATTAACGGGGCTTTTGAAAATGCTCACAAATATTAAAAACTGAAGCAGTCGGAAGATTTATTTTGATTTCTCCCGCAAATAAAAACGCATAAGTATTCGTTGGCGGCGCACAGCACATGACGTTGGTAACGTTGTCGGCAATTCAGACAATAGCTGTTGTGCAGTTTAGCATGTCACAACTCGTTATTCATCGACGAAGGAGGACTTAAACCTTTTTATCCTCAAGGGGTGTTTTTTATGGTTTGTAAAGTATATTATATTTACCTAAAAATTTTCATGAGTTGCGGGTATAAGTACATTATAGTACTTATACCCGCAACTCATGAAAATTTTAAGGTAAAAAATTTTTGTTATCATTCAATAGCTGTCATTCAAAGTAGAATTTGCAATGCATCTATTTGAGGTACATGTGTAGAGGGCCTGCTTCAGTTGTCCCAAAATACTTCGGGTAAAAAAATGGTATACTCTTTTGCCGCATTGTTTTAATATTTTAAAAATAACAGTAACATGCTTGAAATAATGTTATGCTAAGTGCCAGAACAATACTGCATATGTCACATAGGATTAAATGAACAAAGGTTGAACATTTTTTCTTTTGGCCAGCTTTGACATAAGTCGTTGCACTTTTCGTACCAAGAGATTTTGGAGTGTCATTATGCGCAATGAAGTATTTTGATATCGTAAATGTAATTCTAAAACCTCGCAGCTATAGCTCTAATAAGTTGTTTTACGAAATTTAAGAATTACACAGGCGATATTTTTTTTCGGCATGGAAGTGCTGAGGACTGTTAAGATGAGCCATTCTCACTATATATTTTATTATGTTAAAACAGACAGGAGTGTAACCATAGATGTACTTCTGTGAGAATTCCTTTAATGTAAAAATGCAAATAGAGGTGAAAGAGGGTAAAAACTGGGCCAAACCCGTTTGAAGTGGTTTTCTATGTTTTGAATAAACCCTTGGACAAGTTGAATAATGATGCATCCTTTATTCCCCGTAGACACATTTCAAACGCATTCATACTGATAGGCCGCAGAAGGCCTATCAATGAGATGATATTATTTCACGCATAAGCTCGACCACAATCAGCTTTAAAGCTGCAATCACGGTCTTTAGGAAGTAAAGAGAGTGGTGGAGACGATGAACGCCTATACCGCAGTTCAAGATTATAAAGTACTCGCGGCGCCGCGTTACGGTCAACTAGTTAATCTATACAGCAAAATGAAGCTATTTATGAGCACAAACAGTTAAGCAACATAAGACTGTCATAGCTATAGCGGTATAGCAAAACATTGTGGAAAAGGGTTATTTTGTAGAGAACAAGCAACTGCATGACTGATGGTTAAAATTGGCTCATGTTTTAACAAAGTACAGTCAAAACTACTACCCAGGTACTTCTACAACCGCTGGTATAAAATTCGGACCAAAAAAGTTGTTATGCAAGCAATTTATTTTGACTTATTTTGTAAATACATATGTCATATATGTCATTCTGATACAAGACAAAACACGAAACGTTGCTTTAGTTCTTGTAAAATATTCTGAATTATTTCGAATTCTAGAAAAAAAAAAGAGAAAAAATGTATTCATCTGATTACAAGAGAATTCAAAAGATTAATGATTATTTATTACTCCTTATAACACCATATATGATAATACTTTTTATGAACAGTATGTTTGGCTCATTAACAGAGGCTAGCGTATTTTCACTCAGATAAAAAAAATATCCTTTTAAGTTTCATAGTGACCATTTGTTTTAAGAATGTTCGGGAACGTTGGGCCGGGTTGCGTCAATCTGATAAGACTTTGTCATCTTACTGAGAACCCAGTCAGAAATCTTCTCTGGTAGACGTCGTAACATCGAATAGAATACCTGAAAGAATATTTAAGCAAACTAAACAAATGTACATTATAGCTAAAATAATAGGTGCCTATGCGTGACATTTCCAACAATTTCAAACGTTCGCAGTCTGACCAGTCTTCAGTCTTGAAATATTTGAAAATTGGCATGGATGATCAGTATATGGACCTTTATAAAAATAGCTAAAATCATGAATGTAGATTCACCAGGTGCGGAGCACCAGGGGGGAGAGGGTAGTACTTTTGTGAAAATTTTGTAATCTTTAACCTTCTTCTTCTGATGAATCAGGAGCCTGACAGATTTGAAAATTGGCATGGATGATCAGTATATGGACCTTTATAAAAATAGCTAAAATCATGACTGTAGATTCACCAGGTGCGGAGCACCAGGGGGGAGAGGTTAGTACTTTTGTGAAAATTTTGTAATCTTTAACCTTCTTCTTCTGATGAATCAGGAGCCTGACAGATTTGAAAATTGGCATGGATGATCAGTATATGGACCTTTATAAAAATAGCTAAAATCATGACTGTAGATTCACCAGGTGCGGAGCACCAGGGGGGAGAGGTTAGTACTTTTGTGAAAATTTTGTAATCTTTAACCTTCTTCTTCTGATGAATCAGGAGCCTGACAGATTTGGAAATTGGCACGGATGATCAGTATATGGACCTTTATAAAAATAGCTAAAATCATGACTGTAGATTCACCAGGTGCGGAGCACCAGGGGGGAGAGGGTAGCACTTTTGTGAAAATTTTGTAATCTTTAACCTTCATCTTCTAAAATAACCAGGAGCCCTTCAGACTCCAATATTGGCATGGATGATAAGCATATGGATCTTAAATATAATAGCTAAAAGCATGAATGTAGGGCCACCAGATGCGGAGCATTAGGGGGGAGTGGGTAAGACTTTGGATCAATTTTGAAATCTTTAACCTTATTCTTCTCCTGGATCAGGAACCCTACAGACTTGAAAATTGTAATGGGTGATCAATATATTGACATTAATAAAAATAGCTAAAATCATGACTGTAGGGTCACCAGGTTTAGTGACTTGGGGAGGGGGTAGTACTTTGGATCATTTTTGAAATCTTTAAACTTCTAATGAACCAGGAGTCCTACAGACTTGAAAATTGGTATGAATGATCAGCATATGGACATCAATTGAATTAGCTTAAATCATGACTGTAGATTCACCAGGTGCAGAGCATCTTGGGGGAGGGGGAGTGCTTTGTTGAGAATTTTGAATCCCTACAGCCTTTATATTTGACATGGATTGATCAACTCATTAAAGAAAACTTTAAAAGTCTCAGACTCAGCCTGTATATCTGGCATTGATTAGCTGATCACAGACCTTTTATGAAAAAAGCTTAAATAAATAATGACCAGGTGAGGAGCAGAGGGGGGGGATTATTTCAAATGTTATCTGATTGAATAAGTGAAAATCTCTTTTTCTTTGGTTGCATGGACATACCTAGGTAATGAAGCTTTTTTCTCAGGTGAGCGACCCAGGGCCAACGGCCCTCTTGTTTTTATAAGTTTTCAGTTTTTTTTTGGAAGAGTGATGACTCGTTTATCAATCAGAGTCACTTGTCTTTCCTGGACAGTACACTGCAACAATTTTAATTTTTGCATAAACTGAATTTAATATTTTGTCTTTCGAGAAGTGCGAACAAAATTGCCAACAAAGAATCTTTAAAGGTAGACGAATCGCCGAAAGTACCCGATCCCCCTTTCGCAATGTTGCAAAAATGTTGATTTTGGTCAGTTCAGGTTCGGGTGCTTAAATAGATTTCTGAAAAGCATTTAATGTTCCAAGGAAACAAAGAGGTTTTGTAGCACCTGTTTTAGTCGCTATCTGCAACCTCTGCAAGAAATGGAAGAGCTGATTGACACCAGCTGGAGCAAGTTCTCTTTCCACCATCTGACACGGAAGGATATCCATGGGGTCAATCAATAGCAACAAGTCGGTGGATCGGGCACAACCGTTAATCTGTACCTTAATTTTGCTTATGTTGAGAAACATATTGAGAAATTAATATGATATTGAGTCCAAAAAATGACGCCGATTGATGTGATTTTGAATAACACTCGACCTTGGTTGCCTGCCCACCTACTGCAGGAAACGTGTCTCAGTCACGCAACCTATGGTGATAATGGTAGCGCTCCTTATACTGTCTGACAATGGCATATGAGTGATGGATCGGTAACGTAGAGCATAGGGTTGATGACAAAGAAGAACCCTTCGGCCTGTATATCTAGGCCACCAGAAAGGGATCGCTTATCAGGTGTACCAGTAGTATGAAAATGTCCATATTGCCACTGAATGACAAATTGGCTGAATATTAGTCATCTGATCACTTTTCTGTCTAGACAAACGTGTTGAAGCCATCTCACAGCCTACTCTACATCCCATGTTCTGAGTTAGAGCATTTGAGGCCTGTCGAACAGAAGTCCCAATCGGCGCAACACGGACCCCCTGAGTTTACTATCCGGTCGAAATGTGTTCAGTTTAATCATCTGTTGTTCGTGCAAAATGCTAAAAATCTCCAACAGTTCTGATTCTACAGCTAACTTCGAGAAAAAAATTCGTCGGATATTTTCTGGTTGTACCATCTTTTAAAGGGCCCTAGTACCACTGAAGCTGAACTCCAGTGTTTGCAAAACAACGTCAGTCTTTTGCAGCAACTGGTAAAGCAGCAGAAAAACAGAATTTGTCTTATTCATTTTCTTTCATGGTTTGACATAAAACTTCCTACTAAAGATAGAAAAATCAGAGGCCGGCCCTTAACTTTAGTTTGGCAGTATAGATTCATTCATAGATTCATTCATTTATTCATGCGTTCTTTGGTTCATTCATGCGATAGCTGCCTAATTCATATATTATTTTTTTTTTATATTATTTCACATATTTACACTGTTTTAACATTTCTATTAGTATATATTCCTTTTTTTTCAAATTGAAAGTGTATACATTGTATTACTTGCTATTAATCCTTTTTTTGAGAAATTGAAGAATATAAATACTATTTATAAACACATCAAAGATATCCGGTCCTGCAAAGTATCAAAGGGCTCTTGAGCAAATCCACCTTGAATTACATATAAGCTACCCTTCACTATGCTATATCACTAGGTCATTATTAAGTAGCGGTTCATGGGTGCCTCGTTAACATCAACACATTGCCTATCAATTCGATGCATGAATGTCGTCTGACGTCCGTCGTTTTTGATTAATATTGCTACCAAGACATAGGTTTACTAAGAAAGGGGTAAAAATACGAGCTTACCCTTTGCCTGTCGAATAAGAGGAATAATTGCTTTTGTCAATCGAAGGGTACCAAATACGTTGACGTCATAAATACGTTTGAATGTGTCTATGGAATTCAGTTCAATTTCACCAAAAGTTATCACACCTGCATTGTTGACTTATCCCCACAAACCTGCAGAGGTAAGAACAAAAATTACAATTAATAACAATAACATAGACAAATTAACAAGGTGAATGATTTTTGAATGGTTTCGGAATGGCATTGAATGAGTGAGAGGAGCGAGTTTTGAATGAAACTAACGGGAGGTCATACAATGTCTATAATTTTATTTCTGTTCATCCTTTTTGTCAAATAAGCGATAATACCTTTATCATATCTTTTCGGGCTAGTCAGAGGCTTGAAATCAATATCCGATAACGGATAAGTGGAATCCTTCGATCGATTTGAAAGAAATGTTGATCGTTATGAACGTTTTCGGATCGAGTTTGAGCAATACATAGAGGATAATCGTTTGTTTAAGTGTAAGATCGATTGATATTTCATTGAGTGAACAACAAAAGCTATATTTCACGAGTGGCAGAGCCACGAGTGAAAATATAGCTTTTGTTTTCCCCAAAATGAAATATTAATCGATCTTACTCGAAAAACAAACGATTATTCTATTTCTTTAATGCAAAAATGAGACAAAATGTGACATTTCTAGGACATATTTTCGTAAAGAGCGTTATTTTGCGCGAGATTGATATGTAACGTTCATTGTGACGTCACTTATTTCGCCCCGCATAGATGACGTCAGATAGGCTGAAATGCATAAAAGCAGGGTATACGTTTTTGATAATTTCACTGCTTTTGCGGTGAGTTTATCAAGTGATAATCTACCGTTATTTCTCGATAAACCACCGAAAAGCATTAAAGAAAGGAGCATTTTGACTTGTTTTCGTGAGTATTTGGAGTGGTTGAATGGAGCGCTGAATGAGTGATATTGAAAAATTATGATCGGAGTGAATACCAATTTTATTATGTGATTAACTGTAAACAGACAGACATCGGCTGCACGCACGGAGACATCGGCTGGTTGGTTTCAACCTATTTATTTAACATCGATTTGGAAACAAGTTCTTGCAACTTATATTAATCCCTCTCGATTCTGCTTCCTGGAAAATTCGCCAGTACTCGCGCCGAATGTGTGGGCCAATGAAAGAAGAATGACCGATAGCCGCTCCCGGGAATCGAACTCAGGACCTTTGGGTCAAGAGGCCGACGCTCTACCTCTAGACCACAGACACCACACATCGGCTGCACGCACGGAGTTATCGGTTTTCGATACCTTTTCATTTTACCTTTTCCTTTTAAAATACATTTTAGCAATACGAGGGTTGTTCAAATTTTATCAGGATCAGGTCAATTAATCATTAGTGATATTTAAGCGATTTGCGAAAAAAGTAATTTGATATTAACGGGGCTTTTGAAAATGCTCACAAATATTAAAAACTGAAGCAGTCGGAAGATTTATTTTGATTTCTCCCGCAAATAAAAACGCATAAGTATTCGTTGGCGGCGCACAGCACATGACGTTGGTAACGTTGTCGGCAATTCAGACAATTGTCACTGTTGTGCAGTTTAGCATGTCACAACTCGTTATTCATCGACGGAGGAGGAGTTAAACCTTTTTATCCTCAAGGGGTGTTTTTTTATGGATTGTAAAGTACATTATAGTACTTATACCCGCAACTCATGAAAATTTTAAGGTAAAATTATTTTGTTATCATTCAATAGCTGTCATTCAAACTAGTATTTATAATGCATCTATTTGAGGTACATGTGTATAGGGCCTGCTCCAGTTGTCCCAAAATACTTCGGTTAGAAAAAAATGGTATACTCTTTTGCCGCACTGTTTTAATATTTTAAAAATAACAGTAACATGCTTGAAATAATGTTATGCTAAGTGCCAGAACACTACTGCATATGTCACATAGGATTAAATGAACAAAGGTTGAATATTTTTTTTTCTTTTGGCCAGCTTTGAGATAAGTCATTGCACTTTTCGTGCCAAGAGAATTTGGAGTGTCATTGTGCGCAATGAAGTATTTTGATATCGTAAGTGTAATTCTAAAACCTCATAGCTATAGCTCTAAAAAGTTGTTTTACAAAATTTTAGAATTACACAGGGGATATTTTTTATTCGGCATGGAAGTGCTGAGGACTGTTAAAATGAGCCATTTTCACTATATATTTTATTATGTTAAAACAGACGGGAGTGTAACCATAGATGTATTTCTGTGAGAATTACCTTAATGTAAAAAATGCAAATAGATGTGAAAGAGGGTGAAAACTGGGCCAAACCTGTTTGAAGTGACCAGTCATTTTGATAAAATTTGCAATATTCGCAAATTCATTAATTATCATAACAAATTAGTTTTTGAAATATTGTTGTTTCATCCAGGCTATATCACACGGTTTTCTATGTTTTGAATAAAAACCTTGGACAAGTTGAATAATGATGCATCCTTCATTCCCCATAGACACTTTTCAAACGCATTCATACTGATAGGCCGCAGAAGGCATATCAATGAGACGATATTATTTCACGCATAAACTCGACTATAATCAGCTTTAAAGCTGCAATCACGATATTTGGGAAGTAAAGAGAGTGGTGGAGACGATGAACGCCTATACCGCAGTTCAAGATTATATTAAAGTACTCGCGGCGAGGCGTTACGTTCAACTAGTTAATCTATACATCAAAATGAAGTTATTTATGAGCACAAACAGTTTAGCAATATTAGACTGTCATAACTATAGCGGTATAGCAAAAACATTGTGGAAAAGGGTTATTTTGTAGAGAACAAGCAACTACATAACTGATGGTTAAAATTGGCCCATGTTTTAACAAAGTACAGTCAAAAGTAATACCCAGGTACTGCTACAAACGTTGGTATAAAATTCGGATAAAAACGTAGTTATGCAAGCAATTTATTTTGACTTATTTTGTAAATACATATGTCATATATGTCATTCTGATTTTGTAAACGTGTAGATCTGTGTAAGGTATGGTGTGTTATCACAAAATAAATGGACATTAAAAGTTCATATTCCTGTAAGGTTGTTTAGTAATATATCAATATCTATTTCACTGAATGATAAATAAATAGTAATTTATTATAGATCATTGAATTCAAAAATTATAATTTGAAATAAATCACAGAAAATATTTAACAATATTTTGGTGTAATGTTTCACCATACCTAACATCTATTTTGATAACAGACAAAACCGGTTTGACAAGTATGTTTACAAAATAAATGGAATTTGAATGTTTCAAAAGAGCCTTTTGAGACTGAGTTTTATATCTGAGGTTGTAGTAGTACATGGGTAGTACTTTTGACTGTACTATGTTTAAACGTGAGCCGATTTTATCCAACAGTTATGCAGTTGCTTGTTCTGAAAGAAGTGACCCTTTTCCACAATGTTTTGGCTATACCGCTATAGCTATCGCAGTCGTTTGTTGCTTAACTGCATGTGCTCATAAATAGCTTAATTTTTATATATTATATACCTGGTTAAACTGCTTTTACTTGATAATTGAGTGCCTTTAAAATTGGGTCTCAAAACTCATTTTGATAACGTCGTGTATAGATAATATCTCCATAGCAGTCTATGTTACGCTGCTCGGGGCACGCTAGATATTGAAAATTTCGCGATGGTACAATAGTTTGCAAATAATCTCACAGATTTTGCAATATTGCTAAGAATTATTCCGTTTAAACAAGAATTGGTTACAGTTAACAACATCGTGAAATTGACAAGGTGAATGATTATGGAATGATTTAGTAATCAAATTGAACGAGGGAGCGCCTTTTGAGTGAATTTAATGGGAGGTACTACAGTATTGCAAATTTTGTTCAGTATGAACAAAATTGGCAATATTGATTACCTCCCTTAAATAAAAATTGTATACAAGTTCTATAGATACCTCCCTATTTCTTCAAGAACCTATTACACGCTTATAATTTCAATTAAATGAGTGAAATCCCGATTTTTTCCCCAGCTATTTTCATTTTGAACGAAGTTGTTGTTATATGTTTTTCAGTGAGTTTGGAAGGTTTTTGAATGGTTTGAGTGAGTGTCTGGAATGAATGGATGGAGCGCTGAGTGAGCGATTTAGAATGGTTTTGATTGAGTTAAATGTCAATTTCACGATGTAACTAACTGTATATAAATACGGTTGTAGTATAAAGATAATCATGTAGTTTCTATTGAAAATTTATAACATGATTCTGAAAAGTTTAAAAGTAACATAACTTCTCGGTGTGAAATGCGTTTAGTCTTTTCGGAAAAATGTCGTCGGGCGAGGGCGTCGAAACGTGATAACATTTACTGTTGAACTAAGTTAATGTTCCAGAATCATTCCCTTTTCTGACGATAAAAATGTCACAATGCAGCCTCGTACACGTGTAAAGTGACACGGGTTGCAAAGAAAAGTATTGTTGTCAGGGGACCGAAATGGTAAATGAAACCAATTGATACTTTAAACAAACATGGGCTATCGTCTATGTTGTATTCACACTCCTACAGATCTGGCGAAAATAAACGTACTCAAATTTAAGCAACGGTTGGCAATATATATCCTCTGAATGGATGCGTGTCTGTAAAGACATGGTTTTGAGTAGTTTTTCCAAGGGGGTCGGGGGTGGGGGGCATTGGCGACGACAAATTTCAAAGATATTGTCCAACAACTACATTTTCTCGGAAAGTCGCGTGTCCTAAGTTGTCAATATTTCCTTTTTAAATGATCAAAAGGCTACAGTTAAGAACATCATGAAATTGACACTTATTCCGATCAAAACCATTCCAAATCACTCGCTCAGGGCTCAATTCATTCATTCCATACACTCACTCAAACCATTTAAAAAAGCTCCAAGCTCACTGAAAAATATGGAATCAAAGAAGTCAATTAAAATAAATAAAGCTAGGAAAAAAAAAACTTTGATAGACATCCACAATCTCTAAATTTGTATGTTTTTATGTCAATAATTTTGGAATAAGTGCGGGGAGAAATTGAATGGGTTAAATGAGGGGAAAGCTTTAAATAAACTTAGAGGGAGGTAATCTAATATCGCTTTCGTTCAGATGGACGTGATAATCGGTATTACAATACAATACAGTAAAATTCAATTTCTCATGCCTCCAGTTCTAAAGATATTGCATATTACATTCGCATATTTTAACATGACAAATGAAATTAAACACATATTGGCGTATTATATCAATATATGATATTACGAATTAGTTAATTTCATTCCAAGCATATTTCGTTCTTACACATACGTTTAACCCCGCATTCTAATATACAATAAGCATCGACGCAAACGCGCACACCTAAGAGCTATCAGCGTCGGGACTCCTATCAGCGTCGCTTGCAAAGAAGCTACCATAAGACATGCGAATTACCGAATATAGATTTTACTTCACTTATTGGACCAATTAGACACTTTAAAACCAAAACCAGCCAATACAATTGTGCAAAGATATCATCGATTTGAATGAAATGCCGATCGTCTTATACGAAGTGGTTTTTGAATGATTTGAGCGCTTAGCGAGCCATCTGTTTTCAGCGAGATGAAAGTCGATTTCATAATGTTCCTTACTGGATTAAAAAAAATAACGAGGTACTCGTGACCACCCATCCGAAGTGTCGTCTTCGTTGTCGTTATCAGCCCTTGTCATCAATGACACATCTCTAAGAGCGTACTCGAGAACGATGATATAGATATAGAACTGTTACATGGACAAATGCCTGTGTTTGAAAACATGTTAAGGATTCGCAATTACAGCCCGTTACGGTTTTTGCACTTGCGGAAAACAAAAAAAAAAAACTACGCTTTTCAAAAGAATATGTGATCATTCATCTATAAAACTTAAGCAGATCAACCGTGTAGCTTAAACAATGAGACACTCCGTTTAATGATTTTCTTTCATATCTTATCCCCCACATCACTAGGTTTTCGAAGAATAAAGCAAATGAAAAACACTATGTGGCATATTCCAGAGTAAAATGCATTTATTACTTTACGATAGCGTTTAAAATTGAAAAATGTATGCAAGCTCAAACAATAATTGCAATTGAATAAATCGGTTCTTGTTTTCTTTTCTATTATCACGACTTAAAATAAGAAAACAAATCGAGAAAATATAAGATGATATGTGTTACGATACATAACGAAGAGTGTTACGGCTTAGTAGTCACGGCACTGATAGATATTTCAGATTCTTATGGAATTCATTTGGTTTGTTTTATTTATTTGAAATTTGAATCGGACTTATAAGCCATTTTAGCTATGATTTTTCCCATCTGTCCGTCCGTTCATCTGTTAACTTTATTTTATTTTCGAAATAGAGACCATAAGTTCCGTCCGATTTACTTCAAATTTCCTTATAATGACTATACCAACACGGAAATTTTAATAAAAAAAGTTATCAATTAGAACATTATCGTTTGTATTTTGAAGCACGTGTTTGAAACTCTTGATTCTCGATGAAAAGCGATTATACAGACCGATTAAAGAGAGGATAATCGTTTGTTGCAGTGTAAGATCGAGTTATATTTCATTGGGTGAACAACAAAAGCTATATTTTCCCGAGTGGTGGAGCCACGGGTGAAAATATTGCTTTTGTTGTTCACGAAATGAAATATTAATCGATCTTACACGAAAAACAAACAATTATTCTATTTCTTTAATGCAAAAATGAGACAAATGTGAAATTTCTAGACAATTTTTCGTAAAGCGCGTCATTTTGCACGTGACTGCTATGTAACATTCATTGTGAAGTCACTTATTTCGCCCCGCATAAATGACTTCAGATAGGGTTTTATGCACAAAAGCAGGGTATAAAATTTTGATAATTTTACTGCTTTTGCGGTGAGATTATCAAGTGATAATCTACCGTTATTTCTCGATAAATCACCGAAAAGCATTAAAGAAAGATTTTTCTTCTCGATTCTCATATGTCGTGTTTATTTCAATGAAATGGATTGTTCATTTTTCAATCAAAATGCGAAACAGGAAATTTTTGTTCTTTTATTTATATATTTTGATAATTTCCCTTCAGGGTTGCAATTTTTGAAGAATTTCAAAGGTAACTTAAACGGCAATCATAGCTGATGGTACCCATTTTCTTTCATCAGGTCTGGGGAACAAATAAGAAATACGACTCCATTTTTAACAGTTTTCAGTAATAAATCTTAAAATGATGTCGTACAGAAACCGATTGTCGTGGTAATATTTCTCGGGTGTGGATAAAGGAAATGTCAACTGATCCATTCTGCAGGAACACCCGCTTTAATGAGGTCACTCTTTGTCAATACCCAACAAAATGAGCCTGTGCGTGAGATTTCCAACAATCAAAAGAGAATTTGAAAAGTTCGTGAGGTGCAAACATTGGGTAACGTACACAGCCACAGCACGCACTGTAAACATAAAGTTACCAGTTGGTCTACAGATTCATTGAGACCTTTTCTATCTACTAAACGCCTATAGAAGAATCTGGTCAGACTGTGCGGATGCACAGGCTGGCCAGGTTCTTTGCTTTGCGCATATTTGAAATTGTTGAAAATCTCACGCACAGGCTCAAATAATCAATTTCAGACAAATCCAATCTCAAATAATTTGCAGACGTTATTTCAAAGTATGTTCAAATTTAAAGGGACAGCTAAATATTGTTGAATGCATTTTTAAAAATGTAACAAATGGCAATTTCTCCCTTTTACCACTTAAATAATGTTATGTTCTTACAAATTCCGTTTTGTGATAAAATGATCACAGAAAGAGTTTATAACAGTTAATTCTTTCCTTGCATTTATAACATTCCAACAGATAATTCTTTCCTTGCATTTATAACATTCCAATTCTTGTTATATGAATCAGAAAGATTTTGCTTTAAAAAAAGGCATTTTACATATAATGACATCTGTAATGACTTTGGGCAGGTTTTCCTTGAGAACAGAACAAGTAGTTAATACTTTAATGTCAGGACAGGGATAAGAGTCATGCAGACAATGTCTGTCTGAACCCCTCTGAAAGTGCTACATGTACCATAACTCAAACAGGCGAACTAGAGTCTAGTATTCTTTCCAAAGTTCTCAAAGACTTCTTTTCGGATTCAATCAAATTATTGCTCGTTCTTGATATGTAGACGCAGGGGGTTGAGAGAGAGAGAGAGAGAGATGTAGAAAGAAAAGGTCGGATAGAGAGATAGAAAGAGAGAAAGAGAGGTAGGGAGAGAGAGAAAGAGAGAGATAGTAGAGAGCTAGAGAGATAGAGAGAGAAGAGAGAGAGAGAGAGAGAGAGAGAGAGAGAGAGAGAGAGAGAGAGAGAGAGAGAGAGAGAGAGAGAGAGAGAGAGGATAGAGAGAGAGAGAGAGAGAGAGAGAGAGTGAGCGAGAAAGAGAGAGAGGGGACCAGTGGTATGACACAAATAGTTTAGGTGGAGGTTTGGAATCGAACCCATGACCTCGAGATCACCTTAGTCGGATATGAAATGATAGGGTACTTACAATGATCATCAAGGTTATTTTGGACAAACTCTAATGCCTTGTTAACAGATTCATCCTGTGTTATATCCAATGGTACAACCAACAAATTCTTGTCGTCCTTGTTCTTAAGAGATATAGCACCAGAACTCTCTGGGTTAAGACATCCGGCGAAAACCCGGAAACCCTTTTGATACAAACTCTTTGCTGTTTCTAGACCAAAACCTGAAAAATTTAAATGTGTTCAAAATTTGTTGAATATAGTTCTTGAATAATTAGTTCGCAAGTGCGATTTGTTAAAGAACAACGTTATAATCAAAGAAGAGTAGGAAATTTAAAGTAAAATTTGATTGAAAGTTATTTTAGAAAGTATTTACGTAGAGAAATCTATCATTCAAGTTTTGATTTACGATAAAATCGGTAACAGACATCGCTTCGGATGAGAGAAATTCGGGAAGATAGTTTAATTTATCTCAGCAATATTTTAAATGTTTTTATGAATTATCGCGAAAAACTTGGTAATATCACTACCAAACAAGAGGAAATGAAAACGGATTAAACCATGAATTACCTTATTTTGAATATATTTGACGTCATTTTAGCTTTTAGCTTAAGCTTATACCCGTGATGTCATAGCGTTGCTAGGCACTGTTATCTGCAATGACTCTTTCTTAGTGATTCTTTAGCAAAATTTTACATTTCATCTCAATTTTGCATGATCGATAATCCTGTCATTTCAAAGAAAGCTATATAGATTTAGTAACAAGCCTCTCGTGAAAAATTTCTTTTGTTGTTCACTCAATGGAAGATAAATCTCTTGTACTCGGAAACAAACAATTGTCCTCCATTTCCGACTTTTTGTCACTCACCAATGGTTCGATAATCGTAGACCTCTGTGGGATAGCATCTTGAGGCTAGGTAGGGATGTAATTGTAGTACTGGCGTGAAAAATACCAGCAATCCATTGTTAGGTTCTCCAGCCTCTGAAATATAACTGAAAGATTGTTAAAAGCGATGTAAAACCCATTCAAACAAGCAGAACTATCAACCTTGCCAAATATTTAATTCAGGCCAAAATAGACCGTACCTGAGTCACATCCAGATATCAGAACCGCCTTTCCAATTGGATCAATTGTCTTTGCCCTGATAACACGTAGACAAAAGTATAGAGCAATGAAATAAATAACATAGTTGAGGAGAAAACCTTGAAAAAGGAAATAAGTCAACAGGTAGATTGTTGTTAAAAAGGACGTCTCGTAACAGCGGTAACATCTTGTGTTGTGTTCTGAATTAAAGAAAATATAGCTTACTGGCAACAGTAAGTGACAAGGTGAAATAAACATTCACCTCGAGCAAAACCAATCTGAGTTGCTCACTCACCACGCCCTTCCTTCCTTCCTTCCTTCCTTCCTTCCTTCCTTCCTTCCTTCCTTCCTTCCTTCCTTCCTTCCTTCCTTCCTTCCTTCCTTCCTTCCTTCCTTCCTTCCTTCCTTCCTTCCTTCCTTCCTTCCTTCCTTCCTTCCTTCCTTCCTTCCTTCCTTCCTTCCTTCCTTCCTTCCTTCCTTCCTTCATTCATTCATTCATTCATTCATTCATTCAATCATTCAATCATTCAATAAATCATTCATTCATCTATTCATTCATCTATTCATTCATCTATTCATCTATTCATTCATTCATTCATTCATTCATTCATCCATTGCAAACAACCACTCAAATCACTCAAAAACGATCAGAAATCGTTAAAACAATTCGAAATACTTCAAAAAGATCTGAACTGCACTGGAACTTATCATATTTTCATTTTATTTGGCTGGCGTTAGTTTTAAAGACTTTGATTGGTCCGTGCAGACGTACAGATAGGAAAATACACAGATCTAGAGATATTATATTACATGTACCTCCCTTAAAATTCATTTAAAACTCGCTCACAACCTTATTCAAAATCATTCCAAAATCGATCACAAGTGTCAATTTCACGATGTTGTAAACGGTACATGTAAATAAGGAAACAACTCACACAATATTAAAATTTTAAGCGAATCGGTTATCCCGCCCCTATAATCTCCGATCCATCACACCCTTCAGATATCAAATCGTCATTTACCTTCAGAAAATATGGTCAAGCAGATGAAACAAAAACAATACATTATTGAAAGGCGATCTAAAAGTCGTAACTATGTACAGGTTATCCAAGCTCATACGACGTTGAGATGGCCAATTTTACAAAAATATCACTCGGGAACCCTCTGCGATTTAATGGGATAGACCTCAGGAATAATAAGGGCACAGCCATAAAAGCGTTGCATAAAACAAAATCAACGAAACTATAAAAGGGGGCATATTATAATTTGATGACAAAACGCAGTGTCTTACTGCGTTTCGTCATCAAATCATAATATGCCCAGAACATCCCCACAAGCGATTGGAAAGATTAACAAAATGTTATTTTCTTCGAGTGTATTAACCAACACCATGAGCCGAATTACCCTAAAAAAATGACCCAAAAATACGACACTTCTTTCCGAGGTACTTTCCAGTTTAACGAAAAGTCCGAGTGATGTTCCGAATGCGAAAATATATCAAACATAATGGCGTAAAATGCCGGAGTTCAACAGTCATCTCATTATCAATGAGTGTTTCAAGTAATTAATTGATTTTTGATTGACAGCAGCGATCTTGTATTTGTCTATCACTAATTAACCCTACCCTTTTGAACATAAATAATGTTATAAAAATGAGGAAATTCAATACTCTTGCCCATTTTTTCCCTTTGATAATTGAGTCGAAAGCCTGTTTTGTAGGCTTAAATCCGACTGTTTCTGTGCATGCGGATAGAAATCTAAATATATTGTCTGCTAAAAAGGTATATATTCACGCTAAAAGCTTACTCAAAGCGTCTTGTTTTTGTTTTAAGTAAACAGAGAATGAATAAAAGAGAAATTAATATGAAAAACGCTGTTCAATCGAACAGATTCAATTATAACTCGGATAAAACGAAATGTGTATTCAACATACCTATATATAAAAGATACCATGCACAAAATTTTGCAGTTAATTATGTCAACTTACCTTACCAAATGCAGTTCACGTAACAAATATGTGAATACATGTATCAAGTTACTAGTATTTGAATAGCTCTTTTTGTTGTCTGTATAAGATTTCAATCGAGTCATGTAAAAATGCCCTTTCCGATATTCTAGATGAAAACGTCTTGTTGGTGTCGATTCCATGCGCTTTCACTGGTATAGATGGATGAAATGGCATTTCATTTGAATTCATTTGGATAAATTGGTGCGACTTTTTTTTATTTACCGATGGCTAGAGACGCCTCTTGACGCCCGATATAACAGACCACCTCAGATATTAATCCTCCTTTTTGTTTCAATATACAATGTATATATAATCACAGGCATGAATGTTGGTGGGCGACGTTAACAACTAATTTATAATAATGGATAAAACACCATCAACGAACGTTTTTGAAACACAAGAATCCAAAGAGAGCCTGTATCGCTCCACTTGCTTTGATACCCCCAGGTTTGAAAATGTACGTAAATAATCAAGTTACACCTGTAATATATCTTTTTAGATTTATTTGAACCAGCTTAGTAAAGGGGTCACCAAAAGAACATTCATGCAAAGTTTCATTGAAATCGGCCAAATGGCTTGGTAAAATAAAATTTTTTTAAGATTCTAAAGTGAAGATAACCCCAGCCCTGCCCGTCCTTCCTCGCCCTGCAACGCCCAAATTTGTGAATCAATCAACACTTTCTGAACAGCCAAAGCCTAGAATCTAGAATCGCCCTTGGAACATTAAGTCAGGTTTCTTTGAAATCGGCTCATTGGATAAGGCGAAGATACCTCAAACTTAAAAGTTATCTTCTCCCTACCACGCCAATACCTGGGGTCAATCAAAATTTCTATTAAAACCAGCTCTGTGGTTTTGGTGGAGAAAGATTTTTAAGATTTAAGAAAAAATCCATTCCATATCTTGGGGATGAATGGTTGTGCTCAAAATTTCACAAACAACTTAAGAAGAGGGTCAACCAAGGAAAATTCATGCCAAGTTTCGTTTTATTCCGCCCCTTGGTTTAGGAGGAGAAGATGTTCAAAGAATAAAAAGTTTACGCACGTGCGGACGGTCGGTCGCACACTCGGGCGGACGCAGTTTGCAGTTCTCTCTAAATGAATCATTATTTGTTTGGTTAATCACTTTTTGATTGGCAGCGAAGATCCATCAACCCACAAAGATACAGTTAAAAATACCGTGAAATTGACACTCATTCCGATCAAAATCATTTTTAATAATTCACCCAGCGCTCCATTCATTCATTCCGAAAATTCACTCAAATCGACCAAAAACGCTCCGAAATTATTAGGAAACATTCTTAATTGGTCCAAGGCTTTCAGCAATAAATTCAAAGCGATCTATTTTTTCCATGGTTTTATTAGCTGGTGTGGACTTTCAAGTCCTTCATTGGTCCACGTAAACGTAAAAATAGGCGAGTACCTTTATTTTATTAAAGGGAGGTAATGAATGTCGTTAATTTTGTTAAGGATGAACAAAATTATCGAAATTGGATTACCTCCCTAAAATTCCACTCAAAACTCGCTCCGCTCATTCGTTCAACTTGATTCCGTAATCATTCCAAAATCATTCATCTTGTCAATTTCACGATGTTATTAACTGTACCAACGACGATTACAATTGTCTATTTGTGAACAAGGGTTTACGATTGTTCCATTATCCCAATCGGGAACCGTCGGAAAGGACATCGGGACTTATACAGTTAATAACATCGTGAAATTGACATGGTGAATGATTTTGGAATGATTTAGGAATGAAATTGAATGAGTGTGTGGAGCGAGTTTTGAGTGAATTTAATGGGAGGTAATCCTATATTGCAAATTTTGTTCTGGATGAACAAAATTTGCGATATTGATTACCTCCCTTTAATAAAAAAGTGCATACAAGTTCTGTGCATAGCTTCAAATTTCTTCAAGAACCTATGAGGCGCTACTTTTTGAATTATGTCAGTGAAATCGCGATTTTTCGCTGTCAAAATTTATTTCGAATAATGTTGTTGATTCTATATTTTTCAATAGGTTTGATCGTTTTTGAAAGGTTTGAGTGAGTGTTTGGAATGAATGATTGGAGCGCTGAGTGATCGATTTAGAATGGTTTAGATTGAGCTGAATGTCAATTTCACGATGTTATTAACTGTAAGAGCGCAGCCATGAAAGCGCGTCATTTCGCACGTAGGTTTATATATGACATCATAGTATTTAACTATTTCGATTAGGCTGACGTTGTATAAAAAAATTAAGAAAGCATTTAAAGTGAACCTATTTTTTTATAATTTGATAGCAAAACGCATCAAAATATAGTAAACCAAAAAGATCACAAAAGGCAATCGGAAAGAATTAACAAAATGTGATTTTCTTCAAGTGTGTGAAATTACCAGTGTACAAACAGAAGCCGAATTACTTAAGAAAAAATATTCCAAAATTAATACACTTACGTCCGTGGTACTTTCCAGTTAACGGCAAAGTCCGACCGATGTTCCGAATGTCGTTATCCAGGAAAATCTGCCTAAATGACGTCATTTGATAAATCAGGTGTCTTTCCTAGGTACAAAAACTAAGACGAACAATTAGGCTATAGACCAAACCAAATGCAATGAATTTCCATAGTTAATCCAATCTTCGTTGAAATGAGACTGTAAAATAGTTTTGAAATCCCTGAAAAAAAAAGTAGTTCAAGTAATTTCTTTTTTTTTGTCTCAATAATTTCCTCATAATTGCTTTCGGTGAAAGAAATTTCCCGTTTGTTGGAATAGGTAAAATTGTTGAATTAACAGGTACAATGGATCTTATTCTTTTAGGAAATATCATAATCTTTCTTGTTTTATGAATAATAGATTTGATTTTTTTTATGATTGGGAGTTTAAGTCTCTTATCAACTCTTATAACTATCATTTAGGCCGTTTTTTCTGCAGAACGGATCACATATCGATGCAAAAGTTTTAACCAACACGTATAGACACATGAGCCAGTGCGTGGCATGTCCAACAATTTCAAATGTGCCCAAAGCAAAGCTTCTGACCAGCCTGTGCATCCGCACAGTCTAGCCAGAGTCTTCGCCGTGCACTGTATAGGAAGATAAGGTCTTACAGTTGACGACGTCGTGAAATTGACATTCATCTTAATCAAAACCATTCTAATCACTCACCAAGCGCTCCAATCATTCATTCCAAACACTCAAACCATTCAAAAACGCTCCAAAATCACTTGAAATGGTATCAACAACTACATTCAAAACGAAAATAATTAGAAAAAAATCGCGATTTCACTGACATTATTGAAATTCAAAGCGGCTTATTGGTCCCTGAAGAGATGGGAAACTATTTATAGAACCTGTACGAATATTTCATAAAAAGGAGTTAATTAAAATCGCTAATTTTGTTCACCCTTAACAAAACTAGCAATATTGGAGTACCCCTCTTGAATTTCACTCAAAACTCGCTCCACACACACATTAAATTTCGTTCAAAGATCATTTCGAAACCATTCATTTGGTCAATTTCACGATGTTGGTAACTGTAATCCCTCTTATGGCTGTCAGCATATATTCTTATTACGTTGTGTCGTGGTATACGCTGCCTAACGTTTGTATCTCTGATACGTGTGGAGTTGTTGGAAATGTCACGCACAGGCTCATATATGACCTTTGATCATCTAATTACACCTAATACATCCGCTTACTTCACGGCTAACCACAATTATTGCATAAAACGTACGTTTTCGGGTCGTTCATGGCAAACGTTTACGAACAACTTTAATAGCGTTAACCGAGGTTTCCCTAATGAATTTCGTAAGAGAATTTCGGTTAACATTGTGGCAGTTAATGAGTTCCGAAATGTTGCAGAACTATTTACGGTTCTACTACCTTAATGGAGTTTCGAGTTGGATCCTTTTTGGGAGACGGGTCACAAAGCATTTCAAAAAGTCTTTTATCGACAGCCAAAAAGAAGAAATGACAGACTATGGGTAGGGTTTTTCATACATTCAATACTGTATTAGCTACCGTATGGTATAGAAACAAACAATAACGTAATGTCGGCAGGTCAAAGAACTTTGATACCACATCCATCAATCATTATAGGTCCAACATTGTTACCAAACGCTAGTGATGTCACGTTGCAGGGTTTCTGTGAAATAAATATCAAACTTGTAACTGTTGTTTGTAGTTATCTAATATTCTAGGCTTCTAAAAATGGCTAATTTAGATTAAGTTTCTTTTTTTTTTTTGAGATCCTACTTCGTACAGCATCTCCTAATACATTTGTACAAAGACCATAACAAAAGTGTGTATTTTGGTTCTTGGTTTTGTTACTTCTAAGCATTTAATAATTTGCTTTAAATGTGGTTAAACATTGCTGAAAATGACAAATCTAGATATATCTTCTTTTCTCGTTTTGCACGAAAGTGCACGTGCAAAGCGGGGTATAATTGGCAAACTATATGCACCGTTTTATCATCCTGAACGCAGTGCCTGACTACCAATCTTTGTAGAGATCCCCTTGCTGAGTAGCACACAAACACAGCCTGTGATAATTTTCAAGGTTCATCCTTGCATTTAATTGAATTCGCCTTGAAATGCTTCTGAAAATTGACCACGAAGGTTTTAAAGACCTCTGATGTTAGAAAAGGAAAATTAAATTGTTTTTCACAAGCAATAACGGCATTTATCACAGGATTCATATATTACTTAAATCGGTGCAACTAAGCACACATTTGTATAGTGTTCAACTTTAAACACCTTTCCTTTTAAAAAATGCTTTATTTCGTTGTGGGTAGTGACTATTTGACAGTTAGTATCAGAAGTATTTTGACAGTTCTTTTGTCATTAGTTTCGTGTCTATTTCAACTCCTCCGTCCGCATTAGTCCGTCTATTTATGCATGAATTCTAAATCAAAACTTGCACATGTATTTTGTGGCGATATCTTTAAGAAAACGGGACTTGTTATTGCGTAATCGCCTTCTCAGAAAAGAGTCGATACTTGTAATTTTCGACAGAGATTTTCTTAAATTAAACTGTTTTCCTTAATCCTTCGTTATATAATGATAACTGACCACCATTCATTCATCTTATCAAACTATATATATTAATACGTTTTTCTCTTAATAAATGGCGGCTACGAGAAATTCAATTAAATTAAACGGGGTCACTTTTTCAGCCATAAGGGTAATCATGTAGAGACAACAGGCGAGAAATGTATTGCTACTTCTTATGTTAAATGCTGTATATTTTGTTTAGTCTCATGTGTCTACTCCAATTTCGACTACTGTATTTTTTCAACCAGTCTAAATTCGTCTACTGTCCCAATTCCTCTACTGTCCCAAATCGTGAACAGTCCCAATATATCAACATTTTTATTGAGACAGATTTCCAATAATTATTATTTTATTGATCAAAATGGTCTTCAAACCGTTATTTTTTTATAAAAAGAAAAGAAATTAACAGTATTTTACTAAGGATTTCTATAATAAATATAAAAAAATCCTGTTTGTCATTTTTGGTCTTTCTAAGAAATCTAACACTGAAAAATTAGATTTTAATGCATCTTCTCAACATCTACCATTCTGACGTTCATATCTGAGTTAAGAAAGAGGCATAAAGATAATTCAAAACATCAAAAAGAACAGGTATTAATTGTAGACGAACTGGCAGTAGACCAAATGGACGTAGACCAAATGGGATGTTACATCATATTTATATATCACGCATCAAAAACGATGACTTTTCCAATAAAGACTTACCCCACCATTGACTTTAAGGGTAAATATCATGGTGTCGATTGTGCCTCGGAGAAAAACATAATTGTGCTGAAATATGAAAATTAAAGTTAGTAACATTGAAAATTTGACATTTATCTCGATCAAAACCTTTAAAAAACGTTTCAATATTTTTTTAAAACACTTAGAAATCGTTCAAAACGACCGTTCTTTCAAATCGGTCGAATCTCTTAACGATTTGAATTGTGTAGTTTAAAGTGTCTTTTTTTGTCCTCGAAGACACACATACACAAAACTAATTAGATTTCAATAAAGGTAGAATTCATCTTTGTTGCGCGAGATCACGATCATAAGTTTCAAGTTCTATTCTATAAACTTGTACAGAACAACGGTTTGTAATATAATCACCTGCTTTTGTTTAAACAGTAAATTTTCGTAATTCCAAACCTTCAAATGAGCCCGTTTTCTTTAACAGTGTTAATTGTCGTTGTTTGACACTCACTTCGAACATTTTTTTTCTGTTATCATTCCCTAGACGCTCCATTCATTCATTCCAAACACACAGTCAAACCATTCAAAAATGATCAAATATCACCAAAACGCTCATCAGCTTTATTGAACAAAAAAAATTAAATATATATATATATATATATAAATATGATGAGCGTTAGATATACACACACACAACTGACTTCTTTGAATTTTGGGAGCGTCTGATTGGTTCGTTAAGATATACAAATTTTTAAATGAAAGAGAAGTAATAAATATCGTATTGCCCATCATGTTCATCATATTAGCGATATTAGCGATATTAAGTTCAACCCCTTTAATTTCAATCAAAGCTCACCAATCCAACTCACTCGGTTTTTATCCAGATTCCATACATTCCATACTCGTTCACTTTTTCAGTATCACAATTTCCGAACTGTTAAATATTAGACATTCACTTACATGTTTAATGGCTCTGATAATATGTATCTTGCTGGGATCAACGGATATCTGTCCATGTTGATAAAACTTTGTAAACAAAGCTGCCCAGGCCGGATTTGTCGGACTCACGTCGGTATAGGTGTCAGAGCCATTGCTCAGGCCCACCAACAAAAGACAGAGAAAAATAGTATGAACGATCATAGTCCTCGTATGGTTTGTATTTAGGTCGATTCACTGAACGCGAGAAAATATCGGCAGAAGGTAACGCAATGTCGTAACTATAGTTGAATAAAGTTGAAGTTACGACATTTTGGTTTCCGAATGACAATATTATGTTATCTTTTGTCTAAGGGTCACCATTAACTAGAGTTTCAGATAACAGAGACTGGCACTAACACGAATTTCTTTAATACTGTCTGCAGGTTTTTCTTGGTAATCAATTTTGGTATCCAAACTAGGTAAGATGGAACTATTACATTTCCTGTTGCCAACCATTTAAACAAAAATATACATAGTCCATAAAGAATTGGTAGGAAATCGAGCCAACTTATATCAAATAAAAAAATCTAACGCGCACCAAAATAGTCTGATTCTAGTACAGCAAGAAACCTTTTGTCAATGAGAAATGACGTATTTTTTAGTATAACCCTTTCCCGGCCAAAGGGCTAGGTTCACGAAAGGGTATTTTTGGCCCTGTGTTATTTTTTGGTAAAAATGCCATAAAATGGTAATTTTGCATCTGTGTGTAATAAAATGGTCTTTAAAAGTCATGTTTCTTTGTTCTATGTTACCATGGCAACAGCTAACACGCACCTAGTAAATTCATCATTTTTTAGCATTGAATCATTCAAAATAAGTATATTATGCTTATTTTATCTTGAATGGCATTATAATATATTTAGACAATTTACTATATGAACAAATTCCATTTTCGAATTTTGTTGCCATGGTAACGAAAAAGATTATATTTGCAGAATGCATTATTAAATGTACAAAAATACGCATAATCAAACACAAAATACACATATCTATTGTTTTAAAGGCGTTGTGATAACTAATTGTATCAATCACATGTTCTTATAAAGCATGGTCTATGCCTCCTAGATTTAAATGTGTGTGCTACAATCTTAACCAAAGGACTTACTTTTGAAATATTTGATTTATTGACAACATGCATTAAGTATTTTTTTCTTGACTCCCTGTAACTAATTAAACAATATTTGTACTTACCGATCGCCCTATTTTTTCGGCCAATGAAACATCGCTATTTCGTTTGAAATTCAAAAAATATATCCCATAACCTGACGATCTGTTCGAATAAGTAAGCTACGTGACTTTAGGTCATATAGGGCAGGGACTACATTCAAAACCAGACAGTGACGTCATAAAATCTTGTCCGACAAAAAGTCCCGAAAGACCCTTAACTTGTAATCAAGTATTTAAAATGAAAAAGGCGTTTTATGAATGCTCTTTTGACGTTTTGCTTATACACAATTACTCATTAAAAGGAGAAGAAAAATTCTTGAATTGTTTGTCTGCATGTTAATTAAGACAAGATTTAGCTGATAAAGCAATGATTCTGATAATAAATTATTAATCTTATGTTATACAGCAGTAAGAATGACATCGACGAATTTGCTCGAACCAAGCTTTTCTGTACCCTACATTTTCACACTGACATAAAAAAGAAAAGACGACAGGGTTGAAACGATATAAAATCTCACTTACTTTTTGAAATGAATACTTTGGATCTCTTGAACGACATTTTAATTTAGTCGTTCTGCAAAGGTCCCGATCTTAACGAAATGCAATCAAATGTTCCTATGAAGGGTACATGTATGCAATTATAATTCTTGAAAAGATACAAAATGCCTACTTAAAGGATTCTAGGGATACACCTATTTTCAAAAAGAAAGTGGTTCGAAGCATGTTATGCCTGTGATAGCTGACTAATATCGAAAGCCTGTGTCACCCGTTTAACTGTGAAATATCGGTTGAGAACCAAACTTGGTAACTAGAGCTTTTCAATGCACTGTGAATGTTTTCTACCAACGTCTTGTTGCAAACTTTGTATGATTGATAATGAAAATGGCGTGTTTTTGTTTTTTGTGTGGGGTTTAACACAGCTTTCAACAATCCTTCAGTTATATTGCAGCGGCTGGAGCACCTAACAATGAATTCCTGGTATTTCTTACCCTAGTACTACCTTTCCTTTACTAGTCTCCAGCTGCTATCCCACATAGGTCTACGATTATCGACCCATAGGTGGGAGACAAATAGTCGTAAAGGATGAGTGCCACCGTCGGGGATCGAACCCGGTACCATTTGAATGATAGACCGACGAGCTAACACTGCACGGCTGAATATGCCGTGGTAGATAACTGTTTTTTCTAAAAATACATAATCCCTAAAATGAGGAACATTGTCCACCAAAAAACTCACTACCGGCAACAGGAATACAAAATCTGCTAGCAGCTATCACGAGGTTTTGTTCACCGAACGTTCTCAAATGATTTTGTCTCGCCAAATGACTAAATAATTACAGAAACCCGATAGTGATTAAAATCGCTCCTCCCACTTTTTGTTTACCTCGATTTGATTGAAGAATGTATGACGCAACAAAAATGAGTGACATCATTGATTGACGTGCAGCTCAATTGATCCAACGTTATTTGATGAAAAAATATGTCGATCGGTAAAACAGTTATAGTTTATATTCTGACAATTTACGCGTATAACCTTGCGCTCCGCTAACGCTCCGCTTAGGTTATATCGCGTAAATTGTCAGAAATGAACTATAACTATTACTTATGCTCTCTGATTTAGATTTAATTTGACACAGAAGGAGAGGCGATTGAAGAACTGTTGAAAATGCCTTTAAAAGAATTCTTGTGTGAACTGGTTACCATGGCAACAGGCTAAAATTGCTATAACAAGCCCTACTATGAAATATGATTTGGCCATAATTATTATTTTAAATGGAATATTTTCTTACATCTGTAGATTAGTTCCAAAATTTGACTTATCCAACTCATGCTGTAATTTTAACAGAAACCATGACAGCTAAAATAGCTGGTTTTAATGCGTTTGACTTTAAGCGTTTTCTTTATTTTTGCGAATTTTTTAGCTCACCTGAGCACATCATGCTCAAGGTGGGCTTTTGTGATCATTGAATGTCCAAACTTCAAGAAACTTAGTTTTGTGAAGAAATTATCTCCTTTATGACATCTGACTTTTTAATTGATGTGATGTCCCAGGAGTCAAAGAGACTCAGGTGAGCGATTTAGGACCAATTTTGTCCTCTTGTTTTACTCATTAATATTATATGATACAAGAATGGAATCTTTTTTTTTGTAAAATGCGTTAATAATCAACATAAACTACTCACCGCTCTCTGTATAAATAACCTGGGCAATAGTAACTATGATCTATATTATACCCATAAATATTGCAAATATGCAATATCTAGGTTATTTTGGTGTTAATGTCTTTTTCTTGCATAATGATGCACAATTGATAAATGATTGGAATATAATTAAATAAAGAGGGTTTTTTAAATGAGAGGACCAGAATGGCCGTTAACCTGAATCTCATCCAAGTAACTTTTTAATTGTTGAAGAGGAGTTATTACTCCGAGAATTTAAAGTGATAATAGACCCTGTCCACCCAGTCATTACTGAGGAGACTCAAAATTAGTCCAACCCTGCCATATCCATATTTATGGGCCAATCAAAATTTTGTGAACAATTTCAGTAAAGGGTCACCCAAGGAACATTCTGATATAGTTTCATTGAAATAGGCCCGGTGGTTCAGAAGGAGATGTTGTTCAAAGATTACGGGCTAAAATAAGCCCCTCTCTGCCACGCCCATATTTATGTGCCAATCAAAATTTTGCAAATGATCTTTGAAAAGGGTCATCCAATGAACATTCTGGTAAAGTTCCATTGAAAACAGCCTAGTGGTTCAGGAGAAGAAGAGGTTTTAAGAAAGTTGAAGATGCACGACACACAACAGAGTCATGGTGATCCTAAAAAGTCCCCTTTGAGCACGTTGTGCTCTGGTGAGCTAAAGATACACTATTTTGGGTTATTTTAATATGAATGGTTTTGGTGACTCAACTTAGCAATTTTTATATTCTAATTTGTGGAATAAGGCATATATGAAATTCGAAACATTCAGCGCAATGTTAATATCATCTGTGATAATGACGTCAAATACAGAAAGTGACGTCATTACGACACATATCTAATAATTAATTTGAGTTTTACAAACTTCAATGGGAATTATTGGAGATAATGTAACTTTAAAGGAAAAAGTGAAGTCCTACTTTATCACATGTCAATTAGTAGACAAAATAATTCAATTAATATTGTTATGTTTGGTGTCACAGACATCTCATTTTTTTCAACAACACTCAAAATTGTTGAAATAATGTAAGATTGTACTTCCATTCTTGTTTTTTTTCGAATATTGATCACATATCTGCCACACTTTAAAAAGCTGAAAAATAGATTCCCCTTTAGTTAATTTAAATAATTTCAAAATTTAAAGGTGTCGCATGAGTGTGAAAATAGTGTTTGGTGAAACCTTTTACGAAAAATCTGTGGTAAAAGGCTATTTTTGTGAAAACAGGGGTTATTTGGGGATGTTTTTTCGAATGACAGAAAGGTATTACGAAAAACTATTTCATATTGTGGAACTGAAGGAAGGTTGTTTAATACAAACACAATGTTAAAAGTATGTTTTTCAAAGATTTATAAAATGAGAAATTACAGGGCCAAATATGGATATTCGTGAATTCTGTCCTTTTACAGTCGCTTAAATTTTATACACTTATGCCTAGAAATTGTCTCTCAAGAGCCGAAATATGCAAATATTACTCCCAATTTGCTTGTAATTTTGTGAAAATTGTGTGATTCTCCGAAAATGATAAGATATGATCTGAATATTTCATGGACCAATCAGAGACCGTCATTATCGTCCTTTACTTCATTGGTAATTCTCTAGACAAAATGTGATAGATACCGGAAGATTGTAATGGTTCCCACTAACCACTAGCAGTGGAACCACGTTTCAGTCGGACTTGTTTGTTTTGTTTCAATGTAACGCCGTTTTAACATTTTTACCTCAATCATATCTTTTGCAGTTCGAGTACCTAAAATGGATTCCTTGCATTTCTCGCATCAGTACTGCTATTTCATTCTTCCATGACCTCCAATTGCCAATGCATTTAGGTTAACGATTATCCAACTAAATGAGAGTTTTCGGTAGAAACTCCTTTTTACACAGCTTGTCTTTCCAAATGCGGAGCAAATGATACATGGAAATCAAAAATTCCTAGTTATAGGGGTCACCTTATTTATAACTAGATTTAGATAAAAGAGACTCACTTTAACCTGAAATTCTTTTAAACTTTCCAGAGGGTTTTCAGTGTAACGATGTTTGACAGTTACATATAGAGCATGAATTCAAACGTTGATCTTATCCAACGTTAGATTTTGTAACGTCTTATTTACAATATCGGTATAATGCATAACGCAATGCATACCGCAATTTTCCGCTAGGTTAGTAGGTTTTGAGCTAGTTTCAAAGCCTTCCTATATATCATTTTGTAATCATAGTTGTATAGAAACCAGAGCAATAATAGCTCCAATCTCGTTGTTTCGGGGTTACTATTTGTAGAGACCTTCTCGCACATCTAACCATTTTTGGGTCTATGCAAATATCAACACACTCAAAAACGCGAAATAAACATATACTAGCTTATCCGACTGTTTTGTTTTCTTCTGTGGACGTGTATTCAATAATGTGAGGTCATTGGTTTGATCCAGGGCGGCGGTATAATTTCTTTCCGAAATTTGTCTCCAGCAATTAGGGAAATAATAATGAACATGAGTGGGAAAGGAGCTTGAGGTTAGGAAACGATGTAATAGTAACTACCAAAATGCGTGTTAAGCCCCAGTCACACTAGACCAAGACCCTATAATGTCAATGTAAAACCGGTCCGACGCAGCACATGTGCGAACCATTCGGAACACCACTCGGCCAATTTCACGATTAACCGCGGATGTAAATAGACGGACTTAAAATAATAAAGATAAAATAACGGGTAAACCTTGGAATAACTAGACGACGTCAGTTGAAATGGCGTTGGCCCTCGAAACTTTGAGTGAAAACATTCGACGTCGCTACTCTGTTAAGTCACTGTCATGAAACCGTTGTATCCTTAAATAAATATCTTTAGATTCTTAGATAACGGCTGAAAAATCTTAGTTTTTGAGAATGATTCGTCATTTTCAAAAATTAAGATTTTTTAGCCGTTAATTACTGTTAAAAAATATAAATCTTAAAATACCACCGGTTGTTTCCACGCTAGTTTTTCTTACACTGTTTCTGCCTAACAAAACGCATAAGTTTTTTACATACCCATCCACCTTATATACATTCGAGGTCTGTTGCAGTTTACGAAAATGACCGAATGATATTCCGAATGATGTACGAACTTGTACGAAGTAGTAGGAATGAAGTGGAAACCGACAAGGGCGTGATGTGATCTTTATTGTCTGACGTGGTAGAATTTTGAACATGATTAAAAAAACGTAGTTAGGACCTGATCGAATCAGGACGCAGTAAAGACTCAATGAAGACATGGGAACAACGGCATTGGCATAGTACCAACAGGACACGGACCTAATGTGGTCTTCATTGACGAAGTACAAACCAGGAAGCCGCTTCACAAAAACGCATACTCAAGGATTTTTCGTGTTGTATGGTCGGGAGTTATTGCACTGCGATCTTGAAAACGAAAGCGAATGGAGTGTGCGTGGACTTGAATATATAATACGAGCACGAAGGGCACAGAAAAGGTAGTGAACGCACAGTAAGTACGTGGTGCGATCTTAGAGGTCTTAGAAAGAACGTAATAGAGCCGCAAAGGACGTGTGGCCCGTTTTACTAAACATCTTACGATCATTTTTTGCGTAAGTCAAAAATTAAAGTTGCTTCTACAGTAGTAACTAAATACGGAATTCAGCTATGCATAATCTAGTTGGAATCGTCTTCTAAAGACGATTCCAATGAGATATTGCAAGGCAGAACGTAACGATGTATGAAAACACCAGGTACGATTTGTTCTTTAGACTTTCGATTAATTTTTGTAAGAAGTTTAGTAATACGGACCCGTGGTGCGTACTGTATTAAGCGCGCGACAAAACTTACCAGGGACGTGTTAGACTCGGCAATATCCTGGTATGGGCATAGTTTTAAGAACGGAGTGTGGACTTTGGGATTTTTGTCGGAGTTTTACAAAGATTTGGGTTTTACAAAAATCTAGGCGCTATACGAGCACGGCGTATAAATAAAAAAAATCATTCAAGACGGCATTTAACTACATTCAAACAAACACATTTTTTTTTATTTTTTGCAAATACTCGAGATCCGATTGATTTGTACAGCAACGTTTCAGACTATTTGAAAGAAACGTTGATGTCGACCGTTACATTCGTCTTCAATGGTAGATATTTTTCTGCTTTAGATCAATCGAGTATTTCAGTTTACATTAAGATATACGACATAAGACCGCTTCTCGATGGCCCAACGAAACACTGATGTAAGTGTCTACACATATATTAGGCATTTACAAAAGAGATGCGTTGGTGCCCTTCCCAATTTTCTGTTTTTGTTGTCGTTGTTGTTGCGGGTGTTTTTGTTTTCATTTTTCATTCCGTATGGACTATATCTATATAATACGTGTATACGTAAAATACAATCTTATAATCATATAATTTCTTCCGTTTGGTTTTGCGGAACCATATATTTGAAATATTCAGTTCTGTCATAAACCTTTTGATGTTGACAATTATATATGCAAAATCATTATCCTTGTTAGGATATGACCGTGGATTGAACTGATTAACTAGAGAAAATTATTGTTCTTTTTCATTTTACGCCTGTTCATGTTAATGATGGAAAATTATAGGTATGGGTATCCCCGTATGAGACAAGAGGGTCAGTATGAACATAAACCACTCACCTGACTTTTACTGGTCAATTGGGTGTAGTTGAGGAGGAGATGCTTTGGAATTCAAAGTGAAAATATGACCCAACCTATCATGGCCATGTTTATGGGCAAATCAGAATGTCATGAATAATGATTGGAAAAATGGTCATCAAAGGAAAAGTCTTGCAAAGTTTTATTTGAATCGGTACAATGATTAAGGAGGGATTTCAGTCATAGTTTAATAGTGGAAAATGACCAGGCTCATCAAAATTTCATAGCCATATTTGGAAAGGATCACCAAGGGAACATGCCCACAAAGTTTCATTGATATCATCCCAGTAGTTAATGAGGAGATCTATTAAGGATTTCATGGTAAGGATGCCACGCCCTGCCACGCCTATATTTATAAGGCGATCAGAATTTCGCAAACAGTTTTCAGAAAGGCTCTTCAAAGGAACATTCTGGCGAATAATTTTGGAAGAGGGTCACCAATCTTCTGGTAAAATTCCATTGAAATCGGCCAAGTGGTTGAGGAGGAGATGTCGTTCATATTTCAAAGTGAAAAATGGTACCGCGCCACGCACTAATTAATGGGCCAATCAGAACTAAGTGAACACTTTCTGAAGGGGGTCACCAAAGGAACATTCAGGCCAAATTTCATTCAAAATCGGCGCCGTGGTCTCAGAGACAAGAGGTTTTAAATTGTTGACGACGGGCGAGGCACAACGGCCTCAGAATGATCCTGATAGATCCCATTCAGCACCTTGTGCTTAGGTGAGCGAACAGCTTATGAACAGAATGTATTTGCTATAAAAGCAACTAATTGATGACGTATGGTGTCCTGATAACTTATTAACGAATTGAACGGAGCTGTGTATCGTGACACAAATACTCGTAATTTCGGTTTTGATATAGCTACAGTTACTAGATCTTTAGCTCACCTGAGCACATCGTGCTCAAGTTGAGCTTTTGTGATCATTGAATGTCCGTCGTCCGTCGTGTGTCGTCCGTCGTGTGTCGTCCGTCGTCTGTCGTCCGTCGTGCGTCGTCAGGCGTCAACAATTTAAGTGTTTACACTCTAGAGGCCACAAATATGAACCAATCATAATGAAACTTGGTCAGAATGATTGTCAGGTCACAAGGATGAATCCTATTGAAAATGGGATGGATCCGTGCCATATCACAGGAAAAGAAGCCTTAATGACATTTTTCTTATTTACACTCTAGTGGCCACAAATATGGCCCAATCTTCATGAAACTTGGAAAGAATGATTGTCAGGTCACAAGGATAAATCCGATTGAAAATGGGAAGAATCAGTGCCATATCATGGGAAAAGGGGCCTAAAAGACAATTTTATTGTTTACACTCTAGAGGCCATAAATATTGTCCAATCTTCATGAAACTTGGTCAGAATGATGGCTAGGTCACAAAGATGAAGCCTTAAAAAATTGGAAAGATCCATGCCATATCACGGGAAAAGGGGCCTTTATGACATTTTTCTTGTTTACACTCTAGAGGCCATAAATATTGTCCAATCTTCATGAAACTTGGTCAGAATGATGGCTAGGTCACAAAGATGAAGCCTTAAAAAATTGGAAAGATCCATGCCATATCACGGGAAAAGGGGCCTTTATGACATTTTTCTTGTTTACACTCTAGAGGCCACAAATAAGGTCCAATCTTTATGAAACTTGGTCAGAATGTTTGTCAGGTCATAAGGATGAACTCTAATGAAAATGGGAAGGATCAAGGCCAAATCACAGGAAAAGGGGCCTTAATGACAATTTTCTTGTTTACGCTCTAGAGGCCATAAATATTCATGAAACTTGGTCAGAATGATGGCTATGTCACAAAGATGAACCCTATCAAAAATGAGAAAGATCCATGCCATATCACGGGAAAAGGGGCCTTAGTGACAATTTTCTTGTTTACACTCTAGAAGCCACATATAAGGTCCAATCTTTGTGAAACTTGGGCAGAATGTTGGCCAGGTCACAAGGACGAGCCCTTTTGAAAATTGGAAGGATCTGTGCCATATAATGGGAAAAGGGGCCTTGTTGATACTCTAGAGACCACTAGTTTTAAAAGTACAATTACGATTTGCTGGAAAATTTGATAATAGTTTATTTAGACAAAGATACACAGGTGAGCGATATAGGACCATCATGGTCTTCTTGTTATTTCAAGTGTTTTTTGAACGCTCTTCAAAAGGCGAGACGTATTATTGTGATCATCTTCAGTGTTTTGGCGTCCATTGACCAGCGGGCGGGCGCCGTCTTCTTCTTTGTCCGAAACCCACACCCTTCACCTTCGCCGGATTGACTCGAAACTTTACAGTAGTACTACTCTAGTTACAGTTTCTTCCATCGGGAAATTGACATTCGCCTCAATCAAAACCATTCTAAACTGCTCATTTAGCTCTCCATTCATTCATTCCAAACACTCAATCAAACCATTCAAAAACGCTCAAGCCCATTGAAAAATATAGAATCAACAACGTCATTCGAAATAAATTTCGAAATAAATAGATTTTGCTGCCGAATTGAAAGCGTCTTTTAGGTTCTTGAAGAAATATGAAGCTATCAAAAATATCAACGTATGCATATTTTATTAAAGGGAGGTAATTAATATCGCTAATTTTGTTCATCCTAAACAAAATTTGCGACATTTGGTTGCCTCCCATTAAATTCACTCAAAACTCGCTCTTTACACTCATTCAATTTCATTCCTAAATAATTCCAAAATCATTCACCTTGTCAATTAGACGATGTTCTTAACTGTATAATGGAGATGCATTTAAGTAATGATGCATCATATGCAACTTGCTACAGTTACAAACATCGTGAAGTTGTCACTCATTCAAGTCAAAATCATTCTAAATCATTCACCCAGCGCTCCATTTATTCATTCCTAACACTCTCTTAAACCATCCAAAAGACTCTCCAAACCCACTGAAAAAGATAGCATCAAAATCGTGTTTCAAAAAAATATAAAGCTAGGGGAAAACGCGAGTTCACTGACATAATTAAAATATTAAGCGTCTGATAGGTTCTTGAAGGAGTAGAAAGCTATTTATAGAACTTGTATGCATATCTTATTAAAGGGGGGTAATAAATATCGCTAATTTTGTTCATCCAGAACTAAATTAGCTATATTGGATAACCTTATTTTGATTTCACTCAAAACTCACTCAACGCACTTATTCAAGTTCATTCCAAAATCAAAATCATGTCTTAATGAGTAGCATCGATGGTGACAAATGTTGTCCCGCTTACACTTTTACCAACGCATATGCACCCTCCCCTTATATCGTTTTTAAATGCATTTTCTAGTTAGAACTCCGTTTTAGGTGTTAAATACGTTTGTAAACTTTTTAAATGGTAAAATCCTCTTTGCACTTGAGTGCAAGTGCAGAGCTAGTTATCATTTTCATAACATTTCGCAAGTGATTTTGACCTAAACGCAGAATTGGTTGCACGAACAGTTTGGATGACAATACGTCGTAAATTTTTTGAATGCATTAACTGTAAACTTTGTATTCCTATAAATTATAGGATAATCCGCAGAATTCCTGTTTAAGTCACTTATTTCATTTTGTTAGCAGGAAAAGGACTTCTGCCAAACAGCCTTTCGGGTGAGATTTTGTTTTTATTGCAGTCGAGCATACGCAAACGTCTTATGATAAGATTTTTATGTCAAAATAATTATTTTGTAACTCTTATAAGCTTTATATTACAAATCGAATTTTGCAACAGTTGCCCGTTGATTAAGTGTGCTACATCTAAAAAGAAAAATGAAAGAGAAAAAGGAGATCATCCTATAATTATTTCGCTTCAAGCAAATGAATATCACTCAATGAATATGAATCAATCTTACGCTGAAACAAACGATTTTTCTTTTTCTTTATTGCAAAAATGAGACAACTCGTGAAAATATAGATTGATGTTCACTCAATGGATATAAATCGATCTTACACTGAAACAAACTATTATTCTCTATTTCTAGATTCAGAAAACCAGTCAAGTGGGAGGGGGTGGGGGGATTTGACCCTAGTCGGACTGGGTTGAATGTAGGCTCACCTGATGGAAATAGTTCGCCTTTTTCCCATTTCCAGAATATAAAGTAATCATTCTATCTTCCTATACAATTACTTTCTAAATGCGAACTCTCGTTGATCTCTGTTGGATATAATCTCTTTTTCATTTAAACGGAAGTCCCAGATGGTCTTTTTTGCGTGACGAACCACATTCAATTGATGGATTACCAAGAAAGTCTGTTTTCGCTTGACTGGTCTAAAGAAAATCTCACTATTCTAACGGTTTCTTTTCTTCACTTCCCCAGGTATGTCTACGATGTCATCCAAGACATTTGGCTCTGATTGTGGATCAAAAGATGATATGCTCTGCACGATTAGTGTTTGGATATGGAGGGTTATTCCACCATTGCAGACAGCAATTGGGACACTCGGGAACATCTTAAATATCATAATCTTACTTCGCAAAAATCTTCGATCCAAACCCTGCTTTATATTGGGGTTTCTTGCCGTATCTGACTTGATCGTCATCTGGTCCGTTTTCGTTGCTGATTGCCTACTCTTCGGATTTGGGTATCAACCACCGGATTTCACGTGCGTTTTATTTTATTTTCTCAAATTTGGATTTACTAGCGTGTCTCTTTGGATCATGGCTATATTCACGTTTGAACGGTTCATTTTTGTTGTTCTACCGCATCAGTCAAACAGTCTGTTGACCAATTCAAAGACCAAAGGAATAGTATGTTTGATTCTGATTATTGTCCTGCCGTCATGTGGACTGCCATTTTGGAAATCGACAAGTGCAGATATCCGACAGGACTCGATTGAGGTGAACGTCGCTCCAAATAACACCATTCCAGGCCCATTTATAAAGAAAGATACTGTGCCTAGCAATGTTAGTACACCTCGTAAAACTACCGGGACTTCAAATAAACCTCCCCAAACATCAACAAATCAAACAGATAACTACTACCTAGGCTCTACAACCGTTTTAAACGACATGTCTCTTCTAAATAACAATTCGATTGGACTGAACTGCTGTACGACCAACGAAGTTATGTGGAATAACTCCAGAATTGAACTATCTTTCAATTATCCCAAATTCAAATGCTTTTCTCCTTCGCTTGATAAAGAATCATTTGTATTTGCGGTACAAGTCTTTAATTTAGTGTTTGGGATTTTTACACCTATCACGATTGTAGTGTTAGGTAATGGATCTCTAATAATTGCATTGTCGAGGCGGCAGACACTTGTAAACACCAAGGATTCCCAGACAACACTACTGTTCATTATATGTGGATTGCTGATGATAACTATCACGCCACAGTCTATTAAGTACATTTATTTTCTGGCTCGGGGTTTTGATGACTATGACGCCCCGTTGTTTGCGTTCATAAATGCGTTAACTGAGTGCTTCATTAATCTAAATTTTACAATCAACTTCTTTTGTTATCTTTGGAAGAGTACACTTTTCAAGGAAGAATGCAAGTTACTGTACCGAGATATAAAATCAAAGTTGGGAACCTAAATGAGTGACATACAAGGAAAAAGAACAAAATTTTCCGTTTGACTAATCAGTTTAGAAAATCTAAACATAATCACGTCTATGAATATAAATCGATAAATATTTGTTTTCACATCTCATTCTTTAATATCATTTAGCAAACATGTTTAGACTCCCCTTAAAAATTTGAGGGATTTTTTTGTGTGCAAGCTTACCAAAACGCTGCGTTTAGTACAGTGCTGTACAGCTAGTGACATCGTGAAACTGACATTCATTTCGATCAAAACCATTCTAAATCGCTCACTCATCGCTCCATTTATTCATTCCAAACACTCTCTCAAATCGATCAAAAACACTCCAAAATCATTAGGAAAAAAATCTAATAAGTATTCAAAAAAAAATCCTTCTTTTGTAGGTGGGACAGGTAACCAAACCTTGTGTTACTTGTCCTTGATCACATGTTACCGCGACACAACCTGTCTCTCTATTTGGGCCCAAGGTTATGAACGTTTTCTTAGGCTTAGGCTCAATTTTCACAAATTTGTAGATTAAAATAAATGTATGGAAACAAAAGATAATATCAATAAGTTGTTATTTATAACAACTTATTAATATCATCTTTTATGATAATACATTAAAATGAGCAATAAAACAGAATTACGGCTTTAATCTCAAATTAAAATTTGAGAAAATTTTGAAAAGAGCCTGAGAAAAGTTTTATAACCTCGGGCCCAGAAGTGAAATTTTTCATTTATCTTTTCTGTTAGAAGTTTCCTGGTTAATAAATGATCAAATAAATACCGTTCAGAATGTAGAAAGAAGAAGTTAAGAAAAAGATTAAAAGTCTACTCGGACTAATTTGGGTCAAATAAAGAGGCAAAATTATTTGGGGCGAAATATTTAAATTATCGTATACTGAAATCATCAATTACAAACGCTCACGCCAAACACCCAAAATCGCCTAGAAACAGTTCAAAAACGCTTCGGATCCGTTTGAAATGACAACATTTCAATCAAATCGAACAAAATAATTATAGGAATTTAATGTCTGATGTTGATTTTTAAGCGTCTTATTTGACTGTGATGACACTAAGACAGAAAAAAATACAAGGATCTTATTAAGGGGAGGTAATATGTTTTCGCTTTTTTCGTCCAATAGTTGAATATGTTTTACCCTCTCTTGTGAATCTTTCAAAACTCGCTCCACACACTCATTGAATTTAGATCCAAAAGCATTCAAACATACTTCAATTGTAACTTGTATTGATGCATATATTGACAATGTAAAGTTAAACAGAAGAACAAAATATACAAATAGTTGTACAAAAACCACTGGTATTATCACAGGGTATAACGTGCCACGCCGACACCAGAAGGTTCATGGACACCTGATCGATTTTTTCGATACGGAACTAACGGTGGGTCAAGTTTTTGACTGATTTGTAAACCAAAATAATCATTTTCATTTCAATTTTTAGTATCACTGTCGAGATAAATGCTTCTTCTTTTAGGAAATGAAAGGGGAGGGTAACAACTAAGCAAAATGAGCGAGTTTAGCCCTAGGAGTGAGTGACTTTGCTCGTTTTTTAGGTTTGTCATTATTTTTTTTGTCAAACAACCTGACTATGCTTCATTGTTTGTGTTTGTCTAAGAGCATTTATCTATCCTCTACACACATTCCAAATTTCTCGGCAAAAGATACACATAAAGCGAAGATATTCGTACTTTTATTGGCCTGGGTAGCGGAAAATATGATAACTAGACACGTATAGAAAGAACAAAGGGCCATGGTGGTCCGAGATTTCTCATCTGAGTATCTTTGACTCCGTGGACATCATATCAATTTAATACGCAGAGGTCAACAAGGAGATGATTTCTACATAAGATCAATACCATGGATTGTTTTCAGGAATGAGTAAAAAAGGATGTGCCTGCGCACAGTCCTTACAGTAAGTTACATCGTGAAATTGATATTTAACTCAATCAAAACCATTCTAAATCGCTCACTCAGCGCTCCATTCATTAAAATCAGACACTCACTCAAACCATTCAAAAACGATCCAAACTCACTGAAAAACATATAATAATAACTTCGTTCAAAATAAAAATTGCAGGGAAAAAATCGGGATTTCACTTATTTAATTAAAATTGTAAGCGTGTGATAGGTTCTTGAAGAAATAGAGAGCTATGTATAGAACTTGTATACAATTTTTATTAAAGGGATGTAATCAATATTGCTAATTTTGTTCATCCTGAACAAAATTTGCAATACTGGATCACCTCCCATTAAATTCACTCAAAAGACGCTCCACACACTCATTCAATTTCATTCCATAATCATTCACCTTGTCAATTTCACGATGTTGTTTACTGTATACAGTTAGTTACATCGTGAAATTGACATTAAACTCAATCAAAACCATTCTAAATCGCTCACTCAGCGCTCCATCCATTCATTCCAGACACTCACTCAAACCATTCAAAAACGCTTCAAACTCACTGAAAAACATATAACAACAACTTCGTTCAAAATAAAAATAGCTGGGGAAAAAATCGGGATTTCACTCATTTAATTGAAATTATAAGCGTGTAATAGGTTCTTGAAGAAATAGGGAGCTATCTATAGAACTTGTATACAAATTTTGTTAAAGGGAGGTAATCAATATTGCCAATTTTGTTCATACTGAACAAAATTTGCAATACTGGATTACCTCCCATTAAATTCACTCAAAAGTCGCTCCACACCCTCATTCAATTTCATTCCTAAACCATTCCATAATCATTCACCTTGTCAATTTCACGATGTTGTTAACTGTATGAACATAGGGGCGTGTAATTAACAAACTTGATGAAATTCAATTAAATGAAACTATTATGAAAACTCCCTTGCTTCTGTTTTCTTTTGAGTCTATGTTAGCCCATTTAGAGCCCAAATATAATCCCAGAGGCATGACATGAAAACATTGGTAGAGGTCCAATATATAATATTATAAACAAAACATGATAGATATCTGCCTTTTGGTTTCAAAGAAAAAAAATCCGTGATTTCTCACTTTATTTTTGTGTTAAATTGGATGCATCCGTGCCGAGCTTAAATCTGCCCAAGGGGTATGATATGAAAAAAATGTGTAAAGGTCACCTAGATTATGCTACATACCAAAATATGCAGTCTCTCTGCCTTATGGTTTCAGAGAGGATTTTTTTCAAGATTTCGCACTTTGTTCCTTTTTAAATCAGAGCTACAGCTAATTGTTTATCTGAAAAGGGTTTTACCCCCTAAATTTGTCTGTAATGCTGATTTATAATGAAGCAATACTGAAAAGTAATTTCGGGTAAATATGGATTATTCTCATCTTTGATTGTTACGAAAATAATTCAGCCATTAATATCCTGAATAAAATCTTTGTGAGATGTTTACAAACGCCCTTCTTAATGGCTGCGTTGGTGTCACAACTTTATTTCTAATATATAATGTATCATGTTATGCTTTTGTAGTTAAATTCAATTTGTCTATTTGGGATGCGAAACCCAAATATGACCCCAGGGTTTGGTAGAGGTCTTATAGATCATGCAACATACCAAATATGAAGCTGTCGGTCATCTGATTACAGAAGTACTTTGGTATAGCTGCACCCAAGGAACATTTTAGCAAAGTTTCATCAAAATTGGCCCATCACATTAGGGAGAGAAGATGTTTAAAGAAATTGTGAACGACGTACGGCTGACGATGGAAATGGAACGATCACAACAGCTCACCTTGAGCACTTCGTGTTCAGATAAGCTCAAAAGTAAAACTTTCAAGTCGGACTTAAAAGAGTTAAAGAGATGAAATTCCGGTTCGATGCGAAATATTCAAACTAGTTTTAGATTCGTCTGCAGTTGCTTTATTACACATATTGAAACATATTGTAGCTATGTAACCTAAAATGAAAATAAAAATTATCAAAAGAAAAATAAATATAAAATAAATCACTTTTGCTCCGGAAGTCGGGACAGACTATCCAAACTTCGGTAACTTGTCCACGGGGACACGTTACCCCGAGTTAACCTGTTTTCCTACCAGAAATATTATTTTTCATTAGAATGTTTGTCTTTTCAGTTATGAGATTTCACTAGGAAAGTAGACAGAAAAAGTACAAATGCCAATTTCGCAGAAGTTTCCTAAGTTGCACCCTCTTACTGTTCCATTCAAGAAGAATTTAAAGTATTGCCCACTCATTTTTCCAATCAATTTTGAATATTTGTTAGAATTTGTTTTTATAAGTCGTAGGAACGTAGCTTATTTTGGATAAAATTTAGTATTTTCCATTTTTAAGAGGCGGCAGTCCATGTGAGTAGTTTATATTCTGCTTTTCCATTTGATAATGCAAGATTCCGTTATTAAATGACAACAGTTACAAAACATAGTAAGACTATGCTGGCTGGCTGTTTTGAAAGTAGCTTCAGTGTTGTAAAATCTTTGGTACCTGCTCAATTTCCCGGTAGTGTATAGGTAAGACACTCTTGGAGGGATTACAATGTGTTGTGGATGCAAATAATACTGTGTCTTAACAACCTGCTTTAGATTCTAAATTGTGTTCGAGAACGTGCTCGGCGAAAATACATTGGTGGAATTGTTTAATTGAAGGCATGGGGTATTATAGGTTTTTTTTCAAGCATGGTTGCTGGAGTACCATAAGTTCTTGTCGGTATTTCTCGGCTATGTACTATCATTCAACACCTTGCCTAGCTTTAAGGTGCTAACCTTCTAACGCCAATGCATAGGCCCATATTTGACACATGCGCTTCCAAAATCGCTTTTCTTTTTGTGCATGTAAGCAAACCAATATGGGTAAACCATGGGCTTCGCATGTAAGACTCGAACCGCCTTAACAGTTTTTAGCGCGTCGTACTGTTAATCTAAAGGTCCTAGTTTGATCACCGGCGGCAGCACTCATTCTTTCTAGCTATTTGTCTCCAAGAAACGAGTTGATAAACGAAGACCTATGTGCATTGGATAGCATCTGTAAATGACGTAATAGAAGTACTGCTGAAACAAATACATGTAACTGGAATTCATTGTTAGGTGCTCCAGTCACCTTTTTATGGCTGGGTTCCATTATCTTGTATGTTATATGTTAGAACAAAGTTATTATGAGTCACTTTGCCTCCAAGCATTTTGTACACTTTGTGTCACGATTGCCTGAATTTAACTTGTCAAACTGTTTCATTATGAATGTTGCCCGTAGGGTAGTATACGAAAACTTACATGACAAAATAGCATTGTGTCACTATTGCCTGAGGACCAGATGCTAAGCTTGTGAAATAGCGTTGAAATTCCAAAGGAACAGATATTCACTGCTTAAGTGGGGGTTGACTTTTTTAAAATAGCAATTAAATCAAACATATTTATATTTACTGAAATTGCGAAACATTAGCAATATATTATCAATCGCGCCAAAAAGGGGCAATCTTTTCGTTCAAATTTAAAATATTCGCGAATACTTAAGAAATAGTGCCACGAATTGCAGCTTAACTTACATGCGAATCGGGCACATTTTTTGAATGCTTACAAATTCTTTAACTTCCTGAAGTCCGAGGAGTTCATAAATAAAACAATTTGGACACCTGTTAAGTGCTACATGTATAACTTTTGAGTAGAAGATTCCTAATACACTCCGTCGAAGGAGATTGTATATTGCTATCATCTTTTGTCCGTATGTCTGAATCTTGTGAACGCAACTTCTCCACCGATTTGAATATAATTTTCACAAAATGTTCCTAGTCACATGGCCTAGCACATATTCTAACATGGTTCCAGTCCAATGATTTTTTCCGGATGCTGGACGTAGAAAGTTACTGGGAAATTTCAGTTTTCCGGACGTTTTTCTACCCATTTGAGATATTAAGCTAAATTTTGGTGTGTGAGTCCGCATCAATAAGTAACAGAACATGTTCAAGTTTGGTTCCGGTCAAATGATTTTTCAGGAAGATACGGATGCTGAACTTAAAAGATGACTAGGAAATCTAAGCTTTCCAGAGTGTTTTTTCTATACCATTGGAGATATTGAGCTAATTTTACTTACTGTGTGAAAACACACTTCTAATAAGTTACAGATCAAGTTCGAGATTGATTGGTTTTAGTCCATTTTCAAAGATTTCAAATGTACTGTAATTTGCTGATTTTGGACGTGAGTAATAGCAATGAACTATAACATATGTGTAGAAATTTGCTATCATTCCTCACTATAGTTTCGAGATACATCAACTGATTTACCATACAGGTGATTAAACTTCTAACTCTTGCAACTCTACAACTGCCCATAGTAGAAAGCATTTTTTGGCGGCGTATATTGTGACAACGGCACTTTTTTCAAAGGAAAGACATTTTAGGTGAAAATTCAACTATAAGTAAATTCATCATTTTCAAAAATACCAACCCTCCCTTCATTCAGGATGAAAACGTTTGCACAGGTGCAGGTTACATTTGCTAGACATTCCGAAACTTTTTTGCACCTTGATGCACCTAGGCCTACAATACTTTAATTGAATTCGTAACAGGTCTTTTTTCTTTTGATGGATCGTAATGATATTTTTTTTGCTAATTTCCATTTTGAAAAATTTATCAAACAAATGTATTTGTTCGGAAAATCGTAAAGTCTTTTGGCGACCGAACCTTCATAATTTGATCATTATTTTCAAGCTAAGTTGTTCGTTCTTTAAGGTTTTAATCAATAACCGAGGGTAAGACATGTTTAAGTATTATCTACGAATTCCAGAAAAGTTTAAAGATCACTTAACTCCAATACAGCTTTAAACACGAAGACATTTTATAAGACAACAACGCAGTCAGAAGATGTTTGAATTTAAACACATACTTTAATACCAAACACTCAATGGAATTTCGCAAATGCTTTCTCCTTGTTGTAAGCTTTGGACATCTGTTATCGAATTAAATTTGAAAACATGAAAAACACTGTTGGGAATGGAATAAAGAAAAAACCTATTAGGGTTAAATTCTGCTTCTCATAAACTGTTGTGTCTGTCTTTAGTTCCCGGGTTTCAGCCAGGTCATAATTCCTCAAAATGTTGTATGTTAACTTAGGCCATATCAACAATTTGACAAGTGCGTGAATGGCCAAAGTTAACCAACATTGACTGCCTCGTAGTATAATAAGATGGTTGCCTTAATTTCTAAAGACACTTTTGGACCATATCTTCTACAAAGCGCAAAGTGAAAACCCTGGTCAGACTGAGCAGATGATCAGACTGGCCCGAGTCTTTACTTAGCGACATTTTTAAATGTCAAGCACATGTTAATATTTTATTTCTCTTATCAATCATCTTTAGAAAGATGTTAATTTTTTATAATTATTACATAGTACGTTGTATTCTATTGTATTCTTTTGTTTTGATTATTATGTATAACCACGGATCTTGGGTCTTTCTTGGTCTGTCTCTTTCATGAGACTTTAATAACTGTCTAGGACAAGGTCCTGCTTTCCTAGTCTACAGAATAGAATAGAATAGAATTTTATTAATGTACTATTATACCCTTTACGGATTAAAGGCATATGATAAATAAAAATAAACAATTGAAAACGACAAAAACACGTATAACCATGTCACAATCCGGCATGTTCAAAATGTGTGTTAAGAACCTAAAAGCCACAGTATTAGGTTATGTTGCATGAAAACACAAAATTTGCCAGGGTCTTTAAGTCTTTCTCATTTTTAATGGTCATCAAAATGACAAAAGATATTTCCCCCTATCAAAATGACTAGAGTCTATATTTTTAAAAGCTCAGAACGTTGGGAGCTATACTTTTGGCAATAGCACAAAATATGCACTTCGTCCTCAACTTTATCACAGGAAACACACAACCTGTCTATAACTTCTTTTCTACAATACCTTCCTCTTTCTTTTTCTAGTTTATGAGCAGATATCCTAAAAGAGATTAAGACAGTTCTATACCTTCTATCCCTCAACAGGTCCAAATAACTTTCAAAACAAAACGATTCTTTAATTAGTCTATACGTCCTTAATTTATCTATTCATTCACCGTCATTTATAAGCTTGTTCCAAAACTGACCAAATCTCTGTTTTAACCTTTTTCAACTAGAAAAAAATGACATGACATGTCTGGCAATTGAGTATTCATCTGTGCTGTTGACTTCTATACGGACCAACATTCCGTCGAAAATCTCAGAATTGAATTAATTAATCGTATTTTTTTCTTGTCATATCATATTTTCCATCTAATTCCATGAAGCGTTTTTTTGTTTTTTGTTTTTCAGATTTTTTTAATGTAAAAAGTGATTGTGTCCATCCCTCTACATGTTAAATGTCAGCCTTTCATACCTTCTTGTGACTGTATGAAACGGAACAGCCAATCGTCTACCCAAAGATAGGTCTAATTTGCAAAGGGGTCGAATCATAGGTGTATGATTTTAAGTGATTTTTTTTGTCATAAAATCGAGTATTTTTTTATAAGATTAATTGTATAGAAGATTTTAGCTTCCTTAGAATATCAAATCTGAGCGATTATTTTTTTTTGTTCAAAAAGAGTTTGAACTGTTAATTGTTTAATTGTTAAATGAAAGTGTTTTAATCTATTCTGAGATAAACCCCATATTCCCTTATTAAACCAATCAAAACGAAGACGTTGGGATTTTCACAAGAAAAACGAGATAAGCAGGCGAGAAATAACGGTACAAATCATGCGATATTTAAGTTCAAGATGAAATGACCTTCGATATGCTAATTAGCATGTCCAAACAAGGAATAATGGGCATTTCTTCTGTCAAATATTCAGTATAAAACCTCGCGTTTTACTATATGTTTACATTTTCTTACTATTAAATACTCTTCATAACCCCTCATGTTTAAGAGCGGAAAATTTCGCTAAATATTAAAATTAATCAGATAGACGAAATCATTATTTTAAAATCATTTCGTTTTCGAAAAATAATTTTTTGGAATGGTATTAAGCTGAAATTAATATGTCACCACATACAAATCCTTCATTCAAACGCAATTTTATGTAATGGGGTAAAAAGGTTGGTCCTTATAAAAGGCAAACGGACTATAAGATATAAAGTGTCATATTTTACCGGCTGAAAATATGTTTGTAGATAAAATATTAGTCACTCTCCTTTCTGATGTCCATTTTGTGACACTTTCATTTTTCACTTCTTTTTTTTTTCAAAATTCCACAGGAGAGATATTCATTTAAGTACTAGACCAAAGAAAATGATATCTATGATGAAGGACACATTTTTTCTTATAGGATTCTGGACAGCCGCATCTTATCAAATGAAGAAAGAGTTGAATGAAGATGGAACTAGAACTGTCGCAGAGCGGACTCATACCTCCCCCCACTAGGCCGTTGTCCTACCGAGGCTATATCATAGTATAAGTGCTTTCAGTACATGATCTTTTTGCAACATAACAACAGGATGATGTTAATTTTCAAATTTGGTAACTCCCCTTATGGTAACTGAGTTTTGCAATTTTAAATTTTGACTACTCCCCCCAACCTCCTTAAAAAGTTCAAAGTGGCATAACTCTGAAACAAATGACTGGAACAGGATGAAAATTGTAGGTGCACAACATCATATGATAGGAAACAACCTGATAAATGTTCAGCAAAATTGGTCGAAAACTGTAGGAGGAGAAGAGGACACACAATTTGGACTACTCCCCCCCTCCTAAAAAGTTCAAAGTGGCATAACTCTGAAACTAATGACTGGATCAGGATGAAAATTGCAGGTGCACAACTTCATATGATAGGAAACAACCTGATAAATTTTCAGTAAAATTGGTCTAAAACTGTTGGAGGAGAAGAGGACACAAAATTATGTCTAAGGACGGACGGACAACCCGATTCCAGTATACCCCCCCCCCCCCCTAACTTCCTTGTGGGGGTATAATTATGTAATAAAGGGAGACTTAATACTGTTTCTATCGTCTCATTCTATTCTCTAGTCATGCGGATTAAAAGACGGTCATTTATGTAAAAACGGAAGACAACAATGTCAGCAAATAATGCTTTAGATAGGCGCCTTTTTAGTTACTATAGACACTTGAAACATAAAACAGCTTTAATGATTTGGTACCTGGGCAATGTCATAACTTTAATTTTAGATTTAATTGTAAATGCAGTTTGGCCTGAATATAAGTTGTAAATTTTGTGCCGCATTGCTTAGTTTTGTTTGTGTAAGTTACAAGACATTTAGAGAGAAAGCCGAATGATATAGATCATATTTTGTGGGATCCCTTTGGGACTCACATGAATGAATCGCAGACAATTTTTTTGGTTCCTTAAACCATTTTTCCATCTTCATTTTTGTCTCTGAATCCCTTTCGACCGTTTTATACGCCAGTCCAAGACGGAAATTATTTTGGGATCACACGTAGCGTCCGGGCGTCTGGATATCACGATTTTCGGGCGGCGTTCACTTAAGGACGTTCGCGCCTATGCGCGTCAAAAAGTACTTTCCCTCATAAATGAATAATATTTGTACATTTACTGGATAAATATTTCGCGGTCTTTTTACCGGTTTCATTTTTCAGATACGTTACTTGCACAACAAGATACAGCGCCACCTAGCGGCATACCATAAAACGTCATTTTTTCAACGTTTACGGCGATTTAATCAGCGACATCGGACTCATTTAAAAAAAAAAATACATGTATCGACTGATCTTTCAATTGGCAACTCAAATTTTTCTTTTACTTATGTTCACGAACGCTTATTTTTCAACTACAGAGGTTTTCTCGATACTTGCAGAAGAATATTTAATATGGAAAATACGCCGATCGACGAAGTTCGAACGTTTTTAGACAAAAAAATCGAACGGTGACCCTATATTTTTATTATTTTAGTTTAATCTAGAATTAAAAACGAACAATTTAAGCTAATAAAAAAGGGAGGTCTCCACGTGAAGTGTCGGTCAAAAATCGCGTTGAAATTAGATGAGACGTAAAGAAAAATGACTTTTTAATGACGTCATATCATTAACATCGACGTAAACGTTGATTAGAAATCGGAAGGAAGCAAGGTACTCATTCATTATATATAATTATTCTAAACGTACTTATATCTGACAAGCTCCAGCTATAGAGCGTTCAATAAAAAAAAATAATATAATATATATATTTCTCCGCACAATTATATTTTTCTCTAAACTAGCAAACCGAAGCCCAAAAACTACGAGTTCGTTTGCTAGAAATTTTAGGGAAAAAAAGAAGCTAAAATATGAATAACAGGACTGGTGTGAATTTTCACTTGAAAGCGGTTTATTTTCTCATATAAAAAAAGGTCCAATTTTTAAACACAAAAGGACGCGCAAATGTTTCATAATCATTTTTTTTGTAAATACAACAGACTTGTATATAAGTTCTATTTAGAAATTTTACCTAAAAGACAGTCTTGTGCTTTATTAGAACAAGGCTGACTTGACGGGTAGTTTAGTCGGTTATTTAGATTTATTTCATCTTTAGTTGTTGATGCCGGCTACAAAATTAATGTGGATGTCGTTTGTGTTTGGCCTGATTTTTTGTGTTGGCTGATCATGGGCAACATCTACATCCATCCATCATATTAAATCGTATAAGCGAAATAATTTCAAAGACCACTCACAGTGCTTTCTTCCGTTATGAATTTGTTTAGAATTTGATTCCATACTGTAAAATTGTTTCAACGCATTGCGCAGGTTAATATTAAATATTTATGTTGGCTTATAAATAAAAAGAATCTCTTAGTTAGGCAATATCAAATTGTATAACACAAATCCGTTTGTACTGTTTTTACCCTAAAAATAATACTCTCCTTTTCAATTTCAATTTCATCAATGGTTTGCAAAAACTACTAATTCTAATGTTGAGATGATCGTACCACATGTATGGATCCGCGGGTTTGGGTGGGTGATCGAAGGTCAAGTCGGTCTATACACTGTATAGACGGTGTCGACATTTGATCGCTCGCTTAGAATTGTGGATGTATACGTGGCTACTATAGCGATATTTGTAATCATAGCGCGAGTATGCATGTCTATGTGCGTTTGAGTGTTGTTTTTTTTGTGTGTGAGTGTGTGTGTGTGTGTGTGTGTGTGTGAGCCTTCTTTTCACGTGTTATTAGTATAAATTGTTGTAGACGATGTATGTTATGTACAAATCTGAATAAAGAGTTCTTCTTCTTCTTCTTCTATTAACCGATGTGATAAAATTGATTACTCAACAATCGCCAGAGAAGAATTTATTTCTACTCGCATTTCTACCCTATCAATTTCTTGTGTTCCCACAGTAAAATACAACTTCTTTATGGAATTCAATTCAAAATAAAAGAAAGAGCCGACGAGCTTTTCCCCCTAGAAAACAGCAATACTACGATTGTTAGACGGAATGATCGAATGGATAAATTGACTGACTAGAAGCAAACCAATCAACTCAACCAAAATTATAACGACGCGAGATGCGCCTGTCTCACGGGGGGTGATGTCCATAATCGGAGCCACCGGCTCCGCTTTCAAAATCATGTGTGGAACTTCCGCTCCACGTATGGCTCCGATTATGTAGATGTAAACATTTCATATTTTGAATGAAAAATGGGGTAGGAGGTCGGGATTTCCTCATTTTCATAAAATTTTATTCATTAATCATAAAAAAGTCGAATGCTATTCGACCAGTTATACATTTTGTAATGTAAACGTACTCAAAAAATGTAAGAACGCTCGTTGGTTTTTGTAAAAAATGATTTCTTCTGTGAGCAGTCTTGAGCCAGGAATGTCAAAACTCGTGGTTTTTACCTCAAAAATGCAATATTCTGAACAGAATTAATAACGCAGACCATGTTTTCAGTATATACGAGTTTAACAAAACAACCACAATAATCTAACCCAATGTACTTGTCTTCAATATGATATAGATCAAAGAAAACAGTTTGGTTCCGATTATGTGGATTGGCTCCGATTATGTACCCTGGCTCTGAAGTTGTGGAGTGTCTTCTTCTTCTTCCATATAACATCTTCAATATGAAATTTCTACTAGTTTCATAGGGCGCTTTTTTGTCATCATTCCACGATGCAAGTTACGTTCGTTACGTTCTTCATTGATATTACTTAGTACATGTACGTGCAAAAGAATTGTCAGACTATAATCCAGGATTAAATGTGAAGAGATATAAAGATTTTTTCGAAGCCTGTCAATGTTTTTCTTGCTTATTATACTTCGCACGCTAAGCGTTCCAATTTTAACAACGTCACTACTAACACTCTTCCAAAGTCGAAAATTCCATGAAATTGTATCAGATATATTTTGTGAGTGGTTTCAAAAAAAGATGTTGCGAAATTCGCGTTCATTTGATACATATTTCAAAAAATACGATTAATATACCTTACTAAAAAGGACTCAATGATTCTTAATACTCCCTTTTTGTTCGATTTTTAGCACACATAAGCACGAAGTGCTCATGATGAGCTATTGTGATCAAGCTGTGTCCGGCGTCCTACATCCGTCGTCCGTCACCAATTTGTGTGCACTCTAGAGGCCACCTTTTTGGCCCAAATGTCTTAAACTTGGTCAGGATGTCTGTCTCCATCAAATCTTTGTCCAGTTCGAGATTTGGTCAAGTGGGGTCAAAAATGGGATCTTGTAAATGAAAGGGGTCAAATTTTAGCAAAAGTCTTGTGTGCACTTAAGAGGCCACATTTTTGGCCAAAATGCCTTTAGACGTCATCAGAATGTTTGTCTTCATCAAATCTCGGACAAATTCGAAATTGGGTCAAGTGGGGTCAAAATTGAGGTCAAGGGATCATATCTTAGAAAACCCTATGTTCACTTTAGAGGTCACATTTTTGGCCCCAATATCATGAAACTTGGTCAGAATGTTGGTCTCCATCAAATCTTGGTCATGTTGTAAACTGGGTCAAGTGAGGTCAAAAATGAGGTTAAAGGGTCATATCTAAGAAAAACCTTCTGTTCACTTTTGAGGCCACATAATTTGCCCTTATGTCCTGAAACTTTGCCAGAATGTTTGTTTGCATCAAATCTCGGTCAAGTTTGAAATTGAGTCAATCGGAGTCAAAAATGAGGTCAAGTGGTCATATCTTTGAAGAACCTTCTGTTCACTTTAGAAGCCACATTCTTGACCCAAATGTCCTGCAACTTGGTTAGAGTGTTGGATCCCATCAAATCTAATGATGGTCAAGTCCCAAACTGGATCAAGTGAAGTAAAAAATTCGGTAAATGGGTCAAATCTTGGAAAAAACCTTGTGTGAACTGTAGAGGTCACTTAATTTGATCAAATGTCTTGAAACTTGGTTAGAATATTTGCCTCCGTGAAATCTGATTAAGTTCAAAAATTGGTTATGTGGGACCAAAAATGAGGTCGATAGGTCAAATTAAGGAAAATCTAGCTGACATTTATTTGTTTTAACATATTGTCAGGATCTTTGTCTTGAAGTCTTAGACGAGTTGGAAAGAGGGTCAAAAACTGGGACACCTCTTCAAATCTTTGAAAATCCTTCAGTTCTTTAGAGGCAACATATTTGACTCAACTGTTTTGAAATGTAATCGGAATGATTGTCTTTTTGATTTCTTGGACTTTTGTTGAGCTAGTCATGAATTTCAAATAAGTAGTTTTGACACTTTGCCACATTTGTCAAGTACTTGTAAATGCCTCAGGTTAGCGCTTAAGGGTCAATGGACCCTTGTTTTTAAGCCCCGCGTAACATTTAGTTCCGAATTTTCGCAAAGTTTTGAACATATTTATATAAATTCCGATTAATGTCAGAATTTACTACTTCATCTTTGGATTTGTCAACTCTTCAATCGGAAAGTAATTTAACTAGATTTAATGAAATTAAAACTTATTTTAGACAATGAAAATCAAATACTGAAAATGTCTCGAGCGCTTTTTCGGTATAGGGGTACCGTTTTATAAAGGCGATGTTGAAAATTAAACAGAAGTATAAAAAAAATGACATTTAGCAAAACGGATCAATATACAAGGGCGAAAACACGTTTTATATATACTAAACAACAACAAAAAAAGGCATCACTTAAATTTTTAGATACAACTTTTTCCATAATCTAGAGTATGGAAAATTGGATATACCAAAATAAACGTAAACTAATTATTGATCTGTTACAAAAAGGATTACGCTGAAGACATACGCATAGGAGAGTTACAGAATATTGCATTTTGGAGGTATTAAAAGTAAACGAGAAAGGTGAGACGTAAAATAGACAACGTGCGCCATGGAATGACGAGAAAACAGAGCCCCATGGAACTAACAGAAACTTCATATTGAAGGCTATGGGGGCATATGGAAGAAGAAGAAGACACTCCACAACTTCAGAGCCAGGGAGCATAATCGGAGCCAATCCACATAATCGGAACCAAACAATTTTCTTTGATATATATCATATTGCAGACAAGTACATTGGGTAAGATTATTGTTGTTGTTTTGTTAAACTCGTGTACACTGAAAACAATGGTCTGCGTTATTAATTCTGTTCAGAATATTGCATTTTTGAGGTAAAAACCACGTGTTTTGACATTCCTGGCTAAATACTGCTCACAGAAGAAATCATTTTTAACAAAAACCAACGAGCGTTCATACATTTTTTGAGTGCGTTTACGTTACAAAATGTATAACTGGTCGAATAGCATTCGACTTTTTTATGATTAATGAATAAAATATTATAATCAAAGTACTGAAAGTACTGATAAGTTGGAATGCGTTCGAGAGGCGGTGACCTCATGCTACTAGCGAGAGGGACAAAATGGCCCTTAACCGCTCACCTGAATTCGATTGGTCCAGTGGATCTTATCAAAGAAACTTTCTGGCAAAGATTCATTTAAACTTGCCTAATTGTTGAAGAGGAGACTTATTCGAATTATAAGCAGTCATAATAGACCCTGCCAACCCATTCATTACAGAGGAGACTCAAAATTAGCCCTACCCTGCCACGCCAATATTTATGGGCTAATGAAAATTTTGCCAACAATATTTGGAGAAGGTCATGAAAGGAACATTCTTGCAAAGTTTCATTGAAATCTGCCCAGTGGTTCAGGAGGAGATGTCGTTCAAAGATTTTGGGCTCAAAATAAACCCCGCCCTGCCATACCCATATTTATTGTCCAATAAGAATATAGCGACAATTTTGAAAAGGGTCACCCAGGGAACATTCTGGCAAAATGTCATTGAAATTTGCCCAGCGGTTTAGGAGAAGAAGAAGTTTAAAGAAGGGTGACGACTCACGACGGAGTCAGGGTGATCCTAGAGCTCCCCTTGAGCACGTTGTGGTAAGGTGAGCTAAAAAGGAAGAAAATGATACGGACCATACAGCCGACTTATGGACACACAGGCGACCTTATACACTCAAAACAGTGTTTATATTATTTTTCAATAAATTTCTGCTCCATTTGAGTTATCAATTACATTTTTAATTAGAAGTGTCGCAAATGATTTTTCCATGATGAAAAGCTATTTTCGCAGGGAAGTCTTTTACTTCATGAGTTGGAATCTCAAGACAATTTTTGGGCGAAGTTCAATTGTGATTTCGACCTGTGTGACTCCAATATTGGGCACTTTCTCGGGTCATTGACAACATTTGTGTCAAGTTCTATGATTTGGGTCAATTGGTTGTTCAGTTAGAGTGGAAACTGTTAACTGTTAAAATTTACTGATGCCCGTGACAGCTATGACCCCGAAACAATAGCGCATTTCTTTTGGTCATGGGCAATATTTGTGTAAAGTTTCGTTATTGTAGGTCAATTGCTTCTCCGTTTAAAGCAAAAGGTCAATGGACTGAGAGACAGACATGATGAAATCAATATAATTATGCTCCTCTTCTTCCGAGCTGGGGGTACAGTTCATTACATCGTGAAATTGAAAGGTGAACGATTTTTTAATGATTTAAGCATGATGTTGAATGAGTGAGCGGAGCGAGTTTTGAGTGAAAGTTAAGGGAGGGAATCCAATGTCGCTTATTTTGTTCAGGATGAACAAAATTAGCGATAAATAAAACCTATTTAAATATGCATAAAAGTTCAACCAATAGCTTTCTATTTCGCCAAGAACCAATCAGACGCTTTAAATTTCATTTATGTCAGTGAAATCGCGATTTGGTTCTTGCGTAATTCATTTTGAATGTACAGGTTGATCTTATTTTTCTAATAACTTTGAGCGGTTTGAGTGAGTGTTTGGAATGAATGAATGGAGCGCTGAGTGAGCGATTAAGAATGTTTTCTATTGAGATGAATGTCAATTTCACGATGTAACTAACTGTATGATGGTGCTCTTAAACATGTTGATGCGTAAGAATGTGAAGAAAGCAAGTTAAACTAGATGGTTTGTTTCAAATAGCATATTGTCTTGGTGTTGGAATTCAATTGGGCAAAGATATTTATAATTCAATTAAAGATGTGGTGGCAAGGGTTTTATTGGATGAGTATTGGGTTTTTTAAATAAAACATTCATGTAGATAACTGCAATATTACGGAAAACAAACGACAATATGTTGCAAAAATATATATTAACTTTAAAAGTGTATCATCACTTTAAAAAAAGGTATTTATTTCGAAGCTTAGACAGAATTTACAATATAACGTTAAATGTGTAATAAAGTCGTTCAGAAAGAGAAACTATACCTTTAAGCTATAACATAATTCTACGAAAAACAGGTCGCGACCTTACTTAATAAGCAGATCACGTGATTGGTCTGTGCTATTGCCACAATACTGAGAAAACAGATCGAGACATTACCAAATAAGCAGATCACGTGATTGGCTAGTGCTAATTGTCAATTGCTGACCTAATTGGACTTGACTTATCACATGATTTCCAAATATAGTAATGCAAACATGTGATACTAATATACTCGTACGCAACTTTCAATAATAGTCGTTTAAAACATAAATTAGCGTGTTGATAATAAACACGAAGTGATAAATGTGTAATAGTACAGCATTATTACTTTTTGATGAAATAAACTGTATGTCTTTGTAAAGTTGAGATATACAAAATAGGCCGAAGTGTATTCACATCCTGTTCACGTGATATGTGTTCTCAAGAAACCCGAAATGAAATTATCTTGTGTTCATTTTGCGGTTTTGTTAAATCTAAGTTGGAATTGCTCCGCATTCCAACTTAAAAATGAGGAAATCCCGACCTCCTACCCCATTTTTCATTCAAAATATGAATTGTTTACATCTACATAATCGGAGCCACACGTGGAGCGGAAGTTCCACACATGATTTTGAAAGCGGAGCCGATTGCTCCGATTATGGACATCACCCCCCGTGTGTCTGCAAAGCGGTATCGGGCATAGTAATCTATACCTTGGGAATTAGTTGTTTTTGCGGACTCAGCGCTATGAAGTGAGCATACCGTTTGACATTTTTCCTTTATGTGAGTTTGGAACCCTTGGTTATCCTCGCCTAAACAGCCTTGCTAAATGATTCAAAAATTGGAGAGCATGCCTTCAAATGTCACCTTGCCTCTTTCTAAACCAGGCCTTCAGCGCTTTTAGCGCTTTGATTATAATTTTCCTATGTCTATCGTTAAAAGGTAACTATATCAACCACATCGCAATAGAATAAACAAAATACTTTCAACTTATTGTCGTAACAATACGGGGATTAAACAGTGCCTTAACAGTTATAAGCATATGCATCGAGTCACAAAATAAACTGAAAAAGCTGTACAAATAAAGACTAACATACCCTAGAAGTATAATACATTCAAATTAACACTGCTCATCAATCAAAGTACTGAAAGTACTGATAAGTTGGAATGCGTTCGAGAGGCGGTGACCTCAAGCTACTAGCGAAGCTGACGCCTCCCGCCCATCACAGGTGATCGCATAATACGTCTCGTCTTTTGACGGGCGTATATAAATCAATGTATTTCAACAACGAGAGACGCTTAAACCACGCTTAAACCGCTATACAGGCCTGAATCTGATTGAAGAAAAAATTATACCAAGAGGGACAGAATGGCCCTAAACAGCTCACCTGAATTCGATTGGTCCAGTGGATCTTATCCAAGAAACCTTCTGGCAAAGATTCATTCAAACTTGTATAATTGTTGAAGAGGAGACATTCCAATTATAAGCAGTCATAATAGACCCTGCCAACCCATTCATTACAGAGGAGACTCAAAATTAGACCTACCCTGGTACGCCCATATTTATGGGCTAATGAAAATTTTGCCAACAATGTTTGGAGAAGGTCATCAAAGGAACATTCTTGCAAAATATCATTGAGATTTTGGGCTCAAAATAAACCCCGTCCTGCCATACCAATATTTATTGGCCAATTAGAATATAGCGTCATTTTGAAAAGGGTCATCCAGGGAACATTCTGTCAAAATTTCATTGAAATTTGCCCAGCGGTTTAGGAGAAGAAGTTTTAAGAAGGGTGACGACTCACGACGGACGACGGAGTCAGGGTGATCCTAAAGCTCCCCTTGAGCACGTTGTGGTAAGGTGAGCTAAAAAGGAAGAAAATGATACGGACCGAACAGCCGACTAATGGACACACAGGCGACCTTATACACTCCAAACAGTTTTTATATTATTTTTCAATAAACTTCTGCTTCATTTGAGTTATCAATTACATTTTAAATTAGAAGTGTCGCAAATGATTTTTCCATGATGAAAAGCTATTTTCGCAGGGAAGTCTTTTACTTCATGAGTTTGAATCTCAAGACAATTTTTGGACGAAGTTCAATTGTGATTTCGACCTATGTGACTCCACTATTGGGCACTTTCTTGGGTCATTGACAACTTTTGTGTCAAGTTCTATGATTCGGGTCAATTGGTTGTACACTTAGAGTTGAAACTGTTAACTGTTAAAATTTACTGATGCCCGTGACAAGACCCCGAAACAATGGCGCATTTCTTTGGGTCATGGGCAATATTTGTGTAAAGTTTCGTTAGTGTAGGTCAATTGCTTCTCCGTTTATCTAGCGGAAAGCAAAATGTCAATGAACTGAGAGACAGACATGATGAAATCAATATAATTATGATCCTCTTCTTCTGAGTTTGGGGTAAAGTTAATAGCATCGTGAAATTGAAAGGTGAACGATTTTGGAATGATTTAAGCATGATGTTGAATGAGTGAGCGGGTCGAGTTTTAAGTGAAATTTAAGGGAGGGAATCCAATGTCGCTCATTTTGTTCAGGATGAACAAAATTAGCTATATTCAAAACCTTTATAAAATATGCATAAAAGTTCAATCAATAGCTTTCTATTTCGCCAAGAACCAATCAGACGCTTTAAATTTCATTAATGTTAGTGAAATCGCGATTTGGTTCTTGCTTAATTCATTTTGAATGTACATGTTGATCTTATTTTTCTTATAACTTTGAGTGTTTTTTTTTTTTTGAATGGTTTGAGTGAGTGTTTGGAATGAATGAATGGAGCACTGAGTGAGCGATTAAGAATGTTTTCTATTGAGATGAATGTCAATTTCACGATGTAATTAACTGTATGATGGTGCTCTTAAACATGTTGATGTGTAAGAATGTGAAGAAAGCAAGTTGAACTAGATGGTTTGTTTCAAATAGCAAATTGTCTTGGTGTTGGAATTCAAATGGGCAAAGATATTCATAATTCAATTAAAGATGTGGTGGTAAGGGTTTTATTGGATGAGTATTGGGTTTTTACAATAAAACATTCATGTAGATAACTGCAATATGACGGAAAAACAAACGGCAATATGTTGCAAAAATATATATTAACTTTAAAAGTGTATCATCACTTTAAAAAAGGTATTTATTTCGTAGCTTTGACAGAACTTTACAATATAACACTTTGTCAAAAGTTAAATGTGTAATAAGGTCGTTCAGAAAGAGAAACTATACCTTTAAAAGAAGCTATAACATAATTCTACGAAAAACAGGTCGCGACCTTACTAAATAAGCAGATCACGTGATTGGTCTGTGCTATTGCCACAATACTGAGAAAACAGATCGCGACATTACCAAATAAGCAGATCACGTGATTGGCTAGTGCTGATTGTCAATTGCTGACCTAATTGGACTTGACTTATCACATGATTTCCAAATATAGTAATGCAAACATGCGATACTAATATATTCGTACGCAACTTTCAATAAATGTCGTTTAAAACATAAATTAGCGTGTTAATAATAAACACGAAGTGATAGTTGTGTAATTGTACAGCATTATTACTTTTTGATGAAATAAACTGTATGTCTTTGTCAAGTTGAGATATACAAAATAGGCCGAAGTGTATACACATCCTGTTCACGTGATATGTGTTCTAAAGAAACCCGAAATGAAATTATCTTGTGTTCATTTTGCGGTTTTGTTAAATCTAAGTTGGAATTGCTCCGCATTCCAACTTAAAAAGCAAATGTTAAAAGAAAAAGTGCACGGGCGGACGCACGACGGACACTACGCCATGACAATAGTTCGCTGGCCTTCAGTCAGTGGTGCTGATGAAACCTTTTCACAGTGTATGAATACACGGAGCGGTTTTATACATAGGTGTATTTAGGCTTTAAGTTCCATACTTCCAAGAAATCAATCAATATTATATTCATATCTTATTCCTTAATAAATTGGTGCAAACTTTATACACAAATTCAACTTTAAAATATTTTAGAAATGAAATTCATTACTGAAAGCGGTGATTTGCCATTTTTCCGAAATTTAAGGTCGAAATCGAAAATTTTGATTGATAGTATGATTATCATTATAATTATCATTATTAAAATCTCTGAAATAGGATTATACTATACTTTTTCCTTTCTAGTGTTTAAAAGCGAAGTATAAAATTTTGATTGATTATATATTTTTCTTATTATTATTATAATTATTAAAACCTCTAAAATAGGATTCAAATAATCAAGCTTTGCGTTCAGGAAGTAAAAATAATGCGTACGTTTTGAGATGATACCCCGCATTGCACGTGCACATATATGCATTAGCGAGGTATCATTTAGAAAAAGTTTCGCTTTCGTTTCATCCTGAACGTTGGGCAAGTATGATAAAACTTCACCTGACATGCCCAGAGTGACTTTTTTTTTCTTTTATCCTTACACAAGGACATTAATTGACGGAGATCGATCCGCACATCCCTGCAATTCGGTCACCGACGTTAAACCTCCCTGACAGTGAACATATATACATTGTATTTACATTATAAAATACATAAACACCCGAACATTCATATTCATCGTGAAATAAAGCTAAATTTTTAGCCAAACATTTTGTATGAAAACGAATGAAATAAGCTAGAATTAAATCATTTGAATTTGATTATGTGTATTAACTTACATGTACAATTACTTTGCCGTTAAGGCGAATTTTGTTGCAGGATTCTTGGTCGCGGGGTTCCAGCCTGATATCATACAGTTTCCTATTATACAGGAGTTTATTTGCTTTTTTATGCACACTCTTAAGGTTGTCAGATATAAGTTTGTTTAGAATAATTATATATATAATGAATGAGAACCTTGCTTCCTTCCGATTTCTATTCAACGTTTACGTCGACGTTAATGATATAACGTCATTAAAAAGTCACTTTTCTTTACGTCTCATCTAATTTCAAAGCGATTTTTGACCGACACTTCACGTGGAGACCTCCCTTTTTTATTAGCTTAAACTGTTCGTTTTTAATTCTAGATTAATCTAAAATAATGAAAATATGGGGTCACCGTTCGATTTTTTTGTCTAAAAACGTTCAAACCTCGTCGAACGGCGTATTTTCCATATTAAATATGTTTCAGCAAGTATCGAGAAAACCTCTGTAGTCGAAAAATAAGCGTTCGTGAACATAAGTAAAAGAAAAATTTGAGTTGCCAATTGAAAGATCAATCGATACATGTATTTTTTATTTGAAATGAGTCCGATGTCGCTGATTAAATCGCCGTAAACGTTGAAAAAATGGCGTTTTACGGTTTACCGCTAGGTGGCGCTGTATCTTGTTGTACAAGTAACGTATCTAAAAAATGAAAACGGTAAACAGACCGCGAAATATTTATCCAGTAAATGTACAAATATGATGCAGTTATGAGGAAAAGTACTTTATGACGCGCATAGGCGCGAACGTCCTTAAGGCCACTTACTTATTAGTCTGTATAACTGTATAACACTGTAACCTTTTGTCAGATTACTTGAACTTTGCAGCTGTATATTTCTCCTTATTACGGAGTTCAGTTGGCAAGAACCATAACTCCTGGTTAATTTTTTGAGTTATTGCCATTTGTTGCTTTTCATTAGGATCTTGTACGGAACATATCATTAAAAGTATACAAGCTATGATCATGAAACTTCATGGGTAGCTAGATCTCACATAAGGAAAGTACAGTGCAAAAGAACAAATATTACTCTTCATGGCATATTTTCTGAGTTATTGCCCTTTTTAAACTTGGACCTTGTGCGGAGCATATCTGTCAAAGTGTACGACTTATTGTCATAAAACTTAAAAGGTGAATAGATACCATTAAGGACAAGTGCAATGCAAAAGAACCACAACTCTACCTCCCTTATTTTTGGGGTGACTTTGATCTTTTGCGGAGCATATTTCTAAAATCATACAAGCTTTGATCATAATAATAATATACTCCTACAGTGCCTCTATTTACAAAATATCTAAAAGACATTCATTCAAAATTAATTCAATTCTACTCTTAACTTAAATCTACCTCATATGTGTGACGGGCGTATCTTGTGACAATTTTGCACCTTGTTTTAATCTTCCCTTCAATCCACATCACATCCCTTTTCTTTTATCCTGGTATCATTCTCTGTCTATAACACCACCCCTTTCTATTACTCATTTCACTCTCTCTCTCTCTCTCTCTCTCTCTCTCTCTCTCTCTCTCTCTCTCTCTCTCTCTCTCTCTCTCTCTCTCTCTCTCTCTCTCTCTCTCTCTCTCTCTCTCTCTCTCTCTCTCTCTCTCTCTCTCTCTCTCTCTCTCTCTCTCTCTCTCTCTCTCTCTCTCTCTCTCCCATTTTTCATGTTCATTTTTAGCTAGCCCGTTTTCGGAGAATTTTCATCATGTCTTATAATATAATATCATCAAGTAATAATGTAAGATGCATCAATAGTGAAAACGATTTCTGACGGGACTACTTTTTGTGGAAGTTACAAAATAGACGCGTTTAAAAAAAAAATCATCGAGAAATAAATCAAATATTTCAGCAAATCAGAATGGAAAATTGTGAAAACATCTTTAATGAATCAAGTTCAGAGATGAAGAGAGAATTTGTTGATTTCATATGCGTGAAACTAAAAACTCTATCACATTGTATGAATAAACAAAATAGATTTTTATATGAGAGTTCTTCTTAGTCTCATAATTTCTATGCAGTCAATATGTTTTCTCTTCTTCTCTTATAACTATACAAATGTCCATGTGATAACATCCAGTATGATAATTTCATGATATCACATAGTTATTTTTAGAACAATGATATAATGCGCTTATTTTTAGAAACTTACATTTAGTTAGAAGCACCGACGAAAACAAGACAAATATAGATTGTAAGATAAATATAATACATACTAAGTACGTTTTATATATATATATATATCTTATCATTTAATATATCAAAGCGATATTGCTCAGATTTATCAATTAAGAAACAGATGTTATAGAACTACTTTGTGCCGAAGCTTACAAAAAAGTCCTGTACTCAAAATTGTTTTTATTGAGGTATAATACAAACTTTCAAGCCAATCAGAAGGCACGTATCTTAATGTACATAATTTAATTTAAATCAAATTACATAAAAGAAACATCTGAGCAATCTAATTCAGTTTTGCGCATTCAAATCTGACTGAATAAAATGAAAAATATTTTTTTCGGAATTTTAAAGCCGTTTTATCATAAAGTTAGAAATGATAGTTGGGGCAACATAATGTTAATGCGGCGATATACCGCCGGTAGGAATCGAACCCATGACATTCCATGACTCAATATTTGAAGTCAGATGCTACCAACTGGGCGGCCTCTGATTGTGTGAAATATAAGTATAAACAATTAATAATATAGTGAAATTGATAACGTGAATTTTGGAGTGATTTTAAAATGAACTTGAATCATTTCGAGGAGCGAATTTCGAACGAATATATAGGCATTGTGGATTATTATTGATGTAATATCATTAATGTCGATATCTTATCACCACCCTATGAAAAGTGTAAAAAACATTTCAGTCGCTGTAAAATCAAAACAAGCCAATTACAATTTTGGAATAGTTTGATCGATTTGAAATTTGCGGTTTTGAACAATTTTTAAGCTTTTTTTTTAACAATTTCGGATCCTTTTTGAGTGATTAGAATGAGTATTTGGCATGGAGCCAATGAGCACTGAACGAGTGATTTAGAATGGTTTTGATCAGAGTGAGGGTTAATTTCACGATATTGTTAACTGTACCTCGTGAGTGGAACAGTAAACCTCACAATCAGTCATCTTTTTCCGTTTGATTTGGCAGCATCACATTTTTTAAACATGTTTTTTTTCTTCGATGTCTTTTTGATGTTTACAATTATTTATGCAAATCCATTTGCTTAGTTAGGATGTGACCGTGATTTGAACTGATAAACCAAGGAAAAGTGTTATTATTTTCCTTTGTACGCTCGGTCTTATTAAAGGTGGAGAATAAATGATAAGATAATCTGTATAAGAAAGGCTAATGAACAGAAAGTCTTAAGTATCAAAGAATCACATTGATAAGGTATATAATGCTCAGGTATAATCTATGATCTTTGCCCTGGCAGGGTGGGCTATAAGTAAATGGTCGTTATATTTAAGGCAATTCAGCTCTTTCATATTTACACACTTTTTATATATTTTTTTAGATAGCCGATATGAGGCGTTAAATCGTGTGCGGGTCACCAAATCCTCGTAACTGAAGTTACAGGGGTTTGGTAATCCATCAATGAAATGTGTTCACATTTGCTTAGCGTGTTACCCCTTTTGGTTAAGGATACAGTTATTCACATGAGGTAGTGGTTATTGCCTACAAAGAACATTAAATATTGAAAAAGTATTTTATTTGATCAGATTAACTTATTTTGACTCCTTGTTGACAAATTTCGGAAAATATGTGACCCATCACGGAAAAAGGGGCCATCTGGGTAGTGCGTAAAGTGTCGATCCTAGTCATACTGCGCGGTTTGCGCAGACTGACTAGGGTCGAAACTTTTCGCAATGTGCTTATTTTCTGAATCTAGAATATTCAACCTACCTTCCAGTGAAAGAATTTTTGATATGCAACCCCTGTTTGTCCCGTACCAGAATCAATCTCTTTTTCAAATACTTATTTATCGGAGCTCCCAGATGGTCCCTTTTTGTGTGATGGGTCACATATGTATTGCGCCGTCGAGGAACGAACTCACGACGTCAGAGTTGAAAGTCCGACGCGCTATTAACTGCCCTATTAAAATTCGTTGATTATTGAAATAATGAATAGTCTGTTTAAAATCACTCTTTGCATCCTGAAGATAAAACGATCAATAAACCTGAAAACAACGAACAAATTTTAATAATCCGCTAACATTCTATTATGAAATAAAATTTGTACTTAATCATGCCTATGTCTATATATCCATGATCGTAATTTACCCCTTACAACTCCCTTTATTGGCCATGTAAATAATCGCGGATTTTCAAATGTTCGAGAATCGGGAAGACATCATATAATCACATAAGATACATTTAATTAATATTAGCGTAAATTTGACATTCTTTTCGATAAAAACAATTCCAAACAATCACTTAGCGCTCCATTTATTCATTCGAAATACCCACTCAACCCATTCAAAAATGCTCCAAACTCACTGAAAAATATGAAATCAACGTCATTCAAAATTATATATGCTAGAAAAATCGTCGCATTTCACTGACATAATTCAAATTGTATGCTTCTGATAGGTTGTTGAAGAAATAGGAAGCTATCTATGGAACGTGTTTGCACTTTCTATTAAAGGGAGGTAATAAATGTCGCTAATTTTGATAATCCCGAACAAAATTTCCGATATTGAATTACTTTCCATTAATTTCACTCAAAACTCGCTCCTCACACTCATTCCAAAATTATCTACCTTGTCAATTTCACGATGTTAAAAACTGTATCGTTAATTTTTTTAATGGCGTTCCAAATATTATTTACCGGTTGTTGTTGTTTTCATCTCGCTCTAGATGCACATCCAAGTCCTGCTTTTAAGATATATACAATTAAATACATCGTGAAATTGACCTCATTATGAACAAAACCATTCTAAACTGCTCACTCAGCGCTCCATTCATTTATTCCAAATACTCACTCATATCGTTCAAAAACGCTCCAAACTCATCCAAAAAGATACAATCAACAACTGCATTCTAAATAAATTCAAATTAAAAAAAGCGTCTAATTTTTTTTTTGAAAAAAAATTAGACAACTATTTATAGGGCTTGTACGCATAATTTATTTAAGAGAGGTAATAAATATCACAAATTTTGTTCATCCTGAACAAAATAAGCGGTATTGAATACCTCCCCTAATTTCACTCAAAAATCTTTCCATAAACTCATTCAGTTTCACTCCAAAATTATTCACCTTGTCAGTTGCACGATGTTGTTAACAGTAAAACGTTTAATAAATACTATCCCGGTTTGCGTTAAGTTCACGTACAATGAAGAAAAAATATTATTTACTGAGAACGCAGGCCTAGCACCAGTAATATCAACGAATATTTCTGCCATCTCAACCAAGTCGTAACTTTCTTTAATGCAATAACTGTAACATTTGTATTCCTAGAAATTGAATGTAAAGCTCTAGTATTCCTATTTAGTCATTAATTCCGTTTTTATTGGAAAGAAAGGTTGACTACCAAATCAACCTACCAGGTGAGATTTTATTAGAGTCGGGCGCAGGTTCGGCCCTGCGTTCAGGATGAAAACGTTAGCGAAGCGCTTTCGAAATGATACCTCGCTTTGCACGTATGTGTACGTGCAAAGCGGGGTATCATCTCAAATCGCTCGCGAAACGCTTTTACACCCTGAACACAGGGATGGTTTAATGATCTGAATTTGGTCGATTGATTTTTAATATGTCTTATATATAACCTAAATAAATCGGATATTGAAATGGTTGTCTGTGAAATTGGTGATATTTGTGAAAAAAAGTTTAGCTTTGATGATTGTTGCATTTATCCGTCACTTTAAAAGGAGCGCCTTGGCACTCGATAAAACAAATATGAGAAAAGGTTCTACTCGTTGACATGCTAAAAAAGCAGTTCAAGATTTTTAGGCAGGAGGATAGGTTGACCCCAATAGATTCAGTTGATTTGCATCATAGCAAAAATTGGTTCTAAAAAACAAAGTAACAATTCATTTTTACTTTTTGTTAACTATCGTTCTATCTCCAAATCGAAATATTAAAATTACATTACAGATTATGATATTTCATTTTTTTCTCATGGCTTTAAAGCAAAAAATATAAAGACTCTAATGCAGGTTTTCTAGTTTGACTCAACTAGACGAAAGTAGTAACTTTTGAAACTTTAAAGCCGAATTTCTAGAAAAGTCTAAAGTGGTAGTTAGAATACGTTTATACTTAGACGACGATGTTTTAGTAAAACGGGAAAAGCGCAATCACTAATAGGAATCCCTTTTTATATTCATACGGTGTGATAAGGCTTTTCGTTTGATACCTCAAAAATGAATAAATGAATAAATAAATGAATAATGAAAAAAAAATTAAGATTATACAAAAACCTCGTTCCTTGTATACATGTCATCCATCACGCAAATAAGGGGAATCTGGCAACTATATATTTGAACAGAGATTGGTCACAGTAGACTCGGAGGTTGCAAAAGATAATCGGTGAAATTGACATGAGAGTAAGCAATATGATGATAACGTTTTTTTTGTTTTTCTTTTTTTTTTTCGAAAAAAAAAATAAAAAAAATAGACGATACACATTTGACGTCCGCTATTTTGACGTTAAATTTTAGTTAGCGTCGCATTTCCATGAGCTACGTCAAAATAAATTGGTTCCAGTAGATGAAAACCGGAGGTTGCAATATATATTCCGCGAAATTGACCTGTTTAAATATAAAGATCTTGCACTTAATGAACAATATCGGAGTATTAAAAATCTTTGGAGTTTAAAAGAGTTCCCTGATGGTCGAATTTGTTTGACGGATTCAAAGGAAGTCTGTTTTCGCTTGACGGATCAAATATTTCAACCGAAGTCTGAATATCTGCATGCGGTCTTAAAGTAATATAATTTGGAATATTTGCGTATGTATGTGTATTTGTGTATATTGTACTTTTTATTACTCTAAATCAATTCTTGTCATTTTGCGTTTGTAAGCACAACTATAATAAAGGTTCGTATTTTTTCACACGACTAAATACTCCTCATATAAACATAGAACATAAGGCGTACAAACATGAAAACTCCATGTGCGAAAGTACGTAAAATGATATATATAATTTTAATGAATAGAGGCTTGGATATCTTCGACAAAACTCTACCGAGTTGTGCGACTGTGTGTATATGATCACCGTTTGCTTTTTAAACAAGACTTGTCAGCGGACAACGTAGCTCGCCCAAACTGCTGCTTGTCACAAACAGCACTTGACCAACGATCGAAGTTCAAGCACTTAACGCAGAAACGTTGTTTTTGTTTAAGTTTTTGTTTGTTTGTTTGTCTGTCTGTTTGTTTGTTAGTTAGTTTATTTTTGTTGTTGTTTTGTTTTTTTTTTGAACTTGTACAGATGAAGTACACTGAATGTCCAAACGCGGTATTTCTGCGACCGTGCGCAGACACTCCGTAATCGGAAAAATGAAAACTGCTTTACGGCTCAAAAGAAATAGAGTATAATCATTTACTTCAGTGTAAGATCGGGGTATATTTCATTGATAAATAACAGACGCTATATTTTTCACGAGTGACGCAGCCACGGGCCAAAATATAGCTTTTGTTATACACAAAATAAAAAATCAATCTATCTTACTTAAAACGATAATTCTATTTCTCAAATGCAAAACTCAGACAAAATGGGAAAACTCGGAGAAATTTTCTTCAAGCGCGCCATTTTCATGTGATGGTCATGTATCGGTCATGATGACGTCACTTAATTGCTCCGCTTAGACAACGCAGGATAGGCTGAAATCAACAAAAGCGGGGTAATAATAAGTTTTGTCATAATTTCAATGGTTATGCGTTGAGTTTATCAAGTGATAATATGCTGCCAGTTCTCATTTATTCACTGAAAAAGCATTTGAGAAAATATGTCTTTTCTTACTGTTTCTCTTCCTCTTTTCTCCAGGTATATCTAAGATGTCACCCAAAACATTTGGCTCTGACTGCGGTACAATAGATGATATTCTCTGCACGATTAGTGTTTGGATATGGAGAGTAATTCCGACATTACAGACAGTAGTAGGGACGATCGGAAACATCATAAATGCCACCATCTTGCTCCGCAAAAATCTTCGATCCAAACCCTGCTTCATATTAGGGTTTCTTGCCGTGTCTGACTTGATCGTCATCTGGTCCTTTTTCGTTGCTGATTGCCTACTCTTTGGATTTGGGTATCAACCACCGCATTTCACGTGCGTTTTCTTCCATTTTCTCAAATTCGGATTCACGAGCGTGTCTCTTTGGATAATGGCTATATTTACAACAGAAAGATTCATGTTTGTTGTCCTACCACATCAGTCAAACAACCTGTTGACAAATACAAAGACCAAAGTAATGGTAGTTGGTATCCTGATCATTCTCATGCCATCATTTGGGCTGCCATTTTGGAAAGCGGCAACAAGTGATGTTCAGCATTCTCTAGTCGTGGTCAATGTTACTCTAAATAACACTATTGTAGGCCGATTAACGCATGTAAGTACACCTGGCAAGCCGACGGAGAACTCTCTAGACATATCCACAATTCATACAGATAACCAACCTGGTATTACAGCTGTTTTAGACGACGTGTCTTTTTATAACAACGATTCGATTGGACAGACCTGCTGCGAAACAGATCAAGAAATGTGGAATAATTCCAGAACTAAACTGCCATTCAATTACCCTCAAACCAAATGCTGGTCGCCTACGTTTGATAAATCATCACTTGTATATGCCGTCCAAATCTTTGATTTAGTGTTCGGGTTTTTTACGCCTATCACGATTGTAGTGTTAGGTAATGGATCTCTAATAATTGCATTGTCGAGGCGACAGACACGTGTAAACACCAAGGATTCCCAGACTACACTACTGTTCATTATTAGTGGATTGCTGATGATAACTATCACGCCTCAGTCTATTAAGCTCGTATTCATTCTGGCTCGGGGTATTGATGACAATGAATCTCCGTTGTTTGCGATCATAAATGCGTTGACTGAATGCGTCATTATTCTTAACTTTACACTCAACTTCTTTTGCTATCTTTTGAAGAGTACACTTTTTAGGGAAGAATGCAAATTTCTGTACAGCGAAATTAAATCAATGTTTGGAATTTAAATGATAAAATACAAGAAATGGGGCACAATTGTTCGTTTATCTGTTCAATGTCGAGATGAAGAGAATATTTGTTGACTAAATGTTGACTTTTGAATTAAACAGCTATCACACTGTATAAGTACGCGATTTGTACATAAGATTCCTCCATATAAAGAAAGATTTTTTATAGGACTACTCTGTGCACAAGCTTACAAAAAAAGCTACGAACTCAAAACTGTTTTTAATGAGAAATGATTTCAATTTTTCAGATAATCGGTGAGCATTGATATTGATGGACAAGACCTGGATAAAATCATAATAACTTACTGAACTCCAAAGGAAACGTGCAGAAATATATGTTCGCTTTATAACTAAGGCGTTTGAATTAATTGGATTTTCTCATTTCAATACCTGTCAAAACTGACTTCCTTATCGAGACCGATCTTTTGGCTGTTTGGTTACATGTTCATTTCCGACGCAACACCTTCTTAGATAATAGGGCCCCCTAGATTGCTGGTCTTATGCACAAAGGTTTATTGAAAAATTTTAATGTGAATTGAAAGACATTTAAGCCCATAGCAATAAACCGTTTCAAAATCTTTAAAATTGTCTTTGACATCTAATGTTACTTATGATCGTCACCAGCCAAAATTTATTCTACGGACACATGCCAATAAGAGTAGGCGTTGCGCTATCGGTACAGACTTCAATCTGTTCCTGAAACATAGAGGATCGTTTTAAATGTGTGTAAGCTGTTTTTAACACTGTTTTTTTTTAAATCCAAAGATTGCTGCAGCTATCCACGTGTTTTAGTCTTTGCTCGTTACTGCGCAGACACGATACTCACATCAAGTTGTATTGTTGTTTAATAATAACGAACGATCTGTTTATCATTACTTCAGTTAACAAAATCGTGAAATTGACAAGGTGAATGATTATGGAATGATTTAGGAATGAAATTGAATGAGGGTGTGGAGCGACTTTTGAGTGAATTTAATGGGAGGTAATCCAGTATTGCAAATTTTGTTCATTATGAACAAAATTGGCAATATTGATTACCTCCCTTTAATAAAAATTGTATACAAGTTCTATAGATAGCTCCCTATTTCTTCAAGAACCTATTACACGCTTATAATTTCAATTAAATGAGTGAAATCCCGATTTTTTCCCCAGCTATTTTTATTTTGAACGAAGTTGTTGTTATATGTTTTTCAGTGAGTTTGGAGCGTTTTTGAATGGTTTGAGTGAGTGTCTGGAATGAATGTATGGAGCGCTGAGTGAGCGATTCAGAATGGTTTTGATTGAGTTAAATGTCAATTTCACGATGTAACTAACTGTATACACATGTTTTAGTCTTTGCTCGTTACTGCGCAGACACGATGCTCGCATCAAGTTGTATTGTTGTTTGATAATAACGAACGATCTGTTTATCATTACTACACTAACGTTAAATAATTCTGTTGGACATGATGACTTCTATAAAACGCTCAAAATAACATTTAATAGGTAATTTTTAAAGGAAAATGACTGTTTGAAAGCTAACGTGATCTTTGCGAAATCAAATTTCCAAATTCTACCAACTGTTTTTTGTCTAGTTGATTCGAACATCAAATTTGGCACGAGAGACAAGTAGTCAGAAAGAATGTGGCGCCGTCGGGGATCGAACTCGGGACATTTACATTGACAGTCCGATGCGCTACCAATTGCGCTATGAAGGCAGCATACACTACAGGATAAAGCTTTTCAGATAGGTATCGAGGATGGCAAGATTGCATGGCGGCATAATTTCAAGACCGCCTACATACTGAATAGTATTAGCTATTAGCAATACAAATAACAAAATTCATTCAACGTTACAATACAAACCATTCGGAACACCACTCGGCCAATCTCACAATCAACATTCGGAACACCACTCGGCCAATCTCACGATCAACATATGTTGTAGTTTACGGAAATAGCCGAGTGATGTTCCGAGTGTATGTTGTAGTTTACGAAAATGGCCGAGTGATGTTCCGAATGGTTTGTATGGTAACGTTGAAGGATTTTCGTTATTTGTATTGCTAATAGCTAATACTGTTCAGTATTTACGGAAATGGCCGAGTGATGTTCCGAATGCTTTGGTGCAGATATACACCATGAACGAGCGATTACGTTAAGTATGGTAGCAAATGTAGAAAGATAACTTGGCGGCCATTTTCCAAAAATAGCCACCATATCATTATCTATGGACGATTTGAATGGACCAAAACCCCAGACTCCTTCTCTTTGGTATGCCAGCACCTAATTTGTCACATACATACTGAAGGGTATACTATGTCAGAAAATATCCAAAATAGGAAGACAACAATAAAGGTTGCCATTTTATACCGTGTCCATTGGCTTTAGAATTAGCTAGCATAAAGTAGGCGTTTAAGTTACCATAATCATCCATGTGTTAGCGCTAAATGGGAAGCATGATATTCTTGAGATCTCAGAGTATGTGATTTTCGATATAATTGATATAAGCGATTGCAGGAAACATGTCATAAATGTTTTGATCTTGGCTAATGCCAATATAATGAAGTGATTGACTGTAACAAGGTGAACGATTTTGAAAGGTTTTTGAACATTTTTTTTTTTTGAGTGATCGAAATGAGTGTTTAAAATGAACGATTGGAACGCAGATCGATTTTATTTGAATGGTTTTGATCGAGATGAATGTCATTTTCACTAGAATCTGAATTGCATGATCTTTTTCTTATTACTTTAAAAATTGCATTAAATATCGTTATGTTCGACGGCGAGTTGACCACGGCTACGGGACGGGCTACGTTATAAAACTCCAGACTCATTTTGTAGAATTACAGTTAACAACATCGTGAATTTGACAAGGTGAATGATTATGAAATGATTTAGGAATGAAATTGAATGAGTGTGTGGAGCAACTTTTGGGTGAATTTAACGGGAGGTAATCCACTAATGCAAATTTTGTTCAGGATGAACAAAATTAGCAATATTGATTACCTCCCTTTTATAAAATATGCATACAAGTTCGATAGATAACCCCATATTTCTTCAAGAACCTATTTTACTCTAACAATTTCAATTAAATAAGTGAATTCCATTTTTTCCCAGCTATTTTCATTTTGAACGAAGTTGTTGTTATATGTTTTTCAGTGAGTTTGGAGCGTTTTTGAATGATTTGAGTGAGTGTCTGGAACGAATGAATGGAACACTGAGTGAGCGATTTAGAATGGTTTTGATTGAGTTAAATGTCAATTTCGCGATGTAACTAACTGTATAAATAGGTCAACACAGGGTTTTAATTAAATATGATAGACCTCTTGATAAGTCGATTTCTCAGAAAGACTCTTTTCTTCAGCAGTATAAGTTTCTCATTTCATTTAATGCTGATCGTATTTTGATGATCATCAATTTATTTTCTAATTCACGTTTTATTGCAAGAATCACTCTCGTTTTGGGTAATTAATAAAATATATCTGTATCATGGGCCGGTGGCCTATATGACAATTATAATAAATTGTATTGTGTTATTGTATGTGTGTCTCACTTTTATTATTTAGCGAATGGTGTTAATAAGCCACACTACAATGGAATACGGGTAACAAGCAATTATGCATGGTAAGGCTTAACATTTGAAAAAAACCACGTCTGCCGTTAAGTTTATTTTTTTTTATTCAAAAATTGTATGTCAATTAATATGTCCTTTTATAATATGACCGACGTCGCAGGAGTGAAATTAACCCGTTGAAAATTTTGATATTACACGGTTGTTATTACACTAGTGGAATAACTATGCAAATGAGCTCAGAGCAACGCTATTTTGTAACCACGAAAATTACGTCATAATGTTCATATTGTGACGTCAGTTTTAAACGGCGTTATAAGTTGAATTTCAAGAATTTTAACGATATTTTCGCAAAAGTTCAGTTCATATTATAGATAGAATATAAAATTTGTGCCAATAAAATACCGAGTTTATTAAACTCGTCATCTAAAACAGATAAAAACTCGGCGCAGCCTCGTTTTTATCTGTTTTTAGATAACTCGTTTAATAAACTCAGTATTAAATGACCACTCATTCAATATCCTCTATATAACAAATGAACCACTGGAAAGTATGGAATGTATACTATTGACGCTTATTTGTTACATGAATTCACGAAAATCATACACTGTATAAATTGTCACCAAAACACCTAAATAACATCTGTAAAATGTAACAAACTTTTAACAAGTTTAAGACGAGGAACGAAAATAATTTAGGTAAATCTTAAGGCTTGGTCACATTTACTTTAATCAACGTGGTTTGCCGTAGTTATGAATCAACGTAGTCGGCCGTAAAATTCGTATACTGCGCTGTAAGTCGAATTAAGCCGTGCTTACGCGTAGTGAGTAACGTATTTCAAACTCGTGAGTTTGACCGTAGTGTCTTTGATATTGTAAAAATGTTCAAATGTCTATTCACGCTGCAGTGCGTTATTCTATCCCTAATTTGACCGTATCAGTAGTTGATCCCTGCTTATCAGTAAATCGAAACTTAATTAATCATCAGCGTAGTAGCAAACTATTATATCGTAAACATTTGTCCCCTGATACTACGGTTAACAAAGGTTGAACTAGAGATTCACTACTCTTGCAGTACGTGTATCTGATTTTTGCCCACGGCGAGGTAGGGAAAAGTACGTTGTAAAAAATCGCGGTCACATTTCACTTTGTAACTTAATCTCGACGTAGTGAAAGAATACCGTACTATAACGTACCCTACCGTAGACTGCGTAGTTTAATCTAGTCACCTGTGGACTGAACGTTCTTCTACCGGATAATCCTACCATAGTGTCTGCACAAATCTTGGCCACGTTCAAAATCCCTACGGTGAAAAAGGGCTTTATGTCGTAGTTTGAATGTAGTTTAACGTTGTAAGATCTTGTTGAATCGTACTCTAGCCGAATTAGAACAATCGTTTACCCTGGGTTGCCGTACAAACCGTTTTATAAACATCTGCCGATCCAGAGAGAGGGGTGTCAATCAACAATCCTTCTGTAGCCTTATATTTTCTTTTTTTCGCATGGACATGTCATCAAAAATTTATATCTATTTTTTTTTAAAAAAAAAAACTCTCAATTTGTAAGTTTGAACCCCAAATATTCTGCACTTGGGATTGGGCTTTCATTGTATTACCTCAGTAGTTACAACAGGGGTCAAACTGCTTTAAAAAAAGTAGTTGCTCCAATGAAACTGAAAAGTGTTATCGACACTATTGACGATATCATAATTGATTACACTGGGAAATCCAAAATTTAACTGCCAAGAATGTAATTCAAAGATTTACTTTCTGAAAATGTAAAAGGTCAAATTTTATCAAAGAAATCGGCGTTAAAAAGGACAAGGTTTTCTCAACATCTTTATCAATAATAAATGAAAATGTGTGAATTTTCAAAATAATAAATATTTTTTCTTTGTTTATATGGTTGAAAATGTTCAAGTGTCATATAGCAGAATATTGAAATAAAATTTGTGTGGAAAGCGTTTCTACAATACGTGAATTTTATAGCTGGTTTTCAAATTTTTTCGCAGTCGCATGCCATTATCAAAATGATAATCATATATTCTTAATGTTTGAAATATTATTTTTTCATACAATGACCAGGTAAAATTTCGAAGAGATGCGTTTAAAAATAAATAAATAAATAAATAAATAAATAAATAAATAAATAAATAAATAAATAAATAAATAAATAAATAAATAAATAAATATTGATTGTGTGGACATACACGCCAAAACGTATTATCTTTTTAGGTCTTACGATATTGCATGGACAACTGTTTTTTATTATTATTTTTATTGTACCAATCAAAGACCAAAAAAATTAAAGCTAACTGGTAATTGAATTTCTTCCATCAGAAACAAAGTTTTCGATTCAAACAGAAATAAAGTTTATTCTGTCTCTTTAGGTATGTTTATTTCATATCTACCAAAAATAAATATATATTGTTAAATATACATGCTATAAACAAAAAGCACTAAAATGGTAATGGTAAATTTGTGCTTTGCAATGTCTCATGTTGTTTTAAAAGGTACACATGGGTAAACAAAATCAGAAATATTAGATTTCAATTAGAACACGATGGTAAATTTTACATTGTATCTTCTAGGATCTTTGGTCAAAGGTCTCGAAGAATGTCAGAAGAAATTTATTGGATATATGAAATAACAAGCTAATGAATATACAAAATAAGACCCCTTTGTATCGATACTCGATGAAGACACATGCTCAAATGGATTAGGCTTTCCTGACATTTCTTTTACATATATTCATCCAAATCCGCCCTACACTTCCAAATGGGTCATCTTTGTCATAATATTGTTCTTCATTAATTGGAACATCGTAAAAGAGATACTCACTCCTATCAAAATCATTTTTCATCACCTAATCAGCGATCCATTCATTCATTTTAAACACTCACCCAAAACATTCAGAAACGCTAAAACAATTACAAAGAATATTGATAACTAAATTAAAATTGCTTTAGAATACCAATGATTTCTATGGCTTGAATGGATTTGTAAACATCTGACAGGTTTGTGAAGCCATGGAAATCTATTTATAGAACTAGTACAGTTGGTAACATCAAGAAATTAGAGTTCCACTCGATCAAGACAATACTAAATCGTTCTTTGAGAACCGATTATATAATGTTCCCCGAAGGGAGAGCATATAGCCGCCGCTTCGTCTGTTCGACCGCCCGTAATTCCGTCCGTCTGTCCGTCCCCACTGATTTCTCCATAACCCTTTGGCCAAATCAAATGAAACCTACCATGTGAACTTCCTATGATAAAGTGTTGAAGCATCTGTGACAGTTTTTGAATTTGAGGCCTCGTCACGGGAAAAGGGGACTTAGGGTAAAAAACAGTTTTTTCTCGAATTTCTCCTAGTCTAATGGTCAGAATTTAATGAAATTTCATATTTGAGTAGCAAATTAGATGCCCTTTACTTTTATTTGAAATTTAAGTAAAAAAATATATTAAGAAAAAAGGGGGCTAAATGTTTGTTACCGTTACCTTAGCGTGTAAAATACAGTTATTCTTTCATTTCTCCTAGTCATATGTTCAGAATTTGATGAAACTTCACATTTGAGCAGCAAATCAGATGCCCTTTACCATAAACTGTTTGAAATTTGTGTCTAAAAATATGTCATGCAAAAAGGGGGCTAAATGTTTGTCACCTTTATGTAAGCTGTATAAGAAAACACCTTATTTGAGTCCTTGCAATCTGACAACGGAGCACATCTACTAGAGTATAATAGCTGTCAACTTGAAACTTAATGTATGAGTGGATAGATCTCATGGAGGAGAAGTGCAGTGCACAAGAACTACAACTCTTGCTTGCATAATTTTTGAGTTATTGCCCTTTGTTATTTTTGTTACTGAGGTATTGTTTGAAGCACATCTACTAGAGTATAATAGCTGTCAACTTGAAACTTTATGTATGAGTGGATAGATCTCATAGTGGAGAAGTGCAGTGCACAAGAACTACAATTTTTGCTTACATAATTTTTGAGTTATTGCCCTTTGTTATTTTTGTTACTGAGATATTGTTCGAAGCACATCTACTAGAGTATAATAGCTGTCAACTTGAAACTTTATGTATGAGTGGATAGATCTCATGGAGGAGAAGCGCATTGCTCAAGAACTTCAACTCTTACTTGCATAATCTTGGCGTTATTTCCCTTTGTTATATTTGATACTTAGATTTTGTCTGGAGCATATCTCCTAAAGTTTAATAGCTATTTACTTGAAACTATATTGGTGGATAGATCTAATGGAGGAGAAGTGCAGTGCTTAAGAACTACAACTCTTGCTTGCATAATCTTGGAGTTATTGTCCTTTGTTATTTTTAATACTTAGATTTTATAGGAGGTAAATATCTGACAGTACAAAAGAATCTTTAATCTATTAGGCTTCATTTTACTATCAAGCTTTCGTGGCGGGGATGTCCTTGTCCAACATGGCTCTTGTTTTTGTGACAATGCCTTATTCGGGGAGCATAATTCAACTCTGACGGCTTTTGTTCAATAAAAAACCCCACTAAAACCATTTAAACACACTCCACAATCGTATAAAAACTCTCTGAAATCGTTCAAAACTATCGTCATTTCAATAAAAACGATACAAATCTTTCAACAAGAGTATTGTAAGAGTATGTTATATAACGTCTGATTATTCATTGAAGGCAGACAAACACAAAAATCACAATTTTAAAGGGAGGTAATACAATATCGCTCATTTCATCCTTTTTGCTTCTCCCACTCATTCAATTTTATTTCAAAATCATTCCAAAACCGTTCACCTTGTCAGTTTTCGATGTTGTATGCTGAGTGGGAGAAGCAAAAAGGATGAAATGAGAGACATTGTATTACCAGCCTTTAAAAATGTGATATTTGTGTTTGTGTGCCTTCAATGTTATATGCACTCTTGCTGAAGGGGGCGGGGTTAACAAATATCGCTAATTTCAAACGATTTTGGCGATTTTGTATTATTCCACTTTAATTTCATTCAGAACTCACCCATCCGATTCATTCAGTTATTCAAACTTCATGCCAAAAGCATTCACCTTGTTAATCTCACTATCTTCTTAACTGTACATACTTGTCACATTTATAATCCCCAGTAATGTTACCCGTGGAGAGATAACCTGGTGTGACCTGCGTCAATATCTTAAGTGCCTTCAAAAATCATTAAATATCCAGCACGAGTAAACTATACTTACGATCTTTTCGTAGCTGTACGAACATTTTTATCAGGCCCATTATACAAGATCACGTTCTAAAGTGACCCGTCACGCGAAGGAGTACCATCTAGGAACAAGGCCAAACAAATATTTGAAATGAGACCAGTTCTAGTAAAGGTTAACCGGATGTCACATTTCGAATAATTTATATAGGAAGATTGAATCGCCATTATAGATTCAGGTAGTTAGCCAAATACAAAAAGTTTCTAACCTGCGCAGTCTGACTTGGATCGACTCTAATATTTTGCGTCTGACGTGAAATATACAGTTAACGACATCATGGAATTGACAAGATGAATGGTTTGATTGTGGAATGTATTTGGAATGAAACTTAACGAGCGTATGGAGCGAGTTTTGAGTGAAATACAAGAGAAGTAATTCAATATCGCTAGTTTTGTTTATGAAGAACAAAATAAGCGATATCTATTACCACCTTTATCAAAATATGCATAAAAGTTCTATAAATGATTTCCTATTTCTTCAAGAACCAAGGAGACGCTTTTTAATTCTATCATGTCAGTGAAATTGTGATTTTTTCTAGATACATTGATTTGGAATCTAGTTGGTGATCTTATTTTTAAGTGATTTTGGGGCGTTTTTGAATGGTTAGAGTGAATGTTTTGAATGAATGAATCGCTGAGTGAGCGATTTAGAATGGTTTTGGTTGAGATGAATGTCAACTTCACGATGTAACTAACTGTATTTATCAGGATTAAGATTGCGTTCTAAAATATAACACAAGTGTCAATAACTCGTAAGATGGATGTAATACTGTTCTCTGTTCTTTTCGGAATTTCTATTTATGTGACATATAAGGTCGTCAGTTTTATATACTCGTATTATTCATTGTGCATCAAGCTAAGAAAAATACCCCAACTAAAATCCCATTGGTTGTACGGAAATTTGCAGCAGGTTTGTTATTATAATGTTTTTAACGCCGCGTTGATTTTTGGTGAACGAACGTCGTTCACCAGTGTTATATACCATGTCAGGAAAATCCTGTTGGATGTTAATACATTTAAAATAAAGTAGCGCCTCTTAAAATTCAATTTAGTATCTTTCAACATTTTTCTCCGAAAAATCACTTTTTATTTCTTTAATGGCGTGTTTCTAGTTTTCTTTATCAAGTGAAGATAATGAAAATTCGCCTTGATAAACAAAATATGATCTTGCAATGTTTATCAAGGGAATTTTTGATCGGCGTAAGCTTGTCGAGAGTTTAAACAAAAACAAAGTTTGTGTCTAAACACCGAAGAGACAGATACTATGTTTTTGACCCAAGCCTTCGCTGGTGCAACTTGTAGTAATTAGCCGGAAATACGTGTTTATCTAGGTCGTGTCCTCTTGAACTTACATTCGGCAATACTCGGGCGATCTCCGACGGCTCCGAGTTAAAAGTAGGTTACAGGAATCGGCCGAGTTGAGACGAATGACACATCAAGACACCTTGTGTCATTAGAACGCGGTTTTACATAACTTTTCAACTAGCGACAGTTAGTCTCGAGACGGGTTTTAAGAATGATTCGACATGTGTTTTACATGTAAAACCTTTCTTGTATCTTTTATTTGGATAGGGGTGAACGTCGCTATTAAGATTTTTCTGTAAAATTTCGTTGGCTGAAGTAGGGCTTATTCCCAGCGAAAACGTTTCGTATTCGTCTATCTCAGAAGCGAATATTGCCGAATACCAAATGCGACAGGCACGGGAGATATTTCATTGGGGCCATTCTACTTTGCATTTTTATGCCCCCGTATCGAGAGATCGGGGGCATATTGTTTTACTCATGTCCGTCTGTCTGTCTGTCTATCCGTCTGTCCGTCCGTCTGTCTGTCCGTCCGTCCGTCTGTCCGAAAACTTAACCCGAAAACTTAACCTTTGCCTTTTCTCCAAAAGTATTTGACATACAAAGCTGTACACCAAAGTCAAGGTCATGTGACAAGGTCAAGGTCATGTGACAAGGTCAAGGTCATCTGTCAAGGTCAAACTTAAAAAAAAAATGCTGTTCCGGGGGCATTCGTGTTTCATTTCAATCTGTAAAACCATATCAATTCAAAATTCTATTTGAAAATTAAATAGATGATAGCTAAATATTCAACCCTAGATACCACTCCAATTGACGAGTATATATTGCCGTGGTCAAGGGGGGACCAGATCCGTCATGCACTTGTTTACAATTCGACAGGCGGGTTTAGTCGTTAAATCATTCGGAAAAGTCATTGCGTTTTTTACAGAAATCATAAAAATCTTAATCGATGAATAAAAACTGGTTCCATCCTTTCAAAAATACGTTTAGAATGGGTTAACTACAGTTTAAGAAAAAACTAGCTCCGAGAAGAAAAGTCTAATATCAGCCGCAATACTGTAATAAGATATCTATTATAGTGAGTGATTTTACAAGCATCCAAACTCTTGAATGTAAACAATAGGTTCTCGTGCAAAAAATAAACCGACAATTGTAGGGATTCTCAATTCTTATTGGGAGGAAAGTCGGGAGGAAAAAAACAGGGTATTATACTTAAACTATTCGTTCATGCAATTATTACCTCCCTTTAAAAAAATAAACTTCTTAAATAAGATTCTTATTCGCTTTTGACGTGGAAATTACGTTACAAAAATAATATTTATAAAGACTGTAAGTATGCAATTTACTATTAAGCAATTATTTAATATAAAACGTTATACTTTAATTTCTAAACCTTAAACAGAAATTATCTATGAATTATACTAGTAAGGCACTAGACCTCCTTTAACCTATACTCGAATCCCAACCCAAGCAGGAATTTTCAACTAGAAGTGAACAGGTAAGAAACCCAGAGGTAGCTTCGCGAGTATCAGTGCTTTACACTGGGCACAATAAAGAACCAAGGAGGACTTTTCGTAAAAGAGCTAGGGGCGTATGAACCCGGATTTCCTCGAATCCGCTTCTTTCTCTCTCATTGTCCGTACCATATATGCCTAGAGCACGGAGGGACCTAAATCCTACAAACACACACTTTAACCTATACGACCAGCACGATTAGCTCAGTTGGTAGAGCACCGGACTTCAAAACCATTGAAGTTCGACCGCGTGGGTTCGGTTCCCGGGCTGGTACACTAACAAAAACTACTTGTCTTTCGGATGAGACGTTAAACCGAGGCCCCGTGAGACGGTGCTTTACATCGAGCACGTAAAAGAACCATGGCGGATCTCAGCAGTAGATTCGTCATGTATCCTTGCACTATCCCCCGTAACAACTAACCGTCTTCTGGGGGCGTCGAATAATTGAATAACGACATAAGTGTCAACCACGGAGGTGGTTTTGGCTTCAGATATGATCAAAATGAATCTCTCAGGTTATGGTTCAAAATACTATTAATAAGTTAACAAATCATAACTTTAAACAATGAGTACAGTTCAGGACTGACTGATATTCATAGGTGTTTCTTTGGTTGGTAGTCAAAGACCTTTTCATCCTCTGAGAAGAAACAAAGATAGATAAAAAAAAAGTTAAAACAAATACAACAAATTTACTTGAAATAAGCTTAAACATGATAACAATTACTTTTGTAAAAACAAACACCATTGGATATAGGTTGAAGACAGTTTTAGATAGGATTAAATCGTTCTCTCCATTTATGTTTAATTAATAAATGTACCTATTTCAAGTGTGTAAAAGAAATTTTCACAGAGTAACAACTCATATTCCAACAAATATTTTTCTAACAGGATTTTCCCCCATCTTTCCCTTTCTTTGAATTTGCATTGAAATTTCCGAATAACGGAAATTTCGTCAAGACAATTCCTCACCCCCTTTTTTTTAAATTATTTTTACATTCATAGTTTCTCTTTTGTAATTGAATTCAATATATAATTCTAGAATGCCATCAGGTTCGTTCACCATCAGTACTTTCAGTGCTTTGATTTTCTTCAGTTGTTGCGCATCTAACAAAGGATTCTTGGTATTTTCCACAGTTGGGCTACAATTACATACTTTTATTAGCCTACAAATGCTATCCCATATAGGTTTACGATAATCCCTCCATCGAAAGGGGGGGGGGGGGGGGGGGGGCAAATATCGGTAAGGATGTGTGCCACCGCCGCAAATCGATCCCATGATATCCCATGATTGAAGTTGAGGAGTCTGATTCGCTAATATCTACACTCTGATGGCGGCTGAACAGCATTTTAGTCATGTATTTAGAATTCGACGATGTATGCAGTAACGGGATATGTTCAGATATCCTTGATCAGTCAGGGATTTGATGACTTACATTCACCTTCAAATCCAACGATATGCCACGATGTAGTTTTTTTTCTTCCAAAAATAAATAAATGAATAGATAACAAAATGATTTATCATTACTTATAATATGACCTACGTCTCGGGAGTGAATAACCCCGTTGAATATTTTTGATACACTAGTGACATCAGTATGCAAATGAGCTAAGAACGGATAGCAAAGTGATACTTTCGTTGTGAAAATGTTTCTCCTGAACCACTGGGCCGATTTCAATGAAACTTACCATTATGTGTTGGGTGACCCTCTCCATAAATCGTTCGCAAATTTTGGATGGGCCCAAAAATATTGGAGCATCAGGGCGGGGCTTATTTTGAGCCAGAAAACTTTGAGCGACATCTCCTCCTGAACCACTGGACCAATTGCAATGAAACTTTTTTAGAATCTTCTTTGGGTTACCCTCTTTAAAAATTTATTCGCCAAATTTTGATTAGCGAATTATAATGAGCGTGACAGGGCGGGGCTTTTTTGAGCCCGAAACTTTGATCGACATCTTCCCCTGAACCAATTTCAATGAAACTTTAGAAGAATGATCCTTTGAACGGCATCTCCTCCTGAACCACTGGGTTGTTTTCAATGAAACTTTACCAGAATGTTTCTTTGGCGACCTTTTTTAAAAATTGTACGAGAAAATTTGATTGGCCCATAAATGTATGCATGGCAGCGCGGGGCTTAATTTGAGCTAGAAATCTTTGAACGACATCTCCTCCTGAACCACAAGATTGACCCCAATACAATCTTACTAGAATGGTCTTTTGGTGACCCTTTTCAAAAAACTGTTTGCGAAATTTTGATTGGCTCATAAATATTGGAGTGTCAGGGCTGGGCTTATTTTAAGCCCGAAATCTTTGAACATCATTTCCTTCTGAATCCGTGGACTTATTTCAATGAAACCTTACCAGAATGTTCCTTTGATGACCCTCGTCAAAAATTGTTTGCAAAATTTTGATTGACCCATACATTTAGGCGTGGCAGGGCGGGGCTCATTTTGAGTTTACTCGGTTATAAATTGGTGGCCAGTTCCTATCATCACTTTAAATTATTTGAATAACATCTCATCTTCATCAATTTTGCAAATGCGAATGATACTTTGCTAGGAAGTTACTTGAATGAGATCCACTGGACCGATAAAATTCAGATGAGCGGTTTAGGGCCATTTTGGTCCTGTTGTTATATTTTAAAGGGGAATTTAGTTGTCTTCACATGATAAAGAATTCTAGTATCATAAACGGTGATCTTGAGGAGAGAAGTGTTGAAAAAATACTAAATTGAACCTAAGTGGGCACTACCTATGTCGAAGATATTAAGCACCTACCGGGTGTTCCCTACGTAGTTACACTGGTGAACGAAAACGTTTACCGTAAACAGTACAGTATTATAAGATAACTCCAGGATTGTTGAGTATGAAATAATATTGGATATAACATATGTTTTTTATGCTTCCCGAACATTTTCCGTGGGAGCTTATAGTCGACATCTTGCGCGCGCGTCCGTCTGTCCGTCCGTCCGTCCGTCCGTCCGTCCGAAAACAATCGCAGGAACCCCTGGGCTAGTGGATGAAATTTCATATATGATTTTCCTACTTAATTTCCAAGATACATTTTTTCAATTTTTACAATTCAAGGAAAAATGGGTCTTAATGTAACAAAATAGTTTTGGGCCAATTTCTCCTTGTCTATTAATCAGAATTTTAAAAGTTTTCATAGTCGAGTAGCGAATCGGATTCTCTGGACCTTAAACTATCGAATATTTACGTTTAAAAACGTGTCATGGGAAAATGGGGCCTTAATGTTATAAGCTTTACGTAAGTTCTCTTTTTGTCAAGCAAAGACATATAATGGCAATAACGTTTGATTGGTTACTATTATTATCTGCATATTTCACATGTGCATTGCTTGTGACAAACCCTTTTTGTTGGTACTTAGTTGAAGGTCATTAGTCAAGGTCAGAATTTAGAAAATAAAACTTTAAAATTAGCCATAATTTTGCAACGGTAAGAGATTTAACCTTAATATTTCAAATGTTTATTACTTGTGACAAGGGAATTCGTATAACGTCAAGATTATAAAGGCAAATAATTTATCATCATAAAAACTCAAAGTTGGCCATGATTTTTAATTGGAATGAGTTATGGTTTATATTTCACATGTGCTTTGCTTGTGATAAGACCTTGCTGTTCTTACCAAGTTCAAGGATATCAGTTTAGGTCAATGTCTTTCAGTAGATATCTGAGGCAAGGTTTTTGTACAAAGTCTAGGTCAAATTGACAAGGTCAATAATTTCCATCATACCCCCACTGACCACACAACTATATGGATTGGTGTAAGGCTACAGTGTCTTCTTTAATGATTAATAAATTAATTCCCGTTTATTTTAATTTTTTGCTGGAAAAGTTCATTTTTTATACACAGCTGAAAGTGAAGATCGGTATCATCTGTGCAACTATTCATTAGTCGATCCACCAGAAATGTTGTGCTCAAGACATATTAAGAGGTTGTTTGACATTATTGAGTACAATACTGAATTCTATTGGATGAGTACCCTGCAGAACCAGTCTATATTTGACGAGACGACAGTCGAGTATATGATATGATATCTTTATATTTCTCCCAGTAATCGGTACTAAACGTTTTCTCCTCAACCCTGGGAACCCTCCAGCATGTGCTTATATAACCTGCATACAACAGATATCGTGGTAAACTCTTTTAAGTAAATTTTGAATGTTGATTTAAAGTATACTTAATTATCAAGCATTTCATTCATGAAGCATAACCCGTCACTGACGGCTCTTGTTCTAAGATAAATACAATAGGTTTAAATGCGTTGCTTTCATAAAATATTTCGCAAAATGTACATAATTTTGTTTCAGAGAGTTTCATTTTAAAATCCTAATTCGTTGGTAAATTTGTGTGTACAATTTTGAACTGAAGCCACCGAAAATAAGTAATCCCTTGTTATTTTGTAACAGTTCAGATGTTTTTATACCAAGAATTTTTAATTTTCAAAAAAAATGGACAGCCATTTATTTTCTCAAGTGGGATTTCTCTGTTACTAATCAAAGTGCTATAAACATATTTATTGCAATGTTTGTTCCCGAATATTTGTTTAAAGAAGCATTTAGTGTAAGAATCGTGATAATTTTCAAGTAAATGTGAATCATTTGCAATATCATATTTTTGTATGAAATATTGTACTGCCTTCTTGATACTAAAATAATTTAAACAATAAAGTTTTGGATCTTATGGGCGTTGGTAGTTCACTAATTAAGTGTTTTCATAAGTCGAAAATGAAAATGTATTTCTTTGCCTTTTACTGCAAAACAAGCAAATACATTAACATGTTGAAAGAATGAATATATTAAGTAACTAGAAATTATTCAAAGAAAAGTATAAGATTCCAGACTCATTTAGCCGAATAAGCTGTTTTAAACACGTTTAACTAAATTAATTAATTCATGCGTTATTTCATTTTAGTTGGGTCCATCGAAATTTTGGCATTCTGGTTGGAGGATAAATCGGTTTTATCTATCAAGGAAAAAAGTTTGAGTACGTGTAATAATACAGTGTAATAAGGTTTTAAGCTTCGTACATTAATTAGGAAAAGGTCAGCGCAATTGGATGCTAGGCCTTCAGTCTGACGGACACCATGTAAATTGTTTTCACCCTGTCCATATATTGGTCGCATACCGACGCTGAATTATACAATAACTTCAGGTCTACGATCCTGTGACGTACGTTGCCGCAGTGAACCAACTGGTGAAGGATGAGCGAGCTCGAATGTACTGTATTTGGGTCGGCCCATTTCCAATATTAGGGACAACACATCCAGAAACTATCAAACAATTAATTAAACAAGAATCCAGAAAGGCAAAAGGTATCACTGATGGATATCGCTTCTTCCTACCTTGGATTGGTAAGTTTGTTACTTTATCACATTTATGTTACAACCTCTTCAATTTATCACAAAAATTGGCCTGCTCATAGTAAGTTTAATATGCGTCCCGCTAACAAAAAAAATCAAAATACTGAAAGCTAGCAAAGCTGAACTTTACTCTTTCAGAAGGTTTTATCATTTTGACAAATTGAACAAGTTTCATCTTAAATGCGCTTGATGTATGGCCCTTAGAATGTAAACAAAGAAAGTGTCAACAGGTATCATTTCCTCGTGTTTTCATATGGAATATTGCAAATTTTAATTCATACGGTTCATCTTAATGACCTGACAAACATTACTATCCAACATTCATGAAGTTTTGCCCCTATGATATAAAGAGAGCTGATGACGAACGACGTACGAGGGAAATCTTATTATCTTATTATCACACAACTCGCCATACTATATCCCTATTTGCCCTTGCGAACTTAATAAAGTATGAAGGGGCCGAAATTGCAGACTTACAGCGCTCTCAATTTGAGCCAAGATCAGGAATTTCTGTAATTCCATGTTGGAATTTCAGGATGTTTTTTTTTTACAAAGTAACACACACAGACACTTTCCTTTTCCTGCACTCTTTGTAAATGCTTGCTTACTTATTAAAATAAGTTTAAATTTTGCTCCCAAAGTCTATCATTCTGGGCAGTTCTTTAAGAATAAACGACTTCCAAGCGTTAAAACTTCTAGCCTTTAACTTTAAGCTGTAGGTACGAGCTTTTGTTGAAAAATCACCTTTTATGACTTTTATTAAATACAATTGTGGAAACTGATATGAGAAACTGTGGAGTTTCCATGAGCTTATCTAGGACATTGAAAATTATATGCACTTATAAAGACAATATGAGAACTGTGAAAAAAAAGATGAATGCTCTCCGTCCGCTCCCTTTTTAAGATTTGAGCGTTGGTGAATAATCAAAACATCGTAACTACAGCTTGAATAAGCTGTAGTTTCGATGCTTTGATCATTCATGAGCGATATTATTCAACAGAGGATTTTTTTCTTTTTTTCTTTTACGCACTTGCGTAAATTGCTTAATGGGAGCTACGCCCTTGGTTTCTATTTGTAATCGGTCCTTAGATGTATCACGCGCGTCGGGCCTAGGAAATGTGGCTTACTAAAATTTTAGTTACGATGTTTTGGCATCCGGCGATATTACGGAAATTGATGATTAATGCACCTTTATTGTTATCGCACTGCCGTTCCAAGGGTGACGAACGTACTAGGTCATGTGCAAATAAGTGTTCTAAACTTATTTAGAATTACGCAGAATTATCCGAATAACAGAAGACAAGAAAACCTTGTCATTTCAAATCCCTCATCAGTCATTTTGCTGCAGACACTTTAAATGACGTCATTGGGATTTCCCCGTGTTCTCTGAAAATGCCGTTTATAAACGAGGATAGTCGATTGACCTTTCGGCAATTTTTTGTAAGGTAGCGTATATTTTCACTTCGGATAATACCCGTAGATGTATTTAAAGACTTTTAGAAAGAGATATTTCGAAATTTTATCGGTCAGAGCTGTATAAATTCGTTTGTTTCAATAGGCCAATCCTCGCCATCTGCATCCGACAAAGAAAGTTAATAACAGAAGCGGTAACGACGCGTCGCTAGCCAGACGAGATTGCGTAATCATTTAGCGACAGTGAATGGATTTAACATACGGGAGAACTACTTTTTATGGCGAAAATATTCATATATTTAGTTGTTAAGCCACCGAAGGCAGTTTGCACTCATTTGAACTATGAGGCTTCCTCAAAGTTTTGTAAGTTAACTAAAGCCAGCAAAGCTGAGGCTTTGCTAGCTAAAAAGGACAAAAAAAGAAAGATAACAACAATAAAAAAGGGGAATCGACTGTTTTAGAAAAAAATATGACTTTCTTAAATCTGCGATTTGCGCATAGTGATCAGGATAATATTTTTTTCTAAAGAAATTATGTTTATGCAAATGACATGAAACTCTTTTTCTATAAGTGAATTATCAAACTATGTGAAAATTATCTGATCTGTGATATTGTTAATTTCTTGAAAACATATGCCTATGTCTTTCGTAAAATTACAATTTGATCGCATCAGCACAAAAATGCTAATTATTGTATATTTATCATTAAACTATGACGTTGCCTTTTAAGAAAAAGGGACTCATACATTCAGGGTCCTCCATTCCTTAACAAATGTATTTTTAGGTAATAAAAATCATGGCATGGGCTGTATGTGGGCTTTGTTTTTTTTCCCAAAATAAGGTATTTTGTAAGACACTTCATTAAAACAAAAACTTATATCATTTGAAAAAAACTTTAATGACGGGTTTTAGCATTTTTCCCATAATTTCCTGAAGTTGGGTATTTATTGAGCGAATAAATATATCTTACTAAGATATTTATCTAATAGTTATATTATCTGATTTCACACGTTTATCTAATGAATGAAAACTATTTTCAATACTTATCCCTTGCAATATGCATGCAAATTTTATCTTCAAGAATAACATTTTTATTCCATTATTTGTTTGTTTGTTTTTTTTATAAGATTTTTCATTTATTAACGAAACGCGTCGTTTTTTGTACGCAAATATCAACGCCACTTTTGTCGAAAATCTTCGTTTTTTTCCGTGTTTGAATGAAGTGAATATAGGGTTAATTTACTTTTTTGAGGGTGTTTACATTTGCAGAGACCGTCAAAATGGATTAACGCCCTTGTGCTTCACACTCGGGCGTTAAACCATTTTTCGGGCCTCTGCAAATGTTTACATCCGAAAAAACGTGAATTGACGCTATTACTGCATAAACATATAGATTAGAGTACAAAGTCAAACAGAGATTGCAAAATTATTTCATAGAAACGATATAAAGCTAGTAACAAACTTACGAGTATGCAGGACCAATTATATCATGCATTACAACGTCCATTTTGTTTTTACCGACGTGGCTTGATAAACTATGACGTCACACAATTTAACGCGGGAATTAGAGCAACGTCTTAAGGTATGCTCTATGATAATGTTGGACATGAATTAGTTCAACGCATGTTACTATTTACGAACAGTAATCTTGTTGTATTTTGAATAGAATGCATAAAACATCATTTTAGGAAAAAATAATATTGCAGACAAATATAAGAATCATTGAAATTTATTGAATTGTATATGCCCAAATCGCAGATATTCAAGTAAAAAAAGCTGGGCGTTTACGGCACGTGAATTTACTGATTAATCCACCTTTTCTCCCGTTAACGCCCGGGCTTTGTCCATTATCGTTTGCCTTTAACGACCCGAAAACGTAAATTTAATGCAATAATGCTAATTTTACGATGTTATTTATTTCTAACCCAGGAGACGGACTGCTAATAAGTGAAGGAAAGAAATGGGAACGAAACAGAAAACTTCTAACACCAGCATTTCACTTCGACGTGCTCAAAGGATATGTTACCAGTATGAACAAGGCTTCAGATATCTTTCTGGTAACGTATTGAATCACATCGGAGAAGAAAATATCGCCATTCGACAAGATACATTTCCCATTTCGTCAATTTGAGCTTGGCTGTTTTCGGATAAAATCCGAGGCATTGCTATAGCTTTTGTGTCGTTGTCTTCATTGTTATTGTTGTCGTCGTCGTCGTGTGAGAACTTTGATATTTTGTTATTTCTCTAGTTCTACTGAAGGGATTCACTTGAAACTTGGCATATATATTTAACATCAAAGGAGCAACCTATACTATATAGGGGGATAACTCTTGATGCATTTTGTGCAAATAATGCCCCCCCCCTTTCACTTAGATTTTTAACTACCATCCAGCACTCAACAGTCGAGCGTAGGCACCCGTCGGCGGTGCTCTTGTTATTGAATGACTTGCACATCTGGGCCTAAGGTTATAAATCTTTTCTCATTCTCAGATCAGAACTTACTTAAATTCCAAATTGATATTAAAACTGTAATTCTGTAATAAATGTATGGATATTAAAGATAAAATTAATAAGTTTTTTTGAATAACAACTTATTGGTATTATCTTGTTTGCTCAAAGAGTTAATGACATTCTAAGTTTAAGGAAAACTCTCAGTTGAGAACGAAAAAAAGATATTACCTTGGGTCTTGGGCGTAAAGATTTCATGTACAATATTGAAATGGCCATATGACCGGCTATCGTCCGTCTTGTGACAATTTCTCAAGGCGACATATCCTCCTTAAACACTTGGCCAATTTTTACACTTCGGTACCCCTTTCCAAAATGCTAAGAGAACTATGGTCATTAAAATTAACTCTTGTTATCATGCAATCAAAAATTCTTTTATAAAACATCTTTTAAACTCTTTTGCTGATGGACCCCCCACATGAATTAAAAATTATCTTTCAGGACACCTACAGTTTCTAATTTGGCATGGGCCATAACTTATATAGGCCTTCATGAAAATCTTATAAACTATTTCTGTTTGGTCACCAGGGTCGGAACGCGGGTTGATGGGGAATAGTTTAGTCGAGCTTATAAAGAAATAAAAAAAATGATTGTTGCAAACATTGACTCCGATACAACTGATTTAATTTCAGAGCTATTACGATAGTGTGTTTCCTGTCTGTTTGTTCATTAGTCCGCATGTCAAATATCATCGGAAAACCTTCAAACTTTTCACAGGATAAATGTATGGTTCTAAGAATGGATGATTTTGAAAATAGAGCTTATGTTATGATGAGCGGAGGTCATTGAACTAATCTTAATGACGTCATAACGATGTTGTCATGTAATCACGCGCAAAACGACGCGCCTTGATTAACTTCGTTGCAAAATATTTACAATTTGTCCCGGCGTTAACTCTTTTCAAAACCGTAATTCTCGACAATCCATCGGAAACCATTGAAGAGTACGAATTAGCTTTGCAAGAACTGTAAATCAGCAAGTCAACTAGGTTGAAAAAAATAGAAAACGTACTTGGTGTTTTGTATGAAAAAAATATCTGATGAGGCTGTGAAATTTGATATTTATCGAGGCTCTACCGAAAATTGACAAAATACATAATTCTAGGAATAAAAAAGGTTGTAGAGAATGGAATAAATGGAATAATAAACTGTTTATGTCTAATATGAAAATATTCTACTCGTATAGATTATTAGGCTGTTAAAAAAACTCTTCATTTGGACCAGTTGATTATCCTCTGTATAACAAATATTGTTTAAGCATATTAGGTTGATTTGGTGTAAGAAAACAAGTATATAACACAAACACAGAATAACCCATTAAAGTTTTACAACTAATATCTATTTGAATGATTATTGAATGAAATTGAATGAATGTGATGAGCGAGTTCTGAATGGTTTACAAGGGAGGTAAACATAACCGACCGCTGGACTAAATGATGGATAATTCTTCCCTTTGATAAAATTTCTGATTTTGTGTCTTCATGGAAAAAAAATCAGACGATTGAAAAGCCACTTCAGACAATAAAATCATACATTTTAATTGATACGATTGAAATGTTCGATATGAATTTTAATTTCACGATGTTGTTACCGCTATTTACGAAAGATAAAGGGGTGACAGGTCAAATACAACCTATGCTGTTCAATAAATTGAAGTTATTTACTTTACTTTTTATCGCTGGGTTTGATACACTAGACCCTTATGAAGTCATTTCATTTGTAAAAATGTCATGCACTTTTAAGTCTGAAAATATCATTTAACTTATACTTTTGTTCTTGTGATACATCTTAGCCATATAAAATTGCATTTAGAGAAAAACAAGTCTTATGGGCCACCTGTATTTAGCAGGCAACCTTTATTAATCAAGCAACCACTTGGTTCCCAAATGGAGCAATTGTACAGAAATTAAACTGCATTAAGCAAGCACCTGTCTTAAGCAAGCGCATTTTGAATGCCCATTTGGTGCTTGCTTAATACAGGTTTTACTGTATACTGTAATAGTTTTATTCCCTTCATTATATGTATATATTATTTCAGAGTAAACTTGAAGCCGCCTCTTCCACGGGTGAACAGTTCGATATCTTCCAATATACCTGTAAATTAACCCTGGATGTCATGCTGAGATGTTCACTCTCTTATGATAAAGCAGATGAAATACAGGATCAAAAGTAATTCATGTCAGATTTTCTATAGCCCCTTGGATGCTTTGTAGAATACGACGAGTTTTTTTTTTCAAATTTCAAATCATTCAAACAAAGGGACAGAGTGCAGGTAGAAGCCTTAAATGTACCGTTTTTAATAAAACACAAAATTATGGAAAAGAATGTTGAAAATACACTACTCGAAACTCCCAAGCGATCACTTACTTTTTTACCATAGGTAGTAGAAGTCTCTTAGAATAACAACGGTTTTACTTGAATCATGTTGCCATATCATAGAACAGTTTGTCCATAACATTATTTCATGACATATCCTGTATGCATTCCAGGGACATCCCTTATATAGCTGTGGTGAGAAGGTTGTCGGAGATGGGTTGGCTTCGTATGTTGTAAGTTAACCGTAAACCGTTATCTATCAAGCAAATACAGACTTTTTTGGCATTACGTGAATATGTAACATGTTTGCCTTATGTCGATACAGACTTCAATGCCGTTGGTCAAGGTCAAGAAAATTTTTCAATTTAAAAAATGGGGATTATTTACTTTTCATTGAATTTCGTTTAAATGTTTACCTCCATATTGTACTACTGTTTCTGAAATGCAAAAAAATGGTCTTAATTTCAGATAAGAGTGAAATAAATTAAGTCGTCTTTTTATAATTCGTAAGAAAAGTATGTTTACCTCACATGGAATCATCGCAGTTCAATATCCTTATTAAACGGGTTTGCCTGTATACCGAGTTTAGGGTCCGAGATTATAAAACTTTTTTCTCGGGCTCAATTCAAAATTTTCTCAAATTTCAATTTGAGATTAAAGTTGTAATTCTCTTTAAATACTCATTTTAATGTATTAACATAAAAGATAATATTAATAAGTTGTTATAAATTTATCATGATGGTTGAGTCGTTAAGACCCATGTATCAATGGAGCAGATAACCAGATTTCGGATCTCACTTTATCCTCCATTCTTTAAGTTCTTTTAAGTTGGGTGCATCCTTTATTAATAAACACAGACAATCGTGAAGTATCGAGCTTGGCGAAAGCTCTACATATCGGATATAAACACAGTCTATTCAGACAAAGAAAGGAACAGTTGGGTAAATCCACTGTCTTCTCGAACTATTGAGAACTGATACTTCGCCGTTTAATATTTGATTGTCAACAAAACAGTCGTTACAATGAATCAAAGACTACTTATGGGACCATAAAGAAGCGGCCGTGAAATAGAATGGTCGCTTAGTACACGTTTTGTTTACAGATTGAAAACATTATTTTGATGGAATGTGTATGTAATCGGGTTTTCTCCAAAGTCTTATGTTGTTAAAACTCATCTGAATGAGACTATTCTAATGAGTTTTAGCAACACTTGAATCATTTGAAGTAATTTTAGATCAATTTAATCTACTTGCTCATTAAGACAATTTTGAAAACGAAGGCTTAATGAAAATTATCGCTTTTTGGAAGTGGTCGCTCGAACAAGATAAACTGACTTTCTTTTTCTTGAAGCTACAGTTATAGCTAAAATAACGAACACCTGCAGTTGATCCTGTTAAAAATTACATAAGAATTGTAGATTGTTACATCTCTTTCAGCATGGTAGAATAGCCTAACCTTGTTTTCCCAAAAGCTCTTAGATTTTCCAAGCTCCATTAATCAGGTTACCCCATGGTGTTTATTGAGTGTTAATTGTTAAAATCTTGGGCCAACTTATTTCTGACCCCGGGCGGGTATTGTTGCCCGCTATATCAGAGTATCTCTCAGACGGCAGGCAAACAGCTCTAGACTGGTCCAGCTATTGACTAAAATAATAGCCTACAATAGGCTATTCTGAAAGTTGAAAGTAGGACAAGTCTACAGCCGGGTAGGATTCGGGTCAGAAATAAGTTGAGCCATTGGCTATTCTATCTTTCATTCAACAGGAACGTCCCTTATTTATTTGACTGGATATTCAAATTTACTGCTCTTGGTCGAGAACATGACAAGTTGGTAGATTATGCCCATCAATTCACTGGAAACCTGATCGAGAGAAGAAGGAAAACATTAGAGAATCAAGTGAGTAAAAAGGCATTGTTTTTTTTTAAATTTCTCTTTTTTTGCTTTCTTTATTTTACAATTACAATACAAGTTTGCATTACATTACAATTCCATAAATAAACCGACTTTCATTGGAAATGTTAAAGCCAAAAGTTCAAGAAGACAAAAAGTATAAAAAACATAAAAAAAACAGCGAAATCATAGAAAAATAATACATGTTTTTATTTTATAGCAAAGTGGAGTCTGGAATGGTCAAAATAGTCGCCATCTTGATTTTCTTGATATCTTATTGACCGCTAAAGACGAAGAAGGTAGGGGTCTTACTCACGAAGAAATACAACATGAAGTGGATACGTTTACATTTGAAGGTAAAAACTATTAAACTATGTAGATAATTAAGATTCATACTACTTTTTGCTGTACTACGTAATATTGTGAAGGGCTGCATTTTGTTTTATAACACATAGCATCAATGGACACCGAAAAAGTGTACCTACATGTGAACAAGAGGGCCATAGTGGCCCTAAATCGCTCACCTGAATGAACTGTCGATAATAGTTTAAAGTAGATTTAGAAAGGATGAAGAATTCTTACCAAATTTCAGATCGATTGGGCAAAAATGATGCCTCTACACTGCTTACAAGGTTTTTCTAAGATTTGACCCCGTGACCTCATTTTTGACCCTACTTGACCCAATTTCAAAATTGACCTACATTTCATCAAGATGATCATTCTGACCAATTTTCAGGTTGATCATTCAAAAAATATGGCTTCTAGAGTGTCTACAAGGTTTTTCCAATATTTGACCCCGTGACCTCATTTTTGACCCCACTTGACCCAATTTAGAACTTGTTTGAGATTTCATCAAGACAATCATTCTGACCAAATTTCAGGTTGATTGGGCACAAAAAATGGCATAGAGTGTCTACAAGGTTTTTCTAAGATTTGACCTTGTGACCTCATTTTTGACCCCACTTGACCCAATTTCGAAATTGTGCGAGATTTCATCAAAGCAATAATTCTGACAAAATTTCAGGTTGATTGGGCAAAAAATATGGCTTCTAGAGTGTCTACAAGGTTTTTCTAAAATTTGACCCCGTGACCTCATTTTTGACCCCACTTGACCCAATTTCAAACTTGGCCGAGATTTTATCAAGATGATCATTCTGACCAAATTTCAGGTTGATTGGGCAAAAAAATGGCCTCTACAGTGTCTACAAGGTTTTTCTTAGAATTGACCCTGTGACCTCATTTTTGACCCCATTTGACCCAATTTAGAACTTGTCCGAGATTTCATCAAGACAATCATTCTGACCAAATTTCAGGTTGATTGGGCACAAAATATGGCTTCTAGAGTGTCTACAAGGTTTTTCTAAGATTTGACCCCGTGACCTCATTTTTGACCCCACTTGACCCAATTTCGAACTTGTCCGAGATTTCATCAAGATGATCATTCTGACCAAATTTCAGGCTGATTGGGCAAAAAATGTGGCCTCTAGAGTGTCTACAGGGTTGTTCTAAGAATTGACCCTGTGACCTCATTTTTGACCCCACTTGACCCAATTTCGAACTTGTCCGAGATTTTATCAAGACAATCATTCTGACTGAATTTCAGGTTGATTGGGCAAAAAATATTGCTTCTAGAGTGTCTACAAGGTTTTTCTAAGATTTGACCCCGTGACCTCATTTTTGACCCCACTTGACCCAATTTCGATCTTGTCCGAGATTTCATCAAGATGATCATTCTGACCAAATAACAGGTTGATTGGGCACAAAATATGGCTTCTAGAGTGTCTACAAGGTTTTTCTAAGATTTGACCCCGTGACCTCATTTTTGACCCCACTTGACCCAATTTTAAACTTGTCCGAGATTTCATCAAGACAATCATTCTGACCAAATTTCAGGTTGATTTGGCAAAAAATGTGGCCTCTAGAGTGTCTACAAGGTAAATGTTGACGACACACGACACACGACACACGACGCACGACGCACGACGCACGACGCACGACGGACGACGGACGACGGACGACGGACATCACGCGACCACAAAAGCTCACCTTGAGCACTTCGTGCTCAGGTGAGCTAAAAATGGTATCCTTAAAAAAGTTGACTTTTCTTTGTCAATTGTGCGTCTGTATATAACTGTTTATAACTATACAAATATCCGAGTGATAACATCCCGTATGGTACTTTTTACGATATCACATATTTATTTTTAGAACAATGATATAATGCGGTTATTTTTAGAAACTTGCATTTCAGTTAGAAATATCGACGAAAAGAAGACAAATAGAGGTTATAAGATAAATATAATACGTACGTAGTGTATTGTATGAAAAAAAATATCCAACTCGGTTATGTGAATTGATAATTGTCTCGGCAGAGCCTCGACAATGATAAATTCTCCGAACCTCGTTAGATATTTTTTCTCTTACAAAACACTAAGTATTCATTATATATCGATGGTTCAGTGCAACACTGTAGTAAGTGTATATACAATGTATATACGCTTACTACAGTCTTGCACTGAACCCACGATATATAGCATTTGAAAGATTAGTTTCATTCATTTTAGGGCACGATACCACATCATCTGCCATTTCTTGGACAATGTACGCCCTAGGAAAATATCCTGAATTGCAAGAAAAGGTTTATAGCGAAGTGTGCGCAGTTTTAGAAGAAAGAACGAATGTTAAGTAGTAGGTATTTTTATTTTTTAAGTCCGTCTTGAATTTAAGAAAACTCGAGGTAAGTATCAAAATTTGCGCTTCTATCGATATCTTAATCTATTTCATGCGAACTTCTAGAGTTTTAGTGAAGGTACAGACTTGCAGCCAAGAATACATCATTGATGTACTCTCTTAAGAGAAACCAATAGTGGGATAGATTTTTTTCGCAAAAAAATTTACTTGTTTCGCTTTCAAGCTTTTGACAAAACCAGGCATCCGCATATGCCCAACCAATATATTGATGCATTCTATTGCGAAATGTCTTTCTCACATGACGAATTAGGTCATTACCGAAGGTTTTTGTGTTCCTATGTTCGCCCGTCCAGCCGTCAGTCAGTTGTATTTTTTGTTTGCCACCTCCTACAGTTTCTATTTAAAAGAACTTAAATGTTCCACAAATAATCTCTATAATGTATTATGTGCTTTAGACCTATAAAGTTCGGGTCACTAAAATATTTTTGAACCAAATTTAATGCTGCTCCTATTTACAAAAAAAAAAAAAACCGTTTGCTAAGCTTAACAGTAAATCGGATTGAAGCTGTAGATGAGCACAAAAAGTTGCAAATCATCAGAGTCCCCATCTCATAACAAATTAGCCAAACCAGTATGTAAAAATTTTTTTCGAAATCAAAAACTTCAGTTCGGCTGGATAAAATTTGCCTTAATTTGATCAGAAAGTAGACAAACGTTCCTACTAGGTCTTACTTCAACCTAAGATAAAAAAAAATTAAAAGACTGTTTTGAAATAACCAGTTTCCAATTATTTTGCCAAGACACATGTCAAACCGGTTTGGTCTATTTTTAAAAAAAGATGTAAGGTTGGGTGCAACATCACACTATAGTATTATGAAATAATTTCTGCGATTAATTCAAATTAATTTTTTTTTTAATTCAATAATCTACAATACATTTTTATACATTTATCATTTTGTGAAATAGAAATTGATATATTGCTTAATAACCTTACAGACATATTAACTATAAATCAAATCAAATAAAAAATCAAATAATTTTATTCAGGTTATAAGGCATTCGGCCCATAAACATTTAAATTCTCCGAATGACATTGCGTCAAACGTTTTGTCTGACAGACTGCACACTCTTTTACAAAAACGGATACGCATCTTTTTCAATCTTTTCGATGACGTTATAACCCCATAAATCTGAACCATAGCACAAAATAGGCTTAACACAAGAATCGAATGATTAAGATAGATCTCTTATTTCCAAAAACGCTAGATGTTTACGTAAACGTTAAATATGATTTACTATTTTCATGGCTTGAAATGCCAAGATTTTGTGTAATTTTCAAAATGATAATTTAGGAGTGAAAAAATCCAAGATATTTATAAAAATGAAATATGTCGATTCTTTGGTTAATTAAAAACCATTCCTCTTTTTGTTTTACTTGTTCCACCATCTCTGAAAACTACTTTTTTGTCTTATTCATATTTATCTTATGACCTACGTTGGAGGAAAATTCGGATACAGCGTTAATCTGTCGTTGTAAAAAAAAACAACCGTGTCAGAAAAGCTAGAGATATCGTCTGCAAACATAAATAAATTTAGCTTTTGGGTCGATTCCGAGATAAAAATTCCAGGTTCACATTTAAAATTTAGATAATCAACCAAATCATTTTAAAAAAAGGAAAGTATTTTTGGCTTCTACAACACCCAATGTAACATTTGAAATATTTTGTTAAAAAAATCTTCAACTTTAACACACGATTCTACTTGTACGTACAACGATTGAAAGGTAGAAAGAAACTTACCACCAACACTTTTCTTTGGAAGGTCGCCCATAATTCTGTGTGTTGGAAACTGTCGATTGCCTTTTCATAATCAATAAAAATGTAGTATAACAGCCCATTCTTTTTTGAAAGATATGTTTGCACCACAGACATGAGATTGAAAAGTTTGTCGGTTGTAGAATAATGTTTGCGAAAACCCTGCTTGACATTCAGCGACTACGTTATATACATAATACCATTCAGTGAGCCTTGTAGCGAGAATTGAGATAAAAATCTTGCAAATTATACCAATTAAAGAAAAACCCCAATAATTATTTGGGACCAATAAACTACCCTTTTTACGAAATGGTGTTATAATGCCCATGCATCAATCTGCTGGTACATTAGCGTTATCAAATATCTCATTAAAAACGGCATGTAGATAGGGTTGAATATCGTAGAGTATGAACTTGTAGATTTCTGCACATATTCCATCTGATCTGGTCCCCAAGCATTATTATCTAAAAAGTGGTTTAACATTTTAAATGATTTCATCGTTTGAGAACGGAGCGTTAAGACCACCTGTATCGAGATATGGAAATTAGTCAAGCCCTTAAATGCCAAATTTTACATCCAATCAAGGTTTTATGAACAAATCTGAAAGCATGATTCCAATGACATTTCGTTGAAAATTAATCCAATAGTCTCTGAGGGAAAAAATAGCAAACTATAAAGTTACAGACGCACTCACAACCGCGTGGAAATAGCTCATGTGTCCCCTGGTCATGGAGCTAATTTATTTAAAAGGAATTTGCCTAACATTGAACAGAAAAATGCTATTCTATGTGTAATTAACCCCTGTCTGTTAAGGCAAAATGAACTGGAAAAAATATCTGAAAATAATAAATAAATTATAAATTCCTAAGGCCTCATAACTCTGTCATTATATTTACAAAATTGTAACCAAATATAAAGGCACATGTGGTTCCTTATAGGATCCTTTGTGCTTGATAATAATGATAAAAAACTAAGTAAAAACGGGTCGTGATTTTAACATCAGTTCAATTGACTTATTTGACTTGTCGTTGTTGGTGTCCATTTGTTTTCTAAAAATGTATTCAAAAGTTTACCTAATTTTAGAATTGTTATAAGGAAAGATAACCAGGAAAAGACCTATTCTATGGTGTGTGCATATATGACTTACTCTACTGACAGGATATTAATGAATATAATCAATCTGACCAAGTTTGATGACAAGAAAATATGTTTTCTTAAATGCTTTCATACCCCATTTGTAGGTCCTCCATGGTCGAGAATTTGTGAAACACTGTGATGAAGCCCAGACAGCTGGAAATTCCGTAATCTTAACCAACATGAGAATATCGTCGGTGTTTTGCTATAACCTCGTAACTGCAGCTTGTTTAAAGCTGTAGTTACGAGGTTTTAGTAGAAAATCGATACTATGACTATATGACACTATCCAAAATTTCATTCTCTCTGGTAAAGATTTGTATAATGTGGAATCGGGGGCATTTATCATAGATTGAGTATTTATCTGCTGAAAGTTGAAAACGTTAAAGTCTCTACTGGAGCAATACAAAAGTACTGACACTCAATTTTTTATACGCCGCCGGACAAGGTCGTAAATTGGCGTCATCTTTTCCAATTGTCCGTCCGTCCGTACGTACGTTAGTCCATTTTTCTCGAGAGCGCAACACCGCCGTCTTGGCGCAGTTGGTAGCGCGTCGAACTGTCAATCAAAAGGTCCCGGGTTCGATCCCCGACGGCGGCACTCATACTTTCCGACTATTTGTCTCTCACCAATGGGTTGACAATCGTACACCTATGTGAGATAGCAGATGGAGGCTAGGAAAGGATGTGATGGTTGTACCGGTGAGAAAAAAAACAGGAATCCATTGTTAGGTGCTCCAGCCGCCGCGATTTCACTGAAAAAATGTTGCAATTGGCGTAAAACTTCATTCAATCAATCATTCAATCGAGAGCGCAACTCCTCTCTCATTTATGGACTGATTTGGATGAACATTTCACAGAATGTTCCTAGTCACCCGACAATGCGCATGAAGTCACAATTTGGTGAATTTCAGCCGCATCATGGAAAAAGGGGTTTTAATGTAAAAAGCCTTGTGAACACAATTCATCCCTCATTTATGGACCGATATAGATTAAACTTTCACAGAATTTTCCTATTCCCTGACCTTGTTCGTAGAGTCGCGCGGTGGTGAATTTTAGCCGCGTCATTGAAAAGGGGGCCTTCAAGCAAAAGAAATATTGTAAATGAAACTCCTCCCTCATTTATAGACTGATTTGGATGAAACTTTCACAAAATGTTCCTAGTCACCTGACCTAGCACCTAAAGTCAATATTTTGTATAAGTGTCTTGAAAAAAGGGGGCCTTCTTGTAAAAATCCTTTTGAACGCAAGTTTCCTCCATTTTTGGAATGGTTTGGATGAAAATTTCACAAATTGTTCCTAGTCACCTGACGTTGCCTATATAGTCGTGGTATGTGAATGGTACGGGTAAAGATGAAAGTACCTTTATTTTTCTCTAAATGACCGTTGGAAATATCTATTTCCATTGAAATGAAATATCAAATTATCTTTTTAATGTAAGCCTTTACCCCTCCCAATGGGACAAAAAATGCTGCTGGTACCACATTGGAGATTGAAAACCCTTGCTTGCCAGTTGGAGAGTTATATACTTCAAAATCACATGCATAAATTCACAATTGAAATTTCGAAGTTTTGAATGAATTTTGAGCTGTCTTTTTCTCGTTTTACTAGCTTTCTCAGTCTGTGTATTTTAAGGCCGATTTCTTTTCTTTGGGATTAGAGAGTGAAGGATTAAACGTTTTCTTTTTCGGATCACTACATATTCTTTAGGGGATTTATTTAAAATAAATCGTTTGCATAACTGCGTTTTTGGACCGAGTTGTAGTAATACCTGATTTGTACTTAAGACAACTGAGCCATTTTTTTTATCCTACAGTCATGCAGTTGCTTGTTCTGTATAAAATAACCCTTTTCCACAATGTATTTGCTATACAGCAATGGCTATTGCAGTCTTATGTTGCTTAACTGCTTGTGCTCATAAATAGTTTCATTTTGATATATTATATACCTGAACATACTGCTTTTTCTTGACAAATGAAGTGCCCTTTAAATTGGGTCTGAAACACTTTACACGAACCTTAAAGTAGCTGACAAAATGAAAATTTCAGTAAAGGTGTATCGATTGGAGGGCTCTCTTCCAACAGTTTCAATCAAAAAACTTCTGTAGATAAGACTATCTCTTTTGTCAATAAGTATTTTTTTTTAAATCTTAATCTAATTTAAGATATTCTTCTTTTGAATTAAAATTAAAACATCTAATTATTGTATGCGCAACTCCTCATTTACTGTTCGAATCAGAAAAGGTTTGAACAAATCTCAGTAAATTTCATGCAGTCTAGTGTGTGATGTTATCTTTAAGATAAGATGACTTTAGTTCTTGAATTAAATTTCATTTAATTGCGATAAAAACAAAAAAACGATTTCTTCTTCACGCAAATTTCTAAAACTAGAAACTTCCAATTTCATAATTTACTTTTCCTATTTATATGTCTTTTGCCTGTGGCAAGACTTTTCCGTTTGTTCTAGAGGTATTCAGTCAACGTCAAGGCCGTCAAACTTCACAAATGTTTTGTTTGAAAAAATCTTTCTGTCAGATAAATTCACTATCAACCTGATTTTCATAATATACAACAAGTACGTTTTAAGTCATTAAAAAAAGGGTAATTTGAATTATGGTATGAGTAAATGTATGAGATGTTTTAAATGTCAATTTATTTATTTTGAAGGAATTTATATCTGATGAAATCTGCCTAAAGTCGTCAAACATTTTCACTTTATTTTAAGATGGTGAACGTTTCTGATCACCCTCTTGTCCGGCGCCCACCGTGCGTCGTCGAACGTGCGAAGTTTGTAGTCCTTCCTCAGTAAAAATGATAATTTTTGGCTCTACTGTCTTGAACCTTAGTCAAAATTTTCGTCTAAATGATGTCGCGAACGAGTCAGAAATTCGGTCAGTGTAATTAGAAAAGATGCCATTAATCTTGGTCAGAATATTTATAGTCATAAACTGTCGGTCGTCCTCGAAATAAGGTTGATTTTGGTAAAAATATGCGATCAATGGGCCAAGGGGAAGTAAAAATGCCATAGATGCGCGCCTTAGAGCCCTATTATTTCATTTTAGCGAGGACTTGGCTCATTTCAATTACCTTACGATGTTTATCAAGGAATCCATCAGAATATACCCTACGGTTCCCATCATCGCCAGACGACACAAATCTCCTATTGTACTTGATGGAATGGAAATACCAGTCGGTCCTAGGGTTGATATCAACATACAAGGGCTACACCACAACGAAAATATATGGAAAAATCCAGAGGTATGACCTCAGTCTTAACAATCAAGCTTAGTAAATTCTGTATTCCTTTTGCAGGCCCATTTGATGTGCAGAGCAAAGTTTTTTTTAAGTTCCTTTACATTCATATAAAGCTACCAACAAAAGCGTATAACGGACCTTCGATTTCCCCATTTATGATATTGAACTAATGAATCAATGCTGTGTATACGAGCCAGTTTTTACCTTAAAAGTTTACCGCTACCATTATCGTTTCTAATAGCTACTTTTAATAAAATCGTGAAATCATACAAAACACTAAACCGAAGCAATATAGCAATAAAAAGCTCTAGAATCTTCAAAAAAAGAAAAAAGGGAAACACTTGGACATCCTTCGAAACGATCGATTTTTCATCCAAATTGATCCGAATTGATCAAATATGATCATGATTCTATTGATGGTTGTGGATTTTAGAGTTTCTTACCCTAAAAAGTCGTAGATTTTGATAAAAGAAGGTTACAAAGTAGACCTATCTTCGAAATGAGCCATATTGGATTACCTCCTGTAAATTTCATTCAAATTTGGCTTCTCACACTTATTCTGATTTATTTCAAAATTATTAAAAAAATATTCACATTGTTACGCTGTCGTTAACCATTATCGTCATTTTTTGATTGACTCTTCCTGATGCCCTTTCATTTTTATTATTTTTAAGTTTGGCTGTTTGCGAAGAAAACTAATGTATTGTGGTTACATTTGAGCCGTTCGCTTTGGTGTTGGTGTTGTAAAAGTAGTTGGTGTGACAAACTTTAACCCTTGCCATATCTGTTGTTTTTGAAGAACTCTTCGTGAAATGTGGCATGTGTGTTCACCTTCACAAGAAACTATCAAGCGGGTACATTTTTGTAGTATTAAAGAAATGCCCATTTTTCGTCCAAGAATTTTGGATTATCCAGCACCTGCAGCCGAGCGTTCCACCTGTAGGCGTTGCTGTTGTTTTCCTTTTATAACTAATAGGTTATGTTTACATAAAAAATTGGAGATTTGAATTCTTACTTTTAAGGTGTTTGATCCAGAACGCTTTTCCAAGCACAACGATACCGAGCTTTATGGCTTTATACCATTCTCTGCAGGGGCTAGGTAATTTTTATGAAAATTTTCATACTTACATAATTATATATGTAAATGAGCTTGCAAGGGTATCATTTTCTTGACCAATGTACGGGAGAACCACGGAAATATAGAAGCTTCAGATACCTCAAATTACAATCAGAAAAGTAATTGCTAAGCCTTTAGAGAAAGGTTCAATTAAAGCTTTTTCCGACTAGCTTACGGTGTGCAAGACAAGTTTGTATAATTACAAGGAATGTGATCGTTATTATCTTGAAACATTTGTCCGTCTGTCCATTTTTACTTGAAGCAAAAAAAAAAAAAAAACATATTTGAAAACGACATTCAAAATAATAGTTGCTCTTCACAATAAGCAGATCTTTTTTGTGAAACAGACGTTTAAATAGCTCAGAATTCAATTACACAGCTCATGTGTGTAATTAAAATACCATGACAATGCACACCATGCACATTTATAATACGAGACAATATATTCTGTCAAAAAAAAAAACCTCGATCGGTGAATTATTTAGTAACTACATTTTATTCATGATATTTTGATCTTTGGCTTCAAAAGAACGTTCAAATCATCGACCCTTTACAGACCTACATGTAGCTCTCCCTACCTTAACGCCGTTAGCGACTGTGAGTTTATTTTTACTCATGTTGCATTCCTTCCGTCTAAGGGTAACTTTCTGCATGCGCATAGTTTCAAAGCTTTTATTCAAATTGATTTACAATCCGATCAATTTCAAGATCACAAAACAATGTCGTATCATGAAAATGTCCTTGTTTGTCGCACTTCACCGATATTGATATACTTATAGGTGCATTATCACCATCATAATCAAATGTGCAATTTGAAATATTTTCATGATAGTTCAAGTTCAATGCGACAATCAATGGCAAACTGGTAAACAGAGGATTTTCGAGCAAACCTCCTACACAATAAAATTATTTCATATTTTTGCTACCTTCCTGAGAGCTTCAAAGATAATTTTAGTTCAGAATTTAAACAGTCTTTTCGGATTAATGGATTCAATGCCAAAGTTGAAGTAAAAGAAAAAAACTTTTGAATGTGCAACGCCTGTTGTACTTAAATATCAATTCCAGTTTAATACCCCAGTTGCATTGCCGTAAAAACTTACTTGAACCTCATTTTACAATACTGGATACATAATATCTTTTCATAACAATGCATTATGAAAATATAATTCATTTAAAAATGTTTCTGGTCATAAAGATATAGTAAAATGTCCCATTTGACTGTGCTAGTTTTATTTTGTATTTTTAGAAATTGCATTGGACAGAATTTCGCCTTGAATGAAATGAAGATTACGTTGGCGAAAGTAGTGAAAAGGTATGTTAGCGTAATTTTGGAACATCGTAACTATGTAAGGTGTGAATCAAAGTGTGTGTATACTTACACTTTTACTGCAGACTGGCCTTTTTTTTAAAATGAGTGTGAAATAACAAGAGGACAACGATTGTGATATATCGCACACATGAGTATGCGAGTTCCAAGGTTTGGAATTGTTCTCTTCGTGACATTTATTGGATTAAACCGAAACTTAAAATTGTGTGCTGTATTTCTTTGTAAAACCCATGATCCTAAACCAGGTAATCAATTTTCACAAACCAGATTTTTATACTGAACTGAACTGAACTGAACTATTCTTTTATTTCACCCAGGTACTTGTAGAGTACAACATGGGGTTATGACATACATAATATTACAATTCATACAGCAATTTTCCGGTTTCAGTGAAAGAGAGAAAAGAGAGAGAGTGAATGAGGTATGGAAAGTGCGATAAGAGAAATAAAGAGTATAGGCTAGAGAGTGAGTGAATGGAGGATAGTATACTCGATGTAGAGCGAAGGATAGAGAAAAGGTAAAGAGAGAATGAGTTCGTGCATTACAGAGAGAGAATAGGAGAAAGGGTTTAACATGGGATTGAGACCTGTATAAAAACTCACTACGTTCCTGCACATTGACCGTATCACCGCTTTTCTTCGAGTGTTCACAGGAAGAAATAGTCCGTCATACGTCAATGCAGTATTTACTGAATTACCTCTAAGTAACATAAATTCTAAATAAGCATGTGAACTGGAAAATGTATCACGTGACAGGCACCGAATGCAAAACCAGATCTACACAATTAATGCAGCCTGGTCCTGGCATACAGTGTCTTTCAGAAAAATAATTTGATTCTATAATATTCAAACTTATTTGTCGGTTTGGAATATATATACCAGATTAAACTAGTTAACAATGTAACTGGAGATCGTGCTCCGTATCGTTAATCTTATGCTTCAACATCTCGCGTAGTACGCGTTATTTTGTTAAAACGTAACAAGTGCATATAAAGAAAGTTAATTGTTATAATAGTATATCTGTTGAGGCGGCCAGAATGTCGCATTCATAGCCCCTTCTTCGGAACCATGGATGCGACATTATGAACCCCAAAGAACATGTCATTTTAATTAAATTATTTATCCGATATAATGCATTTTTAAATTCTATTCACAGTAAAATAAAGCTAGTCTGGTGGCTTTGGACATTTAACTACTTAAATTTCGCCATGATAACTCTAAGAAATGAACAGAGGTGTATTAGAGAGTCTGTATCTTTAAGATTCAGAAGATATTTTAGATTATTACCGGTTTGGAGTGGTAATCCTATAGCAGTGAAACACCGGTTTCTTTCTGCAGAGAGCGATTCGCATTCGAACAAATAATGTGATTCGGACCCTATTTTAGAGTGCGTACATAGTGTACAAATTCTATCTTGATACTGGATAGATTCATATCGCCCGGTTTCAACGGGTAGCCTAAAATTCGCCGTTCTAAATTTGAATAGAGTTAAAGCGTCAGAGTTAGAGAGATTTTCAAAATATGATTCAAGTTCATGTGAGATCTTAAATGTGTTATATGTTTCACCCTTTTCTGATTCTCGAAGTTGCGACGACCATGCTTGTTTATATTGGTCGACGTATATTTGTTTAATATGTTTATGTAATTCTCGATTTGTAAGAGCAGACTGTGAGAGCCAAAGATCAGATCGGCCTGCATTGTTTAGAATATTTTGGACTTGTCGTAACCATCTGAACTCCATGTTTGGTAAATTTTTCATATATGTATACACGATATAGGCCAGTTTTGAAGTTTTTCCAGTGACTAATCGATTCCAATACTAGATCATTCGGGATTTAATAATAACAGAGATCGGATATCTTCCGAGTTCGCCATATAGCATATAGAGTGGTGTCGATTTTCTTGCTTTGGTAATTTAACGTAAAAAGTCGTTATGAACTTTTTCTAAAATGTTAATATTGTCATAGCCGAATATCTCCGAACCATATGTTAATATAGGTAGGACGGTATGGTCGAATAGTTTGATAATTAAGTCCATGGGTAAATCGGAATTACTGGTTTTTGTATAAAGTATATATAAGGCTTTCGTTGCTTGTTGAGAAATATGTTTTTTGCGTTAATAAACGAACAGCTACTAGAGAATGTAACGCCTAAGTAATGATACGTATTTGTTACTTCAAGATTTAATCCACCTAAATTAAAAGTAAAATTATTCCGTTTGCGAGCACCGAAGATTACAACTTTAGTCTTAGCGATATTTACGTGGAGATGCCATAATTTACAATAGCTATTAAAAGAATCGAGGCTTTTTTGAAGGTCCCCGGGCGAATTCGATATTAAAACCGTGTCACCCGCATAGAGTAGAACTAACAGCTTAAGCCATAGCGTACTATCATTGGGGTTTTGTAATTTTACTCCAACAGAGCCATTGGTTTCTAAATAAGTCTGCAAATCATTTAAGAAAATAGAAAATAGGGCAGGCGATAAACTATCTCCTTGCCGGACCCCAATTTCAGATATGAGTGCATCGGAAAATTCTCCATTGTGAGAAATGGTGGATTTGATATTTTGATACATGTTATGCACGACATTGTAAAATTTTCCAGATATATTATTTTGTAAAAGTTTGTGCCATAAACCAACACGCCAGACTTTATCGAAGGCCTGTGAGAAATCAACAAACGCGCAGTAAACTTTTTGTTTTCTTTTTCGAATGATGTCAATTATAACATTAGGGGTAAAGATATGATCTGAGGTAGAATAACCGCGACGGAAACCAGCTTGATTTTCATTCAAAAGATTATTAGTTTCTAGGTAATTAGTTAACCTTTGATTTAAGACTGAAGTAAAAAGTTTGCCGAGGCAACTAAGTATGGTTATTTGCCTGTAGTTACTTGGATCTTTGGGGTTCCCCTTATTTTTGTAAATTGGAATAATTACTCCTTCTAACCAAGAAGTTGGGATATAACCCGTATCTAGTACGGCATTGAACAACTTTGTATATAGGGGGCAAAATATGTTTTTTGTACTTTTAATATATTCATTACGTATTTCGTCAACAGGGCTCGGGGCTTTGCAGTTATTTAGATTTCCAATACATTTCAAGATCATCACTTGAAATCTTAGAGTTCAATATAGTATTAGAATTTGACACGTTATCCTTATGTATAAAACTATAGTCGTCAGCGGATCCATTTGGTACATCATTAGTGTTGATTGTCTTGAAATATTCGTAAAATTCTGAAATATTTGGGGTACAATTTTGTGAGCTTTTAGGTTTGATGTTTTTAAGAAATTTCCAGATTTTTATCATTGAGACGTCTTAATTTGCTTGCGTTTATTGATTTTTCTTTTTTAATATAGAGGCTCATTGTGCGCTTTTATTGTTTGCTAGCAAGACGTAATCTCAGTTTATTATTTTTCGCAAGGGTTTTTTTTTGTACTCACTTTTAGCATTATTATAATTATTTCTCGCTCTCCGACAGGCAGGCCCAAACCAAGACTTGTTATTTTGAGATGAGTTGTCGTTGATATGGAAGGTTCTAATAGGAAATGTGGCTTTGGTTGCGTCTAGAAAAACACGTTTTATATTGTTTGTAACGATTTCGATACTTTCGGGTGTAATTTCTGAAATATCTAATTGGTCGCTTAATGAATTCAAAGCATTAATATCGATATTGTTTCTAAAGTCATTACATAAATTATTATCCCAACTTGCCCGTTTACTATCTAGTTCTCTTTTCGGTTCATATGGGCTTGATAGATAATATTGCATTTCCCAACATAAAGCACTATGGCCGTCCGAGAAAAGCGGATCTGTTTCAATAACTTCAAAATTTGAAAAATTCTTAAAACATTCTGCGCTTTCAATGTTATAATCAATTAAAGATCGATCGCGAAAAGTAAGATTACCAAAATTTCTATCTTTAAACAATCGACCATTAAGAATAAATAAGTTGTTGTTGCGACAAACGTCAATTAATTTAAACCCAAGGGCATTTGTTTTTTGGTCGGCAGTATTTCTCTCAAGCGGAATCGACAATTTTACTAGTTCAGATTGCTTAGTAAAATAGTCCTCGAACACATCCGTCAAGTCAAAATAATCTTGCAAAAAAGTATCCGGCTCTAAATAATCCACCATATTACCCGTTCGTGCATTGGTGTCGCCAGCTAAAATTAAGAATTTGTGCTTGCTACACATGGTTGTAATTTCTGACTGAAAGTCGTTAAATTGATCGATGTCGTAAAATCTTGAATTTTCTGGTGGAAGATATACAGACCCTAGGATTAAGTTTTCATTCAAATTCATTAAGCTTTTATCGAGAGAAATCCAAAGAATGTATTCTGACGAATTTTGTAACATAGTAATATAAGGGGCTATTTCATTACGCACATATATTCCGATGCCACCAGACTTTCTTTTGTAGGCTTTTTCTCTGTGCTTAGAGAAGAAAGTAAAATTTTCAATATCTACCACATCATTAGAGTCAAAGTGTGTTTATGACATACAAAATAAATCATAAGAGCTCACTAGATCTACAAATTCTGGATAAAGAAGTCTCCTTTTCAAGCCATTAACGCTCAAAGAACAAAGTTTTAAGTTTTGAATGTTAGAGGGTTTATGTTGATTAAAGTCTAATCCCGACTTTTCCTATTGTGGTTGTTGTGGTGTAGGGGGTCTAGTTTGGTTCAACTGGTTCGGGTCCCACGGTCTCCTGAATTGAGAATGAAGCATAGGATCGTTGCCCGTGTTGAGAGTGGGTGTAGTTGGGATGGTTCTATTAGGCGCATGCGTGCGGGTTCCCCTCCGGGGAGATCTAGATTCTGTTCTCCTTGTTGGCCTCGGCGCCTCCGATTGAATAGACTCGCTACGCCCTTGAAATTCCACAGTATCACTCCGCGCACGTGATCTCTGTGTAGGCGTGGGAATACTACAGTTTGTTTTTACAAGTTCACCAATCACTACTCGCTGTTGTCGCATAGTGGGGCCCAAAATGGGGAACATATAAATAATCGTTTTACCGTCCTTCACAAGTCTGGCCGGGTACACAATACTAACACGACTATTTGGGAAGTCATCTCGTAGCTGTTTGAACTGGGGCCATAGCTTTCGCCGAGCTGATTCGATCTCTGGGGGAAAGTCACGATTGATTGAAAAGGAGGTCCCTTTGAGTTTTTTAGCATTTCTAATTATAAATTCCGTGTCTCTGGAGTCTAAAAAGTAGACAATAATAGGCCTAGTATAGCCCCTTTTGAATCTGCCCAATCTGTGTGCCCTCGGAATTGTCGGACAAGGTCGAATGTCTAGATTCTTGTCGAGGAATAAGGCAACTTTTTTGAAGCAATCTTCGTCTCTTGATTCTTCAATACCATTGATAATGATATTATTACGCCTGCTGCGTGCCTCTATATCTATTGACTTATATTCTAAAAGCGTTAGCCTTTCATCATGCTCATGCACTTTACAGTTGTATTTATTTTGAAGTTCCAAACACTGGTCAATTTTTCCGCTAATTTGGTCTATTTTAGAATAGAGCATGGAAAGTTTATCATCTACAGACAGAGTTTGAAAATTGACGTCTCTTGAACCACTTGTGCCGTCTGAACTGATTCTATAACGTTTTTTAGAGTTTATAAATTCGTTCCAGTCGGAGCCATGGTCACTTTCAAGGTCATGGAAGTCGCCATTTTGTGTTGACTCGTATGCCCCCATCTCTTCCGATCGGTTTAATGGGCGATTTTCAGTATAGGGAGTACCTACATGTGTCTCTGAAGCTGCTCCGCCACTTGATAGTCCTTGTGATTCACTCATCTTATTTCAACTAGCTTGTTTCTCGGTTAAATTTGTAAAATTTTAATAACATACAAAAATATACATATATAGATACCTACAATCAGCGCACCCATACATTTTATTTTGACTTTTATACAAGTTTGTCACGGTTTTGATGCACCATAATCAGGGTTAATTTCGAAGGACTTACACAATTTGCGTACAGATAACATTCCTAAATAATTTTATTTTTAAAAAGATAAAAAGGGGAAATAAGCGAGAAAACCTGAATTATTAGTCCCCTACCGGCGAAAGCCGAAGGGGACTATAGGTTTGCGCTCCGTCCGTCTATCCGTCTGTCCGTCCGTCCGTCCGTCTGTCCGTCCGTTCGTCTGTCAGTCCGGATTTCAGTTTTCCGGACTTTTTTTCTTAACCCTTGGAGATATTGAGCTGATTTTTTGGTATGTGAGTCCGCATCAATGAGTTACAGAACGAGTTCGAGTTTGGTTCCGGTCCATTGATTTTTGTGGAAGATACGGATGCTGGACTTAGAAATTACCAGGAAATTTCAGTTTTCCGGACTTTTTTTCCTAACCCTTGGAGATAGTGAGCTGATTTTTGGTATGTGAGTCCACATCATTGAGTTACAGAACGAGTTCGAGTTTGGTTCCGGTCCATTGATTTTTGTGGGAGATATGGATGCTGGACTTAGAAAATTACCAGGAAATTTCAGTTTTCCGGACTTTTTTTCTTAACCCTTGGAGATATTGAGCTGATTTTTTGTATATGAGTCCGCATTAATGAGTTACAGAACAAGTTCGAGTTTGGTTCCTGTCCATTGATTTTTGTGGAAGAAACGGATGCTGGACTTAGAAATTGCCAGGAAATTTCAGTTTTCCAGACTTTTTTTCTTAACCCTTGGAGATATTGAGCTGATTTTTGGTATGTGAGTCTGCATCAATGAGTTACAGATCATGTTCCAATTTTGTTCCGGTACAATGATTTTTGTGAATGATACGGATGCTGGACTTAGAAATTACCAGGAAATTTCAGTTTTCCGGACTTTTTTTCCTAACCCTTGGAGATATTAAGCTGATTTTTGGTTTGTGAGACTGCATCAATGAGTTACAGAACAAGTTCGAGTTTGGTTCCGGTCCATTGATTTTTGTGGAAGATACGGATGCTGGACTTAGAAATTGCCAGGAAATTTCAGTTTTCCAGACTTTTTTTCTTAACCCTTGGAGATATTGAGCTGATTTTTGGTATGTGAGTCTGCATCAATGAGTTACAGATCATGTTCCAATTTTGTTCCGGTCTTTTGATTTTTGTGGAAGAAACGGATGCTTGACTTAGAAAAATACCAGGAAATTTCCGGATTTTTATGCCCCCGTATCGAGAGATCGGAGGCATATTGTTTTACTCATGTCTGTCTGTCTGTCTGCCTGTCTGTCCGTCCGTCCGTCTGTCCGAAAACTTAACTGAAAACTTAACCTTTGCCTTATCGAGAGATCGCTGTTACGGGGGCATTCGTGTTTCACAAACACATCTTGTTTTTCCTAATCGTCAGAGATATTGAGCTGATACATAAAATCTGATACAACTGATAGATTGGAGAGGTAGTTATACCTTTACCACCAAAAAAGATACTGCTCTAGGGATATATATATGAATCCGGTAGGGGACTTGGTATTGCCATGCAATACTTCCAAATGCTTGTTCAGTTTCAATAATTTCCTACTGATAATCAAATAATCAAAACCAAGGACACAGCCTAGTCTACTGTTTGACAGCATAACGTGAAATCCACCATCCCATATTAAAGGCAAATTTTCAAAAAATAGCAAAATATAAGTAAGTATTTTGATAAAAGCATTGGGCAATGCTTATGCAAAATATGAAATCTACAGGCCCAACGATTTAGGAGGAGAAGATTTTAATAAAACACCATTCTTTTGCCATATCAACTAGAATTCTGCATAGTTTCCAATTCTTGAAGTATTTTGAAAGCCTTTTGCCTTAGGATCTTTGATGTGGAGATTTTTTTTAATTTGAGGTGCGTGCGTTAGATCGAGGTGAAAATATTTTCAAAAAGTCATAATGAACGATTTTCGATGATTTGAGTGAAACGATTCGACGTCGTCATGACTACTCGTTTAAAGCCAATGAAAAACCATCTACGTTAATCATGGACTTATTTAAGATTCGTATTTAAGGACTTAGAAATCTCGCTCTACCAAATGCTTCATCTTACAAATCTTCGTTCCTCAATAAGAATCTAAAGAATCTCGCTCTAACTAACGCACCTCAGATGTATAGTTTGCGAAGAGAAGATTTTTCTTATATTACATCGTGGAAGGATGGACAGACACACGGACGCCGGACATTGATCGATCATATTTCACATTGATCACTTCGTGCTCAGATGAGCTAGAGAGTAAATGCAGTTTGAAATCAACCTAGGTGGTATAGAATACTGTAGGCAATCAAATTCCATTTTTTCCAAAAAAACTTTCTAACGCATAATATCACATCGTCGTTAAATTGTTTTCTACAGGAAAGGGTTCAAATCAAGAATTCAAAATGAGTTTCCTAATTTGAAAAGTAAAAAAATCAAGAAGGCCATGAAGGCACCATTTCGCTCGCAGAGATTCGAATTCGAGTGTCAGTTCTTTTATCGATGTTTTAAATGAGGGATTCTTAGTATAGAGTCTTTAATTATAGATCGCAAAGGTTGCGATAGGAGAGGGTAACTCAAGCCTAAAATTGTAACTTCTCACATAGTTCTTCTGTCTTCTATAACATTCTCACATAGTTCTTTTGTCTTCTATAACAAACGTGTATGAGAGTTATCCTTGTCATAGACATGTGTAGGATCACATACTAAATGACCTAAAGACGTCATTCAGCGCACGTTTTCGCGGTATTTTCGTCACCATAACGTTTCAAAATCGTTTTTTTAAACGTACAAATTGTTGTTAACATGAGGAAAAAGAACCTGTTTATTTGATTTTGTTTGAGAAATGCTGATGTTAACCTCAACTTAAATAAAATAGATATTAAGCTCGCAAAGGCTCTTTAAATAACAATTCTATTCTAGAATCGGCTAAGACCACCTTGTCTCAAACCTTGTCTCAAATAAGATATTATGACAGATCCTATATATCTTAACCCTTGTCATGCTGAACCCGGAATATCCCTGCTTTGGCAGGATCTATAGACAAACATCAGTCTGCACATAAGTGCAGTCTGATGTTAGTCTCCACCACCTGTTTCTCACTTTCAAACCAGAATTGTTAATAGATTTATTTTTCAAATGCCGTTGGGACTTTCGGTGCTTTTTGCCCATTGATTTTGATGAAAATTTATAGCCAAAATTTATTCAGCATGACAAGGGTTAATAAATCCTATGGTTGTTGGTAGGGCCTACTTGTAGGAATCATCTTGTAATGACAATGCTAAAAAAACACAGGTTTAGTTTAAGTTAAACATAAACATTCGAATTTTACATCAAATAACCGTTTCTTTATGTCTACCTCTGATGTAATTTGGTTAATGTAAAACGTTTTTGTAAATGACTTGAAGGGGTCCATAAATGAAAGGATGAAGAAAACCTTTAGTTATTGTTGGAGGAGAGCTTTTTAAGATTGTCTTTTTCTGGACTAAATGATTTAAGAGGAGTTTTAAAATAGGGGTTTACATATATTCATGTCACTTACTAATTAGATGACCGAATTTTACCCATGTTTATAATAAAAACCTTCAATCACTTTCCACTCAGTTAAGAAAATAAGTAATGGCTTAGTATGTCATTTTGCTAATTATAATTTCTATTTTTTATTAGGTTAAATGTGTCATTACCTCTCTGATTTTTAATGTTCTAGGTTCCGGGTAAGCATCCAAGGTGTTCCTGAGCCTAAACTACTACCGGAGGTGATATTAAAGTCTTCGAATGGTCTATTTATCAAGCTGATTCGCAGGGAATAGCGTGAAGAGTGAAGAAAGGGCGCCAAAGAAGAAAAAAACAACATTTAAGTTCCTCAACTGGGAATAGGATATTTTAGATAATAATGTTTGATGTATTAAATCCCAAAGGCATTGGAACTTTTTCCACTTAAAGATATTGACAATCAAATACATCCGGAGATTGGTAACTATCTCGATTAAATCTATTCAAGATCATACGCTCAGCGCTCCTATGTTTCATTCAGAACACTCCTTCAAATCACTTAAAAACGCTCCAATACATTTCAAAATCGGTTCGAAGTTGTTCAAAAATATCACTTTTTCAATATTTGAGTCAAAGCGATCAAATTATTGCAAAATTTTATTGGCTGGCGTTGATTTGATTTTAAAACGGCTGATTTGAACGTGAAGACATAGAATCATTGCTTAATTCGTTCAATCGGGAGAATTTGTCGAATATGCTTTACCTCCCTTGAAATCATTCAAAACTTGCTACTCAATTTTATTTCAAATTCACCCAACTTGCGAATTTCTCGATTTTTCTAACTGTAGTAAGGAATACTTCTTTGCAAGAGTTATTACCGTGTGAATTTTTGACGAAATAAAAGAAAGAAAAACAGTTTGAAAACAAAACGTATCACTTTCCATATTTCTTGCCATTATATCAGTTTTCCCCTTTTATGTAGTATTATATGAGCTTGTACGTGAGATTTCCAACAATTTCAAATATGCTTAAAGCATTGACTCTGACCAGCCTGTGCATCCGCACAGCCTGACCAGAGTCTTCACTTTGCGCTATGCACATAGATGAGGTCTTAAAGTATCTGTAGACAATCAGACAACTTTATTTTCAGAGTTTGCGGCAGCCTCTCGGTGTTTGACCTCACCAACATTTGAAATTGTTGGAAATGCCACGCACAGGCTCATATTATGTCTGTGTACTTTAGGAATATACTTCAAAATATGGCCGAAATTTATAGGTTTCTAGGTTTCAAGGTTTTTATTCAAAGACCAGGAACTCTAACCGAGTTATAGGTCAATATGCTACATAGTAACAAACAAAATTAACAAAACATGTGAAATGTTTGATGAAAGCTCCAAATGAAGCTGACTTTCGTTTTCTATCTATTTTACCTCACTATGTCACATCGTGTTTAAGATGAGCTTTGTGATCACGAAATGAGTCACCATCGTGTAAGACTCAATACATTTCAGTGTTTATACTTTAGAGACTAGCATAAGTGCAATCTGAAAATGGCCTAAAACAACGATTTTATACGATATTTAGATAGCGTAATGAGAAACAAATATTACCATTTTTTTATTTTGAATATGAAAATTCTAAACAGGGTGTTCATCTGAAGACATTCGGTAAATATCTTTTTCCGACGATCAAAAGCTCTAAAGAAACGGCGATCTTAAATGCTTTTCGGTGTATTATCGAGCAATAATGGCATATTATCATTTGATAAAATCACAGCCCTAACAGGCCAATTATCAAATACGAATACCCCGTTTTCGTCCCTTTCAACCAATCTAACGTAATCTAAGCTCATCAAGACAGGTCATCATTTACGTTGCATACCAACCAGCCTGCATTTATGCTTAAAGAAACAAAATAATCGTTTGTTTTTCGAGTAAGAACGATTGACATTTCATTGTGTGAACAACAAAGCTAATTTTCCATTCGTTGCTCCGCCTCTCATGAAAATAGCCTTTTTCGTTCACTTAACCCTTTGCCGTTTAAACCCTGCTTTTTACGTGCCTGTGATTTTATGATTGAGAAAACATTGTGAAAAAAGAAGAAATTGCTGCTGACAAGCAATTTCTTCTTTTTCCACACTATTTTCTACCCTACTGAATGGTTATTTTTCAAATTAAACCCACTTTTAATTTTCGTGCGTAAATACTTTGAATTTGGACAGATCCAAAATTTTGTAAAACAGGAAAGGGGTAATTAATCATAACTCGATCTGACACTGGAACAAATTATTATCCTCTATTTAAAGACAAGCTGCTGATCGGATATTTTAGTTCCAAAACTCAAACAACTTCTAATCAACTCTGTTTCTTAGTTTGAGCATTGGCACATAGTATTTCGTGACTGCATCTTTGCGTCATAAAATATACTGCCGAAATGAAGTCAAGGGCCGGCCTCTGATTTTCACATCTTAAGACGGAAGTTTGATGCCAAACAATGAAAGAAAGTTGATAGCGTAAAATTTGTTTTGCTGACGCTTTACCATTTGCTGCAATAGACTGTAATTATTTTGCAAACACTGGAGTCCAGCTTCAGTGCACCCAGTGTGCCCTTTGAAAATAGTACAACGAGAAAATATCCATTGAAAGTTTGTCAAATTTAGGTGTAGAATCAATACGGTTGGATATTGTAGCAGGTTGCGAAAGCAAGAGATGATGTAACAGAACACGTTTCGACCAGATGGTAAACTCAAAGGGTCTTTGTGACACCAATTGGGGATTCAACTCGAAAGCTTCAAATGATCAAACTGAGAACATGAGATGTAGACTAGGCTCTGGGATGACTTCAACATGATTGTCCAGACAGACTACTGACCAGGCGACTTACAGTAAGTTACATCGTGAAATTGACATTTAACTCAATCAAAACCATTTTAAATCGCTCACTCAGCGCTCCCTCAATTCATTCCAGACGCTCACTCAAACCATTCAAAAACGCTCCAAACTCACTGAAAAACATAAAATAACAAGTTCGTTCAAAATAAAAATAGCTGGGGAAAAAAATCGGGATTTCACTCATTTAATTGAAATTGTAAGCGTGTGATAAGGTTCTTGAAGAAATACGGAGCTACATGTATCTATAGAACTTTTATACAATTTTTATTAAAGGGAGGTAATCAATTTTGCTAATTTTGTTCATCATGAACAAAATTTGCAATACTGGATTACCTCCCATTAAATTCTATCAAAAGTAGCTCCACACACTCATTCAATTCCATTCCTAAATCATTCCATAATCATTCACCTTGTCAATTTCACGATGTTGTTAACTGTACATTAAGCCAATCTGTCACTTAGCGGCAATATGAACATTTTCAAACTACTGGTACACCTGATAAGCAAACCCTGTCTGGCGGTCTAGATGTACAGATCGAATTTAGTCTTTGCTGTCAACTCTAGGCTCTACGTCACCAATCCATCACCCGTATGTTCATCCGTATGTCACTGTCAGACTGTCTAAGGAGCGCTACCATCACCGCCATAGGTTGTGTGACTGAGACCTGTTTTCTGAAATAGATGGGCCAGTGTCAGAGGTTGACTCTTATTCAAAATCATCTCAATCAGCGTCATTTTTTGACTCCATAATACACTTAATTTATCAATATGTAATCACGATAATTACGATAACGGTACAGATGAACCGTTGTGTCCGATCAACTGGAATTGCTGCTAAAGATTGACCCCTTCGATATCCTTCGGTGTTAGATGGGGGAAAGAGGACTCGATCCAGCTGGTGTCAATCAGCTCTTCCCTTTCTTGTAGAGGCTGCGGATTACGACTCAAAAACTCATACCACAGAACCTTGTTAACTCAACGTTTCCTTTGAACATTTAATGCGCTTTAGAAGATGATTCACACACCCGGCCCTGAACTTACCAAAATCAACAGTTTTTTTTTCAACTTTACGTAAGGGGGGGGGGGCACTTTAGGCGATTCGTCTACATTTAATGATGCTTTGTTGGCAGTTGTGTTTGTAGTTCGCGAGAGTCAAAATATTGAATTCAATTCTTGCAAAAAATAACACTTGTTTCAGTGTTTTTTTAAGAACGACAAATGATTATTTTCCTGGCCCTTACCTTTAGTTCTTCAGTATAAGTATTCAATGATCATAGTTCGGCGATCCAAATCTTGTAATTGTATAAATATTTACGATGTATTATTTAATGCCTTTTGATGAAGTTGGTGAGAACTTTGGTGGATGTGAACTTCTTAGTTACCTTTTATCATTAGCATGCATTCTTTTGGAAAAGAATGAAATTATACAATAGGATAAGGAAGAAAGTGTTTGTCTTGTACCTCAACAGTTTGATATCCATGTCTTAAACAGAGGATATTGAATGAGTGGTCATTAAATACCAAATTTATTAAACGAGTTATCTATAAACAGATATAAACGAGGCTGTGCCGAGTTTTCAGTAATTTGCAATGGAGATAAAACATAATCGATTGTTTCGCCGTATTGAGCGAAATAAACGATTATTCTTTACCTCCCTTAGAATCAACGAATTTTCTAATTTTGCGCCTTCGTGTGTATTTCCGTTTATTCATCGTCGCTACCGTAGCACATGCCTGTATGAGCGACGCCCCCAGAAGACGGTTAGTTGTTACGGGGGATAGTGCAAGGATACATGACGCAACTACTGCTGAGATCCGCCATGGTTCTTTAAAGTGCTCGGTGTAACGCACCGTCTCGCGGGGCCTCTGTTTAACGTCTCATCCGAAAGACAATTAGTTATTAATGAGTCTTCATTGACAAATCAGACGCTTTTAAATCGAATCCAGCCATTTAAATTCTGCAATTATTTGATCGATTTGATTGACATGTCGATCATTTTGAACGATTTCAAAGTGATTGCACGGATTCGGATCGTTTATGAATTGTTTGGGTGAGTGATTGGAATGAATGAATAAATGGAGCGCTCAGTGAGTGATTTAGAATTATATTCATTGAAATACCAATTTCACGATTTTTCTTAATTGTTATTAGGACAATGAACTAGGGCAAAAAGATATGACCGATGAAATCACATTCAAATACGCCATGAACAGATCAGACAGACAAAAAATGCGTAGGTGTGTGATTGGGACTTACTGGACTTTGGCTGAGTTTTACACTAAGCCATTTTTAACCATAAAAGATCTTTTTTCATTTCAAATGGGTGTATTACATTTGTGCGCCACCAGAAACATCCACTATAAGTACTCTCAATGCTTTAATAATGACATATTTTCAGGATGTTTAAATATTTTCATTTAGGCAACCCTATAAACCATTTGTGCTTAATTCATATTTTTACAGTTCACTCAAAGCTCTCGGAGTGGTGACTCTGGTAAGACTGTTTGTTTCGAGGGGGTGGTGAGTGGGGGTAATGATTTGATCAATCTTGCAGTCATTTTGCGTCGGTTGCAGAACCGAACAATGGATTCCTGGTATTTATCGAACCAGCACTACCATTACATCCTTTCCTGGTTTTCCTACTAAGCTTTACCATTTTCGCCCATTTTGTCAGACTGAACAGATGTATAGGCGAACACATATCTTTGCTTTGCGCACATGAATTTATTTCAAATATCATACATAATTTAACTTGCTTTGTCAATAAAATTTTACATTAACATTATCTACTAGATTCTTTTAATTTGCCAGAGGATATAAAGAGGATACTGAATAAGTGGTCATTGAATACCGGATTAATTAAACGAGGCATCTGTAAACAAATAAAAACGAGGCTGTACCGAGTTTTCATCTGTTTACGATGATGAGTTTATGAGCACGAATTCGATATATATCGTTGCTTTACGTTCGTAGCTCATGTGCATAGTTGTTCCACTAATGTATTTACACCAATGTAATATCAAAATATTCAACGCAGTTATTTCACTCCCGCGACGTAGGCCATGTTATAAATAACATTATATGACCAGGGGCCTGTTTCATCAAACTGTTTAGGACGTATTTTTGTCTTAAAAATGTCCTAGGACCTTTTTAAGACAAATATCGGGTTTCATCAAACTCGAGAGATTTAGGAAGTTCATAAATTTTGTCCCAAATGTAGGACACCGATTTCGGCGTCCTACGCGATACTTTTGTCTTAGATATTGTATTTAAAAAGAAAAGATGACTTTTATTTCTAAATTGAATATGGAGGGGGGGATTCTGAAAAGGCATAGAGGGACATAAAAAATTAATGAAGGACACATGTTATATGGAATTGATGTGTTAAAAATACGGAGAGACCGCACAGTTCGGTTAGGATCGGCACCCTCTTTGATTATGTGCAAAACAATCGTCGTGGAGAGCGATGAAACTAGTGCACAAAAGAAGCGCATTGACTGGCTTCATTATGGAAGCGGCACGAAAGAATGGTGTAACTGCAAAGAAAAGGCCTATAGCAGACGATAAGCGGTCATTTATCTATGCATACAAGTTACGCATAAGTAAAAATACTTGTAAGCCGCTGCTTATGCTATATACGAAAAAAAACCTATCAAGCAAGGGCGCTGCGTAACTTTGCCAACGCTAGGCGGCCTAGTGTTGGATGAAGGATCTAAATAAGAAAGCACATGATTTGTAAAGAAAAATGCATTTAGAGTTATCACTCTTGTTAGTTTATGATGAGCTTTGAAATATATAGTGTGAAATTATTGACATGACTTGACCTTTATGCAATGAATAAATTAAACGATGAATACATTTATCATCGAGGGTATCCGCAAGCTTTCGAAAAACATCAGAAATCCGTGTAGTGTATGGGTTTGTATATTGTAAAAGTTCCAATGCACGTTGTTTGACTGTGTGGTCGAGAGGTCTAGTCGAATGACTACAGGTGCAGGGATCATGAGTTCGAATCTGCTTTCATCAAACCTTTTTTTTCTAATTTATTTTTCTATTTTTATTTATTTATTTATTTAATTTTTTTCTGTAGGCCCCATTTGACTAGTTATCTCGTGTTGAATGACAGTAATTGTTTTGCACAGCCCATTTCAATTATTGCATTCTATCTTCTGAACTTAAATATGGAAAACACAAGACGCTGTCAAATGGTCTAAAGAGCAAATTTGGTCGAAAATCGAAGACCAATGTTGGATTAGTAACTTGAGTCTCGGAAGAGTTGTCGTGGTAAAATTCGTAAGAGGAATACCTGGCATCCACAATTAATCGTTTCATCCCCCGGCAATATGACCGAAAAAAATAAAAAAGAGGCGTTTAACCCATTCAAACAAATAAAAAAAAGAAACTAACGGGATTAACAAATAGTTTATAGCATACCGCAAATCTCTATGAGAAACGAGTGATATTCGACATTATTCAAAAGAGAGAGAAAAAACACAACTATAGAATGTAATGAAGCCTAGAGAAAAAATAAAGATGCTGTCATAGTGACTCGAACCACTGTCTTTCGTCTTCTGGTTCTTTAATCTATCCCCGTGCAATGACAAGTATCTACTCATCACAGTGTCATTTAATAGGTATATATTATGAAACTTGGTTCACGAAGTTAAACGAGACCTAACGGAGAGATACCATGTGACAATCAGTCTAGCATGTAATGTATGCTAATAGAGGTTACGGTCAGTCATGTCAATGATTTTACACTATACATGTATATGTAATTACAAAATATCGAAGGTTTTGAACGACATCAAGACGACGCATATGACACGGAAGCTGTATTAAGGGGTTTATGTTACAGAAGAACCAAGCTTAAAATAATTGTGTCTAGGGTGTAAAATTGCCTGGTTTTGAAAGAGGAAAGTTCGATGGCAATAAACATAGGTCATGCTAATATTATTCAATGGTTATGTAAAAGCCCTGTATGCAAAAGATAGCTTTTTGAATGTTAAACTTTTGCAGTCATCCTTCCTTTCAATTGTAGATAAAGTAAAGCGAATGAATGAGTGCGTACTTCTTTGGCTAAATCGAACACGAATCATTTTGATATGTCATTACGTAGTCCACCCGAATGTAAGCTAAAAAAATTAAAAATATTTTCCCAAGGAACTGAACCGGTACGAAACCTCGACAATATTTCCTTGTCTTCAGTTCCATAAGGACTGTTCAAATGATTTTACTCTGCGTGCCATGGCTGCAGAAAAATCACCACTATTTTACATAGAACAAAACAAGGGAAATTCATAGAAAGTATAGTTAAAACGGCATAGCAAAGTTAGCATTACCAAAAAGAGGAGCTTCTTTGAATATGGAAGAAAAGGTTTATTTACATACTTGAAATATCTCCAAAACAGTGAATTGGGTACCTGCATGTAGAAGTCATTTTGTAGGTTAGTTTGTCGGTACGTGGGTATCTAGCTTTTTCTTAAGTAAGCTAGTTATATAAAAACCATTTATTCAAACCACTTCAAATATTTCATCAGTATGAAGCAGACATACTTCAGCAGATGAAAGTTACGTCTATGCTTTGGATGAAAACGTAAAGTTGAATGGAAACGTGAGCATGTGAGCGTATGCTCCGAGTAAAAGTCATTGATCTTAATTGAATCTACTTTGTTTCCGTTCAGTGTATGGTATTCGCTATTCAAATACGCCACATTAACCCATATCACGTAAGCTGCCGGTGACAATCGACTTAACAGCCCTGCTCATGATCTAAATTTCGTTATTTTCCGTTCTTTTTTGGAAAACTTTGGCCTCCATTTTCAGTTTTTATGAAGCATATGTGAACAAACAGAAATTTCGCACTACCACCGAGTCCATTTAGCGCATAGTTTATGTCTATGGGACAACTCTTTTCCTCTTAAATTTTTAGAATTAAACACAAATTTTTACTGATTTCATAAATATGAAGCAGATATGTGCTTCTTGTCTGATTGAATAAAATTACATTATTTATAGTGGCAATCTTCTTTTTCTGCGTGCTTTGGTGGTATCCAACCTTATTCTGTTTGCAAATTCATTATTACAGCTGCACATTTGACAATTTTAGTTCATATTCCAAATCGTAATTTCGTAGAAATCATTCGTATTGTCATGGAAGACCTCCACGAATATGCCTAATATTAGTTGGGTCCCATTTGCCCGAATTTCATGTAAAGATGAATAAAGTAGCTTGTAATATTTTATACATCAACGACATTAAAGTATGCTTAAGCCAATGGGTAGAATGGAGAAAGTGATTTGAATCGTACGGTTCCTGAATGAAAATGGTCCAAAACGCCAAAGTGAAAATAATGAAATCAGAAAAACATATTAAATAAAATAAAACATTGATATTGTAAAACATGAAGTTTGTAAAAGCGGAAAAAATAAATCACATTTTATTGAGCTTAAGTGCTTGTGTAAAAGATTGTGAAAGGATTTGGTTTCCAAAACTGAATAATAAAATATTCAAGTATGGTTGCCTCAGCCCAACGTCTGTTCTTTTAACTTTCTAACAAAGTTAGCATCAACCACTTATCTCTACCGCGCATTTTCCCTGCTGGTCGTACGCGATGAATTGATATAATACAAAAGAAATCTTTATTTTTTTTTATTTCTTTTTTTTCCGACCTTTAAAAATAAAATTAAAAGTATCTTTCATTTGAATGCCTTTTAAAATTGTCTAAGTTGCTGACATCTAAAAAACTGAAGAAAGTCCAATTTGTGGGGCTATAATAAACTCGCATGTGATTTATCACATGATTTGTGGGGCTTTTTAATCGAGCATAGTTAAATTAGGACAAAGTTTGATGAAACGCCAATGTATGTCCTAGGAACATTTTAGGGTGTTTTGATGAAACTGACTTACGAACATCCTAGGATGTGTCCTACGATACATTTAAGACACATCCTAAGACATTTATTGATGAAACAGGCCCCAGGGGCCTGTTTCATCAAACTGTTTAGGACGTGTGTTTGTCTTAAAAACGTCCTACGACATTTTTAAGACTGAAATCGGGTTTCACCAAACTCGGGAGATTTAGGAAGTTCCCGACTTTTGGCGTCCTACGTGATAGTTTTGTCTTAAATTTTGTATCTAAAGGAGAAATGTCTGCTGTTTTCTATACTTTAGTTGAAAAAGAGGACGAAGATGGGAACTAGCAGTTATATAAGATGTTTAATTTGCACGAAAATATAGTTAGATTTATCCTCTTAATAGAATAATTCGCCTTTGTAATATGATACAAATTTCAAGTGATTTGCTTTAGAAAAACATAGAAATTACAAAATATCAAAGTTTACGCTGGGCAACGTCGATGGCGTAGACGACGCGGAGGCTGTACTATTGCCTCGGAATTCTCCGCAAACAGTCGAGTTAAACATGACAAATATATGGTGGCATAATTCTGCCAAGATACAAGGTAGTAGTATCATGATAATTTGAAAAAAAAGTGTCTAGGAAATTTTATCTTGATCATAACTTTTATCTTCATAAATGTAGTGCGATGATAACATCTGTTATCTCGCTTTTGTAACGTTACACGTCTGACACCAAGGTATTACGATAGAAATGTCGATTCCTATAAATAGAAAACCTATGCGGATAATTTTTTCCTGTATTTAGGCTAAGTACTGAAAAACTCTAATCCAGGGGATGAGAATAAAATAAATCGGAAAGTCGTAATCTTAATACTTTTAGGATGTCAATAGTGGGTATTATCGTAGAAAAAGTCAAATATACTAGGTACAAATATTACGCAAGTATTATTGAGAAAGTTTTGACTTACGAGATAAAATTACCTGGAAACGTTATCTTATCGTGATATTGTTTGAATTATCAGGATGTTGATATCCTGTATCTCGTTTTAGAAATATGCCACAATAAGAAAGGAAAGATAGATTCCATTCCCTTTTTAAAAACAAGAGGCCCACAATACCTGTGACGTTCAACTTACTCCCTTGATAAACTATAGCATAAAACTTATTTATAAGATTCAATTATGTTTTATTTGAGAGTATTTTCAAAAGGAACGATCCCTACGTTGGTACAATTATTCTATGAAAATTTGAAGCAAATCGGACGAAACTGCTTTGGTTATCACGAAAGGGATATTTAAATCAAATTTACCCGTGATACTTGACGGACTTAGCCAAATTTCAAGAGGAACGAGCGCTTTGATAGTTAAATCATTCTGTCTTATTTTTTGGTTAAGACGCGGAACGGACTCTTTTTCCAAACTTAATTATCAAATACATTGTTGCTACCGGTTCAGTTCAACCTCTTTTCTAATAGTCTTAACGACAGAGATGACAGTAACTTCCCCTCTTAGCCACTTTCAAGGAATGTTAAGATCTTAAAAAACTTTGTTGTCTACCCTTTGAGGGTAAACCAAAATTTTCTCCCGTCCGATTACTTTACATGGTTTTCTCTTTACTGATAACTAAATAAGAGTGGAAATCAATCCACACTTCTAAAATTAGCTTGCACGTGATTTTATCGCGTGTATTTTTGGGCTTTTTAATCGAGCATAGTTAAAGTAAGACACAATTTGATGAAACATGAATTCACGTCCTAGGAACTTTTTAGGATGTTTTGATGAAACCGACTTACGAACATCCCAGGATATGTCCTACGACACTTTTAAGACACATCCCAGGACATTTATTGGTGAAACAGGCCCCAGGAATCGCCAGTGAACGAACAGAATAATCGTATTTAGGGCATTTTGGTCGCTCACTGACGATAGCTAGGTTTTAATGTAAACACTGCTTATTTTCTTCAAAAGTAGATTATCATACAGCTAAGATAACACGTATTTACGATCCTTTCGTAGATAGCCGATAGATCGTTATCAGCATTTTTGAATAGGCTCACGCATTCGCGTGTGATGAATTTATTAAAGATGACGAATACATTCCTACATAATGGATGTGTTATTGTGGGCAGTTTTTCTTGGATTTTTAGTTTTAGGTTGCTTTAAGTTAGCCGGATTCTTATATTCGTACCATTTACTATGTAAAAGGCTCAGGAAAATACCTCAACTCAAGTCCCATTGGTTGTATGGAAACCTTCATCAGGTATTGTTCAGCTTGCCTTTGACAAACTCTTTCTCATCTTCTTTTACCGGTTTTACCGGTGTTCGACTGTCCATCGGTGTGTCAATTTGTCTGTCTGCAAAAACAAAACCTGCAAACTAAACATTATCCTTTAAAGCTCGTGTAAAGAGTTTTTGAACCAAATTTAATGCTGCTTCTATTTACAACAAGAGCTTCGGAGAGCGGCGCATATACGCCCGATGGGGCTTGTTAGTAACCTTGGCTTGTAAGTTACGTGATCTTGGATGATAGCTAAAGAATATTTCAAACAGACAGACAACTGGTGCCATAACATAGTATGACCTTTTGAGTGTAAATTGAAAATGATTTTATGCACAACTATATGCCAAACAATTATTTTGCAAGTTTCAGTTCATTCCAATTCAGTGTGACGAGTTGAGTGGATTTCAATCAATTCAAGGACAGATAATACAAGAAAGACCCAAGCTTTTTGAATTTCTGAAGACTTATGCTTACCAAATATCAGGGTTACATTATGGCAAGATCCATTTCAATCCAATTAAATTTGTAGGAGTTGTGCACACACACGCACAAAAAAAAACTGTAAATTTAAACTATTTTGTGAAGTAAAGGACAGACAAATCAGGAACTACTTTAAATATGAAAATATATTTAGTCCTAAGCACAAAGAGACAACCTACAGAGTCATTATGGATAGTTTCCTTGATTTTTCCATCCAAAATGTAGGAAAAAATGAGCTGACAAGAATTTTTTTTTCAACAACTCAAGGGCAGATAATCCAAGATAATTCAAGAATGACCGGAGCATTTAGAATTGAAAAGTCTTATGCAAACTAGACATCATAGATGGTAATTCTGTCTAGTTTCAGCTCATTTCAATTGATAGTTAAGGAGGAGTTGGACACTGAATACCGTGATTTTTGTTTAATTCAAGGGCAGATAACTCAGGATTTCTCAAGACTGACTGGAGCGATATGGTATTATGCAAAAGTAGACATCATAGGGAGTAATTGTGTCAAGTTTCAGCTCATTCCCATTGATAGTTTAGGAGGAGTTGAGCACACAAAAACAGTGATCTTCGTTAAATTCAAGGGCAGATAATTCAAGGTTTCTCAGGATTGACTGGAGCGATTTGAATTTTAAAGGTCTTATGCACAACTAGACATCATAGAGAGTAATTGTGTGTAGTTTCAGCTCATTCCCATGGATAGTTTAGGAGGAGTTGCGCGCACAAAAACAGTGATTTTGGTTATATTCAAGGGCTGATAATCCAAGATTTCTCAGGAATGACTGGAGCGATTTGATTTTCAAAGGTCTTATGCACAACCAGACATCATAGGGAGTAATGTGCCAAGTTTCAGCCCATTCCCATTGATAGTTTAGGAGGAGTTGCGCACACAAAAAATTGCTAATGTACGGATAGACAGACGGAGGGATAGACGGACGGACGACCGAGGCCATAACATAATACGACCCTTCGGGCGTATAAAAATGAAAGTTTGCCATGAAAAACAATATTTATAATTGAAGCTGTAGATGGCCACAAGCAGTTGCACAAAACCAACCACTTCATTACGGCTGAATAAAATTGGCCTAACCATGACCAGAATGTAGACAAATGTTCCAACTAGGTACTACTGCAACCAAAGATATGAAGCTCAGTCTCCAAAGGAGGGTCTTTTGAAACAAACAATTTCCATTTATTTTGTCAACATACATGTCAAACCGGTTTGGTCTGTTTTTAGAATAGATGTTAGGTATGGTGCAACATCACAACTTAATATTCAAAATATTTATTTAAGATGATAGTTTTTTTAATTCAATGATCTTTAATAAGTTACTATATATCTATCATTTTGTGAAAAAAGGAAATTGATATATAACTGAACAACCTTACAGGTATATAAACTATTTATATCCATTTATTCTATGATAACACACCAAACCTTACACAGATCTCAACGTTTATAAAATTAGAATGGCATATATATGACATATGTGTTTATAATAAAAAATCAAAATTAATTGCTAGCATAACTACGTTATGGGCAATATCTTTATACCAACGGTTGTAGTAGTACCTGGGTAGTACTTAAGACTGTACTTTGTAAAGATATAAGCCAATTTTATTCAACAGTCTTGCAGTTGCTTGTTCTGTACAAATTTTTTCCACAATGTTTCGGCTCTGCCGCTATAGCTATGGCTGTCTTATGTTGGTTGCTAAACTGCTTGTTCTCATAAATACCATTTTGATAAATAATACACTACTCAAAAGTTCTAAGCGGCCACCTTACCTTTCTCCATTTTTCACACATTTTCCGCTTTTATATTGAAATGTGAACTTTGTCTTTCGAAAGAGTGGCCATCCAGTCATCATCCTATCCAATTGTTTTGTAAAATAATGCATCAGTTTGTCCTAAATACGTAATTAAATACATGTACCCTCAATTTCAAGTCACAAAATTGACACTTTTAAGAGAAATTTGAATCTTTCGATACTTGAAAAACGCAACGCCTATCAATCTTTTGTACTAATATCAGTGGTAAAACGCCCGTGGACTCCTAAAATTAATAAGAAATACCCAAACGTTCTACACAGTCCTTATCCAAACAAGAAATGTCAAAAATACCCCACCCACCAATGTTAACTTTGAAGTCGAGGGTACTCCTACTTTCGTTTAATTTTAAACCATTTCTTGTTAAATCATTTCACTGTGTTTTCTTTTGTTGACTTCATAAATGATTTGACCACATTATTCAAGCGAAAACCAGTTGAAACCATGCGGCGTTTATAATAATATCAAATAGCCGAGCTAAAAAGTAGACTTGTTTTAACATTAACCGTTCTTTGTTGCTGCAAATGTTTTTGGAGGACGTTTCTACGTCAACCAGTGTTAGTACGTGAGAACAGCCCTCATAGCTGTTAATAACTTTTCAAAAAAGTAGTACTGACTTTGGTTCAATTTTCTTTTTTCCAAGCCTTAGATCTTGGGCACGATACCAACAGTATGGTACACCTGTAGGGAGATATGATGGGGGTAGGAGTAGAGCTACCTCCTTCACAGAAGACTGGTTTTTGGTAATTCAAGCCCGAAGGAACAGGTTTACTACGGCAACGCAGCTACGTTCCGACCTTCAAAACGCCTCGGGATTGCGAGTTTCGACTCAACCATACGAACATGGCTGTATGGGTATTACCTGAGGTCAAGAAGACCATGAATTCGTAATCCGCTGTCCCGAGTTCATTGTCAGCGTCGGTTAACATGGGCATTGGACTACGTTGGCTGGCGCATAAGACGCTCGCGCTATTCATGGATGAGTCCAGGTATTACGTAGGGTGTGGAGAAGGCCGGGGGAAAGGTTTCATGCAACAAACTTTGCTGAGCACGATCGTTATGGGGTTGGTCCATTATGGTTTGGGGTGGAATCAGCTGGGATGGGCGGACTGATCTTGTTATTTTTGAAAGAGGTACTCTGACAGCTCGTAGGTACATTGATGAAATCCTCAATAACCCATGAAAGATTTTACGCTGGTGCTATTGGAAATGGATTCATTTTAATGGATGATAATGCCCGTCTACACAGGGCCTGTATAGTCTAAGTGTATCGCCAAGAAGAGGGCAGGGCATTCTACCTTTAATCCGATAGAGCATATGCCCTGTATTACTACGCAGCCGTCCATGGGAGACTTCATTTATTCCTTATTAATAGTTTTTTAGTGTTATTTGTGGATGTGTACGTTTAAATTACTAATCTATCCTTAATTCTCACAAACACATTCTAAGATACTTTTAACTTAGAGTCATTTTTAAATTAAATATGAAGTAAACAGCTCATGCGAATAAAAGAGGATTGGATGCCCCGGATTATTATATGACCGGCGAAAAGGGAATTTTCTGGGTATTGCGTACAAGTTTTTTTGAAAATACGACCTCTGACCGGTTATGGATCCGATCTATTTTGTCAAATTCTTTTTCGGGTCGCATATAGGATGTTCCGAAAATGGCGTGCTTAAAGCGTCCCATCGGGGCTTGCTGAACATAAAGCGTATTCAAAAATACACCAATGGCCTCATCAGAGGCTCTAAGCAACGACGGGGGGTGTGTGCCAAAGGCGAAAGCTTGGTTTCAATAATAGCGCCCGTTATCTGATAAGTCACCATCCGCATGCATGTGTCCGAAAAGGTACTACAGTTCGCAGGTAGCGTAAGCCCTACTACCTGTATGTAGGAATTGTGTTCTGCCAATATACATTACTGTAAGAACTGTTCCTGCACGACAAAGCCTGGCCTGCTAGATGACATCTGTCAGAATGGTCGACTTATTACCATGGGGCCAACTATTACGGACCAATACCTTAGCTCAACATATCTTTTTTACAATGGCAACAAGAAAAATAAACATGGTTGTGACATGGTCGTCCCAAATAAAGTATTTGTTGGTTTCTATGACTATGAATCAAGCATCTTGGCATATACATCTATAACGGAAGGTTGGGGGTTATGACACCTTCGTCTTAACAACATGTAGATCCTTTAAGATACTATGCATTGAGTTAGCGCTTGTTTTGTAAATGAAACCACGATTAGGTCTTCGATGTATACTTTTTTATTAGAAAGAAGTTAATATAAATATATATGCATTTTACTTTTGTTATATAAGATTTTCGAGAGAGAGAGAGAGGAGAGAGAGAGAGGGAGAGGGGGAGGGGGCGTTCGGCTAAAGTCATTGTATTTAAAACAGATGACATACATTTTTTAACCGTGTGGCATTTGAAGGATTCGCAAATTTATATGAATTCGAGAGTTTGCAAAGTACACAGTTAATAGAATTTTATCTTGAAAAAGGAAACGTATTACATGTACATGTATAAATTTTTATTGACGAGCGAACTAAACCTTGTAAGTCAACTTTACACAAACTGATATTACTAATAACATGTATCGATCGTTCATCATAGATTTGTATAGGTTACTTTCTGTATTTATTAATTTTACAAAATGGATTGAAATGATTGTGCCCCACATTAATAAGAAAATTTGTTTACATCTATAAGGCATTTATGCAAATTAATTTATTCATGTATGTTTTACCGTTTGAAAAAGGACAGGGTGAAGACCCTTTAGTGGATAGTTGACAAAATCGCTATTACTACATCTTAAAAATGACCATTAAATGTCTTAAGCGGTTTGCCGTGACAGATCGGTGGTCCGATAATTCTCTTTCAAAAATATATTTTACGGATAACCCAGATTGTCTCTTGTTCGAGAGAAGTGTCAAGCCCTACGTCCAGGATGATAAAACGGTGCAACTGTTTGCAAATAATACTCCGCTTTGCATGTGCATTTAGCATTTAGCGGGGTTGAATTTGCAAACAGTTAGCAATGTTTTATGATGTTTTTGATCATTCCAGATCTACGATTCAGTGACGTATGTAGACGCAGTTAACCAACTTGTGAAAAATGAAGGGGCCCGACTGTATTGTATTTGGATTGGTCCATTTCCGACTTTAGGAACTACACATCCAGAAACTATCAATCAATTGATGAAACAAGAGTCCAGAAAAGCGAAAGGACTCACAGATGGATATCGCTTCCTTATGCCTTGGATGGGTTCGTTTGTGTAATTTTTACATCGCATTATATCAAGTTACGCCTGCAGAGACATGTTAAATGAAGACTGGAACTAGTCATTCATAGACTCTGCTGCAGTTTTCATGAGCAAGCGCGGGGATATTTTGATACTTTATTTCCGGTTGATCGATCGAAATTACCGACTCCGCTAAGGGTACAGACTGTAGTAGATTTCACAAATTCTCTGTTCACAACACCCCAGTCACACTGAATCCAATACCGGCCTCTCAAGCAACAGCCTGCAATGAAACAATCATTTAACTAGTTTGAATCAAGGGTAAAGCTGCAGAGAAAAACCAAATCTTTTAATCTATGCATGCAATAGATGTCAAATTAACCGATCGTGGTTATTTGTTTTGGTCGCGAAAACTGGGGAAAAGTTGGCTGTTTTGCACGAAATTCAAACCTCCGTGGTTACCGCAAGGGAAATGATAATCTGTGTTAGGCTTGCTTTTTGTAAAGCAAAAATAGTGCTGATTCTGGTGATGCATCACAAAGAATTTGCCAAACATCTTCTTTTTTCACAATATTCTGCGGAACACTTACCCTATTTTTTCGGCCCTTTCAGCCGGCTAAAATCCGATACCCCACCACCTTTTGTTTACAGTGTCACCGGGTGCAGAGAAACTGTCAAAAGGTCATGACCTGTTAGTTTCGTATTCATAAATGGTCTCAAAATTACATCGTAGGATCATTTAAAGCAACTTTTTGCATTAACATGTTCAAATATCTACTCAAAACATACCTTTGCTTATTATATAATTTTGACCATAGCCAAATCGCATATTTCACACTCTACTACATACTGGGACCTCAAAATCGCAATACAAATATATAAAGGCGGTTCGGTTCAGAGGTACGAATTAAAAGGTGTAATGCACGCCTAAAAGCGTTCTTTATACATGAAAGCAAATGGCGAGGGTGCTCATTTGAATTGTCCGGACAAGGAAATTACAATCAGTACCCACCTAATAGGACTTAGGAGCTAATTATTTAATTATTTATTAAATTAAAACGAATGCTTTCTACCAACGGCTCTTTTTATCAAGATTCTATGTTGTACAATCTCTCACAATTTTGCAGGATATGTAATTTCAGTTGAACCTGTCTTAAGCAAGCACCCTAGGGACATTTAAAAAGCGCTTACTCAAAACAGGTGCTTGCTTAATACAGGTCAGTTTTAGTGTAAATGGTTCTTTTGGAACATCGGTGGCCACTTGCTTAAGACAGGTTGCTTGCTAAATACAGGTGGCCGCTAAGATAGGTTCGACTGAAGATAGAAGATGTTAAAGGAATAAAAAGGATGAAACGTTTTTCTTAAACTCACTGATTTATAGGAAATTGCACTGTTGCCTCTGTGTGGGTGCGTGTTTGTACGTGTTTGTTTCTTTTTATCATATGTATACATTGTATTGAGTCTGTGAAGAACCATCAGGTATCTACACAAAGTCATCAGCTTATCAAAGGCCTTGTTTAGCTGGCTTGTCATTCCAGTCCAGCTAAAAAAAGGTAATATTTTCCCAAATAATATAACATTGACTTTTGAGTCATTTATTGAATAGGAGGCAGTATCAAAGCATTTTTTACAAAAAATTGCATGTATAATGTAGACAAGGATTCTTTCTTTGAAAATATTTGAAGACATCACTGAGGTGACCATTCGATCCCTAGAATGTGGGAGGATAATGGTAAAGATAAAGTAAAAGACATGCGGCCATCATACAAGGATATGTTATTCAAACTATTTTTCTGGTTTAATGTATATCACAAGTCATTTCTTTTGATCAAAGTAAGTTTTCAAATGTTTCGAACCGTCTCAATCAGGAGCAGGGTTTCCAACTTTCATTTTTATCCTCCATATTGTTTAAAAAAAATGAATCATTTCAAATAATTTGAGCTGATTTGATTAGTTGATTGGTGTAAAAATTGAGTAATAGGGGTGTTGTTCTAGCAAATGAAATAATGCGATAATGAAACATTCATTTGGAATAGTAGTGTACAAAGACAATTTGTTCAAATAGAAGTTTTATTTTTCTAATTTATTTCATAAGTATAAGGCAAATCACAACAAAATTTGACATACATGTAGTAATAAACATGACCCTAAAAGATAAATTTTGATATTTTGTATTTTTTTTTTAAATGATTTCTAGTAAGATTGATTTAAAAATTGACTTGGAATTGTAGAAAGACACAATAATTATTTTAATGATATGGCCTACGTCGCTGGAGTGAAATAATCCCGTTGAATATTTTTGATATTACACGGGTATTATTACAATAGTGGGTAACTATGCAAATGAGCTCAGAGCGAATAGCAACGCTATTTTGTAACCGCGAAAATGACGTCATAATGTACATATTGTGACGTCATTTTTAAACGGCGTTATAACTTTCGCGGAAAATTGAAACGTTGAATTTCAAGAATTTCAACGATTTTTCGGTAAAATTCGGGTCATATTATAAACAGAATATAAAAATTGTGCTTATAAAATACAGAATTTATTAAACTCGTCATCTAAAACAGATAAAAACTCGACGCAATCTCGTTTTTATCTGTTTATTGATGACTCGTTTAATAAATTCAGTATTCAATGACCACTCATTCAATATCCTCTATGTGTTTTCCTATTAGTTATTTGATACTCATCCGTTATTTTCTACCAGTGGAATAAATGATGAGTTCTCAAATTAGACACTTTTCATTTTCGTCTGCGACCTGTTTCATTCAAAACCAGTGTATTTTTTTTTCTTTTCAAAAAAGGGGGATGTTAAAAATTGACCAAGTCAAATTTTTAAATGTAAGTTGACGAAGTAAATTAGTTTGAAATGAAAAAAAAATAAATGTAGAGCATACGCACGATTCTAAACATTTCAGCTGATATATCCACATTATTTACACAGGAGATGGACTGCTTATAAGTGATGGAGAGAAATGGGAACGAAACAGAAAGTTGCTAACTCCAGCATTTCACTTTGATATACTGAAGGGATATGTTACAAGTATGAACAAGGCTTCAGATATCTTCCTGGTAACCATTTATTTTGAACAAACGGCTAAATTTATTTAGACTGAGTGGGATTTGTAATAGGTGAGAGAGAAATAACCCCGATGAATATTTTTTTATATTACAAGGGTGTTATAACACTAGTGGAATAACTATGCAAATGAGCTAAGAAATGAAAGCAACTTTATATTTTCGTTGTGAAAATGACGTCATAATATATAAATTTACTGTCGTAATTTCACGATAAAGCTTGAATCGATCATTATCTAAATTTCCCCGTTTTGTTTAAAAAATTCAGCTCATAACATAGATAGAATATCAAATTTGTGATCACTGAATATCGTATTTGTTAAACGAATCATCTTAAACAGATAAAAACTCGGTGCGGCACCCGTTTTATCTGTTTATAGATGACTCGTTTAATAAATACGCTATTCAATGATCACTCATTCAACATTCTCTCAATATCTTATATATGAACTAATAATCTAGATTAATTATACTTTACGGATCTGATTGATACCCTATAAAAGCAAACCACTGAAAGTGCTGATGGTGAACGTGCCTGTTCGCACAGTAAGATGACAGAGATTGTCGAAAAACTAAAACTTATAATATTTGACATGATTGGGCATGACCTCTATCTAAATAATTACACGCCTTATTAATTCCAACTTTACATAATCGTCAGTTTTCGTATTATCTCGGGAGTCTATCATGATGACTTATATCTGTATTTTGCGCAACCGTAGGTATAGGGTTCTTCTAGATATAATTGTAAGGTCGACGAACTGTAGTCCATAAGACCCGTGGTTGGAGCCTCGATAATCCTTATTTTTATTTTTCAAAAACAATAATATATGTTTTACTAATTACTTGCTTTCATTTCTTTCTCCTTTTTTTACATTCTTAAGCATATTTTTTTACAACGCATATATCTCTACAAGTATCTCTCAGACAATAACGAATAGGATCGTTTGAATGCTTTCAAATTCAGAATCCGTGTGTTCTCTCGAATGTATCAAAAAAGATTCAACAAGCTGCATTTTTAAATTGTAGTCTGATTTACATTTCTCAATTTGCTCGTTCAAATTATGTCAATAAACTAGCATTCAACAAAGGAAAAATATGGAAATTTGTCCAATCGAAAATACCAAGGTATTCCAACCAATCAATTTTTCTTGCCGCACAAATTAAAAGCCACCCATGTACAATTTCTTGAAATGTTGATTGAAATTTTTTCATATATGGAAACAAACGCTGCTCATAAGTGGAGAGCTTTTCTTTCGAATAATATATATTCGCACTGTTGAAGAGTCCCTGAGATATTTCTTGTGAGATTTGGTTTACATCCATACATGCTCTGAAAAGCTTTTAAGAAAAAGATCTAACCAAATAAACTATATGAAATTGACATCCGCTCATAAAAGGCTTTTGCATGTCATCATACTTATATTTTACTGACTGACACAGAGTTAGTCAGGAATCATCTTCGTAAACATATTTAAACTATAGACGAAATGGAATATTTTCATTAGATCTTTCGACAATCGACGCTCATTTGACCACGATGCGATTACATGCTGTTTATACATTCGGAACATCACTCGGCCATTTCCGAAAACTGTAACAGACCTCGGATGTATGTAAGGCGGATGGGCATGTAACAAAATCGTGCATTTTGTTAGGAGGAAACAGTATGAGAAAAACTAGCACTGTAGGTTTATTTCTTTTACAGTACATAACGGCTGAAAAATCTTAGTTTTTGAGAATGACGAATCATTCTCAAAAATTAAGATTTTTCAGTCGTTATTTAAGAATCTAAAGATATTTATTTAAAGATACGGTGGTTTCACATCAGTAAATTAAACGAGTAGCGTTGGCGACGTCGAATGTTTTCACTGCTAACGCCATTTTAACTGACGTCATCGAGTTTTCCAAGGTTTTCCCGTATTCTTTGTCTAAGCACATCAGAGATTGATCGTGAGATTGGCCGATTTGTGTTCCGAATGAATGTTTATAGACATGACATCACATGTCATGATAAACTTAATTGCGGATCATCTTCGGTATAAATCGTAACGCATTCGTTGTTTCCGGTACCGATACAATTGTAAGAGTGGTACTGAAAAATATAATGTAAATTATATGTAGTTCAACAATTAATTATGTACAGTAAAACTTGTATTAAACGACCACTTACGGGATCACCAAAAAGCGGTCTTTATAGAGAATCGTGGCTTAGTAAACTTTTTGTTTACAAATAAGAAGCATAAATGTGATTGAATATGTATAATATGGCATATTATCAAATATCCTATGTTGTGTAACTCGTTAGAAATGTCCTTTTAGAATAATTTGATTTAAGGTGAGGGCCTTAAAACGGTCGACTAGTAAAGCTGACCTTAAAGCTTGAGCAAGATTGCCTGCAATGTATATCTATTGAGTAATAATAACAGGTATATGTTTTTCAGAGTAAACTTGACAGCGCCTCATCCACGGGTGAAAAGTTCGATATCTTCCAATATACGTGTAAATTAACCCTGGATGTCATGCTGAGATGTTCCCTGTCTTATGATAAAGCAGATGAAATACAGGAACAAAAGTAAGGAAAGGCTTTTCTACAGCTAAGTAAATCCTGAAATAGACAAAGTGAACGATTTTAGGATGATTACAGGATGAAATTGAATGAGTGGGCGAATTGAGTTTTGAATGAAATTTAAGGAAGGTAATAAAATACATCATTATTTTTCCAATCGGACGTATTGATCGTTATGTTATTACCTACCATCAGTAAAGTTTGCGTAGTTGTTTGGTGATGTGCCCCAAAGACCAGTCAGACGCTTTTAAATTCATAACGGTCAATAAAATGGAATGATTAGATCGATTTGAGAAAAAAAAACTGATCTTCCTGAACGAGACTTTATATTTCTATTTTACCACCATTGGCAATCATGCGGAATTTTTTTTATCACATTCATTCAATTGCATTCGACATTCATTCCAAAATTATCCAACTTGTCAATTTCACGATGTTAATAACAGTACCTATTTTCGAATGGCTCTGCATGTAAGTTCTTTCTTTCATAGAACCAATTTACACATTGAGATCTTCAATGTACGTTGAAATTTCAGGATTAAAAAAAAAGTTTTTTATTGGGGAAAAGGCCGAGCGAACTCCCTTTGAGAATTTCGTTAAAAAATAAACGAAATAAGCAATATTAAATAACCCCCCTTTTGGAAAGAATATATAGTCCGTTTGACTTCTATATGGACCGATATTTTGCCGGAAATCTCGAAATCTTATTAGTGAAACGTATTTATTTCTTGACTCATCGTAATTTAAAAATCATACCATGACGAATTTCGTTTTTCAGACCTTTTGAATGTAAAATAACGATTTTATCCGTCCGTTTACATGTTAACTTATAGCCTTGTATACCTTGGTGTATCTGTATTAAACGGAACAGCGAATTGTCTATCCAAAAATAGTTCTGATTTACATAGAGGCAGAGTCAAAAGTGCATGATTTTAAGTGAGCCGTTCAATTATAAAAGTGGGTATTTTTATATACTAATTTTGTCGAAGATTTTGACTTCCATAGCATATCAAATCTGAGTGTATTCTCTCTTTGTCCAAAAACCGTTTGACCAGATAATTGATAATTGTTTCTATCTATTATGAGATGAACCCTATATTCACAAATTTAGACCAATCAAAAAACATTATCTAATTAAGTTGCTGGGATTTTCACGCGGAAAACTAGATAAGCAAGCGAGGAATAACGGTACAAATCACCTGATATTTAAGTTAAAGATGCGTAACCGCCGATGTGCTAATGAACATTCCCGAATAAGGAATTATGGACGTATCGTCTGTCAAATGTTTAGTATATAAAACCACGTGTTTTTACTATTCTGTTTACATTTTTCCTACTACTAAACAGCCTCCATCACCCCTCGTGTTTAAGAGCGGAAGATACGAAAATATTAACCTAAACTAGATAGACAAAATCATCATTTTGATCCCATTTTATATTTAAAAAATATTTTTTGGAATGGTCTTAATCTGAAATTAAGGTTTTTCTACAAACAAATCCTTCTTCCAACCGCAATTTTATGTTATTGATGATAAGGTTGGTCCATATAGAAGTCAAACGGACTATACCTACCCTGCCATATATCAATGTGTGTGTCATCGCGAACGAATCAGACGCTACGAATCGATGAAATGGTAAGAACAATCACCTGATTCGATTAATTAAAACGAAGTCATTGGTCGCGTTCTTGAACGATTTTGGATTGTTTTGAACGACCTAAACGCGTGGTTAGAAGTCCATGAGTTGAACACTGAGCGAGCGCACCTGAATGGTTTTCCTCTGGGTAAAAGTCAATTTCGCAATGTAACATGTCATGCAGTTTAAAACATCGTGAAATTAACTCTCATCTGAATTACGCTCATCTCGCTCACTCAGTGCTCCATTCCAACCACCCACTAAAACCATTCAAAAATCTCTAAATTCACGTAACCTTAAAACCTTATTCGAAATAAATATAGATAGAAAAAATCACGATTGAATGACACTGTAAGTGGAAGATTTTTCTTATATTTTCGTGCATAATTTACTCAAGGGAGGTAATAAATCCTGAACAAATTAAGCGATATTGGATAACTTCCCTTTAATTTCACTCAAAACTCACTCTTCACGCTCATTCAATTTCATTTCAAAATCACGTCAAATTAATTCTTTTTGTCAATTCCATTATGTTGTTAACTGTAACTATAATCTGAAAAGGTCTTGACATAGTTGTATCTATTTTCAGGGAGATACCATTTATCGTTGCGGTAAGGCGGTTGACAGAGATTGCATGGCTGCGGCTGTTGTAAGTAACCTTTGCACATCATTATTGTGCGGCAAAATGTATCTATATCACCAGGGCATTAAAAAGAACGAAAATACGTTACAAAAGCATTTCACCTGTTCTTTTTACTGGTTGTCAAACTCTGGTCACGATTGGGATAACCGAATTTTATTCAATTAAAAAAATACAGTTGTATACAGCCGAAAACATCGCGAAATTGATTAAGTGAATGATTTAAGAGTAATTTTGGAATGAAATTGAAAGAGTGAGTTTGAATGGAATTAAGGGGTGTGAAACAATATCGATTATTTCGTCCAATTATTTACCTCCCTTTAATAATCAAAGTACTGAAAGTGCTGAAATTTGACGTTTCTTGTGGCATTACAATAAAAAGTGGAAACTATCCTTATTAATATATGATAAATATTAAAGGTTTCGACCCAAGTTCAACAAGTTTCAATGTTAATGCAAACTTTAAAGATATATCACTCTTTTTTGTTGAGCCTATTTTTACGGTCCATTATACGAATGGAATATGACATTAGCACCTGAGTTTTTTTTAAAGAAAATTATGTGAACCGTCACTCAAAAAAGGACCTACCGAAAAATAATTTGAAAAACTGGATTGGTTCCGGTACTGGTAAACCAAAGATCGTTTTTTCAAAAATCCTTTCTCAATACCCAGATCGATCCTATTTGAATGCCGGGTCAAACATATAATCAGGACAACCAAACCCTCTTTTTACACATGAACTGTTTACTTCATTTGTAATCTAAAAACATACTGTAGGTTTAAAAGCAACTTAAGTATGCTAATTAGTTTAATTATAGATTAGTAACTTTAATGTACACGTCCTCAAATAACACCAAGCAGCCATTTCAATATTGAACAAACGAAATTTCGCAAAATACAGCTGCAGCCTATAAGTTTGCATTTGCGGTTTCTTGTCCTGTGTGAGTGACAGACAGAGAGACATCAGCGCTAAGTGACTAATATGTCGTAACAATAGTTAATTTAGCGGCATTAGATGACTCTTTATCTAATTGTATCGTGCATAAAATTCGAATTAAAAGACACTGTATTGCTTGTTTTGATTCCTCTCATATTTGCAATGAAGATTGATTAAAATTTTATAAATTCATAATAAGAATACGAATCTTTCACTCAAAAAATCGAAAATCTTTCCTTAAGGTGTTTCAAAATTCTTATTACGGCGGATTTTTCATCTTCTCTAACAAAAACACCTTTTTTTTAAATTTAGAGACGGTTTAAGAACTAAGAGTATATATCACAGTGCAAATATGTGCTCTACTTTATTTGTCTCACTCTACTGGCATACTTCATAATCAAAAGAAATGTTTATATACTACCCGTTGTATCTCAGACAGCGGGCTACAAGTTCGGCCACTTAGTATGTGTCCCTCTTATACCACGAGAAATCACAATAAAGACGAATCACGGCCTTCTCGTTTAAAAACATTATTGTGCGAAAGTTTAAAATGCGTGGTTTAGGATTGTCGGCTGATTTCGCATTTAAAAAGTGACTTTGACTAATATACACATTGTATAGAATAAATGTATAATAATTGCATAATGCCATTTTCAAATAGCTCAGTTGTCTTGCGGAAACCTGTTTTAAAGAAAAGAAAATTGTACCCCAAGTTAGAACTACTTTTTTGAAAAGCTTTTAACATCCGACCGGATGTCTCACGCCCTCAACGACCACCAAAGATTTAATGATTTTTTTTGCCTTCTCGACAAACCAGATGCTTAAAATCTACACCAGCGAAAAATTTCGTGTGAATAATTGGTCGATTTGAATGAATTATTGATCGATTTGAAGTGATTTCGAATGTTTTAAAAATGTGGAGTGCTTTACTGATTTTTTTAATAAATGAAAGGAGTGCAGAGCGAGGGTTAATGTCAAGTTCACGATGTTACTTACTTTGTGTGCAGTCTGATCTTAGTCTTCTAGAACCTGTAAATCTTTTATGAAATATATTGACCGACTTACAATCAGTGCTTCCAGTGCTGAGGCACTTTGCTGCATTTTTATGCACTTCTTCGACAACATTTATTCAGCAAGACAAACGTTAACTTTCGTGTACGCCATTTTGGTTCCCCACTGACTATTTACGACTAAGAAATCAACAATACCCTAAAGAGCATATTCACTTTTAAAGCCTGTTTACTTTTTTTAATAAAAAATACATTAGTATGGACAATCTTATATATCGCCCATAAAGTAGAAAAAAATATATTGCTTTTTATTGATCTTAAAATCTTCTATGAAGGCAATGTGTTCACTGATTTCACGTTGCTGCTCTTACTTTGTTTTAGTAATAGATACGCTATTCTGAAGACTCAGAAAATTGGTCTTTTTTTAGATACTGTTTGTTCATTATGATAGCGAAACTTATTTGTTTTACATTTATACGAAAAAAAAAAGAAATGTTAAAAGCAATTTTAGTACTAGTTGAATGCGGCGTTGTATTTAACTTTTATATTGCGATTTTCATTCCATAAAATCAGGAACTATCGTTATCATTTCGATTGGATGTTCAAATGGACTGCCCTCGGTAGAGAACACGACAGATTGATAGCTTATGTTCACCAGTTCACTGGAAACCTGATAGAGAGAAGAAGGGAAACATTAGACGATAAGGTAAGGTTATATGAATAAAATAACAGTTAATAACATCGTGTAATTAACAAGATGAATAATTTTGGAAGTATATCGGAATGCTATTGAATGAGTGGGAGGAGCGAGCAATGAATTACATAAGGAGGAGGTAATGTAATATCGGTAATTCCGTCCAATTGGACGAAATTAGCGATTTTATATTACCTTCCTTTAAAAGATCAATATGTATTTTTTTCTGTTTGTGTATTTTTGGGGGCTAATTAGAACCTTTCAAATCCCTTTTCAATAGAAAATTTCACAATTATTAGATCAATTTGAATTAAATTTAAATGCTGATCGTTATGAACGACTTTGAAAAAAAAGAAAGATCATACGGAACAATAGAACTTATCCTATATGTAGGCCTCACTCTGGTGAATTGGACGACGAATGTCATTTTATTTTGGTGTGTACGCCCTTTACATCACCCATATATAGATTGATATCTTCCGCAGAGACCGAGTATTATCACAAAACATTTCTGATTTTATAAGGGGTACATGTAGCATATTTAATAGACTTGAGCATTACTTTTTAAAAACACACACGCATATATTATATATATTTGTCTAGGAAAGCGAACACATTTTTTATTTCATTATAATATTACGATGAACGATTGGGTTCAAGTAATATGAATGAAACGTATGTCATGTAATGTAATTGTACTGTTACAATAATAATGATAATATCTTTATTTATAGAAGGTAAAAACATTAGGACATCATTTTCAAACAACAATAGCTAAAAAAGTGTCGTTTTTAAAATGTTGCCTTCTCTCCCGCAAACACAATCGATCTTAGTCATCTATTTTCTCTATTTTCTCATTACGTTCGATTATGTTTTAATCTAATAGCTTTATACTGTGCGCACATTCTTGAATAGTTTTCATTGTTCTTGTCCTAAAGACGGCGGGTGTTGCGAATGTCCAAGGTAAAAGCCACCTTGATTTCCTGGATATCTTACTTACCGCTAAAGATGAAGAAGGAAATGGTCTAACAGATGAAGAAATACAAAATGAAGTGAATACATTTACATTTGCAGGTAATACCTTTTATCTATTCTGTTCAGAAGTATTTATATGTTTGTACAAGCTTATCTTCATCAAGTCTAAAATAAATTATCGTTATTTAGCGGTCTTGGCGAGATAAATGACTTTTCTATTCCAGACGAGGTTAAGATCAGCGTGTTTAAAATAGAATTGAGTTAGGTATTCGTCTCTCACATTAACACTAGTTTCGCTCTCTAAGGCACATTTTGGAAAGTAAAGGTGATAAAAAAGACTGCGGTAAGAGGGTTTTTTACATTTTGGGTCGATCAAAATTTCGCGAAGGGTTTTGAATTTTGTTCAATCTGAACAAAAATAGCGATATTGGATTACCTTTCTTAAATTTCACTAAAAACTCCCCCAACACACTCATTCAAAATTATTCCAAAATCATTCATTCTATCAATTTCACTATTGTAAGTGTTCAATGTAAGAAAATGCCACGCCCTTCTACGCCCATATTTTGTTCGTAGACAAGATTTGAGAAATATATCTACCAAGTTTTGGTTGAAATTAGGCAATATCTTACTTATATGAAATGTTCAAAAGAATTGCGACTTCCGACGGACGACGACCGACGGACGACGGACAAAAGTTGATCACAAAAGTTGAGCTCAAAGTGGTTCATATTGGCTGTCCATCACGAGAATTTGAGATAATTTGATCTTCAGAGTTCGACGTTAGATAGAGAATCACCAGTGTACGTTTTTTATCGTTATTTTCAAGATGCGCCCTCGGATTGACCTCTGCTTAACGCCATTTGTAAGATAAAAAATTATAATGGAATGTCTAGATCGTCGATTTCGTGTTAAGGTTCTATCCATATACTCTTTCTATTTCCAGGCCATGACACAACGTCTTCTGCCATTTCCTGGACAATGTACGCATTAGGAAAATATCCCGAGTTGCAGGACAGGGTTTATAATGAAGTGTGTGGTGTGCTTGGTGATAAGACACATGTGGAGTAGTGAGTTTGTTTATTATACTTTATCGTAAACATTAAATGCAACATATTGATACATTTCATAATTTTTCAAAGGGGGATTTTACTCATAGATTATTTGAAATGAAATCACAATTTACGCCTCGGAACAAGTCATGTTCCCAACACATCTTAAGAGCATTTATCGGCTTAACAAAAATGAAATCAGGTTGTTGTTGTTGATTATTTTTGCAGTTTCTTTTTCTGTTAATCATGAATTCCGACTGAAAGTATTTCATCTGTTGTACTTTAGTTCAATTACTCTGACTATAAGTCTTGTTTTGCCCTGATTCCATAAAATTTTTACTCATTTAATTCAGCCCTATTACTATCACTAGACAAATACCCTATTTAAATGAGTCGATTTTATGAATTATACTACGAATAAAGTTCATAAACTTAGTTCATTCGCACAGAAAATGTCCAGTTGTGAAAGGGAGGAAGAACGGATTGCATTTAAATCCCTCGGGTTTTTTACGAATTAGACAAAGTCATAAGGCATATGCGTTCATTTGTCAACAAAGCAAATGTTTATGCCTGAGTTATTTGAGATAATGTATAAATAATTTATGATAAAAAATAATTAATGATAAATAATGATACACGTACGTCGGCCCGTCTGTCCGTATATAGTCATCCTGTCAGCCCTGTTGTTTGAAAATGCATTCCTTTCTCGGATATTTTATTTGTATGTGAAAATACGAAATTATGAATTTTAAATGCTTGTTTACTTGGACATTTTATTTATAAAGATCGATTTTAAAGCCAATTTCCAATTTTGGAATAGACAAATAAGACAAATTCCAAAATTTCGCGTTCCTAAATAAGCGCTTTACATAATCGAAGATCTCTTCCGCCCAACTATTGATTATTTTTCTATTTGTGCCCGTCAAGCATATTCATTAGAATCTTCCACAACACAACTGGTGTAAACCTTGAATCAAATTATATCCTACAGAGGTGAATTATTTTACTTAAACAGTTTAAAGGATTGGACCAGTAAGGCCATTTCTAAAGTACTCTAGTCATAGGGACCTACAAATAGTATGATGTCTATAATAAGGGTTCTCGCGACGAAATACCCGTTTAAAACTATTATTTTGCAGCGAGGACCTGGCGCATTTCAACTACCTAACGATGTTCATCAAGGAATCTATTAGAATGTATCCCCCGGTCCCCATAACCGCAAGACGACACAAATCTCCTATTGTACTTGATGGAATAGAAATACCAGTTGGTCCTAGGATAGATATCAACATACAGGCACTGCATCACAACGAAAATGTGTGGAAAACTCCACAGGTACAATACAGAACATCGTGGAATTGACACTCAAGTCGATCAAAACCATTCCAAATTACTAGCTCAGCGCATTGATTCCAAACACTCACTGAAACCAACCAAAAAACGCTACAAACTCGCTGAAAAAGATAGAATCAATAACGTCATTCAAAATAAATAAAGCTAGAAAATTGCGATATCACTGAAATAATTGAAATTGTAAGCGTCTGAAAGGTTCTTGAAGAAATAGGGAGCTATTCATAAACTCGTATATTAATAAAGGGATGTAATTAATATCGCTATATTTGTTTATACTGAACAAAATAAGCGATATTGGATTACCTCCCATTAACTTCACTCAAAACTCGCTCCACACACTCATTCAATTTCATTCCAAAATCATTCATCTTTTCAATTCCAGGATATTGTTTACTGTAGCATATTTAACTCATTAACAGAATGCAAAGTTTTATACTGGTCTAATGTCAAATTGTCAGGTACATTTAGTTACATTCTGAAATTAACATTCGTCTCAATCAAAACAATTCTAAATCGCTCACTCATCGCCCCATTCATTCATTCCAAACACCCACTCAAACCTTTCAAAACGCCCAAAATGACTTAAAGAGATATGATCAGCAATTTCATTAAATTTAGCTGAAATAAATCTCCATTTCAATATCATTCTAGTAATTGAAACTGTAAGCTTCTGATTGATTCTTTGAGAATAGGAAGCTATTTATAGATGTTATATGCATATTTTATTAAAGGGAGGTAATGAACGGTTGTCGGAAACATTTTAAGCGACATTTGATTATCTCCCTTATATTTCACTCAAAACTCGCTTCTCTCACTATTTCAACATCATTCAATTTCACGATCTTATTAACTGTAACAAGTTTTTATTCTTCCTTCCGGGGTGTCGAAGGATTGGATAATGCGTGAATAAGTAAATATTAAAATTGTATCATTCTATGTATAAGTATGAACAAAATAGATTTTTATTCAGAATACGATATGAAAACAGAGGTTCGTCGTCGACTTACATACATAATACATACCCTACATGAGTATGGAGATATAATTATACGTGATTCTGATTCTTAAGTGTGGAAATATAGAACAATGTCAAGTCTTAGAAAATAGGATTTTTTATAAAAAAAAAAAAAAATGTATTATTATGGTTAAAAAAATCACGTTGTTCAAATCAAATTTTCATTTTTCCATCGCCTTTTGTATAAAAAAATCTATACCATTCAAAGCTTTTTATATTTTCAGATTTTGATAAAAATAATAATAATCTTCTTGCATTTGGCCTAGTGAAATGATACTTCTTCAAAAATGTATTTCTTGATTCTTTATAAGCCGGACAAATAAGTAAAAATCACACACCAACTCGTTTTTGTCACAAAGTTTACGAATTCTTAAAATACATAATTCGACTCTCGCTGTACATACCTTGCATAATGCAATCAAAAGTTACCTTTGTTTGAAGTAATAATAGCTTCAAATTTTGATCGGAAATTTTATATTATTTTGAACCAACGCCGTTTACGGAGTCTCCATATGGCCTCATTTTGTCAGTCGGGAACCGTCGGTGATTCTACGAAATATACCTCAGGAATATGAAGTCGCTATGAAAGCGCATCGATTCGTAAGCATCAAAAGGAAAATAATAATCAACGATGTCTAGATAAAAACTTGGCATATTGTTATATGATAACTAAACGCGATTTGTTATCAAAATATAAAACGAAATTAAGATCAGTGTTGTGTCATTTCAGTTGTTTGATCCTGAGCGGTTTTCCAAGTACAGTGATACAGAGCTGTATAGCTTTATCCCATTCTCTGCTGGTCCAAGGTAATATTTTAACAGAGTGTCTGTACTATATAAATCTCCTGTTTTTAAGGCAGTGGAAACGTCATAGTTCCGTAACAATTCGGAACACATGATCATTCACAATGTTAATCAAATCAAAGGAATCATTAGAATACATCGGTTAAAACTGTTAAAGTTTGTGATTTTCGAAAGTATAGAGGATCCACTACCTCGAAACCCGACGTGGTCATAACGCTGCTAGGATTTTCTATCTGTTTCTAAATCATTCATGAAGGGATGTAAGTGCATAAGCGTGTTTACATAACACCGCGGTAATGAAATGGCATCCTCTGAGCAAAGTAGTAAGCATTGTGTTACTCTCCATTTATTATCCCTGGGACAATACGCTATAAGAATGTCGTTTCTATGAATATTAATTATAATTGTAAATACCTAGACTAGCCAATCAAAACGACCATGACGCAATGCTACTCTTTCAAAGAAAGATCGAACCGAGTGTTTCCGGTGCTAAAAATAATACGGAAATTCCAGATATTAAAACCTATGTCATTCACAAAGCTTCAAAATGCAGCGCTACTTTGTATTGATATGTAACAAAGCAAAATACAGCGAAGATATACCAGAGAGACAAAATGTTACGGAAATGCTTGAATAATATCTTATCATTAAAAGCTCTGATATACTTGATTTGCGCGATAAAAATAGTCTATCAAATAAGTGTCCGATGACTAAGGTAATGACGTAATGCTATGTCTTTAAGCTAAGAAAGCTCCGATTTGGCAATTTGAATAAGTTTCATAGGTAAATCTAATCACACACAAAAAACCATGAGATCACCAATCAAAATGTTTCATGAATTATTCATGTAAAGAGAAAAAATTGGACAGTTGTCCTAGTGTCGATATTAATTGTAGTATACGTAATGGAGATACACTGCGTTACCGAGGATGTGAAAAAAGTGGAAGGGCACAAAGGGTTACCCATTTTCGTCCGTCTATTAGATTGTTTGTTAGGGCGTGGCGTAGCGGCTTAAATTGTGATTTTTTTTGTGTTGTTGTTTCGTGTCCGAAGCATAAATTCATCGTTAATGGATCGAGTCAAACGGATTAAGAAATAATTGTTCCCTATGATGTAAACAAACGTTCCATGAGTAATATTTGACGGGTATTACAATAACTTGCCATTATAATATTCGCCTTTATTATGTATCATGCATAACTTTTGTTTTGTAACCTCTCAGACGATCAAGGTCACAAGCCAAAAAAAAACCCTGTCTGGACTTATCTTGATTTCAAATTTGGCACAGTTGTTTTCTTGATTAGAACAAGTACAGTACGAAAAAATGATTGCATACATCCATGACCAAGATCACTTCCGAAGGTCAAATGAAAAAAAAAAAATACATATTTTCTGTGAAGGTCAAACCACGACTGAAACTACAGTTAACAAAATCGTGATATTGTCGATGATTTTTTATCAAAACCATTCCAAATCACTCGCTCAATGATCTTTTCATTCATTCCAATCACTCAATTAAACAATTCCGATACGCCCCAAACCGTTCAAAACCACTTCGAAATCGTTCAAAAAGATCACTTATTTCAAATCGGAATGGGTTATTCTTATTTTATTGGCAGCTGTAGTTTATAAGCATCTGTTTAGACCGTGAAGACACACACAAAAAAAAACAGAAAAAAAGTACTTAGCTTTCTTTAAAGGGAGGTAATGAAAATCGATGATTTGGGCGAAATTATCGTTATTGTATTATTTCCTTGAAATTCTACACTCTCATTCAATTCCATTTCTTATTCATTCCAAAAGCATACACCTTGTCAATTTCACGCTGTTCTTACTTTAGTTTAGGGACTCCTGGTAATATTTGCGGGGAAATCCGTTTCTATGTCACATTTCCAGTCGACTGGTAGGTTTCAAAAAATATTGCCATCTCCCCATAATTTGACGTCCCTCTTTCTCTTTTTATGTGTGTGTACAACGACTTTTATAGAAACTGCATCGGACAGAATTTCGCCTTGAATGCAATAAAGATTACATTAGCAAAGCTTGTTAAAAGGTAAGTCACTTTAATTATGTCCCTTGTGTGTTTGGACGAAGAAATTTCCACATTTAAACATCATAAAAATTTAAATTCAAGACAATAAATTTTTATGGCGGAAATTGTTATTCTTGTAATGTTTTGTTTCCTGAAACTACGTTGTTTAACGAAATTGACTCAGTAATGATAGATTAAGAATCTTGGACATAGTTGATAATAGCTTATTTTCTGTAATTATGATTAATAGAAGACAAAATATAGATGAAACGAGTCTGAAAAAAAATCAATATACGCATCGATAGCAAATATCTCGCGATTATGAAACAGAGTTCACACTTGATGTACGTCCTCTTATCAAATCCCAATTGTAAATACAGCCATCCTTGTTCGGGCGACCATGTATTAAGCGTTAAATTTTATCAAGCGACTTTTTTTCAAATACCCATTTCTTTAAACCAAATACATTACAAAGTAGCGGTTATTTGTCTAAAAGATATTGGTTCATCCTATGTTGTTAAAATTCATTAGAATCGTCTCAAATGAGACGATCCTTTTAAGTTTTAACAACAACTGATTGTCATAAAATTCTCATTTATATACATTTTCAATCAAAATTATGTTTTTAACTTATAAACAAAACATGTAGTAAAGGTCCACTCTCTTTTACGGCCGACTTTTAGCGGTCCCGTAAATGGTCGCTTATCACACGTTTCGCTGCAGATCTAGTTTTATCTAATATAAATTCGTATGAGAAATATTTTTCAGACATTTTTGTTGGACAATAAAATAACTTTCTATCTATCTATTAATCAAGTGCTAAGAAAGGTTAAGAGTTAATTGCAAACAACTGGTTTTATGATAGAAAAGGATTTCTGACGAATAATCCTCTTTTTTTCAATAACTTTTGTGGAAAAATGATGGCAAAATTTAAGAAAATTCGAATGCACAAAATTTCCTTTTCTTTAGCATTTAGTCTTTTCCCCAAAAACAAGCATGTAAATTTACACACTTTAATAATGGCTATAAAATGAAAATAAACCAATTTTATCATCTACAATATATTTTCAAGTTTTTTGTTCAAAACTGTGTAACTTTACGCAGTTACCAGAAAAAAATCCCTAAAAATCCATCTCTAAAAATACAAGACCAATTATAATCCATTTCAACTCTGAAGTGTTTCATTTCTGCTCTGAAGTGTGTAACTTTACGAACTTTGTTCGAACCAGAAAAATACGTGTATGCAAATCTCTTAAAAGTTCATGCAATTTGTAAATAAGGCTTTGATTGCACAATGAGATAAAGGTTTGAGAAACCAATTTATTTTTCCTGTCTAAAGTGGGTAACTTTACACAGTTATGAAATGTGTAATTCTTAAAATAAGTTAAATTTCAAATCTAATCCCATCCAGAATTTTGTAAAGGGTACAACATAAACATTTCCAAAACCTGTATTATGCTTTTAAAATTAAGGTTTTGTACCCAACGTTTGTAACTTACCGCAGTTTCTGATAAACGATTAAGAAAACCCCCAAACCGCGTAAATTTACACACTTTTAAGAGGGAGAAAATCTAGTGTCCAGATTTTCTCTCATCATTTGATAAAAGCTGATGTAGATGTTTTGATCGATTTCAAAATTTCAATTACTGTGTAAAGTTACACACTTTCAAAAAAGGGAATATTCAAGCTGTCTTGATTTAATTCCAAATTGTTCATAACTGCGTAAAGTTACGCACTTTACGAAAAATGTATGTTGCATTATGTTATTTGAAATGAATTTAATTTTTTCTAACTTCATAAAGTAACACACTTTAGAGAAGCTGCTTTCCTCAAATTGTTATACACCTCCTTCAAAAGCACGTAACTTTACGCGATGTTTATAAAACAAATAGGAGTTTTCTTTATCTTTTTCTAGAAACTGCGTGAAGTTACGTACTTTGGATAGGAAACAATTTTTTCTTGAAAGTGTGTAACTTTACACAGTAATTCAAGCTGTCTAGATTTTTCCTATTTCGAATTCGTAACTTTAAGTAATTGTCACTCAATATAATTCATATGTTACTTAACTGCGTAAATTTACACACTTTTAAGAGACAAAATTTAGCCTCACTAATTTATCTTCGTTTAAAGTTCGTAACTTTACGAACTTGTAACTGGGTGAAAAGTCAACATAGTTTTGAAGCTAATTTTAAACTTTCTAAAATTAGTAATGTTGATTGGTTTCAAATTATTAATAATGCGTTACGCACTTTAAAATATGTTTTTTCCTATCTGCATAAAATTGTACATTTAGGAAAGCTGCTTTCCTGTAATTGTTATTCACCTTCTACAAAAGTATGTAACTTTACGCACTTTTTATTCAAAACTTTGAGGTTTTTTAATCGTTTATCAGAAACTGCGTTAAGTTACAAACGTTGGGTACAAAACCTTAATTTATAATACAAGGTTTGGAAATGTTTATGTTGTACTCTTTACAAAATTCTAAGCTGGATAGGATTAGATTTGAAATTTAACTTATTTTAAGAATTACACATTTCATAATTGTGTAAAGTTACCAACTTTAGACAGGCAAAATAGAGTTAATAAAGTTCGTAAAGTTACACACTTGAGAGCAGAAATGAAACAATTCAGAGCTGAAATGAAGAATAATTGGTCTTGTATTTTTAGAAATGGATTTTTAATTTTTTTTCTGGTAACTGCGTAAAGTTACACAGTTTGGACAAAAATCTTGAATATGTTTTGTAGATGATAAAATTGGTTTATTTTTTATTCTATATCTATTATTTAAGTGTGTAAATTTACATGCTTGTTTTGGGGGAAAAGACTAAAATCTAAAGAAAAGGAAATTTTGTGCATTCGAATTTTCTTAAATTTTGCCATCATTTTTCCACAAAAGTAATTGAAAAAAAGAGGATTATTCGTCAGAAATCCTTTTCTATCATAAAACCAGTTAAACCAGAAAGGTAGAAATAAATGCAGACAGTCTGACGCCGGACATCGTTCGTTTACTATAGGCCGCATCAATCACCTTGTGTTCTGTTGAGCTATTTAGCAATTTCTCCCGTTTCATGTATAATAATTTTTTTATCCAATTTACAGAAAAGGCGAATGGTTTTGGTTTACCTTGACAAGCGATTCCTTCTACTAAGCTGGCACTACTTTTGGCTTTCGTGTTTTGACGTAACCGTTAAAGTTAACAACATCGTGAAATTGACAAGGTGAAATATTTTGGAACGAATTTGAATGAGTGTGTGGAGCGAGTGTGTTTGAGTCAAATGCAAAGGATGTAATTCAATATCGCAAATTTTGTTCTGGATTAATAAAATTAGTGATATGGGTAACCTATATTTAATAAAACATGCAAACAAGTTCTATAAACAGCTTCAAGAATTTCTTCAAGAACCTCTCAGACGCTTACCATTTGAATTATGTCAGTGAAATCGCGATTTTTTTCTGTCTTTATTTATTTTGAAAACCATTGTTTATTTTATCTTTTTCGGTTGGATTAGGGCGTTTTTGAATGATTTGAGTGACTTTTTGGAATGAATGAATGTAGCGCTGAGCGAGTGATTTAGAATGGTTTTGATCGAGATGAATGTCAATTTCACGATGTTGTTTACTGTACTTGACGACAGAACTTAATAAACTCTTCAAAAAAAGGTTCTTTGACATGGATTAAAAATCGATTTTCCCTTAAATGAGACAAATTCTTAGATGACAGTTGATTGTTTTGTAGACAGTGATTGTATTTCAGGAATTTCACGCATATTACGATGAGTTACTTGATAGCGTTTTTGCATCACGAAGTCAGCGTCTAATTACATCAAAACCTTCTATTTTCACACAGCAAGTGCAATTTCAGATTCAATAGATGATACTGAAAGTTCTTCATTATGCTGTGGATAAAATGCCACTACTTAATCGTTGTTTTGAGTCATACGTCTTTACACAGATTTCAAATGAAAAATGGTTAAATGTTCGAAGGAACAACGTCATGAAGCTAAAGCTCGCTTTCTTGTCTTATAGATTCATAAGAAAATCTTTTGTAAATGACTTTGCTGTTTCAGGAAACACTATCTCCAAGCTTAAGCACCACTTTTACGCGACTCACTGCTTTATGTGAAGAACTAGATAAGTCTGATACGTAAGAACAACATTCGTCCGGCAAGGTGAATTCCGCAACGACGTTGGCTTTATTTCACTGTTACCGCATTCTCAAAGCCATTCTCAGTCTCTGGACAGCGTTATATCTCTGGGTTAAAAAGTGCAGGGCAAGATTCAAGAGTTCGGGTCTGCGACACTTTCGACGTAACGGTCTTACTCGACGCCACAATTCCAATTGAACTATGTTTTCAATGGTAAAGAACTTTTTATGAAGAGTATATAAACGGCAATCCAGTCCTCAAGAAAATTGATAAAACATTTTGAAGTCGACAAGTCTTTAAAAGAAGGTTTCGCTTAAGGAAGAAAAGGTTATGCACCGCGAACGGCACTTTCTGCGTTGACTTTGAACAATGTTTTCTGAGCTTTAACTTAAGGAGGTACCCCCGAAAATAGAAATGTTGAAAACGATTCAATGTCGGAAAGATTCGGAAGATATCAGTCACCAATCTTACGTCATCGTTGTAACAATGTTCATACATTTTCTAGGCACTTATGGTAATAAAACACTACAATGACCTAATCAATGACGACATAATAACGTCATTATATTCCGCTAGCAATCTAAATTGACATACGAGAAAACGCTAGTCATGTCTATTTCAACATTCCAATTAGGGATGAACTACAGTTATAAACATGGTGAAATTGACATTCATCTCAATCAAAACCATTCTAAACCACTCACTCATCGATCCATTCATTAATTCCAAACACTCACTCAAACCACTCAAAAACGCTCAAACCCATTGAAAGATATAAAACCAACAACGTCATTCAACATAAATTTTGACAGAAAAAAAACCCCGAAATTTCACTGACATTATTCAAATTACTGGCGTCTCAAAGGTTCTTGAAGAAATAAGAAGCTGTGTATAGAACTTTTATTCATTTTTTATGAAAGGAAGGTAATCCTTATCGCTAATTTTGTTCATTCTGAACAAAATTTGCGATACAGGATTACCTCCCATTAAATTCACTCAAAACTCGCTCCGCACACTCATTCAATTCCATTCCTAAATCATTCACCTTGTCAATCTCACGATGTTGTTAACTGTACCCCAACAATTTGTTTTGTGTTATAAATGATACGTCCTTTCATTTTTATTTAGGTTCCGGGTAAGCATCCAAGATCTCCCTGAGCCAAAGTTGCTTCCGGAGGTGATATTAAAGTCTTCGAATGGTTTATTTATAAAGCTTTCGCAGAGGGACTAGACAGGAAGAGTGTACGCTTGGAAAAAAGGAACGGAAAGAAAGAACAAATACTTCGTAATTTCGGATTGGGATTGTAGTAGCTTTAATTACAAAAACCCGACAGTTATTCAACAACAAAGTTTCTTTTAAATTGTTTTGCATTCTAAAACCATCTGCAATATATCTTTCCAATAAAAAAAATTCAGGAATGTTTTCGCCAAACACTTGAGAATGAAATCTAAAATTACAGATCGGAAGGTCTTTTTTTTACTTCCGAGATAAATCTTAACACGTGCCATATCAAAAGATGCAAATACGAAGGCTACACCCGATTCCCGTTCAAAAGCGTCTTAACCCTTGTCATGCTGAACCCGGAATATCCCTGCTTTGACAGGATGTATAGACAAAGATCAACCTGCATATATGTGCAGTCTGATCTTAGTTCATACCACCTGAAGTTCATTTTAAACCAGAAAGGTGTAAAATGATGCATTTCCGAAATCAACACTCACTCACATTTGGTAACTTCCAGTGCTTTTAGCACTTTGGTTTTACATTTATTTTGAAAAGATTTTTATTCAGCATGACAAGGGTTAGTGTATTACTTCTATTTTCCGAACCATATTTAACACATTTCACGGTTTTGTTTCTCTCAATTTCATTTGGGTGTATTTTGAAGTTTATTCTATTGTTATATTTTTGTTGAAATTGTTAATTATTAAAAGCATATTACCATTTACATGTAAAATTATATAAAAAAGGTAAAAAAGAAGAAAAATGTGCAATTCCAAATTAAAGATTTTTGTAATGTGAACGGGAAGTGCTATGAATACATGTGCTATTATTATTTACTCGATTTTTCATATTCAGCGGATTTATCAATTTGTGACTCAACAAAAAGGTAATTCTAAATAGCACCATACTTGAACTTACGCCACAGAATTTCGTTAGTGTAATTTCAAAAATGCGTAACTACAGTTTTACTTACAATTAAAAGGTTTTGCAATTACACATCGATGGCTTAGCTCGAAACAGTTGTAACTCCCTTACAACTGTTTCGCGCTATGCAATCGACATACGAAATTTTGTTCAATTCCTATATTGTCACATGTTACTTATCCTCGGAGAGATAACTTCAGATAAGCAGACATACTTAACTATTTAGTGCACATGTGAATATCGTCGATTGCACTTCTAAGTGTTTAATCATTCAGCATGTGAAATTTTATTTACGATCTACTTTAAAACCCTAGATTTTATCATGGTTATTATACAAGCTTACACACTCGCATGCAACGTGTTTAACGCATTTAAATGTAAAGTATAGCCAAACAATGGATGCGGTATTTGGGACGGTTTTTCTAGCAGTTTTGGTATTAGGGATTGTAAAGCTAGCCAGTTTTGTATATTCGTACTATTTACTGTGTAAACAGCTCAGGGGAATTCCTCAACTGAAATCCCATTGGTTGTATGGGAATCTAAGGGAGGTAAGTTCAAGATTGTCTCGTATTGCTCCTTTTGTCTTTCATAGCGAACAGTCATAAGAGATGTCTTTTATAATATGGTCTACGTCGCGGGAAGGAACCTCATTGAATATTTTTGATATTACACGGATGTTATTACACTAGTGGAATAACTATGCCAATGAGCTCAAAGCGAATAGCAACGCAATTTTGTAACCGTGAAAATAACGTGATAGTGTATATATTGTGACGTCAGTTTTAAACGGCGTTATTAGTTTCGCTGAAAATTGAAATGTTGAATTTCAAAAATCTTGACGATTTTTCGCAAAATTTCGGGTCATATTATGAATAGAATATAAAATTATTGCTCATAAAAAACAGAATTCATAAAACTAGTCACCTATGAACAGATAAAACTCGGCGCAGCCTCGTTTGTATCTGTTCATTGATGACTCGTTTAATAAAGTCGGTATTCCATGACCACTCATTTAAGGTAACTGCGGACACATAACGTCAAAAATATACTTTTATCGAAAATTTACGAATTTTTCAGTACTGGCGGATTAGGGTCCTCGCTTTTGCGTAGCGCCATTTAAGGAGCCGTCTGGCGCGGGAATATGACGTCGCGACGTCATAAAGGGACAGCCCCTATTTTTAGGGGTCAAAGTCAGTGATTGTTAATATTTCCTAAACTAGCCGTCCGATTTTCATCGCAAAAATTTTATTTTGTGAGAAAATCAATGCCCATGTCAATTAAGCAAATAATTTAACATTATATCAAATAGATTTACGACGATATGGAATTTACGTCGTTTTTACGACATATTAAGTCGTGCTTTTGCAATCCAATTTCGCCAAATACCGCCGTTTTTATCGAAATTTTGTCCGGTGACCTATGCTGATTTTTCAATATGATTTAGTTCAACTTGAATGCGTTTGAAATATAAAATAAAAAAGATATGTAATCGGGCTAGTTTTTTTTTAAAAAAAATGATCCTGCAAAGTTAGTGCATTAGTTTTTACGTAATTTTACGTCGACGTCACGTATTATCGACGTTGTTGTTTGTTGAATATCTGTGGTACTCAACGGATTTGGGAAAATATTAGTAAATGAAAAATAATATTATTAACATTGTATTATATCCCTCATATACATTTTTTTGATCTCTGATTTACAGTAAATGTATATGTAGTTATCACTTTTAAAAGGGACTAAAATGATAGAGCGAAAAGCATATTTCTACGGAAGACAACGGTATTGCGAAAGGCAGCGGATAGCTATGATAAAGTATACTTGTTACTCGTCACGCAATAAGGGATCATGTGGAAACTCCGTCAATTCAGTATTTAAATAATATATTAAAAGAGAAGAGGTCGCATTTCGAATATGATTACATAGTAAGTTAGAAAAGTTATTTATTTATTAAAAAAATTCGACAAAAGCGAAATATCAACCACGATAAGATTGCGTAGTACACGTAATCTTATCACGGTCGCTACTTTTTGCGTTTCATAGAAAACCCTTTTTGTGTGGAAGACCTGTATATGTCTCATATACAGGAATTTTCTTTGCGTAATTGTCAACTGTATGGAGGAGGTCACGTAATGCATATACATCGCCATCCGCACTGTGTGCGTCATAAACTTTACCCAGTATGTCATTAACAAGATCTGTTTGCTTGTATCCAAGGCCATCGGCTTTACGATGAGGTAACTCATCACGAAATAGCTTCAATGTATCACCAAATCCATATATTATAGCTTTAAATTGGTGATTACAGTCTTCATGTTGTTTTAAAAGATTTTTTCCGTCAAATAAAACATTGTGACCAACAAGAATAACGGGTGAAAACTGTTTTAAAAAGTTCATTACTTCCATCAAAGCTTCTTTTACATTTAAATATGTAATTTTTTTCCATGGTGAAAGATTGTATTATTACATAACATAATTCCTGTTAATTGTGTTATTTTGTTGGGAATGAATCCAAATCTTAGGTAGATATAGGCATGGTATTCGTTGTTTGATTCAATATCATTCAGTGCTATTTGGATAATACTCGAACTGGTACCTTTTCAGTAGAAAAATAAAAATGTTGATATTGTCATGCTAGTGTAAAGAATATGATTAATAAACAATGCTTGAATACTATCAATTCAATTTTAACACAATAACTACAGTTATCAACATCGTGAAATTGACAAGATAATTGATTTTGGAATGATCTTTGAATGAAATTGAATGGGCGTGTGGAGCGAGTTTTGAGTGAAATTAAAGGAAGGTAATCAAATAGCTGTAATTTGTTTATGATGAACAAAATTAGCGATATCCATTACCTCCCTTTAATAAAATATACGTATTTTTCTGTTTGTGTGTCTTCGTGGACCAATAATAAGCTTTAAAATCAACATCAGCCAATAAAATCGTACAATAATTTGATCGATTTGAAACAAAATGTGATCATCTTGAACATTCTGAAATGCTTTCTAAAGATTTCGCAGAGTTTTTGATCGATTTGAGTCAGCGTTTAGAATGAATTAATGGAGCGCTAAGTGAAATATTTAGAAGGGTTTTGATCGGAATGACTGTCAATTACACGATATTTTTAATTGTACAAAAAGGAAATAAGATGTTTTTAAACATCATACTTATTTAATAACCAAGAAAGTATTTGCCGGTCGTTTTTTCTAGCGGCATTTGACCAATGAGTTTCAGTCAATCTTAATTCAGCGCATTGATCAAAATAGCGTACTCGAAATATATCAGGTTGATTGTATTCTTTTCTGTATTCAAATTTGTTATTTTTTGATAAATATGCATTTTATGAAAACCGAAATTAAATGTACCAATATAATATAATTTTGGTTTAAATCTATATTTTAAATCAATTGGGAAGCAAGTTCTTACAACTTAGATTAATCCCTCTAGATTCTGCTTCCTGGAAAGTCATCAGTGCTCGCACCGAACGTGTGGGCCAATGAAAGAACAATGATCGAAAGCCGCTCCCGGGAATCGAATTCAGGACCTTTGGGTCAAGAGGCCGACTCTCTGCCTATAATCAGCTGTTCGACAACAAAAATTATAGACTCGTGATCCGAGAGAAATTGAAGATCGTAGGTTCGAATCCCGGTCTCATCACTGGTCACGTGTTTGGCATTTCAGAGCCTCAATCAAGTACTCGTGATACTAAGGGAGCACTCGAATGAGAGAATTTCGCTGTGGAATAACTAAAAGGTTGTGAAAAGCGATATTTAACGCCATTCTAATTAAAAAGAAATTGACAACCAATATTGCGCAAACTGATTTAAAATTTTGCAGACATAGAAATTAGAAAAAATGATATAAATTATATCTAACTTAGACCAGTAGTTTCTAAGTCAAATACGACTGTATGCCTTCCTCCTGTACCTTTGGTTGGTGGTTTTGGTTTTGTTATGGGTTCTGGTATTTCGGTGATGTCCACTGGTTTCAATGCTACCATTGTATCAGTGCCATAGGTTACTCCCTCAAGATTTTCACTAAACTCCTCATTCTGTCGTTTCCCTTCTTTGAGCACGAGTCTTCGTATTTTATATTCTACTGATTCTTGACGTGAACGCTGTGTTTCCCGTTCAGTATCCAATTTCTCAAACCTATTGACCGTATACTTCCCGAGACTCAACATGCTATCTTCATTTACCTTCTTACAAAATTAAGTGAAAGAAACTAGCTTTGTTTAAAATCGGTCCAACGATCAATATTATTGACATTCATATTTGATCAATTATAGTTATCAACCTTAAATACCTGCACACATGATAATTCTATTGTCAAATCAAGAGATAATTATCATGTTGAACTGTAGCTTTTAAGAACTTTTTTCTGTAATAAACTATAGATTATATCATAAGTGCACAATATACACTTTAGGGTGTTAGCATATATAAATTCTCAACCAAACACTCGATTTGGATTTTTTAATGGTGATCCGTAAATATTAAAAAATGCCATGTAAGATCCGTAGACTTTTCAGAGTAAAAGAGAAAAAATAGACCAGGCCGCCGTACAAAACTACATCTGCGAAAAATCTATAATTTTGTTTTGAAACTTAAAAATGATAAGGATTGAATATTGATTTCTATTTTATTATTTTTATTGCTAGATCAATGAAAAAACAACGACAGAGGTATACGGATGATTTTTCTATTCTATTTCATTTGCTTTATTTTTTTCGCGAGTCTTTAAGACTTGTATTATTGAGTTTTAGATCGTATGTGATGAAAAGACAAACCTACCTTGCAAATATACTGGTGCCCTTCATTTTTTGTAAAACGGCAGCTGAAATTCGATAGTCTAGGCTCTCTTATTCGGACAAATGCATGGCTTTCGGTGCCTTTCTGGCTATCACTTGGTTAATGTTTTGGATGCAGTTTGATGAATTAAGGTTGCACCATTTTGTGATGTTATCAGCTTGGCAATATTTTGAAATAGCTTATTCCAATTTATTCCTGAGTTGTTGGTCTTCGATTTTTCTATTGTTTTGGTGTTTTTTCGGAATTGTAGGCTAGTGGATCGCTATGATAACTGCACCATTGTTTGTCATCACATAGCTCATGTGTTCCATATACATGTGGGATTATCGCCTCTAGATTGGATTTGATTCCATCAGCGTGTCCTTTATTTTGTGTGATTGCATAATTAAAAATTGTTGAAGGTGAGATATTTTTTTCTTAGTTAATGATTTGTTTGACTCTTTTATTTTGTACAGGTCAGTAGCGAATTATTTCATGACGTGATTCATGTCACTGCATTTGATGATATTTCCATTAATAGATGTTTTTATCTTGCTGTAGGTCGTACTATCATCATCCATTAAAACAGTAATAGAAGTATAAAGAGTACTTGCAAATAGATAATCATATCTAGCAAAAACAAAACAAAAACAGATGCGACTCCGGTAGGCAATATAAAAACGTCGATAATACGAGACGTCGACGTAAAATTACGTAAAAACTAATGCGCTGACTTTGCAGGATCATTTTTTAAAAAAAATCTAGCCCGATTACATATCTTTTTTATTTTATATTTCAAACGCATTCAAGTTGAACAAAATCATATTGAAAAATCAGCATAGGTCACCGGACAAAATTTTGATAAAAACGGCGATATTTGGAGAAAATGGATTGCAAAAGTACGACTTAAAACGACGTAAAAACGACGTAAATTCCATATCGTCGTAAATCTATTTGATATAATGTTAAATTATTTGCTTAATTGACATGGGCATTGATTTTCCCACAAAATAAAATTTTTGCGATGAAAATCGGACGGCTAGTTTAGGAAATATTAACAATCACTGACTTTGACCCCTATAAATAGGGGCTGTCCCTTTATGACGTCGTGACGTCATATTCCCGCGCCAGACGGCCCCTTAAATGGCGCTACGCTAAAGCGAGGACCCTGATACGCCAGTACTGAAAAATTCGTAAATTTTCGTTAAAAGTATATTTTTGACGTTATGTGTCCGCAGTTACCTTAATATTCTCTATGTCTTACATTATAAATAACGTTATCACGACGTCGTCTGCGGATGTGTGGCGTCAGTGGTCTAGAGGTAGAGCGTAGGCCTCTTGACCAACAGGTTCCGAGTTCTATTCCTGGGAGGCACAAACGATCTTAGTTCTTTCATTGTCACACATTTTCGGCGCGATAACTAGTGAATTTTTCAGGCGTTTCAATGTGTAAATATATGACGTGAGAAAATCCAGTGATCAATTGTTATGTACTGAAGCCGTCGCAATATGACTGAAAATTTGTTAAAAGCGGAGTAAAACCTCATTAATCTAAGTTGTAAGAACTTGTATCCCAATTAAATCAAACCACCTTGTGCATGTCGTCGCGGTATTTGTATTATTGAGTTCAAAAAATAGGTTTTTAATTTCAAACATTTTGTTTAGGTGGGATAAATCAATCTTTCATGAGAAGATTAATAACATTCCTATTCTACACTTGGTTAAGATAAGCTTGTACCAAACAAAGTCATATAGACCTATAAGATTTGATGGTTAACACTTCGCACTGAATACAGGGTTGATTAACCGGACTGACAGGGGAACATATGAACACACTGCAAAATCAAAATCACCACGGAGGCATTACGCCGGTTAGTTACTGTATCAAAATAAACCCATTCCTATTTTAAGTTAAAGGCATCCCTGAAAATTTGGTACATGTATATATAAAAGGGCAATGTGTTCAATTTTTGTTATACGAAAATTATAACAAACCATTGCTTGTTTCGATGTCCTTATCTTAGATTACTTTATTTTGTTTTCGGGCCTTAATCATTTTTCTGTTATAACCTTATATTGTAAATTTTGATAAATTCGAAAAAAATATATGTTCAATGATATCAGATCTGCGACGCAGTAACGTTCACCAATGTTGTGGAACAACTTGTGAAAAACGAAGGAGTTCGACTGTATTGTATTTGGTTTGGTCCATTTCCGGTATTAGGGGTCACCCATCCAGATACGGTCAAACAACTGGTGAAACAAGAATCACGGAAGGCTAAAGGTATCACAGATGGGTACCGCTTCTTACTACCTTGGATTGGTAGGTCTATACCATAAGATCGGGGACATCTTGTGTTTAAGGTGTCTGCCCCTCCGTCTGTCATATAACAGTTGCAATAAAGTTAACATAAAAAAACTTAACATTGCTTAGTTTCTTCAAGGCTATTCAAGCTACCGTGCTTATATTTGGTATAATGATGGATTGTTTGCTAAGCATCTCCGGAAAGAACGATGAATGTTATTTAAAAAGCTCAAGGTCATTCATCAAAGTCGAATTCAGCAAAATGTAACGAAAAATCTTGACTTTTTTGAAAATTACTTCAAACCCAGTATCTCATTAATTCGCTTCTACTTGTTATACAAATGTTAATGTTACAGTTAACAACATCTAGAGATCAACAGGGTCAATGATTTTTGAATGATTTTTTAACGAAATCATACTAAAGATAAGTTAGTTTTGAGTGAAATAGAAGGGAGGTAATCCAATATCGCAAATGTTGTTCAGGATGAACAAAATTTGTGGTATTTATTACCTCCTTTCATAAAAACATGCATGCACGATGCCCGTTCTATAAATAGCCCTCCTATTTTTCCAAGAATCAATAAATGGCTTAGAATTTCAATCATGCTAGTGAAATTTCGATTTTCTTTTAGTTATGTGTAATTTGAGTGAATTTGTTCTTTGGTTCTTTTTAGTCATTTTGGATTGTTTTTACGTGATCTGAGTGAGTATTTTGAATGAATGAATTAAAGAATAAATGGGGTATTGAGTGACAATTTAGAATGGTTTTGCTTGAGACTAATGTTAATTCCGCGATATAATTTTTACAAAGTCAAATGCTAATCGAAAAGGTAAAGATTAACCATCAAATACAAATTAAGCAAATGGTACATATAACCAAATAACGAACATTTGCAAATCATTTTAAGCCAATTCAAGCTACTATGCCGTTTAGCCTGAGGAAAGATCTTATGTCTTGCAAATAATAAGATCAAGGTCGTCTGACTATCTATCAAGGTTAAAAGAAGTAAAACTTTGCCTTAATTAAAATTAATCAAAATTATATGAAGCCTGTGTAAGGTTAAATGATTTCAATTGGCAGATTTCCTTTTTCTACTAAATGCTCCTAATTAAAGATGATCAACGTTGTATTAAAGATATTTTCTTTTTCATTATACAGGAGACGGGCTGCTAATAAGCGATGGAAAGAAATGGGAACGAAACAGAAAACTACTAACACCAGCATTTCACTTCGACGTACTGAAAGGATATGTAGATAATATGAACATAGCATCGGATATCTTTCTGGTATTATTTTTATCTGCACAAGTAAGAAATATGTTGTTGATATCAGCTTTTATATGAAAATTATTCTTACTTTAGATGTAAAAAATAAAATCAATTGTTAACATTTATGAAAGAGTGTATGTGTACTTAGCTGAGACCGTTTAGTACGCCCATAGTTTTAAGGATAGATGAAATGCGAATACAAAGCAAGAGAATCACCCACGGGTGCCAACGTTATGCTGCAGATTCTGGTTAATATGAAATAAAAGTCGAAAATGGAACAGAATTCTTACAAAAATGTGCCCAGAGTTATCACCCATCCTAGTAAGAATAGCCCTTGTGATTGTGAACACACATGTCAAGTTCCATGAAGATTTCTTCAATAACAACAGTGATATGATCAAGATTAATGTTAAGGTCAATGTCCTCATTGTTTTCTACAAAATATCAAGTCCGTAGTTCAAATATGTAATAATACCGGCAAAATAAAATGCAAGCTTACCACAAATTTTTATTCCGATAATCTCTACAATTTATTTCAGAGTAAACTTGAAAACGCCTCATCCACGTGTGAAAAGTTAGATATTTTCGAATATACCTGTAAATTAACCCTGGATGTCGTGCTTAGATGCTCCCTGTCTTACGACAAGGCGGATGAAATACAGGATCAAAAGTAACCAAAAATTTTTGTTTTACCTTATTTACAATGGGAACAGAAAGTAACATCGTGCAATCTACAATCACCTTGATCAAAATCGTTCTAAATCGCTCCATTCATTGATTTCACTCACTCGAATCACTCAAAAAGCTCCGAACTCGTTAAAAAACAATTCGAAATCGTTCAAAACGTTCAACATTTCATCGATATTTATCCAATTTGTCTAAGGTTTTTGGTTGATATGGATTTTAAAGCGTACGTTAAAACACACACATTAGAAAATACGTTGATCATTTTAAAGGGTGGTTATAAGATATCGCGATTCCGTTCAATTTGGACGCAGTTAGCGATATTGTAATATGGTCCTTAAATTTCATTCAAAGTTCACTCAAAATCATATCACGCGATCAATATCGATCAAAAACCGGTCAAAAAACATTCAAAATGTCAATTACACGATATTGAAACATTAGGAGTAGTAAGGATTTTTTTTGGTGTCAAATGAGACCAGGTTTGATGATTCTTCATGCTGAACCTTGAATACAGTTAACAACATTGTGAAATTGACCAGGTGAATTATTCTGGAATGATTTTGGAATGAAATTAAATGAGTGTGGTGACTGAGTTTTGAGTGAAATTAAAGGGAGGTAGTCAAGTACCGCTAATTTTGTTCAGGGTGAACAAAATTAGCGGTACTCATTACCTCCCTTTAACAAAGTATCCATACAATTTCTATAGCTTCCTATATCTTCAGGAATAAACCAAACATTTACGTATTTATTCTGAATTTAGCTGTTGATTTAATCTTTTTTGGTCATTTTGGAGTGAATTTCAGCGGTTTGGGTGGGTTGAGTGAGTGTTTGGAATGTATTCCTTTTAAAACAAATGGTATAGACAAAGAGTAGCCTACATATTATGTGCAGACCTATCATAGTCTACATCAATTGTTTGTTCCCTGGACAGGCATAGTTCTTTATTTTCATTGATTTTTATTAAATCTATAAAAAAAATCAGTATTTTGATAAGAGTGCAATTCTGAAAAAAAATAGCTTGACAATGATAAATGTTGATATATAAACATAAAAAAGTGTTAAATATTGGAGGATTTTCCGAGAGAGTTTTCGCAGTATTTATGGATGTACAAAAACTGTGTTTTTTTTTAATCGTTCAAAAAGTTTTGAGACACCCAATCTGTTACGCGATGTTGTTTGAGACAAACTGGTTTTAACCTCATAACATCTTTAAGAATATAAAAGTTATATGTATTACAATAGTTAAAGCTGGCTTTATACATGTATCATTTGTATTCTAGAACCTGTTAAGATAAGCTTGTTTCAATAATTCAATTGACAAATCTCATGTCAGATCCGAGAATTATATGTATATTCGAGTCCAAGTAAATGGTACAGCCATTCAAAACGACACTTATCTGCTTCTTACGAAAATCTCACTTTCTTAAATCTCCTTTCACCTATTCACTCCTTGTACAAACAGTTACAACATGAAATCGACATTACTCCGAACAAAATCATTCTAAATCACACACTCAGCGCTCAAATAAATCTTATAAATACTCACCCTAATCATTCAAAAACGCTACGAAATCGTTAAATAAGGCTTTAAAACGTTTAAAATGATGAAAATTGCTTTCAAATTTATCATAGAATTACACGATTTTATTAGCTGGTGTTGAGTCTGAGAGACTGAATGTCCATTAAGACACGGGAAAATACGTAGAATCAATGAAAGTGAGGTAATAAAAAATATCGCTTATTTCGTCAAAATTGACGAAATAAGCGATAGTGTTTTACCTCCCTTAAAAATCATTCAAAACCTCGCTCCTCCCTCTCATTTACTTTCATTTCAAATTCATTTGAAATCATTCACCATGTCAATTTCACGATGGTAAAATCTGTTACTAGGAAATAATGAAAGTTTGTTTCTCTTTTCTCCCAGGGACATTCAATACATAGTTGCAGTAAGGCGTTTGACAGAGATCGCATTGCTTCGTACTTTGTAAGTAGAAATATTAAACAGAATATAGTTTAGTTTTAATGCTTGAAAAAGAGCTGTATTTGCGACATTTTAGTCTTGCTAATGCTTACGTCATATACAAATCGACTTTGCTGGTGCATCAGCGATTCCCTTTCTTTCATCGGTCGCTTAGTTACAAGATATATCGGTCGGGCGACGGAGATACCATGTCAAAACTAATTTGGCTATCATATTCAAATTACGACGTGACGATGTCTAATTTTTTGCAAGCTAAAATGCAGAATTTTTAACGAAAAGTACTTTCAATACACCGACGAGATATTGCCGAAAAAAGCCTTGCCAGACTGCGTGCCTTGCATTCAGGAAAACAAAACGCGACAAACTGTTTGTAAATTATACGTGTACCCCCCTTTACACGCAGGTGAACTTGGAAAGCGGAGTAGGCATATAATTTGAAAACAGTTTGGCACACTTTTTTATCCTGAACGCAGCCCACGGCAGTAATTATTAGTATAAGACCACTGTTTCTTCATATATACAATTTAGAATTACGACGTCTGGTTAACCTTCGTTGTTTTAGTCCCTTTTTAGATCGACTGCTTTCGAAAAAAAAAACACGCGGAATTGCTATAGTCTTGGCGGAAGCGTGCAAAAGCTTTGGTATTTAGCAATACCTATGATTTTACCACAGGCTTTCAATTGAAATTTGGCACATATGTTCACTACCAAAAGAGCAACCTAAACTTGTAAGGGGAATAGCTTTTAAATTGGGAGTTGGGAATATCGTTAAATCGACAAATAGAATAATTTTGGAATATTTTGGAAAGAATTTGATTGAGTGCAAACAAGGAATTTGAGTGAAATTCAAGAAAGGTAAAACAATTTCGCAAACCTCGTCCAAATTGAACGAAACAAGCGCTATTTTTAGCCCCATTTGTCAAATAAATGCATCTTTCTATCTGTGTGTCTTCGAGAACCAAATAAACACATTTAAATCCAAACTAGATAATAAAATGGCACAACGATTTCATCGCCATGAATGAAATGTAAATCGTTATAAAACATTTCAAATCGTTTTTGAACACTCTCGAAAGGTTTTTAAGTGATCGGGAGTGAGTAAGTGGTTTGCATTCGGAACATCGCTCGCTCGTAAACTGGAAAGTAAATCGGAAATAAGTGTAGTAATTTTTCGTCATTTTTTAGATAATTCGGCTTCTGGTGGTACTTTTGTTAATACGCTGGAAGAATGGCAAATTCCTTTAAATGCTTTCAGATCGTCTGTGGAGATATTCTTGGAATATAATTATTTGAAAGCAAAACGCAGCAAAATAATATGTCCAATTTTAACCCTATTGAATTTGTTTTTTCGCAGTGTCATCCTCGTTCATGTTTGTGACGTCATGTAAACCCACGTGCGAAATGACGCGCATTCAGTTAATAAAATAGTTATTGCAGTGCTAAAAAAAAAATTCAAAAAAAGTTTTAAAATTTGTTTTCGCCACTCAGGAAACTCTTTTTCAAATAAACTAAACAATCTGTTACAAAATGATTTAGCAGCACTATTTAATGGAGGGAATGATGCGTATTTTGACAAAAGTATGAAACGAAACCTTTAAATTATTTTCACTGTGTGATAATTCTTTTAAGGGAAATCTTTATTCGTTATGATGAAAAATAATGTAACCATACAGAGAATAATCCTGTACGATACTTGTTCGTCTTGGATTTCAAATCAAAAGTATCATTGTCAATACTACAGTGGAGATGGCTCTTTTGTTTATTCATTTTCGATCGAATTACTCTTTCACTTTCATATAACAGTAGCGCGCGACATTACATCGACTGGATGTTCAAATTAACTGCCATGGGTAGAGAAAACAGCAAATTGGTAAATTATATTCATCAATTCATCAACTGGAAATCTGATTGAGAGAAGAAGAAAAAGCCCTGAAAAAACAAGTAAGATAAAAATCTTCTATGCGATTTAGTATGCGGATTGATGTTCGGATATTCTCTAACCTTTGTTCTATGGACAAGATCTTTACATAGCATTACCATAAGCTGCCAAATAGAAATTGGAATATGCTAATTGGTACCACATAAGACATTAGGCATAATGTAAATTGTTACGATTTGGATGTATAGGTCGATCTTAAAGCATTGTTTTAGAATTAACGGGCGTCATTTTTTGCCCAATCATCATGAGAATTAGTCATTTGATAGTCTTTATACAATTTCAGTCTAGTTTGAATTTGGGTAAAGTGTGGTTTAAAACTAGGTTAAGAGGTCAGATCTTAAGACTGTTAACTCAGGTGAGCGATTTAGGGCCACTATGGCCCTCTTGCTGTTAAATATGAAACAGTAATTTTCTTATTTGTTGTTAAAATTCGATCTCCGTTGGTAAAATTGTTGGGTGTCATACCAATTCAAGTTTGAAGCACTTTCAAGCAGTTTAAACATTATTAAACCGTTTAAAATATAAGATGTGCATCTTTCAGTGATGCTTTCATGTTACATGTTACACGCGTTTTTTCGCTTAAATTAAAAATTGAAACTCCTTTTTACGAAGTTGTATCAAACTAGTTTGTAATAAAAGTGTGACGTATAAATTGACCATGGCCTAAGCGTTAATTTGATATAAGATATGAGGATGGTACGAGCAAGGAGTCTTGTAATGATAAGTTTTGAAACACAGAGGGTGGCGTTTTTTAAAAAGTACCGCATTATCGTGCGCGACTTCATGATAATGTAGATATTCTCCTGTAACTACATGCGTTTCTGTAGAATAAAGAAAGCTGGATGTTCAAAACTATTCATGTAGGTATGGAGAAAAGAAAAACTAAAGTATTTTTATATGAAAATTAAATTATTGATACAATAATCTGAGAAGGCACAAAACAGTGAAATGTTTATATAAATGATTTTTAATATTAGTCACCTTTCTTTTACCATAAAGGTGTTTGATCCAGAACGGTTTTCAAAAGACAATGATACCGAGCTGTATAGCTACATACCATTCTCCGCTGGTCCAAGGTAATATTGATCTTTTAGCAAGATATTTCTTTATATGACACATTACCTATTTACAAAGCATTATTAGGCAGAATGCTGATTATTCCTGCTTTGGAAGGTATAAAAATAAAGATCAGTATGCGCGTATTTGATGTAAACTCTTATTCTGAAAGAATCTGTTTTTTCTGGAGCTATTGTAATTTTAGAATTGTATTTCTAAAAGAAATATTGAATGACAGAGTTATTGAACTCAGTGCTTTCGGTATGTTTGATGATGAGATAATTTTGTCAATGTTTGTATTCGGTCCGACAAGTCTAAATTATCAACGAAGGGCGCCTACGAGTAACACGTACATAGATTCGTATTGATAGTTACTGGTTAGTAATATCATCTTGTTCAAGACCATTCGTAATCGCTTAGCGCTCCATCCAATGCATCCAATACATTCATCCAAAGTACTCTACAACGCGCAGAAAGTGGATGAAAATCGCGATATTATATGACCTCCCTTGAATTTCAAATCTCACTCATTGTACTCATTAAGTTTCATTCCAAAATGATTCCCGAATCATTCACCGTGTCTCTTTACGATGTTCTATACTGTAACACCGAATTTCAATTAACGACAAAGATACAAAGATTGTCTTTTTGAATGCAGATTGTGAAAATTGCTTATCTATCCTTTAGATAAACAAGAGGGCCATTATTGTCCTATTTCGCTCACTCATGTTTCTTTGGCTTAACAAATAATTATCAAATTTTCCAGCAAAAGTCATAATTGCACATTTATGATTTGTGGCCTCCAGATTGTAAACAAAAATTGTGATTAAGGCCCCTTTTTCCATGATATGGTATGGATCCTTCCCTTTCTCAATAGAATTTCATTCTTGCGACCTGATGAACATGCTGACCAAGTTTTATTCAGACTGGGCCATATTTGGGGCCCTAAGAGGGTAAACAAGGAAATTGTCATTAAGGCCCCTTTTCCCGTGATATGGTATGGATCCTTTTCATTTTCAATTCTATTCATCCCTATGACCTGACAAATATTCTGACCAAATTCCATGAAGATTGGACCATATTTGTGGCCTCTAGAGAGTAAACAAGATAATTGTCAACAAGGCCCCTTTTCCCGTGATATGGCACTGAACCTTCACATTTTCAATAGGTTCATCCCTGTGACCTGATGAATATTCTGACCAAGGTTCATGAAGATTCGACTATATTTGTAGCCTCTAGAGTGTAAACAAGTAAATTTTCATTTAACATTTTTTTAAAGTGATATGGCACGGATATTTTCCATTTTCGATAGGGTTCATCCTTTTAAGCCCAGGCAAACATTCTGACAAAGCTTCATGGTGGTTTGTCCATATTTGTAGCCTCTAGAGTGTAAACACTTAAATTATTGACGTCTGACGACGGACATTCAATGATCACAAAAGCTCACCTTGAGCACGATTGAACGATTTTATAAAGCCGTTGACTGATGGTGTTATTTTTTTTTAGTTTACATGTGTAGATATATTTCTTAAACTCTAGAAAAGTAAGTCCATTTATTGTGATTTTTTTGCAGCACAAAATGACATCAATATATTGTAGGTGAAAGTCCGAGTGCAATTCCCTGAGACTTTGATCCATAGAATTAATTGTTAGTATAATTTTATAACATTCAAAACCTGATGCTCAAGTACATTAGCTTTTTTCAACAATATTCATCTTATATAGCAGTCGTTTCGTTGGTAATATGCAATAAATTATTCTTGTTTTTAACCACTGTATATATGTGTCGTTTTTTATTTTAGAAACGTTTAAACATTCATCTAATCACTGTATAAATCATTAAAGATGGAAAGCCATTTCTTTTGACATGTTGGTTTTGTCTCATTTTTGTTAAGACAGAATATACATTATGATTTTTTTTTAGAAATTAGAGGGTAGATAAAGCATGACGCGCTCGGGTTATGCGCTTTGGTGAAACAAGAATTGTCTTTCTGAATGCTTTGTTTTCGCATAAACGTCCTCACTGAGCTTCGTACACCATTAAATTCTAAACAAAAACCCTGTACCATACTTCTTTCTTTAACATATGATTTTAAATTACAAATTTCTAATGGCAAATCTTTGGCAAGGAAGATTCCATTTTCGTGCGAAAGTTTGTTGATTGTACGTTTAGAATTTAATTTTATATTTTCATAATAAAATAAGGATGAGTGTAATATTTTGATCCAATTTTCAAATTCAAATTTGTCAATGTATGATATATGCGATTTGAGAACATCGGCCAAAAATCATTGGTAAAATTCAAATAAGATATAAAGTATATTGACAATACTTTCGTCAAAAGTTTAATATTTTTGTAATATCTAAAATTGTGTTAGCTTGATCATCATAAAAAGTTATTTTGATGAAGTTTCATATTTTCTAACAATTTGATCTTTAGACTTTTTACAAAACGTTCATCGCATTCTTTCGACTTATTCCTTTAGATTATTTAACGTCATACCCTTTCTTGTATAATGAGTCGAAAAAACTTTTCTGAAATGAAATAAAAACAAATATTATCTCCTGTTTTTATTTGTAGAAACTGCATCGGACAGAATTTTGCTATGAATGAAATGAAGATTACACTAGCTAAGGTTGTCAAAAGGTATTTCAGCCTTGCTTTCTCATTTAATCCAATTGACCTCGAACATTTTTTATACATTTTGTTCAGATCACGAATCTGGACAAATCACACTCAATTATTCTTCAATGTGGTAAGGGACATACGAGGTCATTTTCCCATCCAATGATTTTTCTTTCATGTTCACAATTATTGTTGAATAAAATTGTTTTGTAATCTTATCGAATTTGAAGGTATATTTCCTGCTTTGTTTTCGAGGAAGAATGATCCGCCCTTGAATGTTACTGACCATTTCAAGAAAATTGTTTATATATACTCGTGTATTCACTTTTGGTCATGCCGGCTGATAGATATAAAAAAACCTGTTGATAGAACGTATAAATATACACAATGTATGGTACGAATAAATTTCTCTTTGACCAATGAAATTTGGTAATTTCGTTGTTTGTAAAAAATGTTACAAAACCACTTATTTTTGTAATGTTTATGGCGAAAAATATCACAAAACTCTCTTTGTTTTGAGTGGAGTGGTGGTGGTGGTGGTGGGGGGGGGGGGGGGGGGGGTTGCTCTATGCATTTGTCTAATTTTAGATACGTTTAAAATTAAATTTTCCTTTATATGGTAAAAATTAAGAATACCTTTCCTTGAGCATGGGAACGGTTTTGATTTTTGTATTGACCCCTTCTATTCAGTGGTGTTTTAACGTGGTTATATCGTTTAATTTAATAGTCCCGTTATTAAATTGATATCTAATCTTGAAAAGAAAAGTAGCAAGGTTATGTAGTTTTTCTATCAATATTCCAGTTTATTTCCTTAATCATTGTTCATTAAACACGAAATTGAACGTGCAAAAAAGCCTTTAATAAACAATTACCCGGGTTTATTTTAAGAGTCAGTTAGTCAAATGGCGATTCCAATTGCGTCATTTAAAAGAAATGCATAATCAAACATAGTCATTCAAAAAACAACAACCCGGATCATCTGATAACTCCACAAGATAGATATAAGAGAAAAGAAATCGATTCTAGAATAGGTCAACCATAGGAAGCATATCTAGCATTCTAAGAATGATTGGTCATTTTAAATTGAGAAAAAAGAAGTGCGAAAGCTTCGACAGAAGTGCGTCTGTGCAGTCCACGAAGTCTGACCATAATAAACACACACTACAAATGCGGTCCCTTTTCGCCTGAGGGGTCCCATTTTAACTCTCGGTAAAGAAGATGTTCCAGATACATAGATGCTACTTAAATCATCTAATATTGTGTTGGTGAGACTTTTACGGAAGAAATAAAAGATTGATACCATATATTTTTGTTTTAGGTTTCAAGTAAATATAGAGGATGTTCCTGAGCCAGAAATGCTGCCGGAGATTGTACTTAAGTCATCTAATGGTGTGTGGGTGAGGCTAATACGCAGAAAATGATAAATGTTGACATGAGATAGAAAACACGAACCACAACAAGCGAATAATTGTGATATGACAATATGAATCATAATGCAAGAAGGAATTATAGATTAATTCAAAACTCAATTTGATGACTTGTTTTAATTAAACGATCTTTACTTCTCAACAACCACGACCGACCTCATACTGAATAATTTGTTTATGCATTAAAAAAGAAACGGATGTGCTTCAATCCTATATATCCTATATATATATATATATATATATATATAAATATATAAATATATATATATATATATATATATATATATATATATATATATATATATATATATATATATATATATATATATATATATATATATATATATATATATATATATATATATATATATATATATATATATATATATATATATATATGTGTGTGTGTGTGTGATACGTACTTAGTGTTTTGTATGAAATAAAATATCTAACGAGGTTGGGAGAATTGATAATTGTCGAGGCTCAACCGAGTTAGATATTTTTTCATACAATAAACTAGGTATGTATTATATTTATCTTATAACCTCTATTTGTCTTGTTTTCGTGAATGTGTCTAACTGAAATGCAATTTTCTAAAAATAACCGCATTATATCATTGTTCTATAAATAACTATGTGATATCATAAAAAAATATCATACGGGATGTTATCACACGGATGTTTGTATAGTTATAAGATAAAAATGAATATTCAATGTGTGCAGTTATAAGGAATGCAAAGCAATTGCACAACTACAAAGTGTAGTGCAACTTAACCATAACTGTAGCAAGAAATGTTTAAACAAGAAAGATAACCGATGGGCTCTGTAGCACAGCATTCTATCACAAATTGGCGACGGTTTGTGCATTTACACATTACGAGAAACATGCTTTAAAGTATCATTCAAATTCCGCATGAAGGTCCTAATTGTATGTATAGTTGTGAAATAGTTAACAACAGCATGAAATTGATAAATTGAATGATTTTGGAATGAATTTGGAACGATATTGGATGAGTGTGTGTAGCGCGTTTTGAATGGCATTTATCCAAACTCACAAATTTCGTCCAGCTTGGATGAACTTATAAATATCTATATCCCCCCTTTCAAAATAACCTACGACAAATTCGAAGCGTGTTAGGATAATTTCTGAGCGTTTTTGAGTGGTTGGAGTAAGTGTTTGGAATGAATGATTGGAACGCTGAGTTAACGAATTAAAATGATTTTGATCGAGGTGAATGTCAATTTAACGAGGTTGTTAACTGTAACAAGAAAAATGGCATGAACTTGTTTTCCAAGATACAGCGAATTATCGCAAATCGTCACCTGATGAGAAACATTCTCAGATGAGAGTTACATGCAAATCCGTCCATCATTATAGCAGGAGCTTCTTGTTTTGGATCTGTCCTCTGATATGTCTTATCTGTTTCAAAATAAATTTCATTTTTAGCTTTACTGAGATCAAAGTTATCATTGTGATATATTTTGATCCGCGGTCATAGTTGGTCATAGTAAGCCTACATCGTCTGCCATTTGTTCATTTAGTCCACTGTTTCAACGGATGTCTCTCCTGTAGCAACATATTAACCTCCTTACCAACTGTGTCATTAAAGCAGATGTTTGTGTTTGCTTTTGTTTAAAAACTATTAAATTTTTAAATCAAGAAACAAGATTTGTTTGTGACACACAAATACCTTCACTGATAACCTCGGAATTATCACAAACAGGAAGGTCTCGCATAAGAAAATACACATGTGAAATACGAAAGCTTTAAGACATATTAATTAAAAATTGCATGTATCAAAAATGTAAACGTTTTTTGAAGAACAAACGGATATGAACCCCGCTCTATCGATGCCGGGGTATAAAATTGATTCCATCAATATAGTTGATTATTAGGCAACATAAGACCTGCAAAATAAAAAGACAAGTTCATTTCTCTATTTTACCAAAACCGTGCGGTATACATTCTCTACATATGTTGCCCTAATTACATGTTGGTCTTTATAAGGTTATCACTAGTTTGCCCCTTTTGATACGCCCGTCGAAGACGGGGCGTATCATGGAATCAGGGCGTCCGGTTGAAGTGCATTTCTTTGTCCGAAGCATAACTCTGTACAACCTTATGTCAGATTTTCTTGGAACTTGGTAGCTATATTCTTCTCCTCATTACGGAGTGCAGTGAAAAAGAACCCAACCTGGCCTTATTTGAATTATTGCCCTTTGTTTTTTTGCATACTTGGAAAATGTCTCTAAAAGTAAGGGAGCTAAGATCATGAAACTTCATGGGTAGATAGATCTCCTCACTGGGTAGTGCGCTGCATAAGAACCATAACTTTACCTAGCTTTTTTTGAGTAAGTGCCCTTTGTTGTTTTTTCATTCTTGGATCTTGTTTGGAGCATATCTCTTAAAGTAAAGGTGCTATGATCAAGAAACTTGATGAGTGGATAGAACTCATCAACTGCAAGCGCAGTAAAAAAGAACCATAACACTACCTGTCTTTTTTGGTTATTGCCCTTTGTTGCTTTTCATACTTGGATCTTGTTTGGAGCATATCTCTTAAAGTAAAAGTGCTATGATCAAGAAACTTGATGAGTGGATAGATCTCATCAACTGCAAGCGCAGTAAAAAAGAACCATAACACTACCTGTCTTTTTTTGGTTATTGCCCTTTGTTGCTTTTCATACTTGGATCTTGTCCGGGGCATATCTCTAAAAGTATGGTAGCAATGTTAATGAAACTTGATGGGTAGACAGACCTCCTCAAGGGAAAATGCAGTGCAAAAGAACAATTACTCGTCCTTGCTTATTTTTTTAAGTAATTACCCTCTGTTGCTTTTCATACTTGGATCTTGTCCGGAGCATATCTCTAAGTTTGGTAGCTATGATAATGATATTTGATGGGTAGATAGACCTTATCAAGGAAAAGTACAGTGCAAATGAATAATTCCTCTACATAGTTTATTTTTTTAGTAATTGCCCTTTGTTGTGTTTTCATACTTTGGACTTGTCCGGAGCATATCTCTTAAAGGATAGGAGCTGTGATAATGAAACTTGATGGGTGGATAGATCTAATCAAGGGCAAGTGCAAAGCAAAAGAACAATAACGTCATGCCTTATTTATTTAATAATTGCCCTTTGGGTTTTTTTTCATTTTTGGAACTTGCCCGAAGCATATCTCTTAAAGTGTAGGATGTATGATCATGATATTTCATGGGTAAAACGATCTCATCAAAGCAAGTGCAGTGCAAAAAACCATAACTCTACCTTGCTTATTTTTTCAGTTATTGCCCTTTGTTTTTCATACTTGGATCTTGTCTGGAGCATATCTGTAAAAGTATGGTAGCTATGGTCATGAAATGTAGGGTAGACAGATCTCATCAGCGATAGTGCGATGCATTAGAACCATAACTCTACCTGGCTTATTTTTCGAGGTATTACCCTTTGTTGTTTTTCACACTTGGAGCTTGCCCGTAGCATATCTCTCAAAGTGTAGGAGCAATGATCATGAAACTTGATGGGTTGATAGATCTCATCAAGGGCAAGTGCAGTACAAAAGAACCGTCGTCATAAGGCAATTGGTTGTGCGTCTGGCTGTCAATCTAGAGGTCCCGGGCTCGATCCCCGACGGCGGCTACCATTCTTTCCGACTTATTGCCTCTCACTAATGGGTTGATAACCTATGTTAGATAGCAGCCGGAGGCTAGGAAAGGATGTGATTGTTGTACTGGTGAGAGGAATACCAGGAATCCATTGTTAGGGTCTCCAGCCGCCGCGATATAACTGAGCAAATGTAACAAGAGGACCAAGATGGTCGTAGATCACTCACCTGAGTCTCTTTGACCCCTGGGACATCACACCAATTAAATAGGCAGATGTCAAAAGGGATATAATTTCTACACAAAAACCTTTTGTTTAATGAAGTTTGGGTAATTTCCCTTTGTATTTTTTCTTTTGGAGCAAATCTCTAAGAGTATTTGAGATATGTTCATGAAACTTAATGGGTAGATAGATTGCATCACAGGGAAGTACAGCTTTGATCTTAATAATATACCCCTACCATAATTTTTCATCCGTCAGTCTACACAAAAATTGTCTAAAAGGTATTCATACACAAACACTTCGATTCTACTATTTACCCAGAGTTACATCTGTGTGGCGGACGTATCTTGAGACAATTTGGCACATTATTTTACATAAAAATTGTTTTATTATTATTACTATTTTCAGAAGTCTTCCTTTTTTATGTAAAATGCACTGAAACGCATTGAGTCCTGATACGCTCTGCAAGGGGATTTATCTTGTGATATCCACTAAGTTGATAAATCAATGTCTCCCGGCACCCTCTTGGCTCTACCGAGACAGGAGGAGTGCTTATTTTGGAAGACGTAAACACGTCCACTGGTGTAAGTACGTGTATATAATCCAGTCAGATGTCCAAAACTTTTCGAAAAAGTTGTTTCCACTTTGGTTCAATTTATTTCAAGACTTGCCCGCGCCAGGTAAAGAATTCCTTTCAATTTTTATTCAAAGACTCCATTTAAATTCGGAATCAGTCACACGATCTAAACCACGTGTATTAAACTTCGACATAAGCATAATATTAAACGACAAGGAAGTGAATTTCCTATTGTGTTTTGCCGTGGTCTTAGAGAGACAACTACTAGTTAAATTGGTAGGCCGTAGCCAGAGATACAACAGGTAGAGTATAAACTTTCCTGCAATCTAATTGGATGATATAATCAAGGCTTCTTGTCCGATAAGTTTTCGACAAATAGAAGTAGACAAAACGTTCGCACCGTGTTTAACACTTTGTTCTTGCATCGTCTATAGGAATTGAACATAAGAAGTTTAGAATGCTCAACATATTTAACTAATCTTCGTGAAAATTATGAGAAGAATCATGAGAAGATAAACAGTCCCTTGCAATTAAAAGTTATGCAACAAGTTATAATTAAGAATCTTCCAGTGCCCCTCATAAACATAATTGCTATTACGTCAATTTAGTCGCCTAAAACTGACATCGCTTTGAGTGCCCTTCAGATCAATGTAAGAGAAGTTGCTTATACATGATGAATATATGAATTCAATTATCAACATTTACCTTGAATTTGCAGCTGTATGCGCGAGATTTGATTTGCTTCCTATTTATTTATGTGTTTGATGCTATTTGTGGATAGGTTTTCTATGAAAAAAGATTGTAACGAAACCTTAGGAAAAAAATAAAAGTTTAAAAAAAATGAACTGCACGAATAACGTTTTTAATTCTATTCTAATGGAATAAACTGTACAGGGAAATACCAGGAATCGATTGATAGGTACTACAGCCGCCGCGATATAACTGAAATAATGTTGAAAGCGGCGTTTAACTCCATCAATCAATAAATCAACGTCTTACAGTTAGAAGTTTGCAGATTTTGGTCAACAAAGACATTAGCTGCTACAAAGTACTAAAAGAAAATTCAGTAATCATCTAAGCAGATTTTGAGACCAGCAAAACGCATAGTGAAGACTATCGAGACTGTTTTTGTCAACTAGCTTTTCCGTGCATCGCATTCTGCACACAGAATGGTTGGAAATGTCACACAGCCTCGGTGTGTGTTATATAAGAATGCTCTATATCAGGCAAGACTTCAAATACGTATTCCTTACATGATGTCGTAGCTTATGCAAAAAATACATAATTTTAACAATTTTGAAAATCTGGGGTTTAATAGATCCTCGAAGATGATTTTTCTATGGTCACTCTTCAAACAGTTGACATTCGGTGACCCGTCACACCAAATCAGACATTTGGGAAACAAGAATATACATTTACTCATTCTCTGGTGTATTGAAATACATTAAAACAATCAATGGGATTAAAGTCTGTGTTTCACTTGGCTTACGGAGCCTGTATGACGCTGGTAATCTCCCAAAAGCCCTATAATGGTGCGGTGACCGTACTGTTGAATACGGTAATCATGTGGTCATCGTACTGCCTTCTTGGTGCTGTTTTGTATAAAATATGTTATACATTTTTCTACGTATAAAATATGTTATACACTTTTCTACGAAATCGCAAGACAGACGGTGACAGTATTCAGTAAACACGTTGTAAAGGCACCTATATGGACATAGCACGGTGACTGTGTTAGTTAATCTTTACCATCTACGTTCCCTTTCAGGTTCCCTAAAGGGGGACTTTCCCTACGGTTCACGCAGCTACGTTCCGACCTTCAAAACGCCTCGGGAGTGCGAGTTTCGGCTCGAACCATACGAACACGATGGCATGAGCATAACCCAAGGTCAAGAAGACCATGTGTTCGTATTCCGCTGTCCGGAGTTCATTGTCGGCGTCGGTTAACATGGGCATTGGACCACGTTTGCTGGCGCATTAGACTCTGGCGCCCCGTGGTATTCATGGATGAATCCAGGTATTGCCTGGACTACACTGATAGGCGGGCTAGGGTGTGGATAAGGCTTGGGGAGAGGTTTCATGCAGCAAACATTGCTGAGCACGATCGTTATAGGGATGAGTCCATCATGGTTTGGGGTGGCATAAGCTGGGATTGGCGGACCGATCTTATTATTTTAGAAAGAGGTACTCTGACAGCTCATAGGTACATTGATTCTCAATACCCTAGTAAGATTACCGGTACTCTTGGGGATGGATTCATTTTAATGGATGATAATGGTTGTCCACACACTGCCCGTATAGTCCAAGAGTATCGCCAAGAAGAGGGTATTCCCCGTCTGGACTGGTCGGCTCGCTCACCAGACTTAAACCGATAGAGAATATGTGGAATGAACTACAGGTCCGATTTTCGGCTTGCCAGGTCCAGCCAATGACACCCCAGGAGCTCGGCCAGATCCTTAGAGAAGAATGGTCTGTTATTCAAAAAAGTATCCAGAATCAGGAGTATGCAGAGAGGCTGTCAGACTGTTATTGACAGTGCCGGCTCTCATTCTCTCATACTCGAAATGCAATCGAAAGAACAGCTTTTTTGCCAAATTCGATTTTTTCTATTTTCAAGAAAACAGACCAATTTCCCAGGACTCCCTGTTTGGTCTACATTTAAAGTCCTCTTATCATTATAAGGCTTGATTTTCTTCTAAAAATTAGATAAACTGATAACAATCGACCATTTTCCAACATTCTTATAATCAAACTTCATTTTTTCCTGAAATTATAGTATAAAAAAGTTTTGGTACTTAGCAAACTTTGAGTATTATATCATTGATTGCCTTCTGCACCGTAGTCATTTAGCACCGGAATTTTACTTTTGGTCGAGGTGATGATCTAAACATATATCTTGATTGAGCGTACCATCGAATTTCTTTGGATTGCAACTTATAGGTTAGCCGATTTATCTTATTTTTGTTCTTAATCGTGGAAAAAAAGAAAACTTCTTTCAAACAGAGCCTTCGGTTCTATGCTTAATACATTTTGTGTTTGATTATCGGTAAAATAATTGATGTTGTGCACCCTATGCGATACACCGTGTAAGCCATTTAAATATATCGGTTCAGACAAGACTTTCCAAAAAAATAGTAAACGGGTTTGTCCATAAAAATACAACGGTTTTTTTCATCTCCTGTTTATGAAAAAAAGGAATATATTAAATTTTTGTAACTCAACCTTTAGAAGTACATGCATGCTTTCCTTACGAGGCCGGCAACATACCCGTAAATGGATTTGAGGTGTTCATTGGTAAAGTCTTAGGTCGATTGATAAAACAGATGAAAGCATTATTGAGACAATTTCAGGGTAGCACATCTATCTTGAAGATATAAAAAATTAAGCTGTAAGGCAAGCTGTCTCTGCTTCCCATGTGTCAGTGTCACAGTATTAGCTTTTGGGCACGCAGGTATCCTCCAGACGCTTACATTATTCTAAATGGACATACGCTCAATCACTGACAACGTATGAAAACGTTTTGTTATCGTAGGGATAGAATCGGAGTATTCTAATTGTTTTAGATGCTCCCGTGATTTCTTTTTTTTTTTATAAAATGCAGAATTTTCTCAGTTCTCTCTCAGTCGTATGTCTACAGGCTTCGTGGAAACTGGTGTTTTGACTATATAACCACCGTTTTTATATACAAGAAAAATAATTTCCACGCTCTTCACGTTTTGACGACACAACGATTACCTCATAATTGCAGATCTGGCCATAATTCATATTTGCAGGTTTTCTTATAGCATTGTGACTATATCCTGAGTTCCACACGCTTGTTACATCAGAGTCGCAATCAATGGTTCAGAAAGTGCAGGTGATCAAACCATGTGTTCAACTGAAGGTTTAGGCTCTTGGCTATAGACATAGTTCTGGAGCCATTCGTAGGTTTTGGCCTAGCTTATATCGGTCCAAACCTGCTTTAAGCGTATTTGGGCTATTGTATTGAACAGCTCAACCGCCCCCCCCCCCACACACACACACACCCTAGGTTCTTGGTCTATCAGACTAAATCATTCCAGGAGTCGGGCTCAACACTTGTTTGAACCTTTCTGATTCATGGATGATAAAGTCTATTTATTATTTATAGACAGGTTTCATACCATACCAGCCCTTTTTGTCACAGAACAATGTGTTCGTCCCATAAACGTTCAGGCACTAACCCCTCGGTGCATGTTACATTAGTGTGGAGTATTTTATTTTGAAATCATCAAGTAAATTTCAATAGATAATTTTCAAGCTGTTAACAGTTAAACGGTTGAATTATCCAATGCAAAGATGGGGCAAGACATACGGTGTCATCTACTAATTATTTAATGCAAAGTAATACTGGCCAAACAGCATAAATCATAGACAAACATCTAAAACTCTTAAACCTCATTTACTTTTGAAATACGCAGTCCCACCAGCAATTTTAATATCGTCATATCCTTTTAGTTGTGTGATGTCCTTGCGAAGTCCAAAGTTAACTATAGTTATTAGATGTATTGAGATGTATTGTATTAATACAGTCTAATAAATGACATTTAGTTACTAATGATATATAATTCAATCTTTCTTTTATGCATCGCCTTGGTGTAGAAAATGCCAACACTATATAGGGTTTTGAGATTTTCTGAATTTAACAATTCTATTAATTTAAACATACTTGGATTATTATAATAATATTTCTTAAAATAAAGTCTTCTTAATTCGTTATAAGATGGGCAAACTAACAAAAAATGAAATTCATCTTCTACTTCATTAAGGCTGCATAAGGTACATAGTCTTTCGTTTCTATCTACGTTTCTATGGCGTCCAGTTTCAATAAAAAGTTGATGAGTGGAAATGCGTAACTTGACTACTGCGTTTCTATAAGATGTTATATTCTTTTTATTTAGGTAACTAGAACAATTAAAGCTGTCTTTTAAATGTTTAAAAATTGTTAAAGATGATCTATTACTGATATCCTGATACCACTCACTTATGTAAATATCTACTAGTCTATTCCGAAATATTGATAAAAATATGTTTAAATTGACAGATTCGGGAAATAACCATACGTCATAAAATCAAGTTCTTTTCAGTAAATCTCTTACTTTAGAAGTCCAAAGGTTTGTATTATTTATGTTCTTCATTTCATTTAAAACATTTTGTAATATACAATTAGAATGTTTTTCTGAAAATACAATAACAAAATATTTAACGATTCTGGTCGTAATATTCAAATGGAGTGGATACCTTCCTAGCTCACCATAAATGGCGGCATTAACGCTGGTCGCTGCACTGGTAAATAGGTTACCGAGAGATGTATGTTCTTAGGTCATTGTTGATTGATTTTGCAGTCTACGTATAAAACCCTTACGATAACGCAAAATCTGAAAAATCTGATTTGATCCATATGAAAACCGCATGATGCATGATTGGTTCACAGTTTAGCATAACATTTTCAATGGTTCGCGTGCCTAACGTAATAATATAAATGGTAAAACGAAATACGAAGAGGGACACGCACAAAAAGTAAGCGTATAAAGATACTTAAAATGGAAATTCGTAGTCTTGTTCACCAGTGTAAAATCATTACAAACACTTGCAATACAGAAGGACTTACAACATTGATTTGTGCCTGTTAGCTGGTTGTTTCCAAATTCAAGTTGCTCACTGCATCCAAAGAACGTAATGTTTTGTCCGATAATTAAACCTTAACAAATCGGTGACACCAAGCCTAAACAGAAAGCGCGGTGTTTAGGATAAAGCCCATCTCTTATGAAATGTGGTTTTGATTGTGGTATGTATTGTTCGGCAAATATCTGTAGAAATTAAAATTGAGTGTTCGGATGGATTTTTTTTTAAAAGATATATAAACCGGTTTATATTTAAACTTTTGGATCAACAAGTTATTATAACGGTTTCAATCTTCAGTACCGCACAGTAATAGTGCTTATAGCACTTTGATTTTTTATATTCTGTTTTACAAAAAGCCATTCTGTTCGCTAGTGAAATCAGCTATTTACTCATTGCAATATTACTTACCACTATTAGTGACATTACAAACGGAGTTAGTGCGACACTTTTTTCCTGATATACACATGGCTGTGTGTTTTCACTGTAATACTAAAAAATTTTAGTGAAAAAAAAACACGAAAATTATCGATACCGGTTTGTTTAAAAAGTATTTACTTTACACATATCTTCTATTAGGAATACAGATGTACGAAATGTTACTGCAATACTCGAGGAAAGGTTGTTCCATTTAAATGCGTTTGCTTGGTATAATGAAAAATCTAATTTATGATGATACCGAAAAAAATGAAATGATAAACCCAAGCAAAATACAAACAGTTGTTCCGTTTAAGAGTTTAATGTAAGTTTCGAAATACAGTAAATATACGATTATAGAGATAGTTTGGTTGCTTGATAAATGCCTAATACACGGTGGTTCTTACCTCCTCTTAGAGGCAAATGCTTTTACACTTGCAAGTGGTAACATTAGCCAAAGCCGGATGCTAACATCACGAATGATCCGGTCTGGGGATATCAATCTGGGACATCATCATTGACGGAATGAAACTTTTTTGACACATGTTCTTTACTACATGACGACCGACTTATAAACAGTTTTCTTCTTTTTAAACTTCATTCGGGCGATATAATTTGAGGACATAGTAAACCTTTTTCAGTGTTGAAGTACATATATTAATGGCTTTAGACGACACTGTTGAAATAAAAATGACTAAACTGCACAGCTTACATTGTTTATATCAGTTGACGTTCGTGATTAGAATTTAGACAATTAATTGAGTTTTAAGAGAATGGAATCCAGAAAGAGAGACTGGATTCTTATTTCTTATTGGCGTAGTTATTGTTAAAAGAAACTCAGAACGGAATTAAAACGCATATTTCGCCAAACGAAACAAAATTGAAATAGTCTCGTTTGGAATGCTAAAGCCATATATTTAAATATATATGGTGGCATATATCTAGAATTTCCGGTAAACCATTAAATCTTCAAATTTTTATCTTTCAAGTAGTGTAGACGGTATTTAGTCACCTTAGGACAATTTGTTAATCAATACGAATTTGACTACATTCCATAAAAAAACAATGTTTGAGCAGAAACAAACAAAACAAAACAAAAAAAAAAACTCGGAAAAATCAACGCAAAAACACGAGGCTATCCCCGTACAAATTGTGTCAGAACGACGAATCGAATCGTTTTATCGTAATTGCTAATATGAAGACTCGTTAGCACTGACAGGTATGTCTCCTATGTTAATATATTAATTGATTAAGTCAATACATAATCCGTCATTGTCCGCTTTTAATCAGTATTTTTAAATAAGTATCGTCATTTTTGTAGAAACACAGATAAAGAAGGGCTTTATCGCAAATTCTCAGACATTGTCTTCAAAACAAAGTTTGTAGGATTCTTCGTCAACAAAACTCTTGTATCAGTATCACCAACCAGATGTGTTATGGTTGTTAATCTGGATGGCACACACGGAATACAATGGATGTTTCGGCGGCGAAGCATGTACATCGTTTCTTATTTATCACTATGTATAACCGTACAGGAAGGTTAACAGGAAGTGATATCTACTGTGTTCATGAAATATCTGGTTGACAAGGCAAATCGTGAAGCAAATTGGTAATTTAGAAGCAATTGTGTGAATTCGATGTCCTCTGTTCAAAGGTGGTTTACGGTGTCAAAAAGGTTGTTCGGCCTTTGTTTTTATATATGCGTTTTGTGTAATCATGCAACGAATATTTTCCGCTAAATTTTCATATCAATCGTTGAGTTAAGACCAATCCTATTCGTATAAGTCAAATATAGACTTTTCTTAAATTAGCACGAAATCTTATCATCTTCTAGATAACCTGTATCAGAAAATTCCAATTACATACCAAATATCAAAGAATTGGTCTTGGAAGTGAAGTCCTTATTCTTTTGACTGTACCTGATAGTTACAACCGTACAGTATCAACAGTTACCAACATAAATAAAATGACTGTACGCATAGTTCGCTTCGGATTTCGCCAGTTGGATGATTTAAAGTATACATTTTCATTAACACGTTATTGAACTGGTAATGACTTAAGCCAATATTGGAAACAACATGGGCTTTAAATTCAATCCATTACAATAGTTGAGTAGTATATATAATATTCTAAATAGCAAAACAGGGATGCAAAAATGACAAAAAAAAAAGCGAAAAACCAGGCGAGAGCTGCAATGTCAGAAAGCTCGATCCGACAGCCGGAGCCAGAGAAAGTTTTAAAATGCCTGCCTTAAGGCTCTTAGTGTGCATCTACTTGTCACGTGGTAGTAGGAACAATTGGCGGACAAAGCTTCGCATCTCACTGTTACTCGAGCTTAAGTTACGAGTATTTTGTTCCCGAAAAACAAAACGCAGAAACATTCTTAAAATTGTTCAGTTCTATTCTGCAACAGTTTTTTTTATTTGTCGAAATATAAAAGTGTTAAATGATAAACACAGATAAATGTACTTGCTAGCTATGGTTATGTTTTCTTTTATAAATCCTTTGGTAAATCACGAAAACAAGGGTGGTAATAATTTCACTATCATAAATGATATAAATTAAACATATGACTCGAATGAAGTCTAACCGTTATTGTAAGTATTCACTTTAGAATATAAAGAAGTTACAATTCATACACAAAATGTCAAAAACCGTTAACGTCCCAACTGTAATGATGCGTGAATTACTCTTGAAAAGTTGCCGTGTTCCGAGATTTGTCCAAGAGAACCCGAATAAAATTGTTGATTTATAACGTAAATATATCGTAGCAACTCGTAAGCGAATATAGGCAAATAAATCGAAAAACGTGTGTAGAATCGTTGATAATCCCTCAAGTTTACGGAAAATACGAATCCGTATGAACTCATGAAGAATTTGCGTGTTTGTGAACCTTCATTATAGTGTGGCTTGTAACGATTTATGGGATTCTAGCGAGGACATTGCAACATGTTAACGTTATATGACGATTTCTACGATTAACTTTATTAGTTATACGGTTTCTTGTCGGGGTATATGACGTTTTATTCCAAACAGTACAAAAGGATATAACTGTGGTAAATCCGTAAATAAAACACTCATAAAGCGACTCGAAAACATTTTCTCAATCAAAAACTCACGATGATTTTTCTGATTTTCAAGTTAACGAAAAAGTCCGAGCAATGTTCCGAGGGACCCTTGTACGATGTGTCACTCGGCTCCTGCTAGTATACCATGTACTCAAGGAAAATAAGAACCTTCGCCCATACCAAAATGTATTTGCTAATATTGAATTGAGATTTAAAATATTCATTCATAGATATTTGAATAGAAGATTAAAAAACGATGTATTTTAGCAGAAAAACGAAGCAGGTTATCGTTGGTACGCTGTAACACTGCTAGACCAGTAACTTGGCGTCGAACGATGCAATGATTTTCTCCCACACATATTGTTTTGCTTACAAAAGTCGACATACACGAAGTTCATTGGAACATTAATTGGCTTATTAAATTTGCTTACGTTTTTACTTTTTAAGTTGGAATGCGGAGCAATTCCAACTTAGATTTAACAAAACCGCAAAATGAACACAAGATAATTTCATTTTGGCTTTTTTGAGAACACATATCACGTGAACAGGATGTGATTACACTTCGGCCTATTTTGTATATCTCAACTTGACAAAAACATACAGTTTATTTCATCAAAAAGTAATAATGCTGTACAATTACACAACTATCACTTCATGTATATTATTAACACGCTCATTTTAAGTTTTAAACGATATTTATTGAAAGTTAGGTACGAATATGTTAGTATCACATGTTTGCATTACTATATTTGGAAATCATGTGATAAGTCAAGTCCGATAAGGTCAGCAATAGACAATAGCACTAGCCAATCACGTGATCCGCTTATTTGGTAATGTCGCGATCTGTTTTCTCAGTATTGTGGCAATAGCACAGACCAATCACGTGATTTAATTATTTGGTAAGGTCGCGACCTGTTTTTCGTAGAATTATGTTATAGCTTCTTTTAAATGTATAGTTTCTCTTTCTGAACGACCTTATTACACATTTTTTACTATCTATATGAATATTTCATTGTAAAACCTAATACTCATCCAATAAAACCCTTGCCACCGCATCTTTAATATCTTTGCCCAATTGCACTCCATCACCAAGACAATTTGCTATCTGAAGCAAACCAACTAGTTCAACTTGTTTTCTTCACATTCTTACACATCAACACGTTTAAGAGCACCATCATACAGTTAGTTACATCGTAAAATTGACATTCATCTCAATAAAAAAAATCTCAATCGCTCACTCTGCGCTCCATTCATTCATTCCAAACACTCACTCAAACCAATCAAAAACGCTCACAGTTATAAAAAAAAAGATCAACATTACATTCAAAATGAATTTAGCAAGAACAAAATCGCGATTTCACTGACATAATTGAAATTTAAAGCGTCTGATTGGTTCTTGACGAAATAGAAAGCTATTGATTGAACGTTTTTGCATATTTTATATAGGTTTTATATATCGCTATTTTTGTTCATCCTGAACAAAATAAGCGACATTGGATTCCCTCCCTTTAATTTCACTCAAAACTCACTCAGCTCACTCATTCAACATCATGCCTATATCATTCCAAAATCGTTCACCTTATCAATTTCACGATGTTATTAACTGTACCCCCAACTCAGAAGTAGAGGAGCAAATATTGATTTCATCATGTCTGTCTCTCAGTCCATTGACCTTTTGCTTTCCGCTAGATAAACGGAGAAGCAACTGACCTGGAATAACAAAACTTTACACAAATATTGCCCATGACCCAAAGAAGTGCCCTATTGTTTCGGGGTCATACATGTAACGGTCATCAGTAAATTTTAACAGTTAACAGTTTCCACTCTAACTGAACAACCAATTGATCAAAATCATAAAACTTGACACAAATGTTGTCAATGACCCGAGAAAGTGCCCAATTTTGGAGTCACAAAGGTCGAAATCACAATTAAACTTCGTCCAAATTCTGTCTTGAGATTTCAATTCATGAAGTAAAAGACTTCCCTGCGAAAATAGCTTTTCATAATGGACAAATCAACTGTTGAGGTCCACTTTGCGACACTTCTAATAAACTAGAAAGCCATGAATGGCTTGAGTCGCTCCACATGCTTGAAATTCTTGTAATAGCAAATCTAAGTTTTGACTAGATCTTTAGATATTTTGGGTTCTATTGATGTTGAAATGATTTTCAAAGTTTCCACTTTATAACATAAAGAGAAATGAACTCTGCGAATACAAGACATTTTTATCCAATGACAATAATTTTTGGCTGCATGATAATAGGTCACCCAGGGATCATATCAATGAAGTTTGATTGATATCCATCTGTTACATTCTGAGAAAATGATTTTCAAAGTTTCCACTATATAACTATAGAGACTTCCGCCCATAAAATACATATTTTTCATCCGATCACAATAATTTTTGGTACATTGATAAAGGGCAACTCAAGGATCATTCATGTAAAAGTTAATTGATATCCATAAATTAGAACCTGAGAAAAGACACTTTTTACCATATTTGGAAATTAGCCTCGCCCATTAAATCCATGTTTTTCATTGGATCAAAATTTCTTGAACAACTTTGAAAGGGGGTCACCAAAGGACCATTCCTGTGAAGTTTGGTTGAAATTCACCCAGTAGTTTCTCAGGAGAAGATTTTTAAAGAAAAGGTTTACGACCGGACGCACGGACGGACGGACACAACGCCATGACAATAGCCCCAGTGGCTTTAAGCCAGTGAAGCTAAAAATGTAATTGATAACTCAAATGGAGCAGAATTCATTTAAATGTGTTCGCCTGTGCGTCCATCAGTCGGCTGTATGGTCCGTAACATTTTCTTCCTTTTTGGCTCACCTGAGCACAACGTACTCAAGGGGAGCTTTTAGGATCACCCTGACTCCGTCGTCCGTCGTCAACTTTCTTAAAAATTATTATTCTCCTAAACCGCTGGGTCAATTTCAATGAAATTTTGCCAGAATGTTCCCTGGGTGACCCTCTTCAAAATTGTCGCTATATTCTAAATGGCCAATAAATATGGTTATGGCAGGGCGGGGCTTATTTTGAGCCCAAATCTTTGAACGACATCTCCCCCTGAACCACTCGGCAGATTTCAATGAAATTTTACAATAATGTTCCTTTGATGACCTTCTGCAAATATTGTTGGCAAAATTTTCATTAGCCATAAATATCGGCGTGGCAGGGTAGGACTAGTCTCCTCTGTAATGAATTGGTTTGCAGGGTCTATTATGATTGCTCATAATTCGAATAATGTCTCTTCTTCAACAATTAGGCAAAATTGAATGAATCTTTGAAAGTTTCTTGGATAAGATCCACTGGACCAATCGAATTCAGGTGAACGGTTTAGGGCCATTCTAGCCCATTTGTTATCATTTTTCTTTCATCAGATTCAGGCCTGTGTAACGATTCAGGGGTTTATGCGTCTCTCGTTGGTGAAATACATTGATTCATATACGCCTGTCAAAAGACGAGACGCATTTTGTGGTCACATGTAGTGGGCGGGAGGCGTCAGCTTCGTTAGTAGCTTGAGGTCACCGTCTCTCGCACGCATTCCAACTTATCAGTACTTTCAGTACTTTGATTATATTCCCTATTGATCACTCGAGATAATTGTTCATTTCCATCCACGCTGGTGTTTTATGTACATTTCTTTTGATCTTATGAGAACTGATCTTATGTTTAGGAATGTCGCAATGAAATAAGTATAAATTTTGAGAAAATTTTCATCTAGTACTAGTGTAAAAGATAAATCCATCTTATTATTATTTTTGTTGTTGTAGTATTTGTGACACCTAACAAACATGCTAATTATCAAGCGAATGTCACCTGTAGAAACTAAGTCATAAACATGGTTTAAGCCTGTATTAGTAACAACACCAACTCAAACACGTACGACGTGGACTACTCTTTCTACTACAGCTGAGGCAAAACAGACTCGTAAAGAATTCCAAAGTGGTCGTAAATCATTTTTTTTTTCAATAGATAATGATTTGATATTAGACATACTAAACTGTTTAAACTATGTAAATAAAATTCACCAAGTGAATCATTATCATGAACAGTGAAAAAAAATGATATAAAGCACTATCCCGTACAGTTGGTTTGAAATGGTTGGTGATTTCTGAAAGCAATCATTCGGAGATAATTGTATCTTTTAACAAAACTGATTTGATAATATATTGTTTAAAAGTCGATTTATTAATTGAAGTAAATCTAAATTGTGTCTAAGCATATTTTAAAGTGTAAATTGTCCGCGTCTTGAAGAAAATTTCAGCCTTATAGATGATTCGCGTATCAAAATGCAAATTTAATAAAGAAGTAGATAACCCAAACCTTGTACAATAGTCCAGAGATATATCCATTGATTTCCCTTTACAATAGCAAAAATTGCAGCTCAAGATATTGTGCCGCTTTTAAGATACTTTGATTTGAAATTTACCTTTTTTCTTTCAAACTCACTGAACTTCTGGTTAGGGCCACTGTTTTACACATTGTTTACGTGCAATTGAAAGATTATTTGGTACTTAGTAGTGTAGTCATAGCAGTCAAAGCATAATTTTCGGTGTTCTGATAGTTCTCGTTGAGGTAAACATTTATGTTGTCACTGTCGGAATTGACCAAACAAAATGGTACCGGTGTACAGTGTTCTCCAGTCGTGAAATACTCAACTTGGGAAACAGTGTTTATAATCTTCTCGCAACAAGCCCTACATTTTATCATGATTGTACATGCTTACTCACTCACGATAACGCGTTAAGTGTTTTTATATAACGTGTTTTATACACTGTTTAAACTATGGACGTGATATTGTTGACAGTTTTTCTTGGAATATTTATTTTGGGGGGTTTGAAGCTAGCCAGTTACGTATATTCGTATAATCTACTGTGCAAACAGCTCAAGCAAATACCACAAATAAAGTCCCATTGGTTGTATGGAAACCTAAAGCAGGTAAGACTGTTAACAATATTCATATTCAAAGACAATATGGTTTAACGTACGATTCCCGTATCAACCAATTGGTTCAGTCCGTATTTTTAAAACTGAGCCCTGATGTAGGCTTTGAGTCCAATATCATAGGTATATCGGTTATATTTAAAACATATATATGATAGAAATTGAACATGATCCTTCCTTTCCAACTTTGAAAGTACATGAATGAGTAAATCTTATGACCTATTATAAGCAATTTGTTTTATTTGTAAGGTTTTTTGTATCAATTTTGGTATTGTTTAAACCTGTTTTATCTCTTTTGAAAGAATAGCACGAGAATTTAACCGTTAAAGTAGGTTTCACGGCTCAGCGCTCAAAATCTACCTATAGAGACCAACAATTGAAGTTCGATGTCGTAGATTCGACTCTCCGTGTATCACATTTTTAAGCTAATTTTCTTCCGGAAGTACCATTCAATCCATATCCAGGGTGACGGTGTTTTACATCGTGCAAGTTAAAGAGCCATGGCGAGTCTCAGCAGTTATGTCGCCATGTATCCTTGCACCCTTTTGTGACTACATAGTAGCTTCATAATACTACAAAGAAAACTCTAGAATTTTCATTGGCTAATGCTGACCTGACAATGTTAAGATAAGACCTACCAATCAAATATGAAAAATCCAAATTTTGCTAGGCGGAGATTTATCATCCTTCAAAGATTGGTTGAAATGTTTTTGGAAGAGAACATTTTAAAGTGAAAATAAGCCCCGCCCTGCCAATCCCATATATGACGGTCAATCTAAATTTCTAAAACACTTTTAGAAGATCACCAAAGTATCTTTCATGCCAAATTTCATTGAAATTGGGCAAATGGTTTTGGGGGAAAAGATTTTTTAAATATTTATAAAGTGAAGATAAGCCCCGCCGTTTCACGCAAATACTTGGAGGGTAAAATCTTAATGTTTTGAACAACTTTAAAGATAGTCACCAAAGGATTATTTATGCCAAGTTTCATTGAAATCGTGCCAATGGTTTTGGGGGAGAGAAGATTTTTAAAGATTTAAATTGTGAATATAAGCAAAGCCCTGCCACGCACATATGTTGGGGTAAATCCAAATTTCTTGAACAACTTTAGAAGAGAGACACCTAAAGATCATTCGGACACACTACCATGACAATAACTCGTTTGCTTTGGCCAGTGGATCTTAAAATCAGAGCTGGTTATGGCAGCCATGATTCTCTCTCATCGCTGATAAGACGAACCAAATATACACATTAAGTTACATGTACAGTTAATCAAAATACTGAGAGTACTGATAAGTGGAAATGCGTTCAGGAGACGGTGACCTCAAGCCACTATCGAAGCTAACGCCTCCCGCCCACCACATGTGATTTTATAATACGACTCGTCTTTTGACGAGCGAACATTAATCAATGTATTTCAATAACGAGATACGCTTAAACCCCTGAATAGCCATACAGGCCCAAATCTGATGGAAGAAAAATGAAAAAAGAAAGAAAATGATACGGACCAGCCGACTAATGTACGCTCATGCGGACGCTTTTACAATCAAAACAGTTTCTTTGTTATTCTATCAATTAGCTTCTGCTCCATTTCAGTTATCAATCACATTCTTAATAAGAATTGTTGCAAAGTGGACATAAACAAGCGCTTTGTCCTCATTAAAAAGTTATTTTCGCAGGGAAGTCTTTTACTTCAGAGTTGGACTCTCCGTGACTCAAAAATCGGGCACTTTCTTGGGTCATTGACAACATTTGTGTCAAGTTTTATGATTTGGGTAAATTGGTTGTTCAGTTAGAGTGTAAACTGTTAAACCTGCTCATGTGCAAGAATGTGAAGAAAGCAAGTTGAACTAGTAGGTTTGTGTCAAATGGCAAATTATCTTGGCGATGGGATGCAATTGGGCAAAGATATTTATAATTTCATTAAAGATGTGGTGGCCATGCTTTTATTGGATGAATATTGGGTTTTGATAATGAAATATTCACTTAGATTACTGCAATGTGACGGAAAACAAACGACAATATGTTGCAAAAATATTTATTAACTTTAAAGTATAAAGCCACTTTAACAAACACTAAAGAATTTATTTCGTTATAACAGGCTTAAACACTAAATGGAGTGCTGGAAGGCATAATTATTATTTTCTAGGCAGAATTTCATATTGCAATACAGTGGTGCAATGATGCCTTTGATTATATGAGAATATTTTGAAATACAATTGAAAAGCAGAGTTTTCTATCTCGATGTTTCAGTCAAAATGTTGCTCAAGGTTTTGCAGGTACAAGTTTTTGCATCCATTACATATCATTTTTGAAAAAAAAAAAACACATTAATGGCTCAGTGCGAAACAGTTGTAAGGTCTTTTATGCCGATAGGAAATTGCAACTGCTTTACATTGAGCCATCAATAGTATTATTGGCAGGTATTGTCGAAAAGAAGCTGTTGTTTGTTATAAAAAGCAATTTCTTCTTTTCCACACTTTCACCTTAGTATTTAAGTGTATCCCTTCTTCAGCTTGGGCTCTTTGTGTTCAAAGTTTTCACAGAAGTAAGGGTCAAACCATTTTGAAATTAAGTTTTTGGTACAGCAAAGGAAATGATTTTTTTTTCTTCTGAAAATTCAATAAGTAACATGTTCTAGCAGCTGATAAGCTTCACAGGCCTTAGATTTGGTCGATATCAATGTTTAAGGGTTTGAGAAAATGATTTTCAGAGTGTCCACTATATAACATACAGAGAAATGACCTCCGCATATAAAAGACATATTTTTCTATCTTATCACAATATTTCTTTTGTAAACTGATAAAGGGTCACCAAAGGATAACTCAAGCGAAATTTGGTCGATATCCATCTCTTAGGTTTTCGAGAAAACGATTGAGTTTCCACTCTATAACATATAGAGATATGACCTGTGCCTAAATAGACATATTTTCCATCTAATAACAATTTTTATTGTAGTCTGATAAAGAATTACCCAAGTATCCCAAGAAAATATAGTATATAATATAGTTAGCCAAGACAATATATTGGTGCTCAATTTAAATCAATACACACGCAGATGATATAATTGCCATGCGCGAATCGAGGAGAAAAGAGAATAATTGTTCATGAGCATTGTGATTATTCCGCTTGGAGTAGGACAAAGTGGACCTGAAGGCAAACACGTGGGGTTGATAAACTCGTTCAGATATTTGATAATAACAAAGGCTGTACTTTACTTGTTAACATCTTCAATGATATTTTAAAGATTACGCACTTGCGTATTTTTGCACAAGTGAAACATCGCAGCTACAGGTTAAGTATGCTATAGTTACGACGTTTCAGGCTCCATTTGATGTTGTTAATTGAATTAAGATCTATTGTGTTGACATAATTTATATATTTTTCATTTGTTTGAGTTCAAAATAACAACGTCATGCATATATATATTTACAGTAAATCGTCCCAAGATGGCTATATCCCCTGTTTTTCCCGTTCGAAACGAAAAAACTAGATATGGTATTTGGGGAATATGATACAAAAATGACTCGTAATATTTATATTACACAAGAATTTAACAACAAAGTTTGAGATATATGATAGATGTCAATTGCCGGGGCAGTTGAAAACATTATTCGCCTGGTAATGGGTTAAAATTACTTCATATCAAGGTTGTCACGGTCATAGTTGCGTGTTTATGCATTGATGAGATTTTGGGCTATATATAGGAACATTCCGTTTGTTTGTAAACTTGACCTTTCGTATTATTTATCTGAAATGGCCTGGCACTCACTAACTTCTGTAAGTACTCGATGATAACCGCAGTGCAACACAACGACATTCAACCAAATTATTGCTATTATTTCACACACATGAACGGAAAGTGTGCGAAGTGCATTTAGAAGAAGGCCTTCCCTAACAGTACTGGGACGGCAGATCGAGTTCAAATCTCAATAGAGCTACATAATCCCAAAAGCAATAGAAAATAACTTTATTTTACTTTATTTATTTTTTTTATTTCATTTTTATGATTAAGTTGTCTTTGTATGTCATCTGTATGAGATCTTTCCTTCACTGTGCGTGTTCTTATTTATTGGGTTTTTTTTTGTTGTTGTTGTGGTTGTTTTGTTTTCTGCTATTTTTTATTCATTTACAATGTTTAAATTAAATCGCATATTTCGCCAAACGAAACAAAATTGAAATAGTCTCGTTTGGAATTCCATATATTTAAATATATATGGTGGCATATATCGAGGATTTCCGGTAAACCATTAAATCTTCAAATTTTTATCTTTCAAGTAGTGTAGACGGTATTTAGTCACCTTAGGACAATTTGTTAATCAATACGAATTTGACTACATTCCATAAAAAAAAACAATGTTTGAGCAGAAACAAACAAAACAAAACAAAAAAACTCGGAAAAATCAACGCAAAAACACGAGGCTATCCCCGTACAAATTGTGTCAGAACGACGAATCGAATCGTTTTATCGTAATTGCTAATATGAAGACTCGTTAGCACTGACAGGTATGTCTCCTATGTTAATATATTAATTGATTAAGTCAATACATAATCCGTCATTGTCCGCTTTTAATCAGTATTTTTAAATAATAATCGTCATTTTTGTAGAAACACAGATAAAGAAGGGCTTTATCGCAAATTCTCAGACATTGTCTTCAAAACAAAGTTTGTAGGATTCTTCGTCAACAAAACTCTTGTATCAGTATCACCAACCAGATGTGTTATGGTTGTTAATCTGGATGGCACACACGGAATACAATGGATGTTTCGGCGGCGAAGCATGTACATCGTTTCTTATTTATCACTATGTATAACCGTACAGGAAGGTTAACAGTAAGTGATATCTACTGTCTTCATGAAATATCTGGTTGACAAGGCAAATCGTGAAGCAAATTGGTAATTTAGAAGCAATTGTGTGAATTCGACGTCCTCTGTTCAAAGGTGGTTTACGGTGTCAAAAAGGTTGTTCGGCCTTTGTTTTTATATATGCGTTTTGTGTAATCATGCAACGAATATTTTCCGCTAAATTTTCATATCAATCGTTGAGTTAAGACCAATCCTATTCGTATAAGTCAAATATAGACTTTTCTTAAATTAGCACGAAATCTTATCATCTTCTAGATAACCTGTATCAGAAAATTCCAATTACATACCAAATATCAAAGAATTGGTCTTGGAAGTGAAGTCCTTATTCTTTTGACTGTACCTGATAGTTACAACCGTACAGTATCAACAGTTACCAACATAAATAAAATGACTGTACGCATAGTTCGCTTCGGATTTCGCCAGTTGGATGATTTAAAGTATACATTTTCATTAACACGTTATTGAACTGGTAATGACTTAAGCCAATATTGGAAACAACATGGGCTTTAAATTCAATCCATTACAATAGTTGAGTAGTATATATAATATTCTAAATAGCAAAACAGGGATGCAAAAATGACAAAAAAAGCGAAAAACCAGGCGAGAGCTGCAATGTCAGAAAGCTCGATCCGACAGCCGGAGCCAGAGAAAGTTTTAGAATGCCTGCCTTAAGGCTCTTAGTGTGCATCTACTTGTCACGTGGTAGTAGGAACAATTGGCGGACAAAGCCTCGCATCTCACTGTTACTCGAGCTTAAGTTACGAGTATTTTGTTCCCGAAAAACAAAACGCAGAAACATTCTTAAAATTGTTCAGTTCTATTCTGCAACAGTTTTTTTTATTTGTCGAAATATAAAAGTGTTAAATGATAAACACAGATAAATGTACCTGCTAGCTATGGTTATGTTTTCTTTTATAAATCCTTTGGTAAATCACGAAAACAAGGGTGGTAATAATATCACTATCATAAATGATATAAATTAAACATATGACTCGAATGAAGTCTAACCGTTATTGTAAGTATTCACTTTAGAATATAAAGAAGTTACAATTCATACACAAAATGTCAAAAACCGTTAACGTCCCAACTGTAATGATGCGTGAATTACTCTTGAAAAGTTGCCGTGTTCCGAGATTTGTCCAAGAGAACCCGAATAAAATTGTTGATTTATAACGTAAATATATCGTAGCAACTCGTAAGCGAATATAGGCAAATAAATCGAAAAACGTGTGTAGAATCTTTGATAATCCCTCAAGTTTACGGAAAATACGAATCCGTATGAACTCATGAAGAATTTGCGTGTTTGTGAACCTTCATTATAGTGTGGCATGTAACGATTTATGGGATTCTAGCGAGGACATTGCAACATGTTAACGTTATATGACGATTTCTACGATTAACTTTATTAGTTATACGGTTTCTTGTCGGGGTATATGACGTTTTATTCCAAACAGTACAAAAGGATATAACTGTGGTAAATCCGTAAATAAAACACTCATAAAGCGACTCGAAAACATTTTCTCAATCAAAAACTCACGATGATTTTTCTGATTTTCAAGTTAACGAAAAAGTCCGAGCAATGTTCCGAGGGACCCTTGTACGATGTGTCACTCGGCTCCTGCTAGTATACCTTGTACTCAAGGAAAATAAGAACCTTCGCCCATATCAAAATGTATTTGCTAATATTGAATTGAGATTTAAAATATTCATTCATAGATATTTGAATAGAAGATTAAAAAACGATGTATTTTAGCAGAAAAACGAAGCAGGTTATCGTTGGTACGCTGTAACACTGCTAGACCAGTAACTTGGCGTCGAACGATGCAATGATTTTCTCCCACACATATTGTTTTGCTTACAAAAGTCGACATACACGAAGTTCATTGGAACATTAATTGGCTTATTAAATTTGCTTACGTTTTTACTTTTTATATTCCCTATTGATCACTCGAGATAATTGTTCATTTCCATCCACGCTGGTGTTTTATGTACATTTCTTTTGATCTTATGAGAACTGATCTTATGTTTAGGAATGTCGCAATGAAATAAGTATAAATTTTGAGAAAATTTTCATCTAGTACTAGTGTAAAAGATAAATCCATCTTATTATAATTATTTGTTGTTGTATGCTTTTGTGACACCTAACAAACATGTTAATTATCAAGCGAATGTCACCTGTAGAAACTAAGTCATAAACATGGTTTAAGCCTGTATTAGTAACAACACCAACTCAAACACGTACGACGTGGACTTCTCTTTCTACTACAGCTGAGGCAAAACAGACTCGTAAAGAATTCCAAAGTGGTCGTAAATCATTTTTTTTTTCAATAGATAATGATTTGATATTAGACATACTAAACTGTTTAAACTATGTAAATAAAATTCACCAAGTGAATCATTATCATGAACAGTGAAAAAAATGATATAAAGCACTATCCCGTACAGTTCGTTTGAGATGGTTGGTGATTTCTGAAAGCAATCATTCGGAGATAATTGTATCTTTTAACAAAACTGATTTGATAATATATTGTTTAAAAGTCGATTTATTAATTGAAGTAAATCTAAATTGTGTCTAAGTATATTTTAAAGTGTAAATTGTCCGCGTCTTGAAGAAAATTTCAGCCTTATGGATGATTCGCGTATCAAAATGCAAATTTAATAAAGAAGTAGATAACCCAAACCTTGTACAATAGTCCAGAGATATATCCATTGATTTCCCTTTACAATAGCAAAAATCGCAGCTCAAGATATTGTGCCGCTTTTAAGATACTTTGATTTGAAATTTACCTTTTTTCTTTCAATCTCACTGAACTTCTGGTTAGGGCCACTGTTTTACACATTGTTTACGTGCAATTGAAAGATTATTTGGTACTAAGTAGTGTAGTCATAGCAGTCAAAGCATAATTTTCGGTGTTCTGATAGTTCTCGTTGAGGTAAACATTTATGTTGTCACTGTCGGAATTGACCAAACAAAATGGTACCGGTGTACAGTGTTCTCCAGTCGTGAAATACTCAACTTGGGAAACAGTGTTTATAATCTCGCAACAAGCCCTACATTTTATCATGATTGTACATGCTTACTCACTCACGATAACGCGTTAAGTGTTTTTATATAACGTGTTTTATACACTGTTTAAACTATGGACGTGATATTGTTGACAGTTTTTCTTGGAATATTTATTTTGGGGGGTTTGAAGCTAGCCAGTTACGTATATTCGTATAATCTACTGTGCAAACAGCTCAAGCAAATACCACAAATAAAGTCTCATTGGTTGTATGGAAACCTAAAGCAGGTAAGACTGTTAACAATATTCATATTCAAAGACAATATGGTTTAACGTACGATTCCCGTATCAACCAATTGGTTCAGTCCGTATTTTTAAAACTGAGCCCTGATGTAGGCTTCGAGTCCAATATCATAGGTATATCGGTTATATTTAAAACATATATATGATAAAAATTGAACATGATCCTTCCTTTCCAACATTGAAAGTACATGAATGAGTAAAACTTATGACCTATTATAAGCAATTTGTTTTATTTGTAAGGTTTTTTGTATCATTTTTGGTATTGTTTAAACCTGTTTGATCTCTTTCGAAAGAATAGCACGAGAATTTAACCGTTAAAGTAGGTTTCACGGCTCAGCGCTCAAAATCTACCTATAGAGACCAACCATTGAAGTTCGATGTCGTAGATTCGACTCTCCGTGTATCACATTTTTAAGCTAATTTTCTTCCGGAAGTACCATTCATCCATATCCAGGGTGACGGTGTTTTACATCATGCAAGTTAAAGAGCCATGGCGAGTCTCAGCAGTTATGTCGCCATGTATCCTTGCACCCTTTTGTGACTACATAGTAGCTTCATAATACTACAAAGAAAACTCTAGAATTTTCATTGGCTAATGCTGACCTGACAAATGTTAAGATAAGACCTACCAATCAAATATGAAAAATCCAAATTCTGCTAGGCGGAGATTTATCATCCTTCAAAGTTTGGTTGAAATGTTTTTGGAAGAGAACATTTTAAAGTGAAAATAAGCCCCGCCCTGCCAATCCCATATATGACGGTCAATCTAAATTTCTAAAACACTTTTAGAAGATCACCAAAGTATCTTTCATGCCAAATTTCATTGAAATTGGGCAAATGGTTTTGGGGGAAAAGATTTTTAAATATTTATAAAGTGAAGATAAGCCCCGCCGTGTCACGCAAATACTTGGAGGGTAAAATCTTAATGTTTTGAACAACTTTAAAGATAGTCACCAAAGGATTATTTATGCCAAGTTTCATTGAAATCGTGCCAATGGTTTTGGGGGAGAGAAGATTTTTTAAGATTTAAATTGTGAATATAAGCAAAGCCCTGCCACGCACATATGTTGGGGTAAATCCAAATTTCTTGAACAACTTTAGAAGAGAGACACCTAAAGATCATTCGGACACACTACCATGACAATAACTCGTTTGCTTTGGCCAGTGGATCTTAAAATCAGAGCTGGTTATGGCAGCCATGATTCTCTCTCATCGCTGATAAGACGAACCAAATATACACATTAAGTTACATGTACAGTTAATCAAAATACTGAGAGTACTGATAAGTGGAAATGCGTTCAGGAGACGGTGACCTCAAGCCACTATCGAAGCTAACGCCTCCCGCCCACCACATGTGATTTTATAATACGACTCGTCTTTTGACGAGCGAACATTAATCAATGTATTTCAATAACGAGATACGCTTAAACCCCTGAATAGCCATACAGGCCCAAATCTGAAGGAAGAAAAATGAAAAAAGAAAGAAAATGATACGGACCAGCCGACTAATGTACGCTCATGCGGACGCTTTTACAATCAAAACAGTTTCTTTGTTATTCTATCAATTAGCTTCTGCTCCATTTCAGTTATCAATCACATTCTTAATAAGAATTGTTGCAAAGTGGACATAAACAAGCGCTTTGTCCTCATTAAAAAGTTATTTTCGCAGGGAAGTCTTTTACTTCAGAGTTGGACTCTCCGTGACTCAAAAATCGGGCACTTTCTTGGGTCATTGACAACATTTGTGTCAAGTTTTATGATTTGGGTAAATTGGTTGTTCAGTTAGAGTGTAAACTGTTAAACCTGCTCATGTGCAAGAATGTGAAGAAAGCAAGTTGAACTAGTAGGTTTGTGTCAAATGGCAAATTATCTTGGCGATGGGATGCAATTGGGCAAAGATATTTATAATTTCATTAAAGATGTGGTGGCCATGCTTTTATTGGATGAATATTGGGTTTTGATAATGAAATATTCACTTAGATTACTGCAATGTGACGGAAAACAAACGACAATATGTTGCAAAAATATTTATTAACTTTAAAGTATAAAGCCACTTTAACAAACACTAAAGAATTTATTTCGTTATAACAGGCTTAAACACTAAATGGAGTGCTGGAAGGCATAATTATTATTTTCTAGGCAGAATTTCATATTGCAATACAGTGGTGCAATGATGCCTTTGATTATATGAGAATATTTTGAAATACAATTGAAAAGCAGAGTTTTCTATCTCGATGTTTCAGTCAAAATGTTGCTCAAGGTTTTGCAGGTACAAGTTTTTGCATCCATTACATATCATTTTTGAAAAAAAAAAAAAAAACAACAACACATTAATAGCTCAGTGCGAAACAGTTGTAAGGTCTTTTATGCCGATAGGAAATTGCAACTGCTTTACATTGAGCCATCAATAGTATTATTGGCAGGTATTGTCGAAAAGAAGCTGTTGTTTGTTATAAAAAGCAATTTCTTCTTTTCCACACTTTCACCTTAGTATTTAAGTGTATCCCTTCTTCAGCTTGGGCTCTTTGTGTTCAAAGTTTTCACAGAAGTAAGGGTCAAACCATTTTGAAATTAAGTTTTTGGTACAGCAAAGGAAATGATTTTTTTTTCTTCTGAAAATTCAATAAGTAACATGTTCTAGCAGCTGATAAGCTTCACAGGCCTTAGATTTGGTCGATATCAATGTTTAAGGGTTTGAGAAAATGATTTTCAGAGTGTCCACTATATAACATACAGAGAAATGACCTCCGCATATAAAAGACATATTTTTCTATCTTATCACAATATTTCTTTTGTAAACTGATAAAGGGTCACCAAAGGATAACTCAAGCGAAATTTGGTCGATATCCATCTCTTAGGTTTTCGAGAAAACGATTGAGTTTCCACTCTATAACATATAGAGATATGACCTGTGCCTAAATAGACATATTTTCCATCTAATAACAATTTTTATTGTAGTCTGATAAAGAATTACCCAAGTATCCCAAGAAAATATAGTATATAATATAGTTAGCCAAGACAATATATTGGTGCTCAATTTAAATCAATACACACGCAGATGATATAATTGCCATGCGCGAATCGAGGAGAAAAGAGAATAATTGTTCATGAGCATTGTGATTATTCCGCTTGGAGTAGGACAAAGTGGACCTGAAGGCAAACACGTGGGGTTGATAAACTCGTTCAGATATTTGATAATAACAAAGGCTGTACTTTACTTGTTAACATCTTCAATGATATTTTAAAGATTACGCACTTGCGTATTTTTGCACAAGTGAAACATCGCAGCTACAGGTTAAGTATGCTATAGTTACGACGTTTCAGGCTCCATTTGATGTTGTTAATTGAATTAAGATCTATTGTGTTGACATAATTTATATATTTTTCATTTGTTTGAGTTCAAAATAACAACGTCATGCATATATATATTTACAGTAAATCGTCCCAAGATGGCTATATCCCCTGTTTTTCCCGTTCGAAACGAAAAAACTAGATAAGGTATTTGGGGAATATGATACAAAAATGACTCGTAATATTTATATTACACAAGAATTTAACAACAAAGTTTGAGATATATGATAGATGTCAATTGCCGGGGCAGTTGAAAACATTATTCGCCTGGTAATGGGTTAAAATTACTTCATATCAAGGTTGTCACGGTCATAGTTGCGTGTTTATGCATTGATGAGATTTTGGGCTATATATAGGAACATTCCGTTTGTTTGTAAACTTGACCTTTCGTATTATTTATCTGAAATGGCCTGGCACTCACTAACTTCTGTAAGTACTCGATGATAACCGCAGTGCAACACAACGACATTCAACCAAATTATTGCTATTATTTCACACACATGAACGGAAAGTGTGCGAAGTGCATTTAGAAGAAGGCCTTCCCTAACAGTACTGGGACGGCAGATCGAGTTCAAATCTCAATAGAGCTACATAATCCCAAAAGCAATAGAAAATAACTTTATTTTACTTTATTTATTTTTTTTATTTCATTTTTATGATTAAGTTGTCTTTGTATGTCATCTGTATGAGATCTTTCCTTCACTGTGCGTGTTTTTATTTATTGGGGAGTTTTTTTGTTGTTGTTGTGGTTGTTTTGTTTTCTGCTATTTTTTATTCATTTACAATGTTTAAATTAAATCGCATATTTCGCCAAACGAAACAAAATTGAAATAGTCTCGTTTGGAATTCCATATATTTAAATATATATGGTGGCATATATCGAGGATTTCCGGTAAACCATTAAATCTTCAAATTTTTATCTTTCAAGTAGTGTAGACGGTATTTAGTCACCTTAGGACAATTTGTTAATCAATACGAATTTGACTACATTCCATAAAAAAACAATGTTTGAGCAGAAACAAACAAAACAAAACAAAAAAACTCGGAAAAATCAACGCAAAAACACGAGGCTATCCCCGTACAAATTGTGTCAGAACGACGAATCGAATCGTTTTATCGTAATTGCTAATATGAAGACTCGTTAGCACTGACAGGTATGTCTCCTATGTTAATATATTAATTGATTAAGTCAATACATAATCCGTCATTGTCCGCTTTTAATCAGTATTTTTAAATAATAATCGTCATTTTTGTAGAAACACAGATAAAGAAGGGCTTTATCGCAAATTCTCAGACATTGTCTTCAAAACAAAGTTTGTAGGATTCTTCGTCAACAAAACTCTTGTATCAGTATCACCAACCAGATGTGTTATGGTTGTTAATCTGGATGGCACACACGGAATACAATGGATGTTTCGGCGGCGAAGCATGTACATCGTTTCTTATTTATCACTATGTATAACCGTACAGGAAGGTTAACAGTAAGTGATATCTACTGTCTTCATGAAATATCTGGTTGACAAGGCAAATCGTGAAGCAAATTGGTAATTTAGAAGCAATTGTGTGAATTCGACGTCCTCTGTTCAAAGGTGGTTTACGGTGTCAAAAAGGTTGTTCGGCCTTTGTTTTTATATATGCGTTTTGTGTAATCATGCAACGAATATTTTCCGCTAAATTTTCATATCAATCGTTGAGTTAAGACCAATCCTATTCGTATAAGTCAAATATAGACTTTTCTTAAATTAGCACGAAATCTTATCATCTTCTAGATAACCTGTATCAGAAAATTCCAATTACATACCAAATATCAAAGAATTGGTCTTGGAAGTGAAGTCCTTATTCTTTTGACTGTACCTGATAGTTACAACCGTACAGTATCAACAGTTACCAACATAAATAAAATGACTGTACGCATAGTTCGCTTCGGATTTCGCCAGTTGGATGATTTAAAGTATACATTTTCATTAACACGTTATTGAACTGGTAATGACTTAAGCCAATATTGGAAACAACATGGGCTTTAAATTCAATCCATTACAATAGTTGAGTAGTATATATAATATTCTAAATAGCAAAACAGGGATGCAAAAATGACAAAAAAAAAGCGAAAAACCAGGCGAGAGCTGCAATGTCAGAAAGCTCGATCCGACAGCCGGAGCCAGAGAAAGTTTTAGAATGCCTGCCTTAAGGCTCTTAGTGTGCATCTACTTGTCACGTGGTAGTAGGAACAATTGGCGGACAAAGCCTCGCATCTCACTGTTACTCGAGCTTAAGTTACGAGTATTTTGTTCCCGAAAAACAAAACGCAGAAACATTCTTAAAATTGTTCAGTTCTATTCTGCAACAGTTTTTTTATTTGTCGAAATATAAAAGTGTTAAATGATAAACACAGATAAATGTACCTGCTAGCTATGGTTATGTTTTCTTTTATAAATCCTTTGGTAAATCACGAAAACAAGGGTGGTAATAATATCACTATCATAAATGATATAAATTAAACATATGACTCGAATGAAGTCTAACCGTTATTGTAAGTATTCACTTTAGAATATAAAGAAGTTACAATTCATACACAAAATGTCAAAAACCGTTAACGTCCCAACTGTAATGATGCGTGAATTACTCTTGAAAAGTTGCCGTGTTCCGAGATTTGTCCAAGAGAACCCGAATAAAATTGTTGATTTATAACGTAAATATATCGTAGCAACTCGTAAGCGAATATAGGCAAATAAATCGAAAAACGTGTGTAGAATCTTTGATAATCCCTCAAGTTTACGGAAAATACGAATCCGTATGAACTCATGAAGAATTTGCGTGTTTGTGAACCTTCATTATAGTATGGCATGTAACGATTTATGGGATTCTAGCGAGGACATTGCAACATGTTAACGTTATATGACGATTTCTACGATTAACTTTATTAGTTATACGGTTTCTTGTCGGGGTATATGACGTTTTATTCCAAACAGTACAAAAGGATATAACTGTGGTAAATCCGTAAATAAAACACTCATAAAGCGACTCGAAAACATTTTCTCAATCAAAAACTCACGATGATTTTTCTGATTTTCAAGTTAACGAAAAAGTCCGAGCAATGTTCCGAGGGACCCTTGTACGATGTGTCACTCGGCTCCTGCTAGTATACCTTGTACTCAAGGAAAATAAGAACCTTCGCCCATATCAAAATGTATTTGCTAATATTGAATTGAGATTTAAAATATTCATTCATAGATATTTGAATAGAAGATTAAAAAACGATGTATTTTAGCAGAAAAACGAAGCAGGTTATCGTTGGTACGCTGTAACACTGCTAGACCAGTAACTTGGCGTCGAACGATGCAATGATTTTCTCCCACACATATTGTTTTGCTTACAAAAGTCGACATACACGAAGTTCATTGGAACATTAATTGGCTTATTAAATTTGCTTACGTTTTTACTTTTTATATTCCCTATTGATCACTCGAGATAATTGTTCATTTCCATCCACGCTGGTGTTTTATGTACATTTCTTTTGATCTTATGAGAACTGATCTTATGTTTAGGAATGTCGCAATGAAATAAGTATAAATTTTGAGAAAATTTTCATCTAGTACTAGTGTAAAAGATAAATCCATCTTATTATAATTATTTGTTGTTGTATGCTTTTGTGACACCTAACAAACATGTTAATTATCAAGCGAATGTCACCTGTAGAAACTAAGTCATAAACATGGTTTAAGCCTGTATAAGTAACAACACCAACTCAAACACGTACGACGTGGACTTCTCTTTCTACTACAGCTGAGGCAAAACAGACTCGTAAAGAATTCCAAAGTGGTCGTAAATCATTTTTTTTCAATAGATAATGATTTGATATTAGACATACTAAACTGTTTAAACTATGTAAATAAAATTCACCAAGTGAATCATTATCATGAACAGTGAAAAAAAATGATATAAAGCACTATCCCGTACAGTTCGTTTGAGATGGTTGGTGATTTCTGAAAGCAATCATTCGGAGATAATTGTATCTTTTAACAAAACTGATTTGATAATATATTGTTTAAAAGTCGATTTATTAATTGAAGTAAATCTAAATTGTGTCTAAGTATATTTTAAAGTGTAAATTGTCCGCGTCTTGAAGAAAATTTCAGCCTTATGGATGATTCGCGTATCAAAATGCAAATTTAATAAAGAAGTAGATAACCCAAACCTTGTACAATAGTCCAGAGATATATCCATTGATTTCCCTTTACAATAGCAAAAATCGCAGCTCAAGATATTGTGCCGCTTTTAAGATACTTTGATTTGAAATTTACCTTTTTTCTTTCAATCTCACTGAACTTCTGGTTAGGGCCACTGTTTTACACATTGTTTACGTGCAATTGAAAGATTATTTGGTACTAAGTAGTGTAGTCATAGCAGTCAAAGCATAATTTTCGGTGTTCTGATAGTTCTCGTTGAGGTAAACATTTATGTTGTCACTGTCGGAATTGACCAAACAAAATGGTACCGGTGTACAGTGTTCTCCAGTCGTGAAATACTCAACTTGGGAAACAGTGTTTATAATCTCGCAACAAGCCCTACATTTTATCATGATTGTACATGCTTACTCACTCACGATAACGCGTTAAGTGTTTTTATATAACGTGTTTTATACACTGTTTAAACTATGGACGTGATATTGTTGACAGTTTTTCTTGGAATATTTATTTTGGGGGGTTTGAAGCTAGCCAGTTACGTATATTCGTATAATCTACTGTGCAAACAGCTCAAGCAAATACCACAAATAAAGTCCCATTGGTTGTATGGAAACCTAAAGCAGGTAAGACTGTTAACAATATTCATATTCAAAGACAATATGGTTTAACGTACGATTCCCGTATCAACCAATTGGTTCAGTCCGTATTTTTAAAACTGAGCCCTGATGTAGGCTTCGAGTCCAATATCATAGGTATATCGGTTATATTTAAAACATATATATGATAAAAATTGAACATGATCCTTCCTTTCCAACTTTGAAAGTACATGAATGAGTAAAACTTATGACCTATTATAAGCAATTTGTTTTATTTGTAAGGTTTTTTGTATCATTTTTGGTATTGTTTAAACCTGTTTGATCTCTTTTGAAAGAATAGCACGAGAATTTAACCGTTAAAGTAGGTTTCACGGCTCAGCGCTCAAAATCTACCTATAGAGACCAACAATTGAAGTTCGATGTCGTAGATTCGACTCTCCGTGTATCACATTTTTAAGCTAATTTTCTTCCGGAAGTACCATTCAATCCATATCCAGGGTGACGGTGTTTTACATCGTGCAAGTTAAAGAGCCATGGCGAGTCTCAGCAGTTATGTCGCCATGTATCCTTGCACCCTTTTGTGACTACATAGTAGCTTCATAATACTACAAAGAAAACTCTAGAATTTTCATTGGCTAATGCTGACCTGACAAATGTTAAGATAAGACCTACCAATCAAATATGAAAAATCCAAATTCTGCTAGGCGGAGATTTATCATCCTTCAAAGTTTGGTTGAAATGTTTTTGGAAGAGAACATTTTAAAGTGAAAATAAGCCCCGCCCTGCCAATCCCATATATGACGGTCAATCTAAATTTCTAAAACACTTTTAGAAGATCACCAAAGTATCTTTCATGCCAAATTTCATTGAAATTGGGCAAATGGTTTTGGGGGAAAAGATTTTTAAATATTTATAAAGTGAAGATAAGCCCCGCCGTGTCACGCAAATACTTGGAGGGTAAAATCTTAATGTTTTGAACAACTTTAAAGATAGTCACCAAAGGATTATTTATGCCAAGTTTCATTGAAATCGTGCCAATGGTTTTGGGGGAGAGAAGATTTTTTAAGATTTAAATTGTGAATATAAGCAAAGCCCTGCCACGCACATATGTTGGGGTAAATCCAAATTTCTTGAACAACTTTAGAAGAGAGACACCTAAAGATCATTCGGACACACTACCATGACAATAACTCGTTTGCTTTGGCCAGTGGATCTTAAAATCAGAGCTGGTTATGGCAGCCATGATTCTCTCTCATCGCTGATAAGACGAACCAAATATACACATTAAGTTACATGTACAGTTAATCAAAATACTGAGAGTACTGATAAGTGGAAATGCGTTCAGGAGACGGTGACCTCAAGCCACTATCGAAGCTAACGCCTCCCGCCCACCACATGTGATTTTATAATACGACTCGTCTTTTGACGAGCGAACATTAATCAATGTATTTCAATAACGAGATACGCTTAAACCCCTGAATAGCCATACAGGCCCAAATCTGAAGGAAGAAAAATGAAAAAAGAAAGAAAATGATACGGACCAGCCGACTAATGTACGCTCATGCGGACGCTTTTACAATCAAAACAGTTTCTTTGTTATTCTATCAATTAGCTTCTGCTCCATTTCAGTTATCAATCACATTCTTAATAAGAATTGTTGCAAAGTGGACATAAACAAGCGCTTTGTCCTCATTAAAAAGTTATTTTCGCAGGGAAGTCTTTTACTTCAGAGTTGGACTCTCCGTGACTCAAAAATCGGGCACTTTCTTGGGTCATTGACAACATTTGTGTCAAGTTTTATGATTTGGGTAAATTGGTTGTTCAGTTAGAGTGTAAACTGTTAAACCTGCTCATGTGCAAGAATGTGAAGAAAGCAAGTTGAACTAGTAGGTTTGTTTCAAATGGCAAATTATCTTGGCGATGGGATGCAATTGGGCAAAGATATTTATAATTTCATTAAAGATGTGGTGGCCATGCTTTTATTGGATGAATATTGGGTTTTGATAATGAACTATTCACTTAGATTACTGCAATGTGACGGAAAACAAACGACAATATGTTGCAAAAATATTTATTAACTTTAAAGTATAAAGCCACTTTAACAAACACTAAAGAATTTATTTCGTTATAACAGGCTTAAACACTAAATGGAGTGCTGGAAGGCATAATTATTATTTTCTAGGCAGAATTTCATATTGCAATACAGTGGTGCAATGATGCCTTTGATTATATGAGAATATTTTGAAATACAATTGAAAAGCAGAGTTTTCTATCTCGATGTTTCAGTCAAAATGTTGCTCAAGGTTTTGCAGGTACAAGTTTTTGCATCCATTACATATCATTTTTGAAAAAAAAACACATTAATGGCTCAGTGCGAAACAGTTGTAAGGTCTTTTATGCCGATAGGAAATTGCAACTGCTTTACATTGAGCCATCAATAGTATTATTGGCAGGTATTGTCGAAAAGAAGCTGTTGTTTGTTATAAAAAAGCAATTTCTTCTTTTCCACACTCTCACCTTAGTATTTAAGTATCCCTTCTTCAGCTTGGGCTCTTTGTGTTCAAAGTTTTCACAGAAGTAAGAGTCAAACCATTTTGAAATTAAGTTTTTGGTACAGCAAAGGAAATGATTTTTTTTTTCTTCTGAAAATTCAATAAGTAACATGTTCTAGCAGCTGATAAGCTTCACAGGCCTTAGATTTGGTCGATATCAATGTTTAAGGGTTTGAGAAAATGATTTTCAGAGTGTCCACTATATAACATAAAGAGAAATGACCTCCGCATATAAAAGACATATTTTTCTATCTTATCACAATATTTCTTTTGTAAACTGATAAAGGGTCACCAAAGGATAACTCAAGCGAAATTTGGTCGATATCCATCTCTTAGGTTTTCGAGAAAACGATTGAGTTTCCACTCTATAACATATAGAGATATGACCTGTGCCTAAATAGACATATTTTCCATCTAATAACAATTTTTATTGTAGTCTGATAAAGGATTACCCAAGTATCCCAAGAAAATATAGTATATAATATAGTTAGCCAAGAAAATATATTGGTGCTCAATTTAAATCAATACACACGCAGATGATATAATTGCCATGCGCGAATCGAGGAGAAAAGAGAATAATTGTTCATGAGCATTGTGATTATTCCGCTTGGAGTAGGACAAAGTGGACCTGAAGGCAAACACGTGGGGTTGATAAACTCGTTCAGATATTTGATAAAAACAAAGGCTGTACTTTACTTGTGAACATCTTCAATGATGTTTAAAAGATTACGCACTTGCGTATTTTTGCACAAGTGAAACATCGCAGCTACAAGTTAAGTATGCTATAGTTACGACGTTTCAGGCTCCATTTGATGTTGTTAATTGAATTAAGATCTATTGTGTTGACATAATTTATATATTTTTCATTTGTTTGAGTTCAAAATAACAACGTCATGCATATATATATTTACAGTAAATCGTCCCAAGATGGCTATATCCCCTGTTTTTCCCGTTCGAAACGAAAAAACTAGATATGGTATTTGGGGAATATGATACAAAAATGACTCGTAATATTTATATTACACAAGAATTTAACAACAAAGTTTGAGATATATGATAGATGTCAATTGCCGGGGCAGTTGAAAACATTATTCGCCTGGTAATGGGTTAAAATTACTTCATATCAAGGTTGTCACGGTCATAGTTGCGTGTTTATGCATTGATGAGATTTTGGGCTATATATAGGAACATTCCGTTTGTTTGTAAACTTGACCTTTCGTATTATTTATCTGAAATGGCCTGGCACTCACTAACTTCTGTAAGTACTCGATGATAACCGCAGTGCAACACAACGACATTCAACCAAATTATTGCTATTATTTCACACACATGAACGGAAAGTGTGCGAAGTGCATTTGGAAGAAGGCCTTCCCTAACAGTACTGGGACGGCAGATCGAGTTCAAATCTCAATAGAGTTACATAATCCCAAAAGCAATAGAAAATAACTTTATTTTACTTTATTTATTTTTTTGATTTCATTTTTATGATTAAGTTGTCTTTGTATGTCATCTGTATGAGATCTTTCCTTCACTGTGCGTGTTTTTATTTATTGGGGTTTTTTTTGTTGTTGTTGTTGTGGTTGTTTTGTTTTCTGCTATTTTTTATTCAATTACAATGTTTTGGTTTTTTTAAAAAAAATGTGAGAAGTTTTGTGCTTATTTTTTCTTTAATCATGAATATATTTATTTATTTCCATACAGATCATTCAAATAAGATTTAATAATTCAGTACCGCTTGCTGAGTCTGTTGAGCTGTTATTGGAGTCAGTTGATTCATCCAAGTTGATTCATCCAAACTAATAAGAATTTTTCCTGTTGTTCGATCACTTTTTTAATTGTCTCTTGTCTACATCTTCTCGAATAAAGTCTCAACATGGGTTATCGCGGCTGTCAACCTCGGTTTACCAATTTCTTCAAAAGCCTCTATAGTTTTCTTAGGGACATCATCTAAACTGAAAAAAGAGAGTTGCGCAGACTATCAAGTTATCAAATAAGAATTCATAAAGACATTTTCTATGCTACGCAGTTTCTTCTTAATGCACCGTGTGTATAAGAATTATTGCATTTCAGAATATATCGTGTTTAGTGCAACAGTGTTTATATTCAAAATGCTACAATATTTTAGCCCAATCATTGTCAAGAATTGGTACATGTAAGAATGTTTAAAATGCATCCCCTCCTTTTCATATCGGCAGAATTCTTTTTTTTTTTTTTTTTTTTTTTTTCAAAAAATGGTTCATGTCAGAAAAAATAGGTCACTTGGGAAAAAGCCCCGAAAAAATTTTTCTGCTCCAAATGTTACAATTTAACCCAATCAATATAAGATTAGTATGATTATTTATCTTGATAATATCTTGATCATGTTATAAAATTTGTCATGTCAAGTCAAAAAGTAGGAACTATGTATAATCTTGTTCAAATAATACGAATAATTTTCAGAAAGTCATTACTTTTACCTATGCTTGTGTCCGATTGTTATGTGCTCAATGTCATTGCAAACTCAAATGTTGCAAAAGAAAAAAAAGATTTTTATTAAATGATTTCAGATCTACGACCCAGTGATCTACGCTGAAGCAGTCGACCAACTTGTGAAAGATGAACGAGCTCGACTTTATTGTATTTGGATTGGTCCATTTCCAATGATAGGTACAACACATCCGGACACTATCAAACAATTAGTGAAACAAGAGTCCAGAAAAGCGAAAGGGCTCACAGATGGATATCGCTACATACTTCCTTGGATTGGTTAGTGGGTTTTTTCACCTTAGACATTTTAAAGTATTGCTACGAATTGAAGCTGTCAAAAGCTAATACAAGAAAAAAATTAACATTTCTGTTAGCTTTTATGTTAAGACAAACATTCGACGTAATGTAGAATATGGTTCTTTTTCATAGGTTAAAGTAAGTTACATCATGCAATGTTCATTCACCTCGATCGTAACCAATCCAAAACGCCCACTCAGCATACAATTCATTTGTTCCAAACACTCATTCAAAGCATTGAAAACGCTCCAAAATCACATAGATAGGAAAGAAAGAATATCTTTTTAAAGAAAGGTAATGAAACATCGATATTTTCGTCCAATTGGACGAAATTAACAAAATTTCATCCTGAACTCACTCCTCTCACGCATTCTATTTCATTTAGAAATCATTCTAAAATCATTAACCTAGTCAATTTCTCGATTATATTAAATTTACTGTACATTGTCCTGTTCACGTATTACAGTGGTCAGCATTGAATCAAATACACTTTTATTTCATTATGCAGGAGACGGACTTGTAGTAAGCGAAGGAGATAAATGGGAAAGAAACCGAAAACTTCTAACACCGGCATTTCATTTTGAGATACTGAAGGGTTATGTTGATGATATGAACAAAGCCTCGGACATCTTCCTGGTAATCACCAAAAAAGGATTGTCTAAATCTGCATTTTGTATTGCATTTCATGTTTTGAAAAGAAAAATGAATTTGTGAAATCCTAGACTTTAACCGCCGCTATGCGCAACCGTACGTATGCTTAAGTCAAGTAAAATCACACACGCCGACACGTCGGTTATTCCTGTTTTCGATCGAAGGATTAGAAACAAGAGGGACATAGTGGCCCTTTACTGTCTAAAATTTTCAAAAGAAGTATGAGAAATAGAATGATGAATGACAGAGCTAAACAAAGCTGTTGCTTCTATACAAATCGAGAATCCTTTTTTTTTTAGAATTTTAAGATTGACTAACAAGGATTTTCTATACTTGATTTCGTGACCTAGTTTTTGCCCCTAGATGACCCAATTTCGATCTTATCCGAGATTTTGTGAGAAATTGTGGCCTCTAGAGTGAAAACAAGGTTTTTCTAAGATTCAACCCTGTGACCTAGTTTTTTACCCCAGATGACCCAATTTTAAACTCGTCCAAGATTTGATAAAGACAATCATTCTGGCCAATATTAAGGTTGATCGGGCAAAAAATGTGGCCTGTAGAGTGCATACAAGGCAAATGTTGACGACGGACGTCGCACGACGGACATCCACCTAGCCACAATAGCTCACCTTGAGCACTTCGTGTTCAGGTGAGCTAAAAAGCGGCGGTCGAACGCCGGCGCTGTCAGGACTTCTTTCTGTCACATAAAATCGTAGACGTGGCTATGTTTTATTTCTTTGCTAGTGGCGGGGCAGTAATTGTAAGATCGATTCAACGAAGCGAGCTGGCTATACGCTGGCGAGATATCGTCGACAAGACGGCGCTACGTCGGAGATGCATCGCTGACTTGTCGCCGATTCCGTACGGAAATCACAAGGTCAAAAAAGGACGAAGTATACGTCTGCAATATACTCTTGTAAAATAGGCCGGAGCCAGAGGTATGATTTGCAGCGGCCAAACCGATCGCCGGCGATGAGTCACCGATTAAACATCGTTTTCCACAAGTCTAAAAAGCGTAGTCGACTAGTCATTTTGAAGATAAATCTAAGAAGAAGGCTTTCTTTTTATTTAAAAAAAATCAAGATTTTCGGGCTTTTAAAAAGTCTGGCTCGCTTGCCGTATGTCAGGCTTGTATGTCAAGAGGTTGGCTAGCTCGACTCGTACTCGGTTGATTGCAGTTTCGAGCCCCAACGATGGTGGATTCTAAATTTGGGTAGGTCACTTTACGGACAGATCGTCATTCTAAGCAGTTATAAAAGTTAGGGAGTTAATTTCAGTTTGGCGATCTCCGGAATACTTGTTCTGTAGGGGTAGAGTGTATTTTTTTTAAAAAGAAACAATCAAATTTTATTTAAACAAAACGGGGATGTGGGGCCGATAGACCGCATCATAAAATTCCACCGAAAGACAGAAATCCAAAATTTGCTATCGGGTAAGAATCTATTACCCATTATTCTTGTACGCATGGCACCATATAAAATGAATTAGGACAACGACAGAAATAGAAGTTTCTCGATTTTGTAATCGCGATATGCTCAAACAAGAAGGTCCTAGTGATCCTACATCGCTCACCGAGCTAACTGTCTTCAATGAAATCAAAACAATAAATTTTGTCTAAGAACTCATTAAAACAATAAAGTTTAACAATTTATAGGTTGATTGAGCCAATTATGGCGTGTGATGTGTTGCAAAATTATATAAAAAAATATTTGTTCAATAAAAAAATAATTATGGTGTAAAAGGTAAATATATCTATCAAATTAAATAAATATATTGTTAAAAAAATATTTATGTGGTAAAAAATATATATTTATGCCATAAAAGAATTATTTTTTTACTAAAAAAAATTATTTATTCTAAAAAAGAAATTTATTTATTTGTTTGAAAAAAAAGATAAATTATTTTTTTAAAAAAAATATTTATTATGTAAAAAGACACTTTATGTGTGGAAAACAATCTTTTTTTTTAAGCAAAAATATTTATGGAATAAAAAAATATATATATTTTAGGTTAAACAAAATATATATGGACTATAATTAGGATTGCGGGATAGCTTATTGAGTAAGTAAGAGCAATTCTTATTGGATAGCGTATTTCAATGCGTAAACCTAAAAATCCAAATCTTTTTGGTCGTTTAAATGCTAAAGAGTTTGTGTCAAAGTAGTTCCGGCCGAAAATGTACCGGTTTTCACCGATCTATGTCATCTTCATATGGCGTCCACGGCGCAGAAGTTGCCCCGCATCTCTGGCAATCGCTAGGTAGGTTACCGGATGATAGCGTTAAGGCAAAATGTTCACGGTATTGAGACACCCGATGCAGGGCTCGAACCAATGCACCGATCCCTATGTTATAGTAACCGTCGTGTTGTTCTAGTCAAGAACAAAATAGTGGCGAGTTTTATTGGGCTGCATCGAAAAGCAGCGGAGCTAGAGTGATTCGCGCCGGACCACCGGTCGAGCGGCGATTTTAGCGTCGCAGCGAATGCATCTCAGCTCTTGAAGCGTCGTTTTACTCCCAGCACCCAGAAATTGCCCCGCATCACGGTCGCTTACTAAGCAGGATACCGGCCTTCGAGCAGCGATTTTGGACGGCTCAGTACCCGTCGTTAGGCCGGTTGTAGGCCGATTGCGCTTAGGCAATATGTTCACGGGATTGAGACACTAGATGCGGGGCTCGAACCAATGCACCGATCCCTATGTTGTAGATACTGTCGTGTTGCTCTATTCAAGCCCCACAATCGTGGCGAGTTTGGTTTGGCTGCGGCGAAAAGCGGTGGAGCTAGAGCGATTCGCGCTGGGGCCGCGCCTCAACGCGGTCTAGCCGCGATTTTAGCGGCGAAGCGAATGCAGCTCTGCACTCGAAGCATCGCTTTGCTACCAGCACCCAGAGTTTGCCCCGCATCTGTGTCGATCGCTAAACAGGTTACTTGCCCTCGAGCGGCGATTTTGGACGGCTCAGTAGTCTGTCACTTACAATAATAAAAGTTGCTAGAATCTTTTACTCAGCGACGAATAATTTTGAGTACGAAACCATGTTGAAATATACGAACCAATCAGATACGCTGTTACATACTGAAGTAGCTATCCCACAATCCTAATTATAGTCCATATATATTTTTTTATAAAAAATAAATAAATTTTAACCCCATAAATAATTTTTTTAAACATTTTTTTTTTTTTTTATGAATAAATATATTTTCATACAAAAAATATATATTTCTTTTTAAACAAATATTTTTTTATTTTTTTTTCATACCAAACAAAATATTTTTTTCAGTAACATAAATATTCTTTTTTGAATATAATTAATTTATTTTAGTCCATATATATAATTTTTACACCATAATTATTTTTTAATTGAACAAATATTTTTTTATATAATTTTGCAACACATCACACGCCATAGAACTCATTAAAACAATAAAGTTTAACAATTTATAGGTTGATTGAGCCAAAATGTTGCATCAAAAGTGCCTTCGATAAATGTGCCTTTTCTTGTATTTGACCTCATTTTTTACCCCGCTTGACCCAATTGTAAGCTTGACCGATATTTCGCCTAAACAATCATTTTGACCAAGTTTCAGGTTGATTAATCAAGCAATGTTGACTCTAAAGTATTCACTCTTGATCTTATTTTTGACCGTATTTGTCCAAATTAAATTGACTAAGATTTTATCAAAAATCAATCTGACCAATTAACAGATTAATCGAGCTGAAATATGGTTTCTAGAGTGTCCAAAAGGTATTCCTGATATTTGGCCTCTTGACCTAGTTTTCTACTACCCTCGACCCAATTTTAAACTTGATCGAGATATCACCAAGACAACAATTCTGACCAATTCCAGATTGGATGGGCCTTATATATCGTCTATAGAGTGTGTTTTAATTTTTTTTAATATTTGACCTCTTGACCTCACTTTTTCCACACAGGACCCAATGTTGAACTTCACCGAGATTTCTCAAAACAATCAACCAAACAAGTTTTCTAGTTCAAGGATTAAAAATATAACCTCTAGAGTGTTCTCAAGGTTTTTCTAAGATTTGACATAGTGACCTGGTTTTTGACCCAATTTAATTCAATATTGAACTTGATCTAGATTTAATCGGGACAATCAATCTGGCCAATTTTCAGGTTGATTCAGCAACGATAATAGCCTTTAGAGTATCTACAAGGTTTTCTAAGATTTCTAGTTTTTTACCCTACTTGACCCAATTTCGGCCTTGACTGAGGTTCTATTTTTATAATCAATTTGACCAATTTTCAGGTTGATTAATACAAAAATTTGACTTCAGAAGTGACTTCGAGGTAAATAATGACGACATATTGCGAATATCACACAACCACTAAAGCTCGCCTTGAGAACTTCGTGCGCAGGTGAGCCGATTAAAAAAAAGTATATAGGGCGGATTTTTTCTCTCAACAAAATTCAAGTTTTCCTTACAATTTCAAACTGACATTCTTTTATTTCAGAGCAAACTAGACAACGCCACATCAACAAGTGAAAAAGTCGATATCGTCCAATATACCTGTAAATTGACCCTGGATGTTGTGCTGAGATGTTCCCTGTCTTATGATAAAGCTGGTGAAATACAGGATCAAAAGTAATCAGAAATAATTTTACGTATGTTCCATTCGATTTGACAAAAGTTAGACGAGACTTATTTTAAAAATGAAATATTTTGCAGAAGCTGGAATATTCCTGTTTATAATCTTGAAAAAATATATTGAAAGGCCATTGTACTTCTATTATTAATGGCTTTAAAAAATATAGTTACTTACAATAGTTTTGTACTAACACCTCGATTTGCCGATACATATGTTTTTTATGATCTTATGCTTAATCACCTTTCCAATGCAAGTTATTCAGGAAATTAATCTTCGAGCATTTGAATGAATTTTCTAATTATCAAAGGTTTCAATACTTTCATTATAATGTAATTCCGAAAAAGGATTTAATTCAGAATGACAACCGTTAATGATGATATACAACGACAAATAAAAATTAATGATGATATACAACGACAAATAAAGTATGTTTTAACTAAAACTACGTGAAAAATATAAATTTAAGGGATTGTTTTCTCTATTAAGATGAAGTTTCATTATTAATTGCATGGTGTCAATGCCTTGGGGTATTTTGTTTGCTAAACATGTTTCACCTTTGTTCGATTCGATGCGTTGAAAGAAAGATATGATTTTATTTTCAAATGAGATAAGATTTATTTACCAATCTATATTAATGTTTAAGAATTTGAATAAGCCAACGCATATGTGCTTTCTGATCTTATTCTAAACAACATGTTTGTCCTGTTTATTCATTAATTTATTGAATCATTGCTTTCCGGTACTTTGTTGGCTAACGTTCAAGAGGTCTAAATTCTTATTCGCGGAAGTGAGCTTTTGATCTTATATATAAATTTGAACAGATTAAGATGAATATTAGAAATATTGTAAAAAAGGAAAGGATAGATTTATTATATTGTTTCCAAGCGAATAATAGAATAAGCTTAGCGGATAAATGTTCGTTTCAGGGAAAGCTCGTTTCATTTTCATTTCGTGACAACAATTAAAGAACATCGGAACATCATAAACTCCATTTTGTGGGAAAAGTTTTTCATTGTTACATGTTTCACCTTGAAATAACAGTATACTGTATTTCAGGGACATTCCATATATAGTCGCAGTAAGGCGGCTCACAGAGATGGTACTGCTGCGGGTTTTGTAAGTAGAGTTATTTTTCCCCAAAAAGTATATTTTCTTAACTAGTATTGATCAATCTATCGTCAAATGTTTTCGTTTTGAAATAAAGAAAACTGCCATTAATTTTGCCTAATTACTCAGAATAGTCAGAAACGTGATCTTTGACAGTTGGGCACAAAACATAATAGGTAAAACAAATAGAAAATCCTTTTCAACGCCCGCTACCGAATTTGAAACAAAACCAATTTGATGATCAATAAAATCTCAGACATTTTCAAAATTGAGCAACTTTTGGTCAAACACTGCTTCAAGGTTATTACATCGAATCATCGATAACCTATTACCGTAGAGGGCAAGCTTTTCAGCCAAATCAATCTACAAATAAGGCTGTTATTACTTAATTAGTTTCATGAACCACCAGACGAGGACTATTGCCAATTTAGATCAAATGCCAGGTCATGGGGTCAAATCTAAAAAAATGTCATGTCGGTTTGTCTGTCATGCGCCGGTCAGTCCGTTCGACAGTGCGGGCGTCCGTGCTTGCGCAATTCTTTTCTTTAAGCATATTGTAATGCTATTGTTAGATATTTCCTGGAGCCGACGAAGGCGGAGCTAGGAATAATGTACTTTCTGGGAATTGGTATTTGGTAGGACCATACAGGGAGGTCTTAGATTGATGGACATTTGTCTTTGCATAAATAGTCTGATAATAAGCCGCTTCGAGGGGAGAGACGAGAATTACATCTTGCTGTCATGTTGTTTCGCTATTGTAATCCGTATTAGTAAAGCTGCAGCGTACCGAATATTTGGAGTTATTGTTTATTTATGAATCTATGAAAATCCACTATACGATCCGGTAATCTATATAACTAATTTACGTTATATAACAATATTATTCTCCCAAACCAATGGGTGGATTTTAACGAAACTCGGTAGAAAATATATTTTGGCGACCCTCTTCTTAAATTGTTAAAGGAATTTTGATTGACCCCCAAATATGGACATGGCAGGGCGTGCCTTGTTTCACTTGAAAATCTTCTCCTCCAAAACCATGGGACCGATTTCAAGGAGACTTTGCATGGATGTTCCTTGGTTGACAATTAACTTAAATTTGTTTTTTAAAAAAATATAAACCCCCAAATATAGGCGTGGCAGGATAGGGCTTTTTCAGTTAAAAAACTTTTATCCTCGCAAACCATTGGGTCGATTTCATTTAAACTTGGCATAAATGTTTCTTTGGAGACTCCTTACATAATTCTTAAAGAAATTTTGATTGACCCTCAAATATCGGCGTGGCAGGGTGGTCTTAATTTCACTATTTAATCTTTAAAAATAGTCTCCCCAAAATTAATCTGACTTGAATGACTTTTTATTTAAATTGTATCTGAAATTATGTCAATAATGGTCTACGTAATGCAATCACCTTTATCAGGTAATAAGATGGGTAAATAATGTTCAGGCTAATGGTGATTGAGTATTTTGGTGCAACCTTGTCAAGACCAAATAAATCATAATAAGACGGTTCTAAAAAGACTTCAAAGAATTGTTTCTGTCAAAGTCAGCTTTGTTTAATGAAAATACAAATGTATCACTTTTTAAAAATAAAAGTCTATGCAAAGAGATGGAAATATTGTGTAAGTTAACAAATGTAGGCATATCTGAATAGGCATTGCAGGGTTCCAGATGAGAGGGGGTAAGCCAGTTTTCCCAGTACAACATCGTAGCAAAAATTGTTTCTATTTGAAATTTTTCATCTTCAATGAATGTTTTCTACTTATGAGGCTTTTCTTCTTTGCAGTCCGCTATGATTTTTTGGAATAAAGATAAATCAAACTTAAAATTATCAGGTTATGGGTGAAATAAGATTAATTTAACAATTTGCGGTTTAATAAGTATGATGATTTTAAAGTCATTTGTAAAAAGTCTTCTTCCATTCAATTTTGCATATAAGTAATATGTGTTCATTTCTGAAAGCTCGTAAAAGAGTATTTATTTTGAAAAAGTCAGAATTCCTTCTGAATGCTGGTGACTTTCATTACCTTCTATTTTCAATATCTCTCTTTCAAACCTTGAGATAATTTAGCCAGTGGCGCGATAAGGCCATCTTGGCCTCTTATTGATCCCATTAAATCAAAAAATATTATTTCGCTTTCATTTTATAGCAGCACGAGACATTATTTCGACTGGATGTTCAAATTGACTGCTATGGGTAGAGAACACGACAAATTGGTGGAATATGTTCACCAATTCACCGGAAGCCTGATTGAGAGAAGAAGAAAAACACTTGTGAATCAGGTAAGCTAACATAAGACTCTTTTATCACAAATCATTGTTAATTCCAACATCCGAAATGGATGGGGATGTATTTGCCTAACCGTGTATGTCTGTCTTCTTATCGTTCTGCCTGTCCATCTGTCTGTCCGTCTTTAGACTTTTCTTGCCGTAATTTAACTCAACAACCATTTGACCAAGAATAAGGAAACGTCGCACATTTGTCGCCTATGGCTCAGAGGAGATTCTTATTCCTTAAGGTTTCAAAAGTCAGTGCCACAATTGACCCTTGACCAAAAACCGTTTCCGGACCCTTACTTAGCAATTTGTTGACCTAGAATCATGAGACTTTTAACAATTATTGCTCATAATCTGCGTAAGTACCATTCTTTTAGGTCAAGACGGTCAAGGGTCAAGATCATAGTTTACATTTGTCAAAACAACATTTCCGTACTCAAAAGTAAAAAACAACTTACTTTTCTGCACCGATATCATCTCTACAGTCGTAGAGCGCTAATGGGTTTTTTCCGCTCTGTATTTCGGTAAAGAAAATTACTCAAAGTTAGACAATGATCATTAATTCTCTGTAAAGCTGGTAGAGAGGAGGTAAAAACATTGGAAAAATCAATTTTGTTAAAAAGAGATCCCGTTAAATATCACAAAATATTAATGAAAATAATGAGTGACAACAGGACTTTCGCTTAATCCCTGGTCAAGAGAAGAAAACAACACTGAAGAAATAAGTAAAACCAACTGCTTTTAAAACAAAAAAATCCATTTTTATGTTTTAATTGTTACCTTAGAAATGACTTTGGAATGCATTGCCATCATCCCCGTTAAGCGGGGTGAGAAAAGGTTCTCCCTTTGTAATTATGCCAATAAATATGCAGAAAGACTGGCCCTTGTATTTTGATCACGATTTAAAATTTCACTGCAATAAGATAAAAAAGTAAAGAAATAATGTTTACTTTTACCTCATATGGCAAAACACATGCTCATATTCGTTACGCTTTAGACGCTTATGTTGGTTAATCCCTAAGTTTTTATATCCGTTTATCCAGATTAACGTATATAGATCATGGCTGTACTTTCATTTAAAGCCCCATAAGCTACATTTCTAGGAGTACGGGATTTTGAAAAATTGTGCATAGAACTGTAAATTGGTTTATCCGTCCAAAATCTATGATTGCTAGCTGAAACGTACTTATTGAATAAACTCAACACGCTATTGTTAACATTTCAGATAAAGTCCATAATCTACAAACAGTCGTTTCGTGTTAAAAATATCTATTAAAAATATTGGTAGTATTTAAAAATACATATTCGATTTAATCCAGAAGTTCTATTGGCCTCGTGGTTTGGGTGAATGAGTACATAGACTTAGCAACACCCAACTGCACGCGCCTAAGTTCGAGTTCTTCCGTAAATATTTTATCGAACAATATATTGTTCACTTTTCAAGCATTTCTTCTTTGAATGTTTGTGTTTATGAAAATTTATTGAATATCTTTTGATATTTAGCTTGGCTGTTTTCGAAGAAAGACCCGAGGTGCTGCTGTTGCCTTGGTGTCGTCGTTGTCGTCGTCGTTGTCGTAGTGAAAACTTTGACATTTTGTGATATGTCTGAATCTACTGTACCTTCAATCGAAACTTGGCACACATGTTCACCATCAACAGAGCAACCTATTTTATCAAGGTTGACAACCCTAGATGCATTTTGTGCAAATAATGCCCTTTTTTGCCGTTAGAATTTTACCCCTATCCATAACACAGCAGCCGAACGTAGGCACCCATTTGCGGTTCTCTTGTTATTTATTAGTGTTTTGTTATTCATTTACAAAATAGATTTAAACAATGCATTGCAATAATTTTAAATACAATGTCAGTGTCGGAATAATCCTCACTTTCCCTGGCACTGTCAGTATCACCTTAATCAGTGTGTTCTGTTATAATATTCTCTACTGCCCGTTCATTGGCAGCATTGGCTTTCGATATCTTCTCCTTTTCTTGGACATGTCTACAGCAGTTTGCCCATTCTTCCTTCATAACTTGCCAAAAAGATACATCTATCAGGTATTTGCTTATGTATTTATTCCTTTCACCTACTACGAAAAAGTGAAATTTTAATACAAACATATACAATACATATTAAGTGAGTTATGAGAATGCCTTTACGTCAATGAAACGGTATTAAGTTCATGTTATACTAATTCATTTTAGTTTGATGGCGACCAAAGCTTACGACCGACGAAAGAGTCTCTCCCAATCCTAATATTTTAACGTCCTTGGTAAAGAAACTGCATTTACATCATTATGCATAGAAATTCCGAGTTCAACTTTGCAGGCGTTATATTTAGGCCTCAGTGGGCATAAACCTGCAATATTCTTGCTTTTTGTGCACTTATAAAAGATAAATAGATTATGGTGAAACGTTTGTGCGTTTGAGTCCATACAGATCTCACTATCGAACAAAGTTGTCTGTAATCAGATTAACTCGATTACATTCAGCTCTACTAAGTAAGGTAGAGGGCGAAGACATTCGTGGCGAAATTCTCTGAGTAAGTCATCCATAATGTATTTGGATTCTGACTTGTATTTCCGAGTTCAAGTAAACCGGGTTTCAGCATACTGGCTGTTAAAGAAATGTTTCAACCATTTCGCTATGACTACCGTCCTTGTAGTTTGTGTTTAGCGCTTGTCCAATTGAATATTATTATATGTAGTACTGTCTACTATCAGCACGCAGTCCTCTGGGATTTGGAAATTTTTTTCCCTTTTTTTTAAATAAACATAGTTCACATCGTTGCGGTAGTCTCCTAGGGCTTTCCAGATTTAAACACTTCAACGGATTCATTTATGAACCCCTTTTCTGATTTTTCTGACCCAGCGTGCTCAATGATAAACCTTTCACCAAAGGTATTTCATGAAGACCAACTTCTCTCTTCCAACACTTGTTGACACTGTAGGTTGTCTGCAAATATGTTTTCTATTTGTGTAACATCTCCTCCATACAAAACCTATTTCCTTCAGAATCTTTCGGGGAAAGGAGACTCCATTTAAAATCCATTTCCTTTTTCAGACGCTTCTGAATTGACTTGGTGGTCGGTGTTTCGAGTCTATCCTTACTTATTAAAAACTATCCTCGGCCAGCGTCCCTAAATATAAGTGCAAAACAAACTTATCAGAACTTCCTTTGCTTTCCTTCTTTTCATCTAATATCATTCCATTGAGAAGTATAGCAGTTGATATATACTGTTACCACTGTAATTTGCCACCATCTCTGATATCTTTCCAGTGGAATGAGAGTCTTTCCTCTTTGCTTTACTTTTTGTACTTTAATTTTACCTATACTATACAAAAAGATTCGCATACTATATGACTGTTGTTTAGTAGATGTACTTTACATTAAGAAGAAGCACGAACAACATTCGAGAGACCCATAATAAGTAATCATTAGCCCAGCACTCACTCTAGAATATGCCACACCGAGCCTTACCTTCAAAGCATTTACCTTTGGGGTGCCACTCAAATGCAAAGCACGTCCAGCCTGATTTTCCATACAACACATATTTGGCCGCCACTGTTGTGCTTGAAACATTGAGTTTGACCTTCAATGTTTAAAGTATGTGCATGTCACATTCAATTTGAAATACAACTTGTTAAGCATTGGGCCACCACTTCAGTGCAAGCTTCTTTGATCGAACTTGACTTTCAATGCTTTAAAGGTCACGCAGTCATTGGATTCTTGATTCGTGTCAGTTTAAGAAATATTCAATATCCTAACGCAGGTGAAATTAGAATATGACATTTTTTATACTTTTATTATATTATTGACCAATGAAATATCCTGATTTTCAATACTATCAGCCACCTCGTCGTTTGAAACTGATAAGAAGGTTTGATTAACATTTTCTTTTGAATAAATCAATGTAAGAATTACTTACATACAGCAATAAAATCGTTCGAAATTCTGTTATATAAAAATACCTGATAACAAACCCGAGAAATTGCTTTAGCCTTCGTGCCGTCGTCGTCGTCGGCGTCGTGCAAAAGCTTTGACATTTTTTGATAACTTTCGAATGGTGAGTGATAAGGCGTCCATATTTCACATGATAATTGCTTTGGACAAACACTTGCTGTTGGGAACAAGTTCAAGGTCATCAGCATAGATCAGTGTCATTTTGCAAGATCAAATAGGATAAAAAATAACACTTTAACATTGGCCATCACTTTTGAATGGTAAGTGATGGGACTTAAATTCTTTACATGATGATTGTCTAGGACAAGCCTTTTTATACGCCCGAAGGGTCGTATTATGTTATGGCCTCGGTCGTCCGTCCGTCCGTCTGTCCATCTGTCTGTCCGTCCGTTAGCAATTTTTTGTGTGCGCGACTCCTCCTAAACTACCAGTGGGAATAAGCTGAAACTACACACAATTACTCCCTATGATGTCTAGTTGTGCATAAGACCTTTGAAATTCAAATCGCTCCAGTCATTCCTGAGAAATCTTGAATTATCTGCCCTTGAATATAACAAAAATCACTGTTTTTTGTGTGCGCGACTCTTCCTAAACTACCAATGGGAATAAGCTAAAACTACACTCAATTACTCCCTATGATGTCTAGTTGTGCATAAGACCTTTGAAATTCAAAGCGCTCCAGTCATTCCTGAGAAATCTTGAATTATCTGCCCTTGAATATAACAAAAATCACTGTTTTTTGTGTGTGTGACTCCTCCTAAACTATCTATGGGAATTAGCTGAAACTACACACAATTACTCCCTTTGATGTCTAGCTGTGCATAAGACCTTTGAAATTCAAATTGCTCCTGTCATTCCTGAGAAATCTTAAATTATCTCCCCTTGAATTTAACGAAAATCACTATTTTTTGTGTGCGCAACTCCTCTTAAACTATTAATTGGAATGGGCTGAAACTAGACACATTTACTCCCTATGATGTCTAGTTATGTATAAGACCTTTGAAATTCAAAATGCTCCTGTCAATCCTGAGAAATCTTGAATTATCTGCCCTTGAATTAAACAAAAATCATTGTATTTTGTGTGCAACTCCTCCTTAACTATCAATTGAAATGAGCTGAAACTAGACACAATTACTCTCTATGATGTCTAGTTTTGCATAAGACTTTTCAATTCAAAATGCTCCAGTCATTCTAAAGTTATCTTGGATTATCTGCCCTTGAGTTGATGAAAAACAAAATTTCTTGTCGGCTCATTTTCTCCTACATTTTGGATGGGAATGAAAGGAAACTTGCCATAATGACTCTTGTCTTTTTGTGCTTAGGACTAAATATATTTTCATATTTAAATGTTATGGCACTAGATGTCTGTCTGTCTGTTTGCAATATTTTTAGCTATCATTCAAGCTCACGTTACTGACAAGCCAAGGTTACTGACAAGCCCCTTCGGGCATATATGCGCCGCTCTGCGAAGCTCTTGTTGAAGGTACGAATGTCATCAGTCAAGGTCATTTTCAAGGGGTTTTTTTATTTTTTTTTGTTAAAACTAATATAAGCCGTAACTTTGGATTGGTTAGTCATAGAGCCTTGAGGTTTCACATGTGCATTGCTTGCGACAGGACTATCAAATGCAAAACAAGGTCATTGGTCAAGGTCATTTGGTGATAGTCACTCATAAATGGCTTAGAAAACTTCAAAAGTTATCGTAACTTTTGATTAGTACATGTAGATGTTAAAAGGTAACATAAAGCAGCATTTTTTAACTTAGCTGTTTCTGGAGAAACTCGGAGGTATTGGTAAATCCTTGGCGTTGTCATCGTGGTCGTTGTTGTTGTCGTCGTGCGAAGACCTATGACATTTTGGGAGATCTCTGGTCTACTGAAGGAATTCACTTGAAACTTTACATACATGTTCACCATCAAAAGAGCAATATTAACTATCAAAGAGGGTAACTCTATAACCATTTTGTGCAAGTTATGCTACTTTTCGACTTATTTTTTCCCCTTCCATCACATACAGCGAGCGTAGGCACCCGAAGGCGGTGCTGTTGTTTCGATTGAAAATTACTTTGAAAATATTCATTCATAATAGCTATAGCCAAATGACCTATATCACGATCTAGCAGGTTTGTCAATATACAAGTGGGTAGCAATGTGCTTATTCCGTATATCTTCGATAGATCTCTGAGGTCTAGTTGCATAGCCTAGACCGTGGTTAAATACACAATTTAACCACTGAGTCAGTGCAAGATGTTAGGGCGCAGCACCCTCTGTCATATGAGTAGAAATCGCCAACGACCTTTTTTCGCACAATACATATCATTAAATCTCTTATTCAAGCTTACACCAAGGGATTTCTTTCAAATCAGTCAACATTCACTTTCAGCTGAATCATATCGCGACGTCTAAGATGCAATGAATTCTTTATCGTTGTATAAAAATGATGTATACACAAAAATCGTGCGACTAAAATCGTAAAGCAAATATGTTTCCCAATTTCCAGAAAACAGTACAATTTGATTAAGCCAACCTGTATTGAGCAAGTACCAGAGGGATCATTCAACACTGCTTGTTTAAGACAGGTGTTTGCTTAATACAGATCAGTTTCAGTGCAAATGATTTATTTGGGAATACAGTAGTTTTTTGCTTTAAACAGATTGTTTGCTGAAAACAGATGGTCACCATGGCAGGTTTGACTGTTGTTTCAGAAGAAAAAGCTTGTCAAAGCTACAACAAAGGAACCCGGAATCAGCAAAGCCCCATTTCTTTTGTTTTATCAAAATTAAGCCGCCGTCATAGCGCAGTTGGTAGCGCGTCGGACTGTCAATCTAGAGGTCCCGGGTTCGATCCCCGACGGCGGCACTCATTATTTCCGACTATTTGTCTCTCAGCAATGGGTTGATAATCGTAGACCTATGTGAGATAGCAGCTGGAGGCTAGGAAAGGAGGTGGTGGTTTTACTGGTGAGAGAAATACCAGGAAACTATTGTTAGGTATTGAAAAACTGAAAAAAATGTTGAAAGCGGCGTAAAACTACATTCAATCAATCAATTATTCATCAAAATTAAACTCTTTATTTTCAAAAAAGTATGTCATCAGAATTTAAAGAAAGTGAATAAATCCCAAAACATACTCCGTCTAAAAAAAAGCATGTATGTGACTGTAGGGTGTTATTAAAATTGATTTAGGAAAATAAGCAATTTATTTTTTGACTTTTTATATAAAACACATTTATTATATAAGTCGTTCCATTTTCGGACAAATTTTTTGAACATTGATAGTTTATATACCTGTAAGGTTGTTTAGCAATTTATCAGTTTCTATTTCATAAAATGATACAAAATTTATATAGTTCTTTGTTATAGATCATTGACTTCAAAAAACTATAATTTGAAATAATTTGACATATTGAAGTTGTTTGTTAATGAAAACAATATCCCTTTTCTATAATGGTTTGGCTATTTTGTTTTGAGATGGGACCCTTAATGTTGTGCAACTGCTCATGCTCATCTACAGTATATATAGTTTAGCTGGGCAAAAAATCGTTTTTATAAATAGAGGCAGCATTAAAATACAAATAGTATTTTCATGAACCTTAATTACATATTTCTCACATTAGAATATATATACGTATTCCTATGAATTTGTAAAATACAGTGGTCTCGCGATAGCTCGAACACACACGGGACCGACCAATTTGCTCGAGTCATCGCTTGATTCAAAACGATTTGTTTATTTTGTCAAATCGTCAGCGTTGAACGCCAATGTAAGTGGTGCCTGTTCTCTGTACGTAAGTCATTTAAAAGACAAAAGTTTAGACTTGGCAATATTTAATGAGAGGCATTATAACAAGCATATTCTTTCTTCCTTATAATGATTTCGTAGCTATCGTTTCTTAATGACAAGATTTAAGACGTTTTATCAGTCACAAGTAGGTGAGGTTGCAATCAATTTCTTCTTTTCTTCACAATGATTTCATAGAGCTTACTTCCTCGGTACTTCAAATAATTAAAATGTAAGGATGTTGCCTTAATTTGCAACAATAAACAAAGAAAGAAGTTTCAATGCTTTTTATTTTTTTTTCTTGAATTTTTCAAAAACTTTTTGTTCAGCAGATAAAAAATTAAAGGCAAAGCGGGATTAAAGAAAATTGAAAATTAATGCATTTTTTCTTTAACCACAATTAACACAGTCGATGGGCGACCGAAACATTGAAACTACAGCTTTATAAAAGTATAGTTATGATGTTTCTGTAGGCAATCGTCAATACCTCTAGTTATAAAGGTGAATAATTTGCTGAATTATTCAGGAGGATAATTTTCGAAAGACTTTCAAAATGATTATGAGCATTAATTCGACAAAAATGCTCATGTGTTTAATGATTGTTCAAAGTTTTTAAATTATTTTCCGATCATTAAATTCCCGACATTTACATCCAAAAATTGAATAAGTGTGGCATACAAAGGGCTGTGAAAGCAAGTTGTCGAACTTGTTGAAACCCCGTGAAAAAGCTCTAAGGGTATGATGGGCCGAGATAACAAATACGGTACTGTAAGTTAATTTCAATGCAAAACAATAGATGTCAGAAAGGTGCGAACCCCATTGCTCGAGGGAATGCAGTAAAATGTGACCACAGGACTGAGATTGCTGCTCGAGCGATCGAGCAATCGCGCGTTCGAGTTAGTGCAGTAATTACGAACAAGAAATTAGAGTAAGACGTGTCGGGACCGGAAGGCGATCTCGAGCCTTCGCATGAATTCGGGTTATCGCCCTCTCGAGGTAACGCGAGACCACTGTATATTTCAGTTTTGTTACTGTGTATATAAAAGTGACTTTATATAGTGCTTGCCGGTAGATTTTCGAGAAGTAAAGATAGATAATTATTTGATAAAATAGCCGCCTAGCCAGTGAAATTTTTAAAAGCTTATACCCCACTTTCGTTCATTTTACCCTTTCTGGCTTTAGCCAAGCAAGGCACAATTAGAGACGTCACCATGAACATTGCATAGGAATCAAGTGCAAAATGGTGCGCTTTAAAAAGATGTTTTTATTTTTTCACTTTTTGTCTCATTTTTGAATCAAAGAAATAGAAAAAACGATTGTATTTCCAGTCAGATCGATGGTTATTGCAATTTGTAAACTATATAATAGCTAAAACTACTCTTTTTGTTCACTCAGGGAAGAATGAATCCATCTTACACTGAATCAAATGATTATCCTTTATCTTATTTTTTCTTATTATGATTAAGGAAAATGGTGTAGCAGATCGTCAAATAGGACGCCATCTTGATTTCCTTGATATCTTACTGACTGCTAAAGATGAGGAAGGAAAGGGTCTTACAGACGTAGAAATACAACATGAAGTGGATACATTTACCTTTGCAGGTCAAATCTTTTCATTCTTTACCGAACTGCATTAAAAACTTGACAATTTTAAAACCTTTAAATTTTTTCAACATTCCAGGGAATACTAAAAGAATCGTACTAATGAAATTAATTTTTCAAAAGAAGTCAATTGAGAAGCGCGCTAGAGACTTATGAACGTAAAATGGCCGGTCTTCCTTATTATATTGCTATTAGAAAAGTGCTCATAGTTTGACCTCAGATAGAATATGACATGTTTTACAATAACTGATACAATCGAATTACTCGATGGTCAACTCCTAGTGAAGATTTACGTGTGTATATTATTTCATTTACAGGGCATGATACAACGTCTTCTGCCATGTCTTGGACTATGTATGCATTAGGAAAATATCCCGAGTTACAAGAAAAGGTTTATAACGAAGTGTGTGATGTACTTGGTGACAGTACTCATGTAAAGTAGTGAGTTTTTTTAGAAATGTTGTCTTATTTTTCGTTTTGCCCTGTAAGAAGAAGAATCATTGCCGACTTTTCTTTTATTTCGGCTTCATGTTTTTAGTTAATACATCTTCGCTTAAAAGAATCTTAGTCAGATTTAAAGAATCTCATCATTTTTAAAGAACGGATATTTTATAAGAAAATTGGTTTGAGATTAACTCTAATGTTATTTCAACATGGTTGGATCAAAAGATAAATTTTGCAAAGCTTCAAAAACGTTCCTCTATAAAAATGATGTATATGAGTTGGGAGACACACATTAATCAAACACTATCGCATGTACCGAGATGAAACGTTGAAAATATCCGCTTTGTAAAATGGATATCTTGTTAAATACCTTCTTTATCCAAATACAAAGGTTAAAAAATTATTGTTTTTGTAGCGAGGATCTGGCAAAATTCCATTACCTAACGATGTTCATTAAGGAATCTTTAAGAATGTATCCACCAGTTCCCATTACCGCAAGACGACACTTGTCTCCCATTGTCCTCGATGGAATAGAAATACCAGTCGGTCCAAGGGTCGATATCAACATACAGGCACTCAACTATAACGAAAATGTATGGAAAACGCCACAGGTATTTGATTTGATTTAAATTTAAGGGCGGTTCCGGTAATTTAAGGTGAAAAAATAGAATGTAGATATTTCTAAAAAAAAATATTTCATAATTTCGATAGTGAGTACATGAAGAATGAAGAATGACTTAATGCTTTACGCCTGTGCTCCGAGGATGGCTTATATCATGGTTACGGCCAATTTCAATCGTTGGAACACATGAAAAGAGAAGAGTACATATGTTAATTTGCAATATCGTGGACCTGTGTCTATATATCTCTCGACGATTGATTAACATCACTAATAAAAGTCACATTTCGAAGAATTCACTATGCCATATTTGTTGATATGGCATATCATACTTTAAGCTCATAAGGGTAAATCGGGCATATGGTGAGCTGTGTGATCATCAGATATCCCTCGTATGTCGTTCGTCATCAAAACTCTTTAGTGTTAATATCATAGGGGCGGCAATTAATGAATATTGGATAATAATGTTTGTCAGGTCATTAAGCTGAACAATATATGAAAACACGACAATGGATGCCTTTTGACACTTTCCTTGTTTACATTTTAAGGGACATACATTTATCGCAATTAGATGATACATTTTACTATGTTAGTCAAAATGATAAAACCTTCAGAAAAAGCAAGGTTCATTTGAAAAAATATAAACGTAGGGACATGAAAATTTAGCTCACTCGTGATGACCAGGATACTTTGTACTCAGAAAGGGGACTCAATTAAAAAATCAGAAAATTTGAACAGGAAAAAAAAAAGAAAGAAAAAAATTGGGATTAATGAAGAATTTTTCAAACTCGTGGTTGAACAGTGAAACTCAATTCTCATGAAACATAGTTTAATTTCTTATCAGTTATATACATGCATGCTTAAGAAGCCTTATGAAAACACATATAAGGGGGGGGGGCTTTTTATGACTTTTTGCACATTAAATGGGACACTATTTGGGCTCAATCTTAATTAAACTTTGTCAGAAACATTACCGATTTAGCGTTTTAGGTCCATAATGGTCCTCTTGTATAGAGAAGAAAACATGAGGGCATTGAAAAATATATATTCAAATAAGAATTCATTTGAAATTAGGCTTTTTAACTCTTCGCTTTATGCAAACCCTGATTTTGTATCATGGTGATTTTTGGCAAAGAAGATTAAAAAAATATCTATACTTTGCTAGCTTTCAGTACTTTTGGTACTTTGATTTACTTTTTAGGTGTTTGATCCAGAGCGGTTTTCCAAGAGCAACGATACCGAATTATACAGCTTTATTCCATTCTCCATTGGTCCAAGGTAAAAAATTAGTACAAAGATTTTTTTAAAGAATATTTTCGATACATTACCATTCTTATAACCCTGGCTTGTTTTGCTGGACCCTAAATTGAAAAAAAAAATCTTTAATTAGAAAATAAATGTTTGATTTATCTGAAAAAAGGATTTCTGTGACCGGATGAAATATGCATAGCATCTTGATTATCTCTGTCCTTCCGTCTGTATGTACGTCTAATTCCAGTCAACATATTTCTCCCTGTTTCTTTTTACCAACATATATATCGTCATCGATTTCCTACCCAAACCTCGTAACTACAGCTTTAAACAAGGTGAATTTATTACAGGATTTTAGCAGAACACCGACGATATACAGTTAATAACACCATGTAATCGACAAGATGAAGGATTTTTGAATGATTTTGAAATGAAATTGAATGAGTGTGATTACTGAGTTTTTAGTGATTTTCAAGGGGGGTAAAATGAAAATAAGCGATAATATTTTACCTCCATTTAATTAGATCAACGCGTTTCTCTGATTTTAAGTCTAAACAAATCGGACGCTTAAAGAAATAAAAACAGCCAATAAAATCATGCTTGTATTTGGTTGAAATATCGATCTGTTGAAAGATTTCAAAGTGGTTTTTTTTATTTATTTATTTTTAAATTTCGGAGCGCCTTTGAATAGTTCGAATAAGTGAATGGAATGAATGAAAAATTAAAATGAATGAATGAATGAAAGATTGGATGAATGAATGAAGCGCTCAGTGGGCGATATAGTATTATTTTGATTAAACTGGGTGATTTCACGATATTTTTAACCGTAGATGTAAATTTCATTCCCATCAAGTAATTATTCGCTTTTTGTCGCGGAATGGCATCTTTTTACATCACGGAGATATGTGCCTACATACATGTATTTATATACATTTACTAAGGTATGAGTTAGCCCCGCATTTAGGCAAAATATATGTATAGATGTTGCTGGTAGGTTATTTCGTCCTGAATGGTTCTTATATGAATAGAATTGCTCTGTTTGTTGGCTGTCGCATAGGATCAACACGGGTCGGAGAAAACATGTCTCTGAAGAAGTTGTGATATCGGGAATATTGATTTGGTAAATCATTCATATTTAACAGACGGACAATGATTGGGAGACTAATATACACCTTAAAAGCAATATAATTAACATAAGAAACAATGTTAATTCGGAAACGATCACTATGATACTTGCTTATGGATAGTGTCGGTTTTCTATCGAGAATAAGCCTTAATACAGTTAATAACATCGTGAAATTGACATTCAGCTCAATCTAAACCATTCTAAATCGATCACTCAGCGCTCCAATCATTCATTCCAAACACTCACTCAAACCTTTCAAAAACGATCAAACCTATTGAAAAATATAGAATCAACAACATCATTCGAAATAAATTTTGACAGCGAAAAATCGCGATTTCACTGACATAATTCAAAAAGTAGCGCCTCATAGGTTCTTGAAGAAATTTGAAGCTATGCACAGAACTTGTATGCACTTTTTTATTAAAGGGAGGTAATCAATATCGCAAATTTTGTTCATCCAGAACAAAATTTGCAATATAGGATTACCTCCCATTAAATTCACTCAAAACTCGCTCCACACACTCATTCAATTTCATTCCTAAATCATTCCAAAATCATTCACCATGTCAATTTCACGATGTTATTAACTGTACTAGGTTAGCGAATACGAGTGATTTTGGATTGTCTAAACCCGCCCTTTAAGGAAAAAAGACATTAAAGGCAATGTATTAACAAAGTCTCCTACAGGGCACCCAATCTCTTCAATCACAACCGGCCTCCTCATGCACAAACTGACTGTGAATGAACATTTTCTGTGGAAATCGGCAGTAACTTTACAAACAATTGATAGTTATTAGTTACTTACATACAACTATTTTATAAAGCACAAAGCCTTTGGATCATTCAAACAAACTAACTCAAAATCGCACGTTTTACAGTCGAAATGTATTTGCTTTGACCATACTTACTCACGGAGAAACCAGGGGCCCGTTTGAATAAACTTCTTACGAAAAAAATGATCGTAAGTCAAAATCACAAACCGTACCTGGTGTTTTCATTCATCGTTGGATTCTGCCTTGCAATATCTCATTCCAAAGAGATGTTGCATTGCAGAATTCCACATTTATTTCATAATGTAAGAGCGAATAAAATTAATGACTTACGGAAACAATCATCGTAAGGTGTTTAGTAAAAAAGGCCCCGGGTTTTTGTACAATGGCTGAATATTCACCCTTGGAATGGATTTAATATAGACTGGATATGAAAAGATGCCTATAACGCATTCTCGGATTTGGCATTTTAAATTGGGGCTAAACGCAAAAAGAATCTTCAATCAATTATGGTAGTCACCTTTCTACGACCGGATTATTGCTTTTTCTAAACTCTTATTAGATATTTCCTCAATATTCTATTACACAGGCGATTGTTGATATTAAGGAGATTAACACTCTTGTATAGTGTAAAGGCTGGTATGAATTTGAGGTTTGCATGTTATAGTTTTAATGGTCTTTATATTATTCAAAAAAAAGAAGTGTTTTATACATCTGTGAATGTGAATTCATATATTTAGTGTATAATGTTTTGAATGTCCATTGAATAGGTTTTTTTGTTTGTTTTTTTTTTTTTTAAACTGAGCTCTGGCGTACATGTAGAAGCCGAGTCCATTAGAACGGGTAATTTGGAAATTGAAAAAAATCATTTGATTGAATTGACCTGATCACTTAAACGCGTTTATACAAGTGCACGTATGAATAAACCTTACAATTCAAATCATATATAGTAACTTCCATTTTGAAGGTAAATTGTTTCTGTTTCAAGGTGTTATAACCCGCTTATCCTATTACGAAAATAGCGCGTAAACCTATAGATTAATCAAAGCACTGAAAGTACTGATGGTGAACGAATCTGTTGGCATTCTAAAGTGATATATTGAGTTCGTTGAGAAAAGAGAAATTATAAATATAAAAAATAATCAAGGGAAAGTGTCTCGTTAAACTTCTAATTTCAAAGAAAAAGAAAGAGAGGAAAAGAAAGGTAGAGAGAGTGACAAACAGAGACAGACCGATAGACAGAGAGCGATAAGCCTAGAGAAAAGAAAACAGGCAACTTTAGTGTCTAGACTAATGATTCTTTTCTTAACTCAAAAAATAGCAGTCAGAAAGGTAATTAAATTTCCACATGCGGAAACCCATATTTTAGCAGATTAAACAGCAGTCTTTCTGCATTTTGACTTTTAAACGTTATCCGCTATGGCTCTGGTACGACCTGAATGGGATCCCCCCATCCTCCGAATTAAAAGACCGCTGTTTCGTAATTGTAATTACAGGGTTTTGGTCTCTTTCGGTAATATTCAGTCTTATGAAAGAATAATTATCTGATGCCATTGCGTAAAAAAGAATTTAAAAAAAACAACAACAAAAAAAAACCCAATTCGATAAAATCTATGTAGGAAGGTATTTTGTACAGCTAATGAATTGTCCAAATATAGTCGTTGTTTAAATTCTATTGTTCCTACCAAACGGCGGATAATCGTAAACCTAAGAGGGAAGAAGATGGCAGCTACGTACCGTTGCATGCTTATTATAGTTCTGGTGCGAGAAATACCAATTTCCATGTTAAGGTGCTCCAGTCCACAGGCGATTGATTCACAATCCATATTTCGTTTTTTGTAATATTTTACATACTTCCGGTAAAACAAATAGATGAATGATTGTATTGAGGAAATTCTAGAGCCATCCGAGGGATAAAAGCGCTACTATACAGGTGTAGTTACGATGTCAAGTACTTTGAAAAAAAAATCCATTCAATGTTAAAATTTGAAGATAGGTCTATCGTGTTGGGATATTTGTTCATTTGGTTCTTTTATTTATTTATCTATTTACGACATTCATGTATTTACAGTAAGTCGTACCGAGATTGCTATATCCCCTGTTTTCCGTCCTTGTTGGAAACGAAAAAATAACCAACAGGGAATGGGATTTGGGTAATATGATACAAAAATATCCGTAATCGAAGATGTTTACATTACACAAATATGCAATGGGTTAAATTTTACTTCATATCAAGGTTGGTCACGGTCAAGTGGTGCGTGTTTATGTTTCAATGAGAATTTGGACTAAATATACCGTATTCACCCTTTAGACGCGCCCTCCCTAATAAACGCGCTCCCCCATAAATACGATTCCCAGGCCCTTGACTATACGATCAACAACATCCAACCGTCAAAGGTACGTGGTGAAAAATCCGGTCCAGAATTTAATTTCAATAGCTGCTACTCCACGACGTAATGTTCAATAGATTGTGGGTTAACTATCTTAAATTCCTATCAGGATAAGGCTGGTTGCGTCATAAAAAGATTGTTCAACATCTGAAAAGCTAGCGCGTCCTAAATCGCGCAGTCTTCCGGAAGCGCGAAAGGTTAAGATTTAACACAAAATTAAAACTATTACTCGTTAATAAGTCACATGCGAACAAAATCCCCTTTCGTTGTTACGAAAATATCTCTGAAATCTTTTCACCTTCTGCAAATATACAAAATATCCGAGTCAAATGATTAAATCCTAGTCACAATTCATACTGTTAAAATAGGAAAACCCCCGTTAAATCTCGTGTGTGACTTATTTCAAAAGCGACGTCGCCGCTTGCAAGAATCTGGGGACTTCAAAGGGTGCCGACACGCGGTGACCCAGCTAGCTCCAGACGTGTTGTGTTTTCTCTACGAAACACTTGCATTTACACATTACGCAATTTTAGTATTTAATACAGGATTATTTATTTCATACGTGAATAGGTAATGATTTATTAGACCGCTTTGTCCATCGGTAGCGGAACATTGAATATTGCATCGTCTGTAACTTCCTATCTTGTACAAATAATAACAATAATAATAATCTCGGCTTCTGCTAACACAATCACTTGCTTTTGGAAGCTGCAATTAATGGTCGAGGGTGACCGTATTTCGATGGATGACTTTAAATGACAGAATTACAATTCATTAGCTAACATTTTATTTTATCTTTTAAATCTATAGCCTTAATAGATAAATAGAAAAACGTATTGGGTAGCGTACGTATTTCAATCGATAATTACGAACATGTTAACAGTTTACTTCTCTTAGGTACAAAAATACGGTGTTTTTTTAATTAAGTAAAAGACTCTGAAATAATAGCGCCCCCACGACGTTTTGCATCGCACTCGGGCGCGTTTAATAGGAGAAATACGGCAGGAACATTCCATTCGTTTGTAAACTTGACCTTTCGTGACTTATAAGCAAAGACTTCATTCATAAGAAGGCAGGTAAAATCGTAGGAGGTCATCACGTGTGCTATAGCCAATCAGGGGTGTGTAGAAGTTCAAGAGTTCACGACCTCAATAAACACACATTTTCGGCAAATTACTACAAGTTGCAATAGCGAAGGTTTAAATCAAAAACACAGTATCAGTCTATACAGTGTACAGACACAAACTTTGTTTTTGCTCGACAATCTTACGCCGATCAAAAATTCGCTCGTATAGACATTCCAAGATAATTTTGTGTTTTAAAGGGTAATTTTCATTATCTTCACTTGATGGAGATTGCTAGTATCATGCATTTAACGAAATAAACAGTGATTTTTAGAGAGAAGAGTTTAGAGATACTAAATTGAATTCAAAGAGGTACTGCTTTATTTAAAACCGCTTAAGATCCTACAGGATTTTCTATACACAGTATATAACACTGGTGAACGAAAATTTCGTTCACCAAAAATCGAATTCCCGTCTCACTGCACAAAATTTACATATGTTACCCGTCACGCGAAAAAGGGACCATCTTGGATGTGCATAAAGTGTCGACCCTAGTCAGACTGCGCATCCTGCGCAGTCTGACTAGGGTCGAAACTTTTCGCGGTTTAATCATTTTCTGAATCTAGAATGATTTATCTACCTTCCTGTGAAAAAAATGATATGCAACCTCTGGTTGGCTGGTTGTAGTACTAATCTCTTTTTTAAATATTTATTTTACAGAATTCCCAGATAGTCCCCTTTCGTGTGACGGGTCACATAAACTTTTATTTGAAATAGACCCAAACAAGAGATGTTTGTAAAACATTTATGCTCTTTATTTTAGCAGGAAGAATCTTATTCTTTCTCAATCAGCAAAGCGCAATAACTCAAAATGTTTGATGAGTATAGTAATGGCCCTTGTGTACTGCACTTTCACTTAAAGAGATCTATCTACTTGTAACGTACCATGATTCTAGCTTGCATACTTTTTGAGATCCGGGCAAAGAGAATGTCTACGGACGGACCGACGAACCGACCGACCGAACGACCGACAAGTACAAAGCAATATACCCCTACTTCTTCGATGGGGGGAAAATAAGTTAATAAGTTTTGCACATATGTTAATATTAACAATCGACATTTTCATTCAAGTCAGACAACTTTAATTGAATGTTGAGGGGATTCTATCCGTATAAGTACAAAATTAATCGAAATTGCGGATTAAAAAAAGTCTTTCTACGCGTAGAATTTTCGTTAATATATAACAATATCAATTAAATTCTTTCTACGCGTAGAATATTCGTTAGTATATTATAATATCCTTTATTTTTGGAGTCCAAAACACTCGTCCAAATAAAAATCGTTCAGTTTTTATTCTCTTTTGTCTCTCGATTTTATTATTGTATTATATTTGCAGAAACTGCATCGGACAGAATTTCGCTATGAATGAACTGAAGATTACATTAGCTAAGGTTGTCAAAAGGTAACTCAGTCCTACTTTACTTATAACCCACGAACAAGACCACGAATTACTCGTAGACGTGTCCACATCGTTGTAAGATCCTCCCATGCGTTCAGGACTGTTCAAACTGTGTGTGAATTTACCTCGCTTTGCACGCAAGTTCAAGTACATAGCGGGATATGATTGAGCCTGTGTCTGACATTTCCAACAATTTGAAATATGTGCGAGGGGCAAACACTGAGCAGCTTAGACACCCACATACTGTAAATATAAAGTTACCTGATGGTCTACAGATACTTCGGAGACCTTATCTATCTACAAAACGCATAGTTAAGACTCTGGTCAGACTGTGCGGATGCATAGGCTGACCAGAGTCTTTGCTTTGTGGTTATTTGAAATTGTTGGAAATCTCACGCACAGGCTCAATTTTCAAACAGTTCGCCGTTTTGTCGTCCTTACCGCGGGCCAGATTACAATTCAATGCGGTTTAAACCTGCAATGTAAGTACAATATAGAAAAGATCTGTTAGAAACGGAAAAAAGAAATGTCTTCCATGGTGAAAAATAGCCACAGTTACTTACCGTTCACGGGCTTTTAAAGAAGAAGAAGACGAACAAGATCAAGTATTCTGCGTAATTAATGAACTGGCAGGGCGGGGCATAAACCTTGACGTAATTTGGCGAGTTAACTTTTATATACTTTGGGTTCATTGAAGAGTAAGTCGGCAATAATCGTGAACGCGTGCAAGTAACTGAATCCTAAAGCCAAAGGTTTCACGTGCTAAGAGAAAGTGAACACATTTCATGGTTGGGTTACCAAAGCCTCGTAGCTTCAGCTTTGACAAGCTGAAGTTACGAGGGTTTGATTACCGACCTATGCTTGACGGTCTCAAGTTAATTATGTCGACTATCTTTAGAAGTAAATAATAATGAATAAAGGCTGATTTACTTTAACCTTGAGTGCATCGACCCGATACTAAGGCCCCGCCCTGCCAGGGGAAAAATCGTGGATTATATCAACTGACAACATAAATAATTTTATCTGCCCTGCGTTTAGGAAAAAATAAAAGGTTTTAAACGTCAAGAAGAAAATGTACCCGCTTCGCATGAGTACACGTTCAAATGTAAGTAAAATTTCTGAAACGCTTCCTGATTTTTTTGCTTGACGCAGGACCAGTAATCTATTATAAGATTACAGGCGTGAAAAAAATAAACCATTTCTATCAAGCCCATCCTGTTTATTTTTTGTTCTAATTTCTGAATCACAAAAATCTATTCTTTAATAAGAAAACATCGCAAAATTTTAACTTGCAGAGAAAGAAATTAATCCAGATTCGAGTGCCAGCCAGTTTTATTCTTTGCATTCAAAATTGAGCGAAATACCGTTACAGAAATTTAAAAAAAAAAAAAACCTTTAAGCCGTAAGATATATTTTGACTTTTTTACAATAGTCTGCTTGAAAACGTTAAAATATACGCGCGGCTAGATTGGCCGCATTCGTTTTTTTCGCATTTTCTGAAACATTTTATAGTAGTTCTTTTACAAACCTCTTTAATCCAAGTCCATATTTACAAGCGCTGAACAAAAACTTCTTCTTTTCAGAGACAGGGGACGTGATCCGAATTTATGTAATGACTGACACATTTAATTCCCTTTGAAAAAATTCTGTAAAGAAGAATCTGGCGGCCAAACTATCGCGCGGCGCGAGATATCCCATTTTAATACCTCAAATCCATTCTATCATTAGGATATTTAAACACCAGCCGTGTGTTCAAGATCACAAAACGATGCAAACAGTTTTCCAAATTATACACCGCTTCGCACGTAAGGACACGTGCAAAGCGGGGTATAATTGGAAAACTGTTTGCACCGTTTTGTCATCCTGACGCAGGGCTGCATAACCTACTCTACTGTTGATACAATATATGAGTTTATTGATCGGCTTTCGAAGAAAACCCGAGGTATTGCTATAGCCTTGGTGTCGTCACTGTCGTCGTTCGAAAAATTTGACATCTTGTGATATCTCTGGTTCTACTGCAGTCATTCGAAACACTTGTTTACCGCCAAAAGTGCATTTTGTGCAAAGTGTGTCTCTTTTTCGACTTAGATTTTAATCCACAATCCAGCACTCAACAGTCGAGCGTAGGCACCCGTATGCGGTCCTCTTGATTTTTTTTAGGTTTCAAGTAAGTGTAGAAGATGTTCCAGAGCCTAAAATGCAGCCGGAGATTGTACTTAAGTCATCTAATGGTGTGTGGGTGAGACTTTTACAAAGGAAATAGTGGATAGGTTACAAAAAGAAAAACAAACAAAAGCAATCGAATAGATGCTATCTGTAAAACGTCAAGACGAAAGGGGAATTAACGAAATGCAGCATTCATATATGTGACCCGTCCCGTTTAAATGGACAATCTTGTTACTTTGTAACATAAATATGCGAAAAAATATTGAACCCATCCTAGCGCTCAGGATAATAAAACAGTGCAAACTGTTTGCAAATCATACCGTGCTTTGCACGTGCAATTACATGCAAAGCGGGATATATCATTGATTGGGCGTGACATTTTCAACAATACTATGTGTGCATGGTGGACAGACATTTAGCTGTCTGGAACGCTGTGCAGTGCAGAAAGAGTATTATTTTTGCGATTGTGAACATATATGTACAGAATGGGTTCTTAGTTATCTCTTGGGCGTGAAGTGAAGACTCTGGTCAGACTGTGTGGCCGTATAGGCATTTACGATGTTCATATGCGAAATGTTTGTGCTCAATTCTCGTTATCTTGTCGTTGACAATTGCTTTTTTCTAGCTTTCTAACAGCTTTGATGTAAAACAAATCTTAAAAAACAAACACAACAATTTTAAAATTTTAGAAAAGATGTCGTTATAGTGCAGGAAAAGGTTTCTTTTATTGCAGGGTTATAGTACGGTAAAGATTAATTGTTTTTCGTAATTGCTTCATCTTGTGATCATGTTAGACAGACAAAGTGCAGTGTGGACAAGCACAGAGGATACTGGGTTCGACACTAAGGGGAGTCAGGGAGTCCGAGTTTCCCTGTTTACCAGCTAGGACTTCTTTCATTTGCCAAATAGGCGTCCGGTGCAATCCAAGGGTCACGATTAAAATATTTTGAAAAAAAAAAACTGCACAGAGCAATGTCCTTTCTAACACCTGCCAAATCTGTAAATCTTTTTACTATAAAAGTTGTTGAGGAAAGCATCTGCTTGGATCTTGTAGTGTTCTGAGAAAAAAAAACTCTTTTTTGGAAGAACATTGTGGAAAAGAAGAAATTGCTTATGACAAGCTATTTCGTCTTTTCCAGAATGTTCTCCCATTATGTAAATTCGGACTCCTTACTTTGAGCTTGGACTCCTTGAATTCATGTGTTAGGAATCCAATTTACTTCTTAATCCCGGCATCGGACATTTGACAGGAGTAATTGTTAAAAGCGTCATCCATTAAATTCGTATCTCGCCGATCAAATGGTTATTGATTGGAAGTACGCCTAATTTGTATAGGCATCTGGTGGCTCGGATGGAAAACTGTAGTTTAACGGTGGGAGAAACAACATGAAAATATGGATAGGTGCATTAGCAGCCGAGAAATAAGTGCAATATTGTTGAAAGCGGTATTAAAGAAAAAAAATAAACCACCAGGAGCCCGTTTTACTTAACATCTTACGATCATTTTTTGTTTAATTCAAAAAATAAAGATGTTTCTACAGTAGTAACGTAATATGAAATTCTGTCATGCAACCTCTCATTGGAGTCGTCTTCTAATGACGATTTGAATGAAATGTTGCATGACAGAATCCATCAATGAATGAAAACACTAGATACGATTATTGATTATGACTTACGATTAATTTTTTCGCAAGATGTTTAGTAAAACAGGCCCCTGGGGCGAAACGCCGTGAAGATGGGGCTAGACTTGGGCGTTCAAAGAAATAAGGAAGGGTTATTTCAGACATCTCCTAAATTAGTACTTTAATTTCACGAAAACTGCTCAGGAATGTAGTTTAGGTGATCGAAGTTCATAGCATTTAAGAATGTGGTTCATTTGTTATTGCAACCAAAATTAAACATTCAAAGTAAAGGACCAAAGGCTTCATTATATTCCGTAGATCATAAGCTAATTGAACTTAATGAAAATTGCGAAAATCGTAACTTTGGGGATATGAACTTAAACCAACTTCTAATCGGTCACTTAAATAAAGCACGAAGAGTAATGCTTAATAATGTTAAAGATGCAAATGTTTGATGATTTCCGATAGCCCATGCGCTTGGTAGATAGAAAAACTAAAGTGCATCAAAAAATTCCCCAGGGAAAACAATTTAACTTCGACGAGAACAAAAGTACCCCCAATTTCAAAATTAACATTGGTGGGTGGGGTAAATTTAACAAATCCACCTCATTTACGCAAAGGAATGTCTTAAATAATGTTTTCTTTACTAATTTATATTCAGCTACCTTTAAGACATCGAAAGCATCGTGATTTTTTAGCAACACAACGGTACTTCTTCGAATTAAAATTTGAAATTTCCTGCCTTTTGCGAGTTTTTAGGATTTTCTCAAAGAAGCTTTGGTGTCTTCTTTTGCCTGCTAAAATCGTCCTGTTGGTCCTTTTTACACAACTCTTTCACCAAAAGTCTCGAGATTGATTTGTCTTTGCATGATTGAAATATTCCATTCAATTCTTTTATTGTTAATGTGTCGAAAAGAGGAATACAGGCTGTGACCGATTAGAAGTTGGTTTCAGTTTGTGATGCAGAGCACAAGGTATAGATGTTGTAAGATATACATATATACTTAGTTCCAAAAGAAAGTGTGCACTTTTGAATTTGCAATATCTCTGAAATTATGCAATCTATCCTCATGAAATGTCGCATGACTATCCCAAAGAGTATGTTCAAACGATATTTGAAAACAAAAATCACGCAATGAGCAAAATTTTTCTGCTAAATTGAGACATTTGATTTTGCATGTTTTGCATGTGCAACACGCGTTAGACGAATAATTGGTCTGAAAATGCATTCAGTTCAATCTTTGCGACTTTCCTAAGCATAAAATCACATCTTCAATACAATTGTGCATGATGCTACGGCGTTGTTTGGCTACCAATAAACGTCGTTGAATAAAGTCGAACCTTGTCAGATTTAGAACGTCATTAAAATTGATTGAGCATTCATGTTCCAATAGAAATCGAGGTCAATATTTTTAAGGTCTTAAATAAGCAAATCGAGATGTCATAGAACGCCATAGCACCATTCAACGACAAGTTACTGACCTAATAACGTAGCAATGTCTAACGTCGGCTTACACGAAACGTCTGCATTAAAATTAAAACTTTTGTTTGGAAATGACTTGGAATGACTTTTTAAACTCTATAAGGCAACATCGACACATAGCTATTACCTTAGAAATAGTTGTAAGGAGGTCAAATCTCAACAATTTTAGTTCTGCCTGCGCGTATACAGCATGCGATACTTTATCGAAATCTGATTTGACTTTTAATTTCAAAAGGCCTTGACTAAAGTATGGTATCAAATTGACTCCATGATTTTCCTCCAATTTTGTAAAAATCTAGATAAATACAAAAAGTGAAAGTGCACACTTTCTTATATAATACGTACTGAGTGCTTTGTATGGAAAAAAAATCTAACGAGGTTGAGAGAATTGATAAGTGTCGAGGTTCTGCCGAGACAATTTTCAATTTTCACAACCAAGTTAGATATTTTTTTCATACAATACATTAAGTGTGAATTATATTTATCTTATAACCTCTATTTGTCTTGTTTTCGTCGATGTTTCTTACTGAAATGCACGTTTATAAAAATAACCGCATTATATCATTGTCCTAAAAATAACTATGGGACATCATAAAAAATAAAAAATGTCATACGATGTTATCACACGGATATTTCTATAGTTATAAGATAAAAAGTGTAATGAATTAAAATTGCTTTTAAATACAGACTCAGTTTGAATAACATAAGTTTATTTCAGGTGGCCCATGTTCAGAAACGCTAAAAAAAACTTAATTTTTGTTGAAACTTATGTTTTAGTGGCATCTAAAATCTTAAGGGTGAATCCATGACATTTTTTTTTTCTGACAAAGATTTTGTTTAAAGTATTGAATTATGGCAATGATATAAGGAAATAAAAGGCAGTGTCTTAAAAAATCAGTGTTATTTGGTCTCGGCTGCGAGAATTTATCATGATAAATTCTCGCAGCCGAGACCAGATAACATTGATACTGTAAGACAATAACATTTCATTCTATTTATCATGCAATCATTTTTCTGCGATTAATTATAATAAACCCTTGAAATCGAAGAATTTCGGTTGAAAGCGTATGCAAAAAGTTCCTAAAAATAGTCCGCCTGATATTATGTTATGTTATCAGATAAGTAATATCAGGTCAATACAGGCTTTATTTCATGATAAAATCATCTGATATATCCTTCCTATCAATTACTGCTTATACTGTCATAAGTTGAAACGGGAGGACCGGAGCCTTTGGCTGGTATAGGCGAGAATGTTGTACGAAATCTTACGGAGATGATATGGGCCATTTAGTGAATCCTTTGCGACATATGTCTCCTACGAATGGCCGGATGCAGTTCGGAATATAGTCAAATTGGTAAGGTGAGTAATTTTGAAAGGAATAGAGACTGGAATAAGATTAGAAGGATAGGTGAGTTTTCAATGAAAATTAAGGGAAGAAGTGCAATTTCAATATTTGTGTATACGATGAACGCAAATAAAGCGATATTTGTTACTTCACTTTGAAAAAAAAAAACAAAAAAAAAACGTTTATTCGCGTACACGTTTAATAAATCGATATCTTCATCCTCAATGATCAATCAGAAGCTTCCAAAATCAAGCAAATCAAAAGACCATGTAGAAGCAATTTGATATTATTATTCGGCTCTTTTAGTGATATTCGAGCGTTCTTGATTGGTTTGAGTGAGTGTTTGAAATGATCGTATGGAGCGCTGAGTAAGTGATTTAGAATGATTTGGCTCGGAATAAATGTTAATTTCACGATGTATTTAACTGTAATCGTACACCTACGTGAGATATCATTAGTTTCATAAATAAGGTAGTGTTACTGTTGCTATGATAACTACAAGGAATTCCTTGTAATGAATACAAGCCGTCACAATGTTAATGGAATAGTGTTTAAAGTGGCCTTACACTCCATTCGAAATAACGAAGAAAGATAATTGTACTAGATATATCCAAATGACATAGTTACTGGTTATCTCGTGACTTTGACACATGAATATGAGATAAACTTTTTATGAATATGATTTTCTGATTACATGACAATTTGTTTACTATTTTTGGATTATGCTTTTTCTGTAATGGTAAATTTTGCTTCTAAAGATCGAATTTCGTGGGGAAAAAAATCGGTTTTTTTTCATCTTTTGGTGTCTATTTCGGCGTTGTCATTGTTGTCGTTGGCGTGACTTATTTTACTAACATGATATCTCTGTTGTTACCGAAGTAATACGATGTACTTTCTAAGAGAATATAGTTAGTTACATTGTGAAATTGACATTCACCTCAATCAAAACCATTCTAAATCGCTCACTCATTGCTTCATTCATTCTTTCATTCAGAACCCTCACTCAAACCATTAAAAAAGCTCAAACCAATTGAAAAATATAGAATTAACAACGTCATACAAAGTAAATTTTGATAAAGAAAATCGCAATTTCACTGACATAATTCAAATTGTTAGCTTCTCATAGGTTCTTGAAAAAATTGGAATACATATTTCATATTCATCCTGAACAAAATTTGCGATATTGGACTACCTCCCATTAAATTCATTCAAAACTCAATCCCCACACTCATTCAATTTCATTCCTAAATCATTCCAAAATCATTCACCTTGACAATTTCACGATGTTGTTTACTTTACGTCTATTATCGGAATGTTTTCGTATATATGTATATCTCCGTTTATTTATCGTCGCTGCCGTATAACTCGAATACGGTAGTGTGACTTGTGATTACAGTGCATTTGTATTCAAACGACGAGTCACAATAGCGAATTTTACTTATAGCACATGCCCATATGAGCGACGCCCCCAGAAGACAGTTAGTTGTTACGGGGGATAGTGCAAGGATACATGACGAAACTACTGCTGAGATCCGCCATGGTTCTTTAACGTGCTCGGTGTAAAGCACCGTCTCACGGGGCCTCGGTTTAACGTCTCACCCGAAAGACAATTAGTTTTGTTAGTGTACCAGCCCGGGATACGAACCCACGCCGTCGAACTTCAATGGTTTTGAAGTCCGGTGCTCTACCAACTGAGCTAATCGGGCTTGAATGTTTTCGTATAAGATGTATGGCCCTTTTATCAATGTGACGTTATCAATACCCTGCATTTTTTAATATCTCAGTCGTCAGGTATTTTCTTGAAATTTGGCATGTTTGTTCACTTACATATTTGTTAGCGCTGATATTTATAAAAAAAGGAAATCTAGAGTTTTTCTGCCAACAACCTTCGAATAGCCTTTTATACTTAGATGTTTTTAATAACCATGCGACGCTACAGTCGAGCGTTTTCTTTCGTATTTAATGCTATTTTTTGGCAGGAGACTTTCCCATAGAATACGTTTCGATTAACCCTACTCACGCTGTTCGTGGAATATTTTTATGTACAAAGATCTTTAGCAGGCAGTATAGACTAAGATCAGCCTGCACAGACGTGCAGTCTGATCTTTGCAAAGACTGTCTACTTTCTACTGAATATTGTTATATGAAATTGAGCCAGATCGGTTGAAATGCCCCCTGAACGGTGATTTGTTAAAAGGAAAATTGAAATCAGCAGAATAAAGAGTAACTATTTCGGACTCCCATACAATATAATTTTTATTGAATCATTATTAATATTACCAGCATCCGATTAATAAAATTGGCTGTTCCACAGCTTGATAATATTCCTATCGTGTACGGGCGATATCTATGATGGATTAATCCATTGATTCAATATTATGACTTATTTGGGGAGGTAACGCCAAAAAGCTAAGCTAGACCTTTTAATCACGATCATAGCAATAAATCTTACCTTTTAATTCTCGACCATGTCAATCAATCTATCATTTTGTTTCAACTATACCGGTAAGTGTGGTCGAGCTAAACTTTTTTCCTTCAAAACTCGTTTTAATCCTTGAGTTTAGGTTACGATACTGGGACAGCATCGTTTTTGTTCCTTTCATTTGGTTCATTAATTGTACAAGCTTGCGAAAGTGTATGTGTTTGAGCGATGGCATAGTTCTATCGCCAAAGAATGATCACGGGCCCGAGAACCTTTATAAATACGATTTACTCATAGATTTCGTATATGCATGTGCATACATACACAGGAATGTTGTTTAGTAATCACAGCCATATAATACATATTATGTAAATACTTTTGAAAGAAATGCCCGTTTACTAATTGAACGAACTTGTGAACAGACCTTTTTGCCATAGTTATTCCTGCAATGCTTAATATTTTGTACAATTGTGAAGATGAATTATGTTTAAAATACTTAAATCATTCACTCAGCGCTCTATTCATTCATTCCAAACACTCAGTTAAATCGATCAAAAATGCTTAAAAATCATTAGGAAAGATAAATTTCTAAATCATTCAAGACGAATGATATTTTATTCAAATCGATAAAATGTTTGGTTTGGCTGGTGGGGTTTAAAAAGTGGCTGATTGGTCCATGAAGACACACAAACAGAAAAGTATGTATATTTTACTACAGGGAGGTAATCAATATCGCTATTTGTTCATCAGCGATATTGGATTATCTCCCTTTAATTTTGTCCGAAACTCGCTCAATACACTCTCTCAACTTCATTCAAAAAGCATTCTTAAATCATTGCTATATCGGCAGATGAAAATCAGGTAATTTTATTTCAGTCTGTACTTCATATTTCCAGAAACCTCACATGTGCGCTACGTTTAGACTTAGATCAGCTTTTTCATCCGCTCAGTCTATTCAGGGTCTTAAATAAAACGCTCAATAGGTACAGTCAAGAGCATCGTGAAATTGACTCAAATTTCGATCCAAACTGTTCATTCATTCCAACTTTTACTCAAACCATCACTTAAAATGGGAAGATCAACAACTACACTCAAAACGAAAATCGCTAGAAAATAAAACACGATTTCACTGAATTAATTCAATTTTATTATCGTTTAACTCGTTTGAGAAGACATAGAAAACTATTTGTAGAACTTGTTCGCATATTTTATTAAAGGGAGGTAATAAATATCGATAATTTCGTCCAATGTGTCCCTTGAATTTCACCAGTTATATAAACTTTATCATTTCACTCTTTCAAATTCAATTCAAAGTATTTCCATAATCATTCACCATGCCAATTTCACGAAGGAAGATTTATTATTCATATATTCTAGATAAAGAAAATAAGTTAAGTGCGAAAAGGTTCGACCCTAGTCAGTCTGCGAAAACCGCGAAGTCTGACAAGGGTCGGCTCTTTACGCACTTCCCAGATGGTCCCTTTTCGCGTGACTTGTCACATTCTCTTAAACCCTTGCGTTACAGTTCAAAATATCGTAAAATTGACACCCATACTGATCGAAACCATCCAAAGCCAATCACTATGCGCTCCATTCACTTCAGAGATGAAGAGATTCAATAGAGGTATGAAACTAAAAACCTAATCACATGAGTCTGAATAGGTTTTTAGTTTCATACCTCCATGTAATCAATAAGTTATCTCTTCATATCTAATAATCTAACACCAAACAGCCAAAAATGTAAAGCTTTATCTACAATGAAACATATTTCTTACGGGGATACTTTTTGCGGAAGCTTACAAAAAAGATGCACAATCAAAATTATTTTCATTGAGAAACAACAGTAATATTTCAGCCAATCATAATGCCCGATTATTGATGGACACAACTGAAATTAGGTTATTCCAAACACTCACTCAAACCAATAAACAACAACAACTTAATCCAAATCTTCTTAAAGATTTATATTACTGGCGTGCTTGAAATTTAGGGGCGTCCCATTGTTTTTTGAAGGTATAGAAAACTTTTCAAAGAACGGGCATATACTTTTTAAGGGAGGTAATACATACCCCAGTTGCGTTCATCGTGAACGCATGCAGCAAAAGTGTTTTACCTTCCTTAAAATTTATTCAAAACTTTCTCGACACTTTCATTAAATATCATTCAAAAATATTCAAAAATAATTCCTTTTTTTATAAATTTTACGGTGTTCTTTACTGCTCTCGAATTGCAAATTTAAAAACTTTGCAACTCATCCAACTTTTGGGAGAGCTCTTGCAGGCATTTGTCTCCTAATTTTATACAAAATATGAAAAATATATAAATATGCAGTCGCAAGTCATAAGACCCCTTTAGTAATATAGAGTCAAACACGAATTCGAGATGTAAAAGTATGTTTCTTGAAACTTCGACCTTTACCTCACTATACCATGTTTCTATAAATTTACAAATGAGCAGTGTCTGCAATGATAATGTTCAATTATAATCCCCAAAAGATAAACGATGTTACCTTTAACCACCGATCTTCTTCGAAAATAATTGCAATTACTAGCTTAATTTATGCATTACATTAAGTTCAAACCATATCAAGGAATTCAAGTTATATATAGTATTACAATTTCAGCCAAGTAAAGAATTTCTCTACGCCATAAAAGATGTCGAACTACGATTCCGAGCCGGAGTCATTGCGTGACAGGGGTGCCTCTCTTGGGATGAGTGGTTCTCTACCGGGTCTGGTCGGATCGGTAACCTCAGATACAGTGTATCTAGTGACACCAACCGTTAACACGTCCAAACGACGGTATCTACTGGGACCGCTGATATTCGCCTACATGGCGGCATACGCGACAACTTTTCTCGTGTTCGTCCAGTACGTCTATGATAGGGTACATGATGACACATTTCAGGGCAGAACCGCGAAGACATTTTCTGCGTGTAATGATAGTGTAAACAAAAGTGATCCCGACTTTGAAAAACAGGAGCGTGTTCAACAGGAATCCAGTGATTGGTCTACGTATTACAGTCTAGCAGCCGGTATTCCCAGTGTGTTTGCTAATGTGATATTCGGGTGTTACACGGACAAGTTTGGTAGACGGTTCTTACTGCTCCTCCCCTGCATTGGTTCTTTTGTCAAGCTTGTCAATATCTGTATCGTAGTTTATTTCAAATTGAGTCTCTCTTACTTTTTCATCGGTTGCATCGCTGAAGGTTTAACAGGGCAGTTATACACGTTATTGTTAGCATGTTTCACCTACATAGCTGATATTACACCCGTGAAGGGGAAGGAACGATCGTTCTCTATAGTTATAATTGAATTATCACTAGGGGTATCAAGTGCTATATTTTTATTTCTCTCGGATTATATGATTAAATACTTGGATTATTTCTATACATTAGTGACGTGTGGTGTGTTATTTGCAGTTGCTTGCATCATCGTATTATTTATACCAGAGAGTTTTCCCAAACACCGGCGACGTCAAAACGAAAACGCCGGTAAAATTTTAAAGACTATTTATGATTTCTTTCTTGGGCAATTCAATTGGGGACGCAGATGGATGTATAATGTTTTAATCGTGGTATTCACAATGACGATGTTTACCGTGTTTGAACGATCAAGTGTTGAAGCAATCTATCTAAAAGATAACCCATTCTGTTGGACTGCTGAGAGAATAGGCGAGTTTGGCGCGGCCAAGTCGGCAACTTCGCAAGCGGTTGGTATGGTCCTCGTCAAACTAATGCAAATTAAGATGACGGATGATTCTATAGCGATGTTAGGGTGTGTTTCATACATCGCCTGTTACCTATTGGAGGGTCTTGCTGTCAATAATATTATGATGTACATCGGTAAATCTTTTTGTTATTTTACTTTATTATCCGTTCGGGTAATGGAGAATTAAACAAAATGTTTCGGTTGTTCATTTAACCCTTTGCTGTTTAATCCCTGCTTTTTACGTGTCTGTGATTTTATGATTGAGAAAACATAGTGAAAAAAGAAGAAATTTCTTCTGACAAGCAATTTCTTCTTTTTCCACACTATTTTCTACCCTACAGAATGGTTATTTTTCAACTTAAATCCACTTTTAATTTCATCTGCAAAACCTTTGAATTTGGACAGGTCCAAAATTTTGTAGATTCAGGAAGCAAAGAACGTCGTGAAACTATAAAAAAAGGTGTTTGCCCGCTTTGCACGTGCAAGTAAGTACTCGTACTCTTGCAAAGAGGGGTAGCGTTTCTAAATGTTACGTGAATATTTCCATCTTAAATGTTTTCAGGTTTTACGAGATCTTATGTTGATACTACAGATCCAATAGTAGGAGAATTTGGACTGTTGACAATACCAATGTGTCGCTCCATGTTATCATACAATTCTGCACCAAAACCTTAAAGCTGCTCTGTCACAGTTTCTCATAGAAAAAACAAAACTTGTTCTTAGAATTTGAAATGTGTGTATTTTTAGACGATTAAGAATGGCCCAAGGTTATTGGCACTAAAAACAACATATTTCAATAATTTTTTTAAATTATTTTTTCGAAGCGCCAAGATCAGTAATAGATCCAGTCTATTCATTTCTAGTCTATAAATTACAAAATTATTACTTTCCATGAAGAATCTTTCATTTTTGTGTGCATTGATATAAAATTTCCAGCTGTCCAATACTTTTACCTTAATCTTTGATTGAATAAGATAATAATGCAGAATGCACATGCATAAAAAGTTGGCTCGAAATTGAAGAATAATTTTTTTAGGCGTTAGTAGTTGCTTTATTTTTCAGAATGAATTTCACTAGTTTCAGGAATATCGGTCTTTCTCTCCATGCATTACCAGATTGAGTCTTATTATTTCAAAGGCTTTAACATGATTAGGTCGTTACTTCTGATTGACTTAACATTTTTTTTTTCAAAATTACATTTTCTCAATCTGTGAAAGAGTAGCTTTCATGTATTATAAAAGACAAAATTTAAAGAGGGCTGGCATTATCGAATGATCAGTTCTACAGGAAAACCTGAGAAATTGGCGTCATTTTGTTATTTCAGATGCCCTACTCCGGCACTACAAAACAAACAATTTTAGACTAATCCCATTTCAAAAAAATTACAGAGCTTAATTCAATGTTGGGAAAACAAGAAAGAAGACCGAAAAATATTGAAGAAAACATTGAGAAAAGGGACAATTAAAACAAGCAATTTCTCCTTTTCTCTCAATGTTCCCACTAAATTGACTTTAGTTCATCAAACGAAGTTTGTAGAAAAACGGTTACGTGAACAAATATAAAGGGTCTTTTTCTTTCTAGAAAAAAATAATATTTTTTCTTGTTTTATGAATAACAAACTTTTCATTTTTAAGAATAGAAGTTTAAGCCCATTGACAAATTATATTGTCATTTAGGGTATATTTACCTAGAGAAAGGGTCATGTATTTTCATGTTAAATGCTGGTCAGGTTCCATCTAATATTGGTACATATTTTCTACAGTTCCAGCAGTAGGTGTGTTTGGACTGTTGACAATACCGATGTGTCGTTCCATGTTATCCAAACTTACAAGAGAAGATCAACAAGGTATGTACTTAGAACTACAGCAAAGCCGTGGATTAAAAAGTGTGAATAGTATAAATGCCTAACAGGCAGGCATTTAGATGCTCTTATTCTTAAAATACGTGCCTTGAAAAACACATGAATACCTTTTTTTCGAGTGTGGCATATATAAGTCATTTAAGCGTTCATGCTTCCTTTTATATTGGCATGTCTTAAAGAGTGTAAATGAAATGAATTCAATACTTGTAAATATGCAAATATTGTATTTACTATATTCATGTCTGAAATACAGTGTACCTTTTTAAATTTTGAATATCTTAAAAATTACACAGCTACCGTCAGGAAATTATGTTTGACATATCACGAGAGCATTGATTAATTTTGAACTCTATATATATATATGTATATACATTTACCATCCGTCAAAGAAAGGTCCTAGATTAAGTCGAGATAAGATCTTCTTGTTGCTCAGTTGTTTCGGTGGGGGTCTCGTAGAGTACATTGGTAAGCTTATACATTATTTTGAAAAGAATCTGTACCCGAAATAAAACTTGTGACAACATGGAAGCATATAAATTTATTCAAGAACTTCCTCTTAATGTAAACAAACGTTCTAATACATATTCAAAGATACATAAGTATAAGATCTACCTAAGGCTCAAGAAGTTTTTTTCCTTAGTGCTACCATAAAAGAAGCGCACGTAGGCCTACAAACGGATGTATCAGATATCAAGATGAACAATAGATTTTAAGCAAATATTTGCCGTTGAAACTGTTCTTTTTCCATTTGTTTGAAAGCGTAAACCTTGTTGTAATTGGATTACAACCATTCTGATTCAGGTGCGGTGTTCGCTGCAATAGCCGGTATGGAGACGTTTATAAATATGGCGGGGAGTATTGTGGCAGCACAAATATACGCCAATACTCTACAATATTACAGGGGAATAGTGTTCTTCGTGTTCTGTGGAGCTAGCATGGCCAGTCTGGTCCTCCTAGGGTAAGTCAGAATGGAAAACTCTACCGTTTATACAGCTTAAAGTAGTGGACCCGTAATAGTTTTGCAACGTCTCAGAAGTAATGAACTTAACAGTGTTAACCGAGGTTTCCTAATGATTTCTATAAGGAAACCTCGGTTAACATTGTGAAATAATATGATGTCCGGAATTTTGCGGAACTATTACGGGTCCACTTCCTTAAAAAAGTTTAAGTAATTGAACATTTGAAACCCTTGACCAAAATGAATAAGGAATGAAAATGATTTGGTGGGGTAAGTGATATTTGAATGATATTTAAGGATGGTAACAGAATATCATTAATTTCGTTCAAAATGAACGAAATCAGTGATATTTTATTATCACCCTTTACTAAAAAATCTACGCACTTTTGTAATAATAGATTTGTGGGTCTTCGCAAACCACCAAACGCAAGCCAATGCATTAATGACTTCGGTTTTACGATTGGCTATGAATATCGCATGAAAAGGATGTTTCAGCGTACGCTTTCACTCGAAATAATTGCGCCGTGGACGCTGTAGATGACATTGGCTTTAGCTTGATAGTTCTTTAAAAACCATGGAGCCTATTTGGCTTTTTTTTCCTTACTTTAAAGTCTAATATCAGATAATGAAACAATCGCATGTGTTTTAATAACTTGCAAGAAACGCCAACACTTTATTACAATTAAGCTTAGCCGAAACGTTAGTGGTCTTCTTCGTGAATTGAGCAATGATAAATGTTAGGAAACCTTCCCTTTAGTATCAACTCTGTTTTTCTAACATTTCTACTTTATTGAAAAAGTGAGATAAGCATGGGTCTTCCTGAAGTTTTGTCTTGAAGAAATGGAATAGACCGTCAGTCCTCGATAGTATAGTGGTGAGTATCCCCGCCTGTCACGCGGGAGACCGGGGTTCGATTCCCCGTCGGGGAGGGTATCTTTTGCATGAGTGGGATTTTCGATTGATTGGTTATCAGGCACATGGTACATGTTAATGAGTTAAGGTGGGACGTTGCAGTTTTGGGGAGACAACTCGCCTAGAAAAAAATTGTGAGTGTGTGTGTGGGGGGGGGGCGGGGGGGCATGTTAAAATCATCTTTATATGAAGTTGCACGTGCACAGCGGAAGGCTTTTTTCAAACAATCGCAATTTTGTCAACCTACACGCAGTATTGTCCTGAATTCAAGATAAAAACGTTCGCGAAACATTTTGAACAGAAACATAAGACTGCTAAGAAAAGTTCACTTTCTAAACGCTTGCAAATGTTTTTGCATCCTGAACTGCAGGGTTTGGCAATTATTACGAGGGACAAAATGAAATCTGGACATGCGCTCAGAATAACGAATCACAAACGATCATCCCAGAAACGGTAGTCTGCATTACCGTGTAAAGTATATCTAATGAGTGTTTCACACTTGTGCTTCGTTATTCCAACGAAGTACGGGCGACTTTGATAGACCCATCACAAGCCCTGCATTCAGGATGACAAAACGGAGCAAATATTTTGCTATTTTTACCTTGCATTGCTCGCATAAGAATGAGCTGACGTTTGATTCGCTCTGTTGTCCTGAACGCAGGGCTGTCACGTTCTCTTCATCACCGAAAGGGAATGTTTGAGTTCGGGTTATATCGTTGTAAGTATAAAACTATCATATAATGGATGCTTGTAAAAGGTAGTCATCTTCAGTCATTTGAACATTGCTTGAAAAGGAGGAAAAATATGCTTTTTTTAAAACTTCGGTAAATACTGACATGGGGTGACAAAGGACAATTTCAACTTATCAAAAATACGTTTCTTCTCACTTAATTTCCATCTTTATATCATTCCCTCTATGTGTGTTTGTGAGAGAGTAAAAACGATAATTTGATAACAATTATTTATATTCCATCAATAGCTTTGCCAACATTGAATATTTCAATAAGCAATGATTTCAAAAAGCTTTCGTATTATTCGAAGAGTGTATGTATTAGAGAGTTACTGCGTCTGCTCCTTCTAAAAACTTTAAAATTAATCGAAACTCATGTTTTCTTTCTTTCTTTCTTATTTTTTCAATCGAGTAATAAACCATCTTATCTTCCATGGCAACTGAAATAACATATTATTTCTATATGTAATTGCCTCATATAGAAAATGAGTTTATGGAGGAAAACCTCATGTTTTGATCAGGATAATGGCTGTGCATGTGGAGGATCCAGAGGGAATAGGGTGTTCAGTAATCACTGGGTAATTCGGCAAAACTTTGGTAATGATGTGAAATGACTACCCCCCCCCCTTAATTGTAGTTTAAACCCCGTTACAGAAATCCTGCAACTGCCATAGGCGTAACCAAGTGTATCAAAATTACAAATGGTTTTATTGTTGATTGGGAAATCAGGGGACGTAACAATGTCTGGACAAAATCAAATTGGAGTAGTAAATTAAGGGGGGTACTGTATTTCAAACTTATGATATTGACTAAAAGTGCCTGGATACATATACTTTTCTTTATTAATTTCAGTTGTACGATAGTTGGGCTAATTTTCTATTGACATATTTCGATTTTTTTAATATAAGTGTTTGCTTTTATTTGCCCTCAAAAAAACATTCACTTTTTATCTTTGAGGAGCATTTAAAGCAAAATGTCCACTTGTCGCCTATTTTTGCCCTTACTAGAAGGTTCATTATATTTTTATGTTTTCCATATCTATGACTATAAATATATGTTAATTTAGCAAACCAGTATTGTGATTGGTCGGTGTAATAAACAGATATCTTTGATATTTTCGAAAACATGGTCACCTTAAGAAAAATGAAAATATTTTCAAAATATGCGTGGAAAGCTATGTTGATATTTTCAATATATCTGTGCATATGAATGCTCTAAATTATACATCTGTTTCGCGGATATCTGGATATCCCCCGAAACTGTAACGGCCCTCCTTAAAGGCGCGTTTAAATGAAATTATGTCCACTCATCCAAAAACTCATTTTTTTTCTGAAAGTTCCGCTTAAATACAAAGCGATCAATGTTTAAGTTTTATTATAAAGCCTTTGTATGACATTTTCAATAACAACACATGTGCTTGATGGACAAATATTGAGAAGGCCATATCACAGTTCCATAATATATTTCCGATTTTAAGCAGACAGGATTATCCGAGTCTAATATGTTTGTATGTGAAGCTGTTGGAACTGCAAGTAAAGCCATTTCTATCTTATTCATTTCAGTGTATACAGATTCGGCTCAAGAAGAATGTATCCCGTGATCGTGCGACCCAAATAGTGCAAGGCCGATGTATTCTTACCCTGTTTGCAATTTCCATTACAAAAAAGATGCATCCATACACCATTTAACTCTCATCATCAAAAAGGAACAATACTATTTAGAGGATATTTAGACGATAATTGTATATTTTAGTGTAATATCAATTGAATTTCCATTGAGTAAACAACAAAGGCAATTCATTCTATGATGATCTTCGTGGCATATTTCAAACAAACTCATTATTCACATTTCGGAGATATCGAGAAGACCATAGTGGACCTTCTCTCAGCACATGAAGCGTCTGCGTTTACTTCGAAATATAACTGTTAGACTGCATCTATCTTTAGATTGACAAGTGAAACATCTCTGATAATACTTGTAAATACACAAGCTGAGTCGAGTCGAGTGAAATATTCACGTAAGTGTTATTATTTAAGATTTGTTGATACGGTTCGGAATCAAAGCGTGTTGTCTTGGCCAGAAAGAAATATTTTTCGACAATTGTATTTTTTGAGTCTCAGAAATAGAAAAATGCCTTCTTACTTAGTTTTGTTGATGTTCTTACCGACAGTAGTAGTAGTCTAGTACATGTATTTCCTTATCATTGAACATGTACTTCTGAACTAAATCGTTAATAAATATCATTTTGTTTTAACAAATAAGAACAAGAAATGTTTGTAAAACATTTATACCTCCATAAGAACAGGTCAATGGCCCTTTCTTTGTCAATAAACAAAGGGCAATAACTAAAAAATATGATGAGTAGAGTCATGGTACCTTTGTACTGCACTTATCCTCGATGATATCTATCCATCTGTGAATTTTCATTACTCTAGCTTGCATACTTTTGAAGACAACAAATAGTCTACGGACGGACCGACCGACGGACCGACCATCCGACCGACTGGGGTAACATAATAAATAATTACTTAAAGTTCAGTCCTAAGTCATATTCTATCATTCTTCGACATCTGAGTTAAAAATTCCTCCTTTAGAATAAGTGACATTTTATTTGAAATTTAAGAAAAATAGTTTCGCAAATTGTGTTAGAAAAGTGTTTTAGGCCGTTTGTTTAGGAAGCAATTGGGGATATACGTGTATGAATAAAACTAATATTTCATTTTCTATGAAAATATATTTTATTCAAATTAATAAACCAACAAATATAGTAGGAAAAAAGAATAATCAATATCAACAACATATTTCAAAGAATCTGAATAAGCACATATATACAATTTTGTTCATCACTTCAACATGCGTTTGGTTCATGAACTTTATGCATGGCATATCTACTTCACAGTTTAAACATGGCGATTGACCCCTCAAACCCAATTAGAAATGGTGAAATCACAAAACTGATAATAAATTAAAATGGGAATATATTGCATATAAATTTACAAAGTCAATTTGATGGTTTTTATGGATTTAATCCCACTTTAAAAATTATTGCTGTTAAATCTCGGCGGTAAGTTACGGAGTCATACGGGACTTACTACATTGAATTAAATTTTCTTTAATGCTTTTAGGTGGTTAATCGAGAAATAACGATAGATTATCACTTGATAATTTCATCCCAAAAGCAGTGAAATTATCAAAAGCTTATACCCTGCTTCTGTGCATTTCATCCTAAGTGACGTCACAATGAACGTTGCAAAGCAATCACGCGCAAAATGGCGCGCTTTACGAAAATATGTTTCGGGAATTTCACATTTTGTCTCATTTTTGCAATAAAGAAATAGAATAATCGTTTATTTTTAGAGTAAGATGAATATAAATCGATTTTACACTGAAACAAACGATTATCCTCTTTATAAGTTATGAGTAATCGCAAGGTTATCAATAGTTTTCGGAAAATGTTTCGAAAACGCTAAACCATTTATTTAGTTAGCATCTACACAATATGGTTTGAGTTTTTTTTATCAACATATGGGTTTGTTATCAACACTCATGTGAATATCCACTTCTGCTCATACCCCAGCCCTTGCCCCTCGTAGAAAGCTCATTTTTCATTGTAAAACTTCTAGAGCCAATATGTGCGAAACGTGATCGCCAAGCAACGAAATGTAAATTGTTAGACAAAGTACATGAAGATCACGAAACAAAGGCATGTGTTTATCTAAGTTGATTGTCAGAGATTGGCAAACCAGCCCTGCGTTCAGGATGAAAACGTTAGCGAAGCGCTTTCGAAATGATACCTCGCTTTGCACGTATGTACACGTGCAAAGCGCGGTATCATCTCAAAGCGCTCGCGAAACGCTTTCACATTCTGAACACAGGGCAGCCTCATATACAACCGTCTTAATAACTAAAGTTTTAATCATCTCTGAAAGTGCTTAACTTCATATTTTAAAGTTATGTTCATATGGCCCATAGAATAGAATTGATTTGGTAAACTAAACTATGCTTTCTGAAAGTACTAAACTTTATATTTTTGAACTACGTTCAATCAAGCATGTAGGACTTGATTTCATTAATTTAGTAAACTAAACTATATTTTTCAAACATATTGCGTTCATTTTTTAAGTTGTCTACACTAGAAGTATATGTGACCCGTCACGCGAAAAAGGACCATTTGGGAACTCCGTGATGTAAACACTTGAAAAAGAGATTGGTTCTAGTACAGGTCAACCACAGGTCGCATTTCAAAAAATCTTTCACGGGGAGGTAGATTAATTATTCTAAATTCAGAAAATTAGTAAAGTGCGAAAGGTTTCGACCCTAGTCAGTCTGCGCAATACGCGCAGCCTGACTAGGGTCGACACTTTACGCACTACCAAGATGGTCCCTTTTAGCGTGAAAGGTCACATATTATTGACAATAATATTCAACTAATCATATAGTATCGCAAATACATGAATTATATGACGGATAATAATACTGAACCGATCTCAAATATCGCCAACAAATGATCAATATGACTCATAAAAATGTTGACAATGATATTGAACGCATCTTTATCAGAAATCTTCGCCCTTCCGTTAATATGTCTGTCTGTCCGCCCTGTCTGTCCGTCCGTTCGATTTTGTCCGGACATTTACTCTTACATTTATGGTTGGATTTCAAAATAACTTAGCATAATTATTCTCCATCATGAGTAGATGTGCTATTTTTGAAAGAGTGTTTCAGATAGATCCAAGATCAATGCGACAATTCAATGTCAAATGTTAAATGAGACTTATCTTGAGCAACGGTCAAATTTTTCGCGGGCTTGACAGTAGTTGTCCTGTGACATCCCATTCAAGATAATTTTGATTAAGACAGGGCTAAGTTTGTCATTATTGCTAAAGAATGAGAAAGACATTTGTGAAAGAGAGAGGACAAGAGATTCATCTTCCCCATAAACACAAACACACAAAGGGCTGGGTTAGAGACCATATTGAGCATAATTTTCCCTTTCCCACAGGGACACAATTGTATTGAAAAGTGAATGAATATCATTACAACAGACAACGGACAATTATGATTCCGTCGATTAAATTACTTGGTTCTATCCAATCCTTTTATACCAGCAAATTTGAATTATATCACATTAAAAAATGTTGACGAAATTAACCTTGTGGAAAAAATAAGGGTATTTCTAACACCCGATTTGTTTTGTTTGATGGATAGATGTGGTAATAAATCTAAAACACTGATCAATACAAACAAATGACACCGGTACTAAAATTGATTAGAACGCAGCATCCCAAACAACATTAATGCATGTTTGGGAAAACCATGGACTATATTGGGCATTTTTTTCTTACTTTGAAGTTGAATATCAGATGGTGAAACAATCGTCTGTGTTTTTACAACTTCCCAGAGACGCCAACACTTTATTACAATTTAGCGTAGCTGAGACGTTGGTGGTGGGCTACGTGAATTAAATCAACGATAAATGTTAAAAAACCATCCGTTTATAACCAACTCTGCTTTCCATATATTTCTGGTCCATTGAAAAGGTGTTACAATACAAGTTTGAATTTTACTAAAGCTTTTCCTCGTGGAGAAAAGCATTAGATCGCCAGTCCTCGATAGTATAGTGGTGAGTATCCCCGCCTGTCACGCGGGAGACCGGGGTTCGATTCCCCGTCGGGGAGGGTATCTTTTTTGTGAATGAGATATTTGATTGATTGGTATATCAAGCACGGTTTTCAGTCAGGATAGTCCATACAAATGTTACATGTAAGCAAGTTGAAGGCTTAATTAAAAGCGCGTTTAAAAGGAAATGTATCCATTTATCCAAAAGCTCAATTTTTCCTGTAAGTTCCACTTAAGTACAAAACGATCAACGCCTAAGTGTCATCATCTCAGCCTTTGATTGACATTTTCAATAATAGCACAGGTGTTTGATGGACACCGGTACTAAAATTGATTAGAACGCAGCATCCCAAACAACATTAATGCATGTTATATAACAGGTTAAACAAAGCACATGTACAATTACTAATAACAAAGATCTTATAAGTATATATGACATTGTATAAGTTTTGATACAAAAAAGAGCGCCCAAGTCTTACTCTGCGTTTAAGATGAAAACATAAGCAAAAGGTTTATGAAATTATATCCTACTTTGCATATACTTTTTTTGCATTCTGTACGCAGGGCTTAAGAACAATTAACCTTCCATCATTTTTTTTTCTCATTTGTGTGCATTATATGTTTTCAGTCCTAACCTGCGAGGCTACGAAAAGAAACAATAGTACTGCTTTTCTCTTTATTTATTTAACTTTACAGCCACCGGGCTTTGGTTAACAGTGAGGTTAAACAGTCCTACGTTTAGGGTGACAAAACGGTGCAAACTGTTTGCATATTATACCCGGCTTTGCACCTCCACTTACGTGCAAACAGGAAATAATTTGCAAACAGTTTGCACCCGATTTTGTCATCCTGAATACAGGACAGCTGTCTTCAAGGTATCGTTTCTTTTTTTTTCGTATTTATCTATATCCAAAAGCTTAATTGTTCACGGTCGACCAACTCCCCTAGCTTTAGCTTTAAATTAGTTAACCCATCGACCAAATGTTTTACTTTTGTTTCACAGATGGTCGAAATGATCAATCGTTCAAGGAGAGTTGACATTATCAAACTTCAAAAACCAAATCGATCATGGGCACCAAAAGCTTCCTAACTATAGCTTTCTTTGACTACCCGAGGCTACGAATTTTTGGAACCACTTTGAAGAAAAAGATTAAAAAAATTATAAAGAAAACTAATCCTTTTTCACGAATTTTAAAATGGAAATCATGGAAATGAAATAGACACCATAGTAATTGGACATTATACAATGATTTTATACAAACTTTTGAACGATCGTTCCATTCCAAGTATCATTCGAAGAGTTTTACAGTCTCCCTTAAGTATCGCAACAATTATCTGCATAATTTACCTTATGCTCTCTGTGTTTTCAAAAGCCATAATTTAAAGATTTTTTAAATACTTTGCTTCTGATTAACATATATGAATGACAAACAAAATAATACTTAATTAACAGAGGTACAGATAAAAGGGGTAACTCGCGTCCAGCCTGAAATCTTTATTTCTCAATAAAACCCTTTGTTGGGCGTCGTTCGAAACGTCTAAACGAGACGGTTCCAATAAATACCAACCAACCTAGAGTTTGCGCAAGTATTATTGATATTGTAATCTAAACTCCAAAATATCCCGTCAAAATGTAGTTCTGACAATAGTAAAAATAAACCAACTAGGATAAGTACCTCATCAGCACTGAGTTCATGATGAAAACTTTCGCAAAACGTTTTGGAAAAGGCAACCCGCTTTAAACATGTACTCATGTGCAAAGCGGGGCACAATTTCTAAGCGATCGCAAACGTGTTTTGCCTCCTGAACGCAGGACATGTAACGAGGTGGTGAAAAGAAAAATTTGCACAACATAAATGGCAAAATGGCTGACAAATCATTGTAACTACATCTCTCAAGCTGCAGTTACATTGTTTTGATAATCAACGTACGATTTCTGTAAGTTACTTAGTTACTGAGAATTAACCACTTCGCTGTATTTGGGTGGTTCAAATCCCTGGTTTGGGTTTCCAGGGGGCATCTGTACGCCAGGTTGTGGATATCCCATCTGGGTGGGGTAAGGTCCAACAGGGTAGGGTGAGGCCGGGTATGTGGTAGTTTGTGTAATATAGCCTGGCTGTTGGACCGTCGACATCTGAACTGATGCTGTAAGAAAGGAATACAGTTTAAACATAAATTATCAACCGAAACCTGGTAACTACAGCTTTAAGTTTTTGTTGCATAAAAAAACGACTTTACTGTATCAACAAGAAGCAAACAAGGTTATGACGATATATCAATGTTTTGTACTATTAAAAAATCTTACTCCAGTGATGATCTAGGCAACTTCGAGTTTCTGAAATTAGTGTCAAATTAAGGCAGTGGTCCCGTAATAGTTCCGCAACATTTCGGACCTCGTGAATTTTCACAATGTTGACCAGGGTTCCTAATAAAAATCAATGGAAAACTTTGATTAACACTGTTAAAATTCATTGCCTCCGAAACATTGCAGAACTATTACGAGTCCACTACCTTAAGTTTCAAATGCACCAAAATTGAAGGCCAAGTATGGTAAAACATTACCATGTATAAGTAATTTGTACAAGAGCTATCGGAGGGCAGCGAAGCTCGACTTTTGCTAGTGCTGGAGTAAGAGTTAATCAATGTCGGCATGGGTAAATTACATTAAATTCAATATCAGAGAAACGAGTCAGGAAGCATGTGCGATGTTTCCAAGCAATAATTTTAGTAGAAACAACGATATTACATATATCAATTAGTTGCACTAAAAGCTTCACCAAGGCCTCTAAGTCCGAAAAGGATTCAATTCCCACTAAAAAAGATTTAAAAGTAATTAATCTAAGTTAAGAGGCTGATGGTCAAAGAAGCAAGTGCAAAGTTTTCAGGCAAAGGTTTCAAAAGAAACAGAGATATAACAGATAAAAACAGTTGCACGTTAAATCTTAACCAGGAATTATTTAGGCCGAAAAAGGGTAAAATTCCATAAAATTTAATAACAGACTATTGAATCTTTATTTAGAGGCTGATATTATGGTCAAGGAAGCATGTGTAAGGTTTCAAAGCATTAGCTTTAGTAGAAATAGATGTTAAACAGATATACAACAGTTGCATGTAAAATCTTAACCAAAAATGTTCAAGACTGAAAAGGATTTAAATTACAATTTAAATTTAAATTCAATATCAGTGTATTAATTAATTAATTAATCTTTGTCTAGAGACTTCCCTTATGGTCACAGAAGCATGCGCAACGTTTCCGAGCAATAGCTTTTGAAGAAACAGAGTTTTGACACAGTTGTACGTAAAACCTTAACCAAATCATTACGCTGACGCGTACACCCGGTCGATCGGAATAGTCCGCCTATCCTACGAAGAGTCGAGCTAAAAAACAAACAAAGGTTGAAATTGTGACGAAAAATACTAAAACAAGAGGGCCATTGGCCCTAAAGCGCTCACCTGATGCATGGCTAAACAAAAGTCAAAGAGATCAAGATGAAAAACATTTCAATTAAAAATGTTGCCTCTAAAATACTAAAAACCCTTTTTGACCCTCTATCAAACTTGTGTAAAATTTCAAGGCAATTTCAAACTTGACCTAGGTTTCAAACAAACATATTGACCAAGTTTCAAGATATTTGAGTAAACATGTTTTCTTTTTTTAAAGATTTGACCCCTTGACCCTAATTTTGACCCAATTTTGAACATGACTGAGATTTGATGGAGACAAACATGTTTCAAGACATTGGACCAAAGATGTTGCCTCTAGAGTACACACAAGGTTTTTCTTAGATTTGACCCTTTGACCCCGTTTTTGACCCCACTTGACCCATTTTTAAACTTAACCGAGATTTGATGAAGACAATTATTGTTACCAAGTTTCAAGACATTTGGGCCAAAAATATGGCCTTTAGAGTGCACACAAGGTTTTTCTAAGATTTGACCCCTTGACCCCATTTTTGACCCCACTTGACCCATTTCGAACTTGACCGAGATTTGATGGAGACAAACATTCTGACCAAGTTTCAAGACGTTTGGACCAAAAATATGGCCTCTAGAGTGCACACAAGGTTTTTTTTATAATTGACTCTTTGACCCAATTTTTGACCCTACTTGACCCAATTTCAAACTTGGCCGAGATTTGATGGAGACAAACATTCTGACCAAGTTTCAAGACATTTGGGTCAAAAATATGGCCTCTAGAGAGCACACAAGGTTTTTCTAAGATTTGACCCCTTGACCCCATTTTTGACTCTACTTGACCCAATTTCAAACTTGACCGAGATTTGATGGAGACAAACATTCTGACAAAGTTTCAAGACATTTGAGCCAAAAATATGGCCTATAGAGCGCACACAAGGTTTTTCTAAAATTTGACCCCTTGACCCCATTTTTGACCCCACTTGACCCATTTCGAACTTGATCAAGATTTGATGGAGACAAACATTCTGTCCAAGTTTCAAGACATTTGGGCCACAAATGTGGTCTCTAGAGCGCACACAAGGTTTTTCTAAGATTTGACCCCTTTACCCCATTTTTGACCCTACTTGACCCAATTTCAAACTTTGCCCAGATTTGATGGAGACAAACATTCTGACCAAGTTTCAAGACATTTGGGCCACAAATGTGGGCTCTAGAGTGCACACAAGGTTTTTCTAAAATTTGACCCCTTGACCCCATTTTTGACCCCACTTGACCCAATTTCGAACTTGACCGAGATTTGATGAAGACAAACATTCTGTCCAAGTTTCAAGACATTTGGGTAAAAAATATGGCCTCTAGAGCGCACACAAGGTTTTTCTAAGATTTGACCCCTTGACCCCATTTTCACCCCACTTGACCCAATTTCAAACTTAGCCCAGATTTGTTTGAGACAAACATTCTGACCAAGTTTCAAGACATTTGGGCCACAAATGTGGGCTCTAGAGTGCACACAAGGTTTTTCTAAAATTTGACCCCTTGACCCCATTTTTGACCCCACTTGACCCAATTTCGAACTTGACCGAGATTTGATGGAGACAAACATTCTGACCAAGTTTCAAGACATTTGGACCAAAATTGTGGCCTCTAGAGTGCACACAAGGTAAAGTTTGACGACGGACGACGGACGACGGACGATGGACGACGGACGACGGACGACGGACAGCAGCCCATCACAATAGCTCACCTAGAGCACTTCGAGCTCAGGTGAACTAAAAAGAAGAGTTTGTAATTTTCGATTGGGAAATCAGATACCTTACTATAATTAAATTTGATACCGTTTGAACAATATTACGAGCGTATGCAAAGCTGGAAAAGGTTTAAAGCGGAACCCAATACCATGTAAATACAACCCTCTATACTTACTTGTGTTGGCGGGTCTCATAACTTGTCCTGAACGTCCTCTACTCTTGCGACAACAACAGAAACATGCGACAATCCCAGATATCACCAGACCAACAAACACCAGTGATCCAATAACAATACCAACGATCATACCAGTTTTCCTGTTTAAATAAAAAATGGTTCAATTGATTGAATATGGTGTAAAGCCGTTTTTAACATTTTTTCCAGTCATAAAGCGTCTTAAGTACCTAAGATGAATTCCTGTTATTTTTTGCCTAGCTCCAAGCTACTATTCTATTTAAGTTTACGCCGGGGTGAGGAATTCCCATGCCCGACTTGTCCGACGGAGGATTTTCTACCTGTGGACAAGTACAATTTTCTAGGCCAATTTCTATTGTCAATTAAAACCTAGTGCAAATCTTGGAATTGAGCAAAACGATCTAAGAGATTGATTGGCCTCATGGGTGTATTATAGATGGTAGAAATAATGTTTTGAACAAAGAAAGTGGATTCTTTTTATGGACAAGTTCTTTTTTACCCTGAACAAGAAGAAAATCTCCTTTTACTTGTCCGGGGACAAGTGGAGAAAATGTATATTTCCACACCCCTGGAACTTTACGACTTTTGGAAGACAATTATCGGAAAGATTTTGTGCCTATGTCGGAGATAGGAAAATATGTTTATATTCACTCAGAATGGTTTGTTTGAATTTGGTTCAACGCCGCTTTTAACAATCTTTCAGTCATATCGTGGAGGTTGGAGCACCGCAGCATAGATCCTGGTATTCCTCTCACCAGAACTACCACATTCCGAGCCTACTACTGCTCATTCCACATAAGTCTACGTTCATGATCCGATTGACGGTGTTAAATGTCACAAAGAGTGTGTGTCGCAGTCGGGGATCAAACCCTTGAGCTCTTTATTGTGCGGCCGACGCGCTTAAAATTGCGATTTAATGGCGTCAGAAACTGTATGGTGGTCCACTATATGGTGGTCCACTGATCAATTCTAAACACTTTCTCAAACTATTCGAAACACACCGAAATCATTCAACAATAGTGCTTTAAACAAGAGTCACAAAATGCACCGCTGAATAAATACCAGGGTTCGACACTAAGGGGGGTCCGAGATTCCTAGTTTACCACTTAGGACTCCTTCCATTTGCAAAATTAGGAGTTCGATGGACTCAAAATGACATGATATGAAAACATTTTGAAAAGCAATTGCACGGGGCAATTTCCTTTTCAACCCTTGCCAGTACTATAGATTTTTAACTACAAAAGTTGTTGAAGTAAACAATTTCATGCATCCCTTATTTTGAAGAAAAAAATTGCCCCTAGGAAGAACACTGCGGAAAAGAAAGATTACTTATGACAAGCAATTTCTTCTTTTCTACAATATTCTCCCATTATGATAATTTGGACTCCTTACTTTGAGCTTGGACTCCTTGATATTTTGTTTTAGGAGTCCCTTATTCTCAGGAGTTAGTGTCGACCTTGATTATACCGGGCAGAATATTCCCAATACTCGACAGTTTGTGTAGGGTCGGGAGCCAAGAAACATTTTGTGAAAAATTCATTGAAATTCGTCCATAATTACAGGAATTGCGTGAACAAGATGTCAACATACGTACCTACGTACTGACGTCAGAACAGACATAAAAGATTATAATACAAAAATACGTCCACCTTCAGCGGCGAATATAGTTAAGAATATCGTGAAATTGACACTCATTGCGATCAAAAAAAAATCCAAATCACTCGCTCGACGCTCAATTTAATAATTCCAAACACTCACACATAATCGCTCCAAACTTACTTAAAAAGCTAGAACCAACAACGTTGTTCAAAATAAATATAGCTAGAAAAAAAACGATTTCACTGACATAATTTAAATTTTAAGCGTCTGATAGGTTCTTGAAGAAACAGGAAGCTATCTATAGAACTCGTATGCATATTTTATTAGGGGGGGGGGGGTAAAATATTGCTAATTTTGTTCATCCTGAACAAAATTTGTGATATTAGATTACTTCCCATTAAATTCACTCAAAACTCGCTCCACACACTCATTCAATTTCATTCCAAAATCATTCATCTTGTTAATCTCACGATGTTGTTAATTGTAAAAAACGCTCAATAAGCTCCCCGCCTACATTCAAACTGTTACTTGATTCTATTGGCTCTAGATGATTTCAAGGCGTCTCATTGGGCCGGGAAGACACACCAGTATATTCATGGGACATTGTTTCAAGAAAATGCATTATGAGTCTTTGAATTTAGGGATTCATTTATATCTATCTATACATTGATTTCGTTTCTTTTTTTCATCTCATTTGACATCCCATGTTCTTAACAGAACCTTATTTAGCATACTTTTCGATATGGTTGCAAATTCTCACAAGATGCCCCCATAGCACTGCTCAATGTCCAAATATGAAGAGTATCACAGTGAAACAAGTATCTGGTGTTGTATGCAACACATAAAGTCCCCTACCGGCTTCGTTTGTCTCAATGTTTTCCCACGCCAATTCTATCAGGGACGTCAAAACCAGGTCTTGTTTTGGAAAGGGTTAAACAAGACTTACATGAGTTGTTGTCTCTGCTGTGCCCACTATACAATTCATGCAAGCAATAGACAGATGCAAGAAATAGTATCAATAACAGTTACCTTGTCTGATCCAAGATGTTTTTCTTCAGTCTTGTTGGTAAGAAATGAGAACTTTCACTGGAGGTGATTAATACTGCTGCATCACCACCCTGAATAACATGGCTTATATTTTTTTTACATTTTAAAACAGGTTTCATCAAGTTAGCTTGCTTAGTTATTAAGTTATTGCAGGATCCATTTTTTGCCATATTTTCACTATTTCCGTTACCATAGCAACCGCACTTTTTGTCAAAGAACAAAGATAAAATGATGTGCATAATCTACACATTGCCATCTAGTCATATACCAAGTCTCATCAAATTAGCTTGCTTACTTATTAACTTATCGCAGGATCCAATATTTTTTGCCATATTTTCACTATTTCCGTAACCATAGCAACAACAATTTTAGTCAGTCTAAAAACAAAAATAAAATGATGTGCATAATCTACACATTGCCATATAGTCATATACCAAGTCTCATCAAACTAGCTTGCTTAGTTATTATCTTATCGCAGGATCCCATTTTTGGCCATATTTTCACTATTTCTGTAACCATAGCAACCTCAATTTAAGTCGAAAACAAAAATAAAATGATGTGCATAATCTACCCATTGCCATCTAGTCATATACCAACTTTCATCAAAAACGCTTGCTTAGTTATTAAGTTATCGCGGGATCCAGATTTGAGCGGACAGACGGACGGACAGACAGACGGACGGACGGACGGACAGACGGACGGACGGACGGACAGACGGACGGACGGACAGACGGAGGGCAAACCTATAGTCCCCTCCGGTGTGAACACCGGTAGGGGACTAATTACTAAAATAATTAAGCTAGGAGCTAAGGTTTTCGCGCTGCCAAGCTTCAAGTTAATCGGACATAATGTGGCAGAGTTATGCTACGAACAAAGAAGTGGACGCAGCACACACACACACACCCTCCCCGGGGGCAAGGACGCCACAGATGATCACATTATTCGTAAGGTCTTTCGACTGGTTGATAAAAAGTCTAAGTACGCACCCATCCAAACAGCAGTATCTATCATAGTAAGATCCACAACAACCATTGTTGCACCAGAATGTGTCGCTGTCATCGAAAAAATCTGTGGAATGATCTGTACACCATTCTCCCGCCTCAACAACTGAAATGGTTTGATAAACCGAAATGGTTTAATACAGATAAAGGGTTTACAGCCAGTCTTTAAACTTAATTTCGCATTATTGCATAAAATGTGAGTTTTAGGGTTGTTACAGGCATGCGTTAACGGACAACCCCGGGCGTTAACGGGATAAAACGTTGATTAATAAGAAAATTCACGTGCCCAACGCCCGGCTTTTTTTCAACTTAAATATCCTAAGTCAGGGCCTGTGCACTTTATCATTTTCTTTGTTTAACATTAATGTAGAGCATTAATAAAGACGTCGATCCTGTTATTGTGTCAATTTTTATGACGGCATTACTTTACCAAGCAACGTCGGTATGAAAAAAGTGACGGCGCAATGTAACTAGAACTGTCGCAGAGCGGACTTATACCCCCACCAGCACTTTGTCAAAATGTAAGTGCTTTAAGTGCAAGATGCGTTTGTAACAAACATTGAGGTCATATGCAGCAATTGCATGAAGTTTCATGATTCTAGATTCCTTGGTTCTTGAATTAGAGTCCGGAAACGAAAACTGAACAAAAATTTAATGTGACCTTGACCTTTGACCTATGTGACCTGAAAACAATAGGGTACTTCCTTGAGTCATAAGTAACATTTACATGACAGTTTCATGATTCTAGGTCGCTTGGTTCTCAATTTAGAGTCGGGAAACGAAAATTGAACAAAAATTTACTGTGACCTTGACCTTTGACCTGTCACCCCAAAACAATGAAAATTGCAGGTGCACAACTTCATATGATAGGATTAATTACCAAATTTGGTTACTCCCCTTATGGTTACTGAGTTTTGCAATTTTAAATTTGGACTACTCCCCCCCCCCCCCCCCTTCCATAATAAGTTCAAAATGGCATAGCTCTAAAACTAATGACTGGATCAGAATGAAAATTGCAGGTGCACAACTTCATATGATGAGAAATATCCTGATAAAATTTCAGCAAAATTGATCCAAAACTGTGGGAGGAGAAGAGGACACAAAATTAGAAAAATGTACCCCCTCCTTAAAAGGTTCAAAGTGGCTTAACTCTAAAACTAATGACCGGATCTGGATGAAAATTGCAGGTGCACAATTTCATATGATAGGAAACATCCTGATAAAATTTCAGCAAAATTGGTCTAAAACTGTGGGAGGAAAAGAGGACACATATTATGTCTACGGACGGACGGACGGACAGACGGACAACCTGATTCCAGTATACCCCCTATAACTTAAAAAGAAAATTTTCTGACACATTGTCGGTTTTGGTGCTAGTTTTAAAGCATTCCTGTGAATCGTTTTGCAATTTCTATCTGAATAAATACTATAGTTTTTCTTTTTATGCAACAATTGCGCCAATTCACGGTTTTTTTGCGTTAACATTTGAATACCCTCAAAATGGTTTAACGCCCGAGTGCGAAACATTCTTCGGGTTTCTGCAAATGTAAACGCCCTCAAAAACGTGAATTAACCCTATAATGAAACCCATTGTTGTGGGCACTCATCCCAATGGGTACCAACAAAATAAGGGTTTTTCTATTTCATTCGGTTACGAATCATATTTGGATTATTTTACCAAAATCAATTAGAGCAGATTTTACTCGTTTCAGAACGTCTAGCCATCCGTTAAGAATACAAACGGGACGAAATGGAAGAGATCATATCCTACGCGAATTGAGAAATTGTCTTTGAACCCGACGTTGAGGACGAACATCATTTTATTTGTGTATGTAGATGTTTTTCTGAACCAAGAAAAAGATTTATCTTATAACTTTACAAATATCCGTGGCGTTGTGATAACATCCCATATGATATTTTTAATGATACCGCATGGATATTTTTAGAGAAGTGACGTTATGTTGTTATTTGAAGAAAAACTTGCATTTCTGTTAGAAGCATCGACGAAAACTAGGCGAATAGAGGTTACAAGTTTATTATAATACGTTCTTAGTATATTGTATAAAAAAATATCTAACTCGGTTGTGGAAGTTGATAATTATCTCGGTAGAGCCTCGAAGTAGTGGATAAAGGGTATTTGCAGCGCCATTTTACTGGGATTAAGTGGGATTAATCCCAGTTCCAGCAGTTCCAGTCACGTTACCATGGTATCCGTTGATGCCATTTTAAATAGTGCGCCAAAAAAAGCGGATAAAATCGATTTTCCCACGAGTAGAGAAGAAAGGGTAAAGGAATGCGTTAAATCAATGAATATTGGAAAAGTTTAGCGGTTGTAGTATTTTACTTCGGGTCGGGGTTTAAATCGCGCGGTCAGATAGTTGTAAGAGTAGCGTATCTTCTTATTGGCGTGTAAAAGATATAGTCGGTTTTTCCGAACATACGTAATTTCATTTTTTTCTTCAAAACGTCGTAACTACGGCTTGTGCAAAAACGTATAGTCAATGCAGTCCTTTTTTTTGTATGATTATTTGTATATAGTTATTAGATAGTAGCAGACGATACTTTTAAAACCTTGTGACTACGGTTTGACCAAGATGTAAATCTAAGATTTCCACGTTTAATCTTTAGTAGCAGACGATAATTTTTTTAAAACGTCGTAACTACGGCTTGACCAAGATGTAAAGATAACCCCCCAATGCAGTGTGTTTTTGAACCACCGCGATGTAAGGACAGATGTATCTCAGCTTTTGGTAGAGAGTCAAGGTGTATGGAAACGAGCGCTGTTAAAATGTCCATTTGATCACGAGTAATTGATGACCAATTGTGATATTTCAAGAGCGTAACTTGTAATCACGTCTTTACCCGACGGACACAAAGCCATTTAATAGTCAGACCAAAATTATTACTTCCGTTCGTTTTGAATAGCAACCCCTTATTAGACCTTTAGGGTATCCTATTTTAGGTTTGTCCATTGAATGAGAGTATAGGGCATGCATAAATCAGTGGTAATTGAAAGAGATCCGGAGTTGTTTGCTCGATAAAGCTTTTAAAAGAAATTTGAAAACTCAGAACCATGACCCGTGTTTTTTAATTCTAAGTTTAATATCCCTTCGTACAGGATCCTAACGAAACAATTGTTCGATTTTTTCCTCAACGTTGTAACTATAGCTAAATGTGTAATTTTTAAGTTGCTGTTACAAACGTTTGCAACTACAGCTAAATGTGTCCTTTCATATCATTTTAAGTTGCAGTTACAAACGTTTGAAACATTTTAAAATATTAAGAACCGCTCCTGACTAGGTAGTTTCCAGGTAAAAAGGAGAAAAATACATTGCATTTTGTTTACTCACGCTCACGAACAAGCAAATTGATGTGACTACACCTTCAGTCAAATATAGTGATCATGTTTTGTCTGTTCATTATAGATGAATATGATTAGAGGTCATGGTTACAGATCATGGTTACAGATCATCGAAAAGCTGCGTTACTTTTGAAATTCTACAGTAAATGCCTTCTCGCAAGATTCCCTGTGATATTTCACAATCTCAGCTCTAGACATCTGAATTGTAGTTGTTTCTTCTTTTTTAATAATGGCAAAGTCTAGATATAAAGTCTAGATATAAAGTCTAGATATAAAGTCTAGATATAAAGTCTAGATTAATCCATTAAACGACGAAACTTTTCAAAGTTCCAAATTGAAATCACTTGCAGATTGAGTTTGGAGCATTTTCACTTCCTGGTTGAGATGTGGTGAAACTTAAATGAAAATGCGTGAAAAAAAAATAATGCGAAATTCCTTTTCTCTTTTATGGAAAAATGTCCTTTTGAAAAAGGTTTACGGGCTCCACATTATCCGCAGATAATGATCTATAACCAGTGACCGCGGGAAATTGTTGGTGAATATCTTTTGTTATTGAATGACCATTGTCTCCCGTTGATATAAAAATCGATATCTTGACCAGTTGGTCGCTTTGTGGTATTGAAGTTCGGAAAAGAAACAAAGAAGAGGTAATGCTTTATTAAATTTATTTTTTATGTAATTGAAAAAGGCAGATGTTCTTAGCAGATGTTTTTAGCACATGTTCTTTATACAAAAAAGATATTTTTTCAAGATGTGTGTTGTTGTTGTTGTCCGATTTTAGAACCGCCAAAATCATTAGAAACTCTGATATCATTCAATGATCAGTGAGATATCAATAAAGCATTTTTTTTTTGTAACAAACTGTAGATAAACTTTTAAAAAATTAATAAACACTCTAAGTAAACTACTAAAAAAATATATGTTAAGGTTCTAACTTGTTACATGTAATCATATTTACGAGTCAATAACTGAATCGTAAATACGACGGCATGTCATTATTGCATTAAATTCAAAACAAGATAATAAAATTGATGTGATACAAAAACATGATATGTAAGACACCCTTTGAAAGCACATTATAGGAAGCACTTTATAAATACTTAACACTATATGATGATCTCTCTTTCTTAAAGTCAATTTTATTTGCAATGAAGTAACTGCATTGCAAATATCCTTGCACGGAAGAAAGATCATACTTTGTAAGTAGAAAATCAACATGCAATGTTACATTATTTACAGTATAAAAGATAAAGGATAAAAGAGGAAACATAGCTCAGCCAATTTCCATCGTTCATCCTTTAACTTTGGAATGATACTGACACATCTATAAAATAACAATAATAATTGTGATCTGTCAGGTGAAAAGGGACCATCTAGCAAGTCTTTAGTGTTTCAACCTTGATCAACCTAAGCAATTTGCAATGGTTGATCTGAGTCGTAACATTTTCACAAAAAGTTTTCTGAATTAAAGGTCATTCTACCCAACAATTATTTTAAAATCACCCGGTTAACCTCTGCAGGAACATTTATGATCACATTTTCTAAAAATAGCAAATAACAAATTATATTATGCAATGTTACATTATTTACAGTATAAAAGATAAAGGATAAAAGAGGAAACATAGCTCAGCAATTTTCCGTCATTCATTCTTTAACTTTGGAATGATAATATCTTAAAATCAAATCACATCATTAAACGCATCATTATATACAGAGCTGTTTGAAATGCTAGCCTAATCGCATCACCACCTTTTTCTTAAAAGACAATTTTTTTATCTGATGCACTCAAAATAGCAGACAATTTTTTCATTTTTATAACATTTGATAATCATTATAACGAATGGGACGACGTCTTCTTTGTCTTAGAGGATATCGTCTCTGCTGTTCCATGTCTGGTATATCAAGATTGTTGTTGTTGTTGTTTTGGATACGAAGATGATAAAAGGCAATGGCTATAAAAGTTGAGAAGACTGTAACAAGAAATAGATCTGTAATGAGAAAAAAAAAAAATGAACTTGGAAAACATGTTTTCATTTAGTAAAGTTTAACATGGTGATGCGATTAGTATGAATAGTAAACAACAAACTTTAGACTAAGAATAAAAAAATACAACCTGGAAAAAAAAAGATTTTAGAAATAATCTTTTTCCAGATTGTATTTTTTTAAAATGTGGTGTTTGAAATAGCTTAATCGCGTTTAAACACAATTTCATCCTCTTCTTCATTGGGTGATATCTCAATCTGACTTAGATGACTCATCCTTATTTCTGTAGGTCTTCTTTGTCTCTTACATCTGCGTCTTAAACATCTCACAAGGACAAGCACGAAAAGCAACAAAAAGAAGCCAGCAGTTGCAATGACTGAAAAGAACCGATGTTATATTGATCAATACTTTTAGACTGATATAGTTTGAAAAAAGTTGTAGACATTTGTAAAATGCAAATTCTTAACCCCATTATTGTACTCATACATTTAATTGAATTTTGTACTATTTTTATTATGAAAAATTGCCTGTATGAAAATGGATAATGCTGTATTTTGAGCAAGTATCTACAACATAGGGCATACAGTAAATGGTTAAAGAGTTTGTTTCGTACGATATATTTTTAAGTTTTGATACATATGCTTCATCTTGTATGTCATTCTTTGAAGATGCTTGATCTTCATCCAGAGTTATCGTCAAAGACTCTGGGCTCACAATTTGCAAATGAATAATAAGAAAATATAAATGATTTTTCCAGTCTTTTTTACGCTATTTTCCTTTAAAAAAATAATAAAAAAAAATGGAAATTACCTATAATAATGTATGTGTTCAACATGGATGGTTTTCTTTTATCAGTTGTTGTTCCAGCGGTTGTCACTATTGGCGTTGTAGTTGTAATCCTTTTCTCGACTGTTGAGAGTTTCTTTGTTGCTGCCTTCTTTGTTTCCTTTGTTGCGGATTTGTCATTCTGAAATAAATTAAGAAAAATAAAAGTCATTTTTTTAAAAATCATATAACTGTTAATTAGTCATCAAAGAGAATTGCTAATTGATTCAAAAGTAAGTTATTCTCTTATATCTCAAAATATGATATCATTCAACTTATACACGTTCTTACAAAAAGATTGTGGATGTTACCTTGGTTATAAATAGTGAATAAAGTATCTAAGAGGACACACTAGCTTCCCATCAGATGGTGAATACAATGGATGGACATGATCGAATACATGGCTAAGACCCCCCTTCTTTCCTGAGCAACCTGTCGTTTAAAGGACCCGGAGAAGCCGGGGGGATAGACAGGTCGGGGTTAAAAGAGGAGGGGTGCTTAAGATGAAGATTCGTACAGATGGGAATTGAACTTACACAAGCGAGCTGTTTTCCTTCCACTGTGATCAGGTCAGGGGATCTGTCGAACAAAAACATCTCACACGTCACTGGTGCAAACTTAATGTTCACACGTCTGAGGGAAACCATTCCAGCAAGATCAACTTTGGCATTCGGTTTCAATCGGTTGAAGATGAGTACTTCTGTGCTACCACAACTCTCTCCTCCCCCACACTGTAAATTGCCCCCATCCACAGATGAGCAATCCATTTTTCCATACTGGTATTTGCATCTGTCTTTTAGGAAAATACTGGTAGATGTTGCTAATGCAACCATAAAGAATAAAACTAACGTTACTCTTTCCATTTTACTCGTTCACCTTCGTAAAAACTTTCGGATTATATAATGAAAACGTAAGCGGAAGTTGAAGGTATAAAACAGGCTATGACTAAATCGCAAGTCGTCTCGCACAATATATATAAGGGGGGGGTCGTATTACGTCTCAACATTTTTGTTTCTGTATCGCTAAAAAACTTATTAGTTAAGACTGATGAAAAGTCGAGCGTTTTAAGAAATAAAAAGAAACGTAAAATAAAATAAATATAGTAGTAATTCAGAAGACATCAGCCGTCTTCGCCCAAGTGTCTCCTCGTGTGAGCAAAGCAGCGCAATACGCATTTTCTTACTGTCCATGGGTGGATTAAAATCTACTCGTTACTGATACAAGTGTCAATTTGCTGCCCATTTTTATGCAAAAATAAATTTAGTAGTAATTCAGAAGACATCAGCCGTCTTCGCCCAAGTGTCTCCTCGTGTGAGCAAAGCCTCGCAATTCACATTTTTTTACTGTCTATAGGTGGATTAAAATCCACTCGTTACTGATACGAGTGCCAATTTGCTGCTTGTCCTTTTTATGCAAAAATAAATTTAGTAGTAATTCAGAAGACATCAGTCGTCTTCGCCCAAGTGTCTCCTCGTGTGAGCAAAGCCTCGCAATTCACATTTTTTTACTGTCTATAGGTGGATTAAAATCCACTCGTTACTGATACGAGTGCCAATTTGCTGCTTGTCCTTTTTTTCTGAAAAAATAGATATATTAGTTATTCAGAAGACATCAACCGTCTTTGTCCAAGTGTCTCCTCATAGGAGCATAGCAGTGCAATGCGCATTTTTTTGCTGTCGATTGTGGGTTAAAGTCTACTCGTTACTGTTACAAATGTCAATTTGCTGCCCCTTTTTTCTGTAAAAATAATGTATGTAATTCAGATGACATCAGCCGTCTTTGTCCAAGTGTCTCCTCGTGAGAGCATAGCAGTGCAATCCTCATTTTCTTGCTGTCAATGGGTGGATTAAATCCACTCGTTACTGATACAAGTGTCAATCTATTGCTAGATCGTTTTTTTCTGTAAAGATAATGTATGTAATTTTTTTTACTATCGTCACTGGTTTATTGTCAACCTTGTAAATGACAATCCATGGCTTATTCATTTTTTCTTCTGCAAAAAAAAATTAAAAAATATATATAAATATATATCGTACGGACTCTTTTAACCTATATTTCTTTGACACGTTTAAGGACTCTGTTATTTCATACACTTTATGTTTAAGGGTGTAGCCTGTTGGGTAGTCTAAAAGTATGTCTAAAAATTATCATACGCTATCTTTTCATCCAATCAGTGTGCGGGAAAACACCAACACGTTAGAGAATTGTTTCAACGCGATCAGCAATCCCTTCGATACGATAATGCGAACAGGTGTTAGACACCAATAGGACCAATAGAACACTCGATGCTATAAGCTAGAATGACTATAAAAACTCTTGCTTTGAGCACTTTTTGTATTTTCAAATTTACTTTTGATAAAACAATGTTTCAAATTAAAAGAAATTCGCAAGGGGAAGTTGTTAAGGCTTCGGCCAAACTTCTTCATAAAAAGGCTATTGAGGTTACTCCTTTTAGGGGTAACCTCTATTTTCATTTAACAGACTTAGTGAAACAAAAAAGTATCACTCTGAATGTAGACGAGTTAACTTCATTAAGTGAACATGCAAAGGAACTTGATAACTTGAAACAACTTTTCGCTATAAAGGTAAGAGTTTGTATAGTCATCTCATTTATAGTCATCTCATTTATTGGTCAAATATAAATAGCGTTTTGGGGGAAACGTTTCATTTTAATGATGATACGTTAAGAACAAGCGCAAACATTATCTTTATTCGTTTAAATGGAATTCCAATTGAGAATGAAAAAGTTAATTCTTTTTTTTTATATTTTGTGTCAGGTAATCGACTCTTTTTATAGTTAGTTAGAATGGCAACACAAGGGGCGAATCGTGAAGTTTCGAGTCTATATTTCAAGATGCTAAACTTCTAGTCTAAATGGCGTGGGTGAATGCGACGAAGGTCAAATATCATGAAGATTTATCGACGAATTCCTTTTGTTAAAGATGATATGATAGCTTAATATTCGTACAATATGATAAGGTAAATGTTCATGAAATGATCTATACCTATCTCGTTTCTAATAGACTAAGAATAAGTTGAGATGATGAGTGAAAATGTTGGTACACGATTCGCCCCTTCTTTGTTTCATCCCTTTTTTTTTTTTTTTTTTTACTCTCGAGGCAGAACTTATGTAGTAGACTATTATTATACAATAACCGTATCTGATCCTATACAAATTCAATTATTATGGTATTACAGCCTCAAGAGAAAGTACTATCACCCTCCTTGACGGGTGAGCAAATGCTCACCCCTCAAACAATGGAGGGTGTGACACCGCCGGGTGACCTTACACCCAAAAGAATTTTTAAGCCCCCGGGGACGACTGTCACCCAACTGGTCACATCGGCACATCAACAGCCTTCAACGTTCAAGTCCCCGGGGGTGGCTGTCAGTCAACTGGTCCACCATCAAGTTGCAACTGTGGCACCGCAGCAAATGCTGGCTCAACCACCACTTCTGGTTGAGCCGGCTGAAGTGCAGGCTATCACAGGAGAAGTAAGTTTTTAGCTTGACTGTTTTCGGAGAAAACTTGAGGTATTGCTATAGCCTCGGAGCTTTTGCGTTCGACGACATGTTAAACATCAACATTTTGTGATATATCTCGTTCTGTCAATGGCATTCACTTGAAACTTGAAACACATATTGACTATCAAAAGACCAACTAATACTAGAAAGGGGGATATCTGTAAGTGCATTTTGTGTGAAGTATGATCCTTTTTCCACTTCAGATTTCGAATGCTATCTAGCACCTATCTGTTAAAAGTAGACATCGTAGACAGTGCTCTTGTTTAACCCTTGTCACGCTAAAATATTACCTTGGCAAAAATTTAGATAAAATCAAAGTGCTGAAAGCTCTGGATGCAATTATTGCGAGTCAGTATTGATTTTGAAAATATAATTTTCATCCTTTTGTTGTGTAAACATGGAAAAAACGAGGGTTAATAAGCTATTGCAAGACATTTTCATCACAATTGTAATAAAGTGTAAAGACGTGGATTAAACGATGTATCTACACAGTCTGATCCTTGTCTTTGCTATGTTTTCTATTAATAACTGGTGTTTAAATTTTTCGACTATACTTCCGAAAGAAATTCTTTTTAACTTGTTTATTTGAAATTGTTCATTGTGCGTTGAACAATATCCATGAGCACATGTGCAGTCTGATCTTTGTCTTTACCTCCTGTCAAAGCACTATTGATCTAGAGATTGCAGGTTGGATCTTGGACGTTGTTATTCATCCATTCTTACTATTTGTCTTACACCAATGGGTTGATAAAAAACAGGAATACATTGTTAGGTGCTCTAGCCAAGACAATATTATTGATGCAAGCGATGTAAAACAAAATCATCACATCATGATGTTGTTGATGATATTTACTTGAAACTTGACTTATGTATTCATTCATTGACTTATGCAAAATTTTCTGACAAAAAGGGGTGTAATACAAGAAATAATTCATGAGTTATACCCCTTTTAGACTTGATTAACATTATTCAGCTTTCATAGATGGTGTTCTCATGGGTTTTTTTTTTTTTGTTTTTTTTTTCATTCTAGTACACAGAAGAATTTGAGGATGAGATATTTTACGCAGTTCCAGTAAGTTTATTCTTGATAACCTTTTTCAGTGTTCCCACTGATTTTTTTCAATCTGGGGTTAAAAATGCTTATTTTTGCATGTACCCCCTCTAAATAAAACAAAGAAGGTAAGCCGCAAAAATTGGGAACACTGCTTTTATTTTGATAATTTTTAGCTCGACTGTTTTCAGTGAAAACCCGAGGTATTGCTATAGTCTCCGTGTCGTTGTCGTCGTTGTCGTGGCGCGAAAACTTTGACATTTTGTTATATCTCTGGTTCTACTGAAGGTATTCACTTGAAACTTGGCACACATGTTCACTATCAAAAGAGCAACCTATACTTTTAAGAGGGATAACTCTAGATGCATTTTGTGCAAATTATGCTCCTTTTCGACTTAGATTTTTTCCCACCATCCAGCACTCGACAGCCGAGCGTAGTCACCTGTAGGCGGTGTTCTTGTTTTTTTTATTCGATCTTCTCAAACAGTCTGTCAATTGGTCTGTCTGCGATATTTCCATCCAGTTTATGAGTCAAGATGAATGAAAAATTTAACTGTCATTGAATTTTGTTTTAATACAAAGTAAATAAAACGTAATTTAAATTACACAATGATTTTATTTTCGCACAATTTTACAACATAGATGACAGTAAACAGTTTAATTACAATTTCTTGCCTCTGAATCAGACAACAACATTTAATATATAAACTTTGAAAACTATTTGTTGGAGAAAATATGATGAGAAACAAAGACTTAACTTGTAATAAGTAAAGTCTTTGTTCTTCTTTCATTTTTTCTCAAGACTTTAATCTTTTTTTTCAGATTACATTACCACAATAGGAAGAGAGAGAGAGGACAGTGATACAATCCTTAAAAAGACATATTTTTTTTCCGAAAGTGACATTAAGAAATTCAAATCATAGATGTTTTTAAACTTAATTTTTAACCCTTGTCATGCTGATCCCGGAATATTCCTACTTTAGCAGTAGCTTAAGACCAACATCAGCCCTCACATATGTGCAGGCTGATGTTAGTCTACACCACCTGTTTCTCACTTTCAAACCAGAATTGTCAATAGATTTAGTTTCTATGACCCCACATAGAGAGATCGGAGGCATATTGTTTTACTCATGTCCGTCTGTCCGTCTGTCTGTCCGTCCGTCTGTCCATCCGTCTGTCTGAAAACTTTACCAAACTTAACCTTTGCCTTATCTTCAAGCCTATTCAAGATACAGGACTCATATTTGGCATGATGATAGATCTCAATGATCCGCATCTGCTGATGCCAAAGTCAAGATAATGTGACAAGGTCATCTGTCAAGGTCAAACTTTGAAAAAATGCCGTTACTGGGGCGTAAGTGTTTCACAAACACATCTTGTTTAAAATGAAAATTGGTCTACAGTTTGAACTTTCAATGCGTTTTGCCCTTTTGATTTAATGATAATTTTTAGTCAAAACTTATTCAGCATGACGAGGGTTAAGAATGAAATTTTCTACTTATTTTTTTTTTTAGAATGAAATTTAATACTGAATTTTTTAAGATATTAGTTTTCTACTTATTTTTTTTAAAATATGAAATTATCTACTTATTTTTTCAAATTTAATATTAAGGCATAAGTTTTATACTTATTTTTTGAATATGAAATTTTCTACTTAATTTAAACTTCAAACTTAAACCTAATTGTAATTCAGACGGTAATAAATTTGGGGACTGTATTCAATTTATTTGCAAAACTTATTCAGCATGAAGAGGGATAAGAATGAAATTTTCTACTTATTTTTTTTAGAATGAAATTTAATACTGAATTTTTTAAGATATTAGTTTTCTACTTATTTTTTTTTTTAAAATATGAAATTATCTACTTATTTTTTCAAATTTAATATTAAGGCATAAGTTTTATACTTATTTTTTGAATATGAAATTTTCTACTTAATTTAAACTTCAAACTTAAACCTAATTGTAATTCAGACGGTAATAAATTTGGGGACTGTATTCAATTTATTTGTTGTATATTGTAATGACCATAAGCAAGCGAGGTAATTCCATCATCAAGAAGGTATCGTTTGTCATCAAAACAAGATAAGCCAGTTTTCTTTACTGTGGTGCAGTATATTTCATGATTATAACTACGCAAGAAATTCATACTAGACTGTATTGCCATCTCCTGAAATAATGCATCTTTATAACTTTGAAGAGTGAAATCTCTGTCTACAACACACTTTTTGATGCCTTTAGCTCGCTTTTCTTCCTTTTCATCACAAGAATAAGCATACATTTTTGAGCGGAGACCACAAAACTCTGTAATACATTTTTCTGCAGTTTCTGATTTCATCTTACCCATAACTTTTTTATTCACATTACTGTAAAGAAAGTGGTTTGATGGAAAATTTGAACAATCAAACAAATGGGAATATGTAAACATTTCTTTGAACATATCATGAGTTTCCCATTGAAATAAAAAGGAATCTGTGTCTGTCATGAGCAACTTCACTTTGTCTCCATAAACCCTTTTCAAGTGATTATAATAAAAGTCATACATGGTACATTTTGATAAGTCCAAAATAGTCATACCAATATATATAGGCTTATTCATTTTTACAATATTTCTGGTTAATTCGACACCAACTAAATCATTCGAAAAAATTCTGTGACCTTTGTATGTTGGTTTGGCAGTAAGTTTTTTTAGTCGTTTGCTTGTGTTGCATAATTCAACCAGTCTGTGCTTTCTCACACATTCCATAGTCTTTCCTGAAATGAAATAAAGAGTGGATTAAAATGTGTGATATAAGAAAATGAGTAAGTACATATTTTATTTATTTTGAATTAATAATTTGTTTCAAAGCATGTGAAGCGCAATGCCTCACAAATTAGATACTTGATCTTACATCGCTTTCAGTTGTATTACTATAGACTGATGCATCTATACATTTTAAACTTAATGAGAACTAAAATGTCTTTTAAACATGTAATTTAGCATGAAGTTCACAATGATGAATATGAAATACAAAAATTACTTTGAGGTTTATATCTTACCAAATATTGAGTTGTTGAAAAACTTGTACAGTGTCTGTTCAAAAGCTGATTTTGTCTCCCTTCTTTTCAATGTATTGAACTCAACATATGTTTTCATAAACGGTTCCTGTTCAAATTCTAAAATCCTGTGGATTTTTTTAAGTTTCATTCCTAGCTTGAGGTAAAGCTGAAGATTCCTGTAATGTAAAACGTAGTTTTCTTTATCTTGTAGTGTTGTAAGTAGTTTTTTTTACTTTGGATCGCTGTGGCAGGGGATCTTCTTCACTTTTACCATGAAGTTTTTTCAAAACTTTTTTAGCAAAGGGAGATAATTGTTCATCTTTCACTATTTGTTGCTCTGGAGCAAGAGGGTAGTCATTGTGATCATCATGTAAGTTATGTGGGTACTCCAAGTCTACCTCTAGTATATATCCCTTTGAACTATCCTTTGATACTCGCATGACGTCAAATGAATCAATTTCTTGATCAGTTAAAAATGTGAAGAAGCCACAAGGGAGATAATCTGCCATTGAATAACCATAAAGGTTATTCTTATCAAAATAGCCAATGAAATTCGTTTCTTTTGACGCATCATAATCAAATAGATAAGGATTGTTTGCTTTAGCATACCTATGTGAGATTTGGCTGACACCGCCGCGAATTCCCTTTTCAATAAAAAGAATTTGATCAATATCCGTCATAAGCTGCAGTGTGACACCAGTCATTTTTAACATTGCCTGCCATGAAAGACCGGGTAAAGTATAAAAATGACAAGGGTCTAGTCCATAATTTTGTTCCGATAACTTTCTGAAATTTTCAAAAACATCTGCTAATAATAGCACGTCTGTTTTCAAATAGATGTCATGATATTCCCCAATATTTTGACAATTACAGGTTTGAAACACTTGCTGTGCATGATGATATTCCTCTTCAGAAATTGTGTTGTCAGTTAAAGAAGAATAAAAACTTTCCCTAGAAGGTAATTTATTTTCGTCAAATTTTTCCCAAGAATCCATATATTCGTATGGATATGTCCCTTTTCTTAGTAAAAGCTCCCTATGCTCCGTTATTTCAGTTTGGAAATGAGTGAAAGGATGGTAATTGACATCAGTTCCTAGTAGACTTTTAGTTAAAGTATCTAAACTGGATGGCAAAAAACTGTATGAATCTAAAAATCTTAGATTACCTATGCTAAAACTTACATATTTTTCTATAGTATATGGTATACAAGATAACCTAGAATTCTTAAATTGCCCAATACTTTGACAAAGTAAATGACCGTCAAAATTTTTAAGGTTGTGAAAAATAACTGGTATGAATTTTGCTTGTTTGCATTGCAGATTACAATTTAAATGGGAAGCTCCAATAAATTTTGAGGTCACGTGATCATGATGTCTTGCTCTTTTTTCATTTTGTACAAATGATTTATTGCAGATGCAACATTTTGTTGCTAATTGAAAAGCATTTTCTTCCTGCGGTGTAAGGTTTAAGGGTTGAATAATACTTAATCTTCGAGAAATTTCATCGCTTTCCTGTAAAAGACACTCTAAGAGCTTTTTTGATGCATTTTGTCCTCTATAGATGACAGTCTCTTTTTTATATTCAGGGTCACTCGAAACTACTTTGTATGCAAAAGAACAAGGTTCCAAGATCTGGTTTTTTGTGGTAGAGGAAGAACTTGAATCATCGTCAAAAGGTTTGTTTAATGTTTCAAAGTCAGCATATATAACATAAGGAACATGCATTGTTTTTTCATAGTCTCTAAATTCTAAAGTACTTTCATCATTTGACGGAAGGTTTATTTTCTGTTCTCCATTAAGTTCGCAATAAGGTATATGGTTTTGTAAAAGCTCATTGGATATAAAACCGTGCAAACAGTAATTGCAATGATGATAATGACGATTTCCCTTTCTTTTCCAAGATAAAAAATTATCGAGGTTTTTAATAAGACAATAATGGGCATTATTTTCTGTTTGTAAAAGCAACAAATTAATGTTATGATTTCTATGTTTTTGTTTACTTATACGCAAAGGGATTATTTCTTTTTCTTCGTAAGTAAATACGTTGACTGATACAGTTTCATTCTGTTTTTCAAACTTGTTTAACTGATTAATAGTGACAGGATAAGTAATTCCCTTCATATTCAATTCATGCTCATACATTTCATAATGCTCTACCAAAGGAGAATTCAAGGAATGTATTGAAGCGAGGCATCTCCATAGAAAGCACTTCTGGTCTACATTTCTGATATTCAAAAGACTTTTTACTTTTCTAAGGTCCATAGGAAGCTCCATAAAACTTGATCCATGAATCGGAGAATGCAACACAGTGTGAACAACCAAATGCAATACCCTCTTTAATGTCCACCCAGATGATTCTCGAACATATTTTTCGAAGCTTTCAAACATTTTTTGAAAACTTTCATTTAAGTCTTGATTTTCATAATCGTGCAATGTTAATGTGGAGTAAGTCCTGCCTCGAAAGTGGGGAGTAGTTGATTGTGATTCGTCTTCATTTTTTGTTAATTCAACTTGAATAGAAAGGTACCATTTTATTCCATTATGTCTGATTCTGTCAGCTAAAATGTATTCCACCTGAGATTGCACATTTGCAAAAAAAGCTAAGAGGTCATGTTTTTCATTACCATTGGGTTCCAATAAAAAATCTTTAACAGTGTCATCAAGTGCCGAATTAACAGAATAGCTATGATCTTGTTGATTTGATGGTATCCATGATCTGCTATAGGTATGATCTTGGCTTGTCTTCTTGGCACTGTCATTTATTGATGACGGTAAGTTTTTTGTGTAATTATGTTCTTCATGAATAGATGTATGATCAATTTCAGGTATGGTGTTTATAACAGGTTGTTGATGCTTTTTCTGTAAATGTTGTTTTAATGCATACTTTCTTCTAAATTTTCTATCACAAAATTCACATTTGAAAAATGTGGTGTGTGACAGTACATGACGCGTTAAATTGTGTTTCATTGTAAAGTTTTTTTGACACATTTCACAATGAAAATTCCCTTTTTTAGGTTCACTTTCCATGTCACAAGAGTAATCCAATTTTCTCTTTGAGCCTTTTTCATCCATTTTCTTTGCCAAATAAAAGCCAATTGAACTACAGGAATCAAAACTGGTTTGAAAATCAAGCCAGAAAAGTTTTAGCCAATGAAATTCAAATATTGTAGGTAATCCAATCACGTTTAAGAGTTGTCTTCATTTTTCCAATATTCTTTGCTTTGATTTTTCCAATACTGCTTGGAAAATCAATATCACTATACCGTCGCTTAACAAAGAATGCATTCTTACTATTGATTTTTATCCCCTTTCCTATTTGGTTCCTTTTCTGTTTTGTTGTTTCTTGAATGGTTTTAGAATTTTCTGTTTTTTTCTTAGAATCATCTTTTTCTGAAATATCACGTTTTTCTGAAAAACTGTCATTTTCTAAAATTTCATTTTTCTGTGGCAGCTCCTCACTTTTTTTCAATAAGTGTTCATACTTTTGTTTTGGAATGAGTACTAGTTCCTGAGACATAGTTCACAAAGATGAATTAATGACACAATGTTCTTCATCAAATTTATAATGCGTCTTCTCTGTTTAGGGGATATTTTTCTAGCAAGCATTTTTTGAATGGATGAGTAATAGTCTCTTAATTTTAGTTTGATCTCTGCCAATGCACAATTTGTTTTCGATTTTGTCTTTATTTCTTTATCCATGATAAACAAGGTTTTATCAACAATAAGATAGGCTTTATATACTTGATTAATATTTCCCTTCTCTCAGCTTTTGTTATCACTTTTGAAATGAAACGACGAATGATATGTCGATATCTTTTAAGTTTCCTTTTATCACTTTCTGATACTTCCACATTACCACGCAATGTGTTATATACTATTTCAACAATGACGTCTAACTGATTTTTTGTAATATTTCTTATCAGACATTTCTGTTGTTTTTCGTTTGTGTTTAACAAAAACTGTAAAAAATAAGCTTCTTTTTCCAATTTCGTCTGTCTTTTACTCATTTTCTAAAAACGGTTAATATCTTTCTTTTTCAGGCCGAAAAACTGTCACTGTTTCTGACGGAAATATTGTTCCTCTCAATTGATACAGCGGGTTGGAATGTGGGCTTAAATCCACAAGTAAGTAATTATACTTTTTCTGAATGGCTTTCAGATATGAACTCATAAAATAAGATGTTTCACCTGGGAACATTTGTCTAGCCAGTGTTTTTATCTGAAGTTTGTCTCGTTTGTTATCAAATAATACAAAATAGTGAGTATTCAGACTGATGGTTCTGAAGTACTTTCCTGTTGTAAACAGATTTTGTATTAAGAAAAACACAGAGAAATTCTTATTATGACTATAAATTGTAAACAAGTTACTTATGTCTTCACTCTGACTAGCTTTAATTGCAAGATCATCGATACATAGAATTTTGAAACCTTTTTCTAGTGACCAAAAATCCATATTTTCTTTAGTTGGTAGTCCCTCAAAAAATTCTATCAATGGAATGTCCCGCTTCATAGTATCGTAGAGTGGTTGATATGTATTATAACAATAAATGATTTTTTTTGGTCTCTCTTTAAACATATAGTTGGCTTCTTTTAACAAACGATGCATAAACCAACTTTTTCCAGAGGAGGTACTTCCGCTGACAATACATGTAGCTGGACATTCAAATTTAATCAAAGCGTCAGTCATTTTGATTATCAAAAAAATATTTTCCGGTGTTAAAAGACACAACACAACTCCTATTTACACAATTTTATTAATGAAGTACAAGTCTGATTACATTCACTATATACATTCAAACATGAATCAAAAATATTGATAATACAATTATATATAAAAGCATCATTCCACTCTGTATCTAAACTAAATATATTTACAAAGTTTTGAAAAGAGACATTACTGCATCTACACAACAAGAAAAAGAGACAATACATTCCACATAAGTTGGTGTGATCATTTTGTATCTTCTTAGAATTTCTAATAACATGTGGAAATTGAGACATAAATAATGGAAATTCTTCATTATAAAAGCTAGGTTTTTTTCCAAAGCTATCAAAGTATTCGACTGTAGTTGAATTTGGGAAAAAGAAACCACACCAATGTTGTCCTTTTCTGTTTCGATTGTCGGTATTTGCAATAAATCCAATAGTAGCTTGTGTTATTGATGGTAGTTGGTCTGATGGAAATACTCCAATTATTTTATGTTTTAAAATAGAACTACACTTTATACAACACAGAATTTGAGATGTATTCATTCTGCAATAATATCTCTTTGTTCATTTATTTCAAAAATTCCTGGGGATTCACTATACACTAAACAGCTTATTGTCTCTTTTAGGGGTGTTTTAAACTGGACATCCAACCTCACATGACCTGATTTTAAAAGTGATAAAAAATTAGTATCATCATCTGGAAAAATGGGTTCTATTTGAAAGACAAAAAGAGTGGATGTTGATTCAAATTGTAATCTGTCAATTAACAAACCACGCGTTTCCTTCATATTGTTTTTCATAATAAACAGATTGTTAAATGCTCGAACTAATGTTGAACCCTTTAGGGAATCAAAATTTAACTTTAAAGGATTTCCACCCACAGGAACACCATCAACATATAAACAAATGCTTTGTATACCACAGTTCTGAAAATAGAATGGGTTGGATTTGTAATCTCCAGACATTGCTTTCGATTTTACAAAACCAATCACTACACGATTGGGTCGATGCCCTGTAAATACATCATCCCATGTAAACATTGTACTTCCAGGTGACATGCTTTGACTGCGACATTCGACGCGATCAAATGGGTATTTGGCTGTTTTTGACTTCAACATTTCTGAGTGTGCGATGACCAGAGCAGGATTTACTCTTACTTTTTTTGCTAGTAAGTAAATATCTAGGATTTCTATTTTAAAATTCGGATTCTCTTCTCCCGAACATAGAGAAAATGCTGGCGATGTGCGATAAAGTTTCAGTTTGACATCAACTTGATTCAATAAATATCTCTTTGCATTAAAAAAACTATGGAATATGGGTCCTTGTAGATCTAATGTTTTTGAATTTTTGGTATACTGACTTCTTACAAACAGACCAGAATTGTCACCTGCTGCATCAGGATCATCTGGAGCACTGCTAGAATCTTTAACAAAAAGCTGAGAAAGTAATGTCGTTGAAGCAGCATCATCTCCATAATTTAATAATGTGTGTATCATCGCTCTATATGGATTATAATTACAAGTTATGATAGCTTTGTTCTGCAATATCACCTCTGTAGCAGAAAAAAGACATTGTAAAAATAAATTCACTGGCCCCGTTTTTGTGCTAGTCATGATTGAACCATCTTGATTTGTTACTTTTAATTTTACATAGATCTGAGTCCCTTTAAAGTCAATATAGTCCATCGAATTCTGTCCATTGATTCTAAATTCAATTGGTGTATCCTCAGTCACCTGAGATAGGGGTCGCACTTCTTGAAAGTAAATGTCACTCACAGCCACTTGAGTAGATGGTAAATCAAATAACATGAGATTATCTGGAACACCCTCAGAAAAACTTTCTCTGTTCAGATACGCCATTTTGACTGAATATATCAGTTACTTCTGGTTGAGATGAATATTTTCTGTTCTTTTGACTTCTTTTTTTTTTAAACCTTTCACTTTTTTCCGTTTAGTTTTCGAAAAAACACTTTTTTTGATTTTCTTATTTTTAAGCTTTTTAGTTCGTCTTTTCTTTCTCCGTTTTATAGAATGAGAATGCACAGATTTTTTATAGATCCTTCTTCTTTTACGAGTAGTTCTTTTGTGGGTAGGTTTTTTGAAATGCAACGCTTTTTTATCTTCCCTTTTCAGTTCACTTTTGGCTTGTTCAACTGTTTGCCTTGCAGGAGAGACTGTCTTAATAGCAGCAAAACCACTACCAGGTATGCCTCCACCCGTTTGATTATGATTTTTAAAAATGCTAATCCACTTTTGAGGGTCCGCAATATACAAGCTGGATCGACTCATTTTCAGTAAAATGGATATCGTTTAAAATGAAGTGTTAGAAACAAAGGTGAAGCTAAAAATGAAGCCAAATCATCCTGTTCAGTTTTTATAACAAACTCCAAATCATGTATTTCTGTTTTTTTCAATGGCAAGTAAAAAGGTGAATCAAAAATATAATTCCAACCATTCCTTTCGTTTTTAGAAACTCTTCTCAAAATGGCATGCCTGTCACTATGAACATAGCTTTCTTTACAAACGTCTGAATATATCAAAAGAATGTCACTATAATTTTTTCTTATCTTACTGTCCTTTCTACAATGTACTTCATGCAAAGCAACTTTCCAATGTTCATCCAAAATCATAGGACTTTTTAATTGCACTTTGAATTTGTGACTTGAATTATCGATGAATATCTTATTGTCATCTGAATCTTGAATAAAAACGAAATGTTCCATATCTATTTTTTCTCAATATCATGAGCATCAATCCAACTATTAAATGATTTAGGAAAACCTTCCCATTTTACAAAGTATTGAAGTTTTTTATTAACTTTTCTTTTTTTCAAAATCTTTTCAATAAACCATAAACTTTCTTCATTCTTATCAACTCTAATGATTTCATTTTCACTTACATTGCCTCTTATTGACTCATTATTTAAATCATTAATTTTGTAGTAAGGAAATCCCTGTCTTATAAATCTGCTTCGAATTTTAAAAACTTCTGTTGTGTACTGCTGTTGATATGTCCTACGAAATGGATGTCTTAGATAGCTCAGTCGCACTAAATCACCTTTCTTAAATTTATATTGAATCGGTGTTTTCTTAAGTTTTCTCGGTTTTAAGTACATTTTAGCCCAAACGTTAGCTTCATTTTCTTTGGTTATTTCGTTGGGGCTCAACCCATGTAAACTTCTGTGTGGCGCATTATTATAGCTGTTGACTAAATCTTGTAAATGATCTATATACCTATAGTTTCTCTGCTTTCTCATTAATCTAAACATCATATTACGAAATGTTCGAATTGATCTTTCAACATAATTTGCATGGTTTGGTCCATGCGAAGGGAAATAATAAACTCCCTTTTCTTTCATGTAAGACTTGAACTCTTTATTTTGAAATTCAGATCCCTTATCTGAACGAACTTTTGTAAATTTCCTTAACTTTAAAACTTCTTTCATGGCACTTAAAATTGAGGAAGCCTTTTTATTTAATAAAGGGAGAACAATGAGAAAGCGAGAAAATATATCTATCACCATGAATAAAAATCTTACACCATCATTTTGTTTCGAAATATTTTCCACAGACATTAAGTCGATATCTGCCTGATCATTCAACCCACTCACTTGAACGCGTGGTGTTTTGTATTTGTATCTTACTTGTTTTTGTAAGGCATACGAGTCCTGATTGTTCAACCATTTTTTAACAAAATGTAAGGTGAATGTATTAGGAAACTTTTTATCCACAACTTTATACAGTTTATTTGCTCCTAAATAACTTGCAGGCTGTTTGACATCAAAATATTGTTTAGAAAGAATACGCTCTTTTTCACTTTTATCCATGTTCAATGTTCCACAATTCTGTTGTCACATCAATGACAGAGAATTGAGAATGAAAACTGTTAAAAATGGTGGATATTTTGTAAAGGGTGGAATGGACGGGGTGGGGAATGCTTTCATGAAACGGCTCAAAAGGTATAATTTACCTCAAATAACTGGTGTTATTTAAAAAAAAAAAAACAAGGTATGTGGGAAAGATAAAAAACAAATATACATTTCATACTTTTATACCAGCTAAGATAATTAACCAAAGTTACATTTAGAATCACAACATTAAGAATCACAACATTTAGAATCATAACATTTATATTTCACAAAAATGACATCATTCACATTTTCAAAAGATTTAAAGATATTTTTGTCTGTGTTCTAGAAATTTGATTTGAAATTTGATGTGCAATATTTAGTCACTGTCTTTTCCCCCACGAAACAGTCTATGTTCAATGTGTGTAATCACAAACACCATTTTCTTCATCTTTCTACACCATTGTTCAGTTTTCATCATTTCTAAAAATCCGTCACTCTTCACCACCATTTTGTGTAAGTCCATGACGTGTGATGAAATATTAGACGCTTTGATTATGTCCTCCCAAGACTGAATTATCTTCTCTTCGTTCACATTTCTCAACATGTCATGAAAATAAAAGTCAATGATTCTTTCTTCATCTTTAAGATCTTCATTCATTAAACAATCATGTTCCTTCTGAGAAGGATGATCAATCTGACAACCGTAGCATAACTCTTGTTTAGTAAGGTCCTTCACTTCATACAACGCTTTTGCATACATAAAGTCCAAGTAAGAGTTCATCACCATGACACTCGTTTCTGGTGATGTAGCATAATCCATGGGAACATCCATGGTGTCATTCCACTCTGAAGAATCACATTGTGTTTCCAATGAATCTGGCCTTTTGCGTTTTCTAGTATTTGCGTCTATTGCAGAGGAACAAGAGGCTTCCGATGAAAAACTCATATTTATTTCTAAAATTCTAAGAAAATTTGATGGTTTTCTTTCGAAAGAGAAATGTTAAATGAGTGAAGATGAACTATCACATACGTTTTTATATAATGATATCAACTATTTCAAATTTAAACAATTGTCTTTTCCCGCCTTTTTTCAAATGTATTAACGGAAATTTACAAACTGTCATTTCAGATCAGAGTCCCGCTGTTTGAACAGTCCGCCAAAAGATCGGTTGTGTCCCATGGTGTCCACGAGTTATTCCAGGAGTTATTTCCAAACTGGTTCTTGGTCCACGAACGTACAGACGAAGAAACGGACAAACTGTCACCAAAACTGATTTTTTCCAAATTGTTATGTCCAATCATATGAATAAATTTACAGTTCGGAGATGAAGATTTGTGTTCTCTATATGGGTCATCGTCTTTTTCCCACTGACAAAGTCTAAGTTTACAAAATGCGCACTCGACAAGGTCTCCCTTCCCTACATAAAAAAATCCTTGTGATGCAAGTAAAAACTTGTCTTGCTTTAACTGCAATGGCCACGAGTCATAGGATTTAAGTCTTTCTTCATACATTCTCATATTTGGAGAACTAAACACAATGTTTGAGTGAGACATTATTTTGCAGACTGTCCTTTTAAGAATGAACCTAACAAATCGACACTTTCTTTTAAATTACAAAGGGTCTCAAACACAGAATAGGGCAAAGACATTGTCTGAGTATCCTTTTTTAAGCTTAGACTAATTCTATTGCGTTTTTTATAAATCACAATTGAATATGTTTCGTTTAATCGACAAATGATTCTTCGATTCACTGGTGACCATACAATGTCCGAAAACCCATAACCTCGTAAAAAGTCTAAAGATTCACTAGTAAAATCCAATTGTGCTTGAGCCATGTCTTAGTCAAATGTGATACGTTCAATGGCCGTCAATGTCTGTGGTTGGAGATTAAACTTTTTCAACTGAGGAAACAAACTTCTATCGCCGAGAATGTCCTGAGCAGACAAATTATCTTTCACTTTGGAAAATGTTGCCGCCAAAATCCATTGTGGATTGCTTTGATGTTTTCCAACAACATCGAACCATTTTCGAAGCAAAACAAAGTGCAAGTACTCTACGTTTCGACCATGTTTGTCTGCCAAAGCATTGATTTGGTCCATACTAAACCCCAAATGAAGGGCAAATATCTCCCAACTCATAATCATTTGAGAATACTCTAAAATTTTGTCGTTACTAAATTTCTCCATTTTCATACGGAAAGAAACTGTCCTGATCAACTGAACTCGAGTACAGAATGACCAACGGCTCTTTCTTTCCGATCCATGTAAGCTTGCATATAATTACCACCTATTCAATTTGAATCTTTAAAAAAACAATGCCTAATAAATCCCGCCTTTTATCGCACTATTAAAAAATGGTTCCCAGTTGTCAAGCCGTAGTTACGACGTTTTAAAAAATTATCGTCTGCTACTATCACATAGCCTTATTGTTCGTCAAAAATGTCGTCTGCTACTAAAGATTAAACGTGGAAATCTTAGATTTACATCTTGGTCAAGCCGTAGTCACAAGGTTTTAAAAGTATCGTCTGCTACTGTCTAATAACTATATACAAATAATCATACAAAAAAAGGACTGCATTGACTATACGTTTTTGCACAAGCCGTAGTTACGACGTTTTGAAGAAAAAAATGAAATTACGTATGTTCGGAAAAACCGACTATATCTTTTACACGCCAATAAGAAGATACGCTACTCTTACAACTATCTGACCGCGCGATTTAAACCCCGACCCGAAGTAAAATACTACAACCGCTAAACTTTTCCAATATTCATTGATTTAACGCATTCCTTTACCCTTTCTTCTCTACTCGTGGGAAAATCGATTTTATCCGCTTTTTTGGCGCACTATTTAAAATGGCATCAACGGATACCATGGTAACGTGACTGGAACTGCTGGAACTGGGATTAATCCCACTTAATCCCAGTAAAATGGCGCTGCAAATACCCTTTATCCACTACTCCTCGACAATTATCAATTCCCACAACCGAGTTAGATATATATTCTTTTTTAAGGAGGGCCGTTACAGTTTCGGGCGATTTCCAGATATCCGCGAAACAGATGTATGTTTTAGAGCATTCATATGCACAGATATATTGAAAGAATCAACATAGCTTTCCACGCATATTTTAAAAATATTATCATTTTTCTTAAGATGGCCATGTTTTCGAAGATATCAAAGAAAACTGTTTATTACACCGACCAATCACAATGCTGGTGTGCTAAATCAACATATATTTATAGCCAGAGATATGGTAAACATAAAAATATAATAAACTTTCTAGTAAGGGCATAAATAAGTGACAAGTGGGCATTTTGCTTTTAATGCTCTTCAAAGATAAAAAGTGAATATTTTTTTTAAGGCAAAAAAAGAAAACTCTTATATTAAATAAACTCGAAATATGTCAATAGAAAATAAGCCTAACTATCGTACAACTGAAATTAATAAAGAAAAGTATATGTATCCAGGCACTTTCAGTCATTCAATTTCATAAGTTTGAAATACAGAACCCCCCATAATTTACTACTCTAATTTGATTTTGTTCAGGCATTGTTACGTCCCCTGATTTCCCAATCAACAATAAAAACCATTTGTAATTTTGATGCACTTGGTAACGCCTATGGCAGTTGTAGGATTTCTGTAACGGGGTTAAAACTACAATTTAGGGGGGAGGGGTAGTTATTTCACATCATTACCAAAGTTTTGCCGAATTACTCAGTGAAAAACTGAACACCCCATTCCTTCTGGATCCGCCACATGCACAGCCATTTTCCTGATCAAAACACGAGGTTTTCCTCCATGAACTCATTTTTTATATGAGGCAATTACATATAGAAATAATATGTCATTTCAGTTGCCACGGAAGATAAGATGGTTTATTACTCGATTGAAACAAAAAAGAAAGAAAACATGAATTTCGATTGATTTTAAAGATTTTAGAATTCTGTGATTATGTTGATAATTTTAACCTAATTTATTTTACAATGGTTGGGAAACAATTTCATAAATTTTACATTGATCCCTCTTGATTCTGTGGATTACAGAAGAGTTCAACAGTCTAAGGGAAATAAAGGAAAAAGTACGATCGCCGGTATTTATACCCGATCTGGGGACTTCTTGGTCAAAGAGCATCCGCAGTAACTCTCGAATACATACGCTCTTCGAATAATACGAAAGCTTTTTGAAATCATTGCTTATTGAAATATTCAACGTTGGCAAAGCTATTGGTGGAATATTAATAATTGTTATCAAATTATCATTTTCACTCTTACAAACACACATAAACGGAATCAAATAAAGATGGAAATTTAGAGAGAAGAAATGAATTTTTTAAAGGTTGAAATTATCCTTTTTTCTACGTTGTCTCCTTTTCCGTTTTTACAACGTGTAACATATGTAATGAATGGGATCTTTATAGGCAAAAGTAACATTTCATTTTGAAAATTTATAAATGAATAGTGAAAAACGAACAGACGGTCAACAATGCAGAAAAGTAAACTGAAAAGGAGAGAAATCGCATCCAAGTGGCAAAATCTTATTATTTTGGGATATGATTCGTCATCCCGTATCAGTTTTTACCGAAGTCGTAAGTACAAAAGCATATATTTTCTCCTTTTCAAGCAATGTTCAAATAACCGAAAGATGACTACCTTTTATAAGCATAAGTTATATGATAGTTTTATACTTACAACGATATAACCCGAACTCAAACATTCCCTTTCGGTGATGAAGAGAACGTGACAGCCCTGCGTTCAGGACAACAAAGCGGAGCATACGTTTAGCTCATGCACATGCAAGCAATACAGGGTATAAAAACCAAAATGTTTGCTCCGTTTTGTCATCCTGAATGCATGGCATGTGATAGGTCTATCAACGTCGCCCGTACTTCGTTGGATAACGAAGCACAAGTGTGAAACACTCATTAGATATACTTTACACGGTAATGCAGACTACCATATTTCGGATGATCGTGTTTGATTCGTTATTCTGAACGCATGACCGGATTTCATTTTGTCCCTCGTTACAATTGCAAAATCCTGCAGTTCAGGATGCAAAAACATTTGCAAGCGTTTAGAAAGTGAACCTGTCTTAGCAGTCGTATGTTTCTGAAATATTTCGCAATCGTTTTTATTTTGAATTCAGGACAATCCTGCGTGTAGGTTGACAAACTTACGATTGTTTGAAAAAAAAGCCTTCCACTGTGCACTTGCAACTTCATATAAAGTTGATTTTAACAAGGCCCCCTCACATTTTTTTACTAGGCGCGTTGTCTCCCCAAAACTGTAACGTCCCACCTTAAAGATCAAATCTAACTCGACCTCGTAAACACTAAGTAAGTTTTATATATACTAATGCTAAGTATTACATCCGCTCCCTTGTTTTTAAATATATCGAATTAATTTGTTCAAGAGTCCAAACTTTTCAACATTTCCAGATTTATCAAAGAAGCTTTGTCACTAAGAAATAGTATTATTGTCAGAGTCAATTGATAATTTTAACGATTATTAATCATCATTTCTATATTTTCAGCAGGTATCCTTTATGCAACCGTCCGATTTTTCCTATAAATATCTTTGTTCATGTGTTTGATAAAAACGTGACAAATCATTATATGCATATCATGTGTTGAGAATATTTACTATAGTAAAACGTAAAAAATACATGTCTAACTGTCTATCTATCCGTATTCAATCTTATATCCAAAATGAAATAGATTTCTATCCCACCTTTCTGTAGGTCTGAGTATGGCCTACGGCTCCAAATCATCTGGCGCGGGGATGTGACAATACGGATTTCCCCACTTGGCCCTTAGCAAGTAAAAAATTATTTCCTACTTGTCCGGAATGAAATTGAATTTGTCTGCAGTGCAAAAAGGAATAGATTAATCTTGACAAAACATGGATTTAAAGGCAAAAATGCTTGAACCCGACATGTCTTCATTTCAAACAATGTTTTCTATCCTTTGATATGGACATTATTATGATTTATCTCTTGCCTCATTTCGGAGCCATTAAACAATTTTGAAGAAAAAAAAAAAAAGATTTTGCCCCTTTTTTAATAATGGTGAGTTTCTAGTGAAAAGCCTGTGTCGGACAAGACGAACTCAGGAATCCCACATCTTGTTTTACTTAACGTCTTACGATCGTTGATTGCTTGAGTCAAAAATTAAAGTCGCTTCTACAGCGGTAACTAAATATGGTATTTTGGCATGCATCATCTCATTGGAAGCATCTTCTAAAGACGATTCCAACGAGATATTGCAAGGCAGAATCTAACAATGAATGAAAGTACCAGGTACGATTTGTGATTTAGACTTACGATTAAATTTTAGTAAGTAGTTTAGTAAAACGAGCCCCAGGTGTGGTAGGAGGCAAATCTTATGCTCATATTCTAAAAAAAGAAATACTGTAGGGTCAGTACGGTTGAATAACCAGCTTCGATCGTCACGGTTAAAATCCACATTTTTTGCATACAGACAAAATGCAATTGTTGATTCGTCATTATCAAAGTGATCTAGCTATGTCATATAATTATCTGCAAGAGGAAATTGGATTGTGAAACAATCGCATGTGATCAAGACTGTGTTACATATTGGCAAAACTAAGCTTTTAATATGGTAAGCATTGTCTGAATTTTTTAGAAAGTTTTAGGGTCATACCAAGGGCGTAACTCCCATTTTTCAATTTACGCAAGTGCGTAAAAAATAATCCTCTGTTGAAAAATACCGTTGATGAATGATAATAACATTGAAACTACTGCGTAGGTAGTTTCGATGTGTTGATTATTCAACAACGTCACATAAAAAAAAGGGATCGGACGGAGGGCATTAATCTTTTGTCACAGTCCTCATATCGCCTTCATCCTATATATTCTTAAGTTGTCGCCTTCTACGTGCGTATAAGTTTCAAAGTCCTAGATACGCCTATGCATACTGAACGGTCATAAGTGAGAAAACGAAAACCCGTAACTATAGCTGTATTCACGCTGTAGTAACGAATTCATGTTCGTACACTGGCGATTATTATAAACGAGCACAGGGGTAATTATTTTATAGATTTAGATCCCTTTTCGGAAAACTGATCTGAATCCGCGCATGAATGAATGGAGGACTGTGTTAGGCACATGGTTTTCTCGAACTGGCAAACTTATGCGTATCTAGGACTTTAAAATTTATACGCACCCAGAAGAAGCAAAGAATATATAGGATAAAGGCGATATGTGGACTGTCCCAAAGGACGAATGCCCTCCGTCCGCTACGTTTTTATGATTTGAACGTTGGTGAATAATCAAAACATCGTAACTAGAGCTTATTCAAGCTGTAGATTTGATTTTATGATCATTCATCAACGATATTTTTCAACGAATGATTATTTCTTTTACGCATTTGCGTAAATTGCGTAATGGGAGTTACGCCCTTCGCAAATATCAACAATTAAATTTTAATGACTTCCTTGTTTTGCTTCTTGAGAGATCTAAGGCCTATCTTTAATTATAATGTGTCAATTCAATGTCATAACGTACTGACCCAGATATAGTAACCGATCGATCCCTTGTATTCGGTATCGTTAGACACAGAGAAGATCTTAAGATCAAGCCCACAACTCACCTGTCATTAAGACAAATCCAACACACACAGCTATGATATTGTCCGCCATTTTCACTGTGTAATTGAAATAATCCGTGTGTGTCCAAAAAAATCTACCTGTAGGATTTCACAATACAAAATACACAGTGACATGGATCAATAATTCTTGTCATGAATGGTGCTATTTATGGAATATGACGAGTCTAGGGACAATCGAGGATAGTCTCCCTTTATTTCTCGTGCTGTTCCCGCGCCAAAATTCTGATCTCGGTTATTTCTCAATCTTATCTTATCACACCATTTTAAATTTATTCCTGCTTAATTGAAAATCTGTGTCAAAAGAAAATGTCAATTTTCGGGAAACGTCAATCACATCGATTCAATTTTTCGACATACAGTTAAAAATCATCGTGAAATTGACACTCATATCAATCAAAACCAGTCTAAATCGCTCCAGTAAATTAATCCCACCAGTCAATGAAACCATTCAAAAACAACCCAAAATCACTTCAATTGTAACATCATACATAATAATTTATAATAAAAAAAACCTGGCGACTTTACTGTCATAATTCAAACTGTAAGTGTCTGATTGGTTCGTGAAGAAATAGAAAATTTATTTATGGTATTTGAATGCATGCTTTGTAAAAGGGAAGTAATAAATATCGCTTATTTTGTTCATCATGAACAAAAGTAATGATATAGATTTACCACCTCTTAATTTCTCTCAAAACTCACTTATCGCACTCATTAAATTTCATTTCAAATTATTCACCTTGTCAATTTCACGATGTTGGTAACTGTGAAAGAAGAAGTATAAAGCATGATGTGTAGACTAAGATCAAACTGCACGTATGTGCAGGATGATCTTAGTCTATACTCGTCTGACAAAGTATAACGTACAAGAGGAAAATGTCGTAAACAGCAAGAGGAGGATTAGGCTCTACTAGAATAGATATAGCAACGATGGGTCACACATAACCAATTTTGATTGTTTGTTTGTTCGTTCGTTTTATTTATTTTTTGTGTGTGTGGGGGGGGGGGGGGGGGCAGGTTCATGGTCACTGTCATCAGAATTGGGGCTTGAGGACTTTCACTTCACAGTTTCTCATTCACACGTTGAAGACCACGATATATACAAGTATATACGAGTCATATGTATATATGCGTATGTGGTCTTCAGCGTGTGAATGAGAAACTGTGAAGGGAAAGTCCTCAAGCCCCAATACTGATGACAGTGGCGATGGATCCCTAAAAATATATATTATTTTGGATTTCCTGAAAGCTTTCGCGGGATAATTTAAAGATCATAAGGAAGGTTCCGTTCGAAAATGACAGTGATTCAAAGGAAACAGGAAAGGGCCGTGCGGACCTTCACTCTAAATATTCTCGTTAATGCACGAAAGAAACATAAATGCAATACATTTCCTAGAAACTTCCACAGGTTTTTTGTAATTTCATGCAGGTTTCTTCCGAAAATATCACCAAAGGAGCATAGTGGATTGTCACTCAAAATGCAACGTATCCTCGAAAACACTGGAAAAGGGGCCATATGGATTTTCTCCCAGAATTTTCATGTTCACACAATGAAGACCACAAGTATGAATATGAACCCGTGCGTGAGATTTCCAGCAATTTCAAATATGCGCAAAGCTAAGACTCTGACCAGACTGTGCATGCGCACAGTCTGGCTATAGTCTTCACTATGTACTTAGTAGATAGATAAGGTCTCAAAGTATCTGTAGACTATCGGTAACTTTATATTTACAGTATGTGGCTGTCTACACTACTCAATGTTTGCACCTCACCAACATTTCAAATTGTTGGAAATGTCACGCACAGGCTCATATCATATTTGCTTGTAACTTTCAAGGCGATTGTAGATTACAAAAAAAGGTTCTTTTGAAGATGATATTGACTCGACGGAAAACACGGAAGGGGGGCTTACAGGTTTTCAATCTAAATATTCTCGCTTACGGGAATAATCTCACAGATATCAAATTTCTTTGTAACTTTCACCAGATGAATGTCATGTCATAAAAAAGTTTCTTTCGAAAATATGGCTAAAGGAGAATCCAAATGTTTATGGATTTCATCGAAATTTTCACAGAAAGATTGTAGGGACATAAAGATGAAATAAGGAACAATAATATGGAGAATACAGATAAGGGACCTTTAGATTACGCCTAAAATAATCATTTATGTTGTGGTGTAAAGATAGGGGACCCGTCATGAATAGTTCCACGACGGAACTCATGATCTTTAACAAATTTTACCGGTTTTTTCCCGAATAAATCATCCGTAAACCTCTTTTAATATTGTTGAAATTCATTACTCTTGAATTAAATAAATATCTTCAGAGTGCATAGAGAAGACTCTGGTTAGATTGTGCGGATGCATACGCTGGTAAGAAGCTTAAGCTTTGCGCACTTTGTAACACAACATCATTTCTTTTCAGACCATAATCTTTCGAGTACAGTCGAAACATGTCCTGCGTTCAGATTGAAAACGTAAGCGAAGCGCTTTCGAAATGATACCTCCCTTTGCACGTGCAAAGCGGGGTAACATCTCAAAGCGCTCGCGAAACGTTCGTACATCCTGGGCACAGGGATGGTGAAATAGGGAATCAGTCCGACCAGCCGTACATTCATATAAAAAGCTCGTGAAACGTTTTAGAAATATTGCCTTACTTTGCACAAGCACTCGCGTTTCCAATTTTGAACTCTCCTGAGATATGATCGTGACAACCATTCTGACCAAATTTCAGGTTAATCAGGCAAGAAATGTGGTCTCTAGAGTGTATACACTGGGCCAGTTTCATAAAAAAAAAATTAAGACGCATTTTTGTCTTTCCGACGTCATACCCCAAATTTTGACAACAATCATGTATCACCAATCTATCAATACCTATGTAAAGTGATTGTTGTTTTAACTGTTTTGAAAGTCATCAGTAAGACAAAAATAAGCCTCAAATGTTTTGATGCAACTGGCCCTGTTTTTTCTAAAATTTAACCTCATGACCTATCATTGACCCCAGTTGACAAAATTTCAAACTCGACCAAGATTTTATATATATATCATTCTGACCAAAATTAAAACTGTTTTGACAAAACCTTTAGCCTCTATGGTGCATACAAGGTATATCCTTAATTTGACCCCGTGACCTATTATTCGTCCCTTATCAAGTTGATCGGTCAAAAAATGCGGTCTCTTAGAGTGCATACGAGATGAATGTTGACAACGGGCAACTGGCAAGGGAGTTCGTGCTCAGATGAGTAAACGTGCGCATAGTGAAGACTCTAGTCAGACTGTGCTTATGCACAGGCTGTCAAGAGTCTTTGCTTTGAGCCTGTTTAAAATTCTCGGAAAGATCACACACAAGCTCGAACGATATTTTAATAACCAATGCTGTACCCTGACAGAGGCCAAAGGGCGGGACCAGCCATTAATCATTTAAAGAGACTGCCAACTACACTGACACGAATGTAGCTTGTGGTATCAGAGAAGGCCAAAGGGCGGGGCCATAGAACCATCATTTAAAGAGACTGTCACATTTGTAGCTTGTGGTATCAGAGAGGAACAGGGGGCAGTGATCAATCATTTATTGAGACTGTCGATTGCAATGCCACATTTGTAGCTTGTGGACTCAGTTAGGGCCAAGGGGAGGGGCCAGTGATCCCTCATTTGAAAAGACCAACACTTGTGACGACACATTTGTAGATTCTGGTATCTAGAAGGACAAAGGGGTGAGCCATCATCTGAAGAGACTGGGCACATATTCTGCTTGTGGTATCAGGAGAACAAGATTAAAACAAATATAATTTTGCATGTTTAATATAGATATGTTTTCATGAGAGCAATAATTCAAATACAAAAATGTATAACAAAGACAAAACAACTATAACATTCTCACAGATGACAATATTTCAGACTAGCATAGAGGGTTCATAGCAATATACAGAGTTACCAGACCCGGGGCCTGTTTTACTAAACTTCTTACAAAAAAAAAATAATCGTAAGTCAAAATCACAAATCCTACCTGTTTTTTTCATTCATTGTTAGATTCTGCCATGCAATATCTCATTAGAATCGTCTTAAGAAGACCATTTTAATGAAATGGTGCATTGCAGAATATTCATATTCAGTTACTACTGTAGAAGCAACTTTAATTTTTGACTTACACAAAAAATTATTGTAAGATGTTCAGTAAAACAGTCTCCTGCAGCCTGACCTTAGTCTTTTAAATAATTGTGGGAGAAAACTAAGCTCTTATCATGCATAACTCTGAATATCCCTGCTTTGGAAGGGGCTATGGACAAAGATCAGCCTGCACATAGGTGCTGTCTGAGGTGCGTTCGTTAGAGCAAGATGAAAAATCCATCTGAATGAGATTTTTAAGACGTCCTAATGAACGATTTTTGATATTTTGAGTGAAAATATTCGATGTCGTCATGACTACTCGTTTTAAGCCAATGCAAAACCATCTTCGATTCCTCATTGAGATTTCTTAAGATTCTTATTGAGCCGCTTAAAAATCTCGCTCTACCGAACGCCTTATCTTAAAAATCTTAATAAGAATCTTAAGAATCTCGCTCTAACGAACGCACCTCTGGTCTTAGTCTATACCACTCAATTGGGTGCAAGGAAGAGCATAGGTTATTGAAATGTTCTTAAAACTTTGCAAGCCAAGGGTATAATTCTTTTTTCAAAATTATCAATTCCACTTCTATATTTCTTTCAGGTTTAAAAGAGTTGTTGAATTAATATTGACATGTATGCAAACAAAATATTTTCAAGTGTCTATAAACATATGAGCACTTAAAAAAATTTGCACTGTCTCATCATTTTACGGAGCTATAGTCAAAAAGTTTAAAAAGGGCCGATGCTTTTTTCTAATCTTACAATAGTTAAACATTACCTTTGTTATGGGTACTTATTTTAATTGTCTAAAATTATGGATACTCATTTGAATCATCTCTTTTAGACAATTCTAATTAGTACCCACTATAAAGCATTTTGTTGAGAATGAATGATTGAAGACTTCAGTAACCAATTCTTATCTTCTATTCTGAATATGTATTTGATTTGATTATTTAATATGAGACTCTATGAAGTGGAATGTCAAGAAATTGCATGCACTCTTTTAGAATAATTTCCATACACAATAAACACAGAGCAATGACTGAGAATACATGCCAAGGTGTCAGCGCAATACTGTCGTAAGTGCCTATAAATATAAAGGCACTTACAGAAGTGTTGCTTCGACACCTCAATGTCTACATTGTGAATTAAAAATACCTACGTACAATGTTTCAAACCATTTTGACAACTTGATTAAAATATATCTTGAAAGACAACAACATATTTATGGCAAAATTGTCATATTTCATTTATACAAATAACATTTCATTCCTTTAACTTTATCTGTAACAAAATCTTATGAGTTTACAAATCATAAAGATTTACAAATAAAAGTTTGATTTTTTCTAGCATTGGGAACATGAATTACATGTATAAAGAACTTATACAAACTGCCAAAATGTATATACCCTGTAAAGAAAAACAAATTTTAGATCTCCAATAAACAAGATGAGGTTTGAAAAACCAATGCCCCCTCCACTGATATTTTTTAGAAACATTAGTTTGATACAATTCTATAATCTATAGCACATTGATATTTGGTTTGGTACTCAAAAGCACATCAAAAAGCAATGTCAATTCTAAATTTCCTACATATTGACCTTGAAAAAACAAGATGTTTGTAAAACATTTACGCCCCCATAAAAACAGGTGAATAGCCTATTCTTTGTCAATCAATAAAGGGCAATTGCTCACAAAATATGACAAGTAGAGTTGTGGTTCTTGTGCACTACACTTCTCCTTAATGAGATCTATCTACCTGTGAAGTTTCATAATTCCAGCTTGCATACTTTTTGAGATATTCTTTGAAGGGGGCATAATTACCTAAACCTTAACTGATGACCTTGAAATTAGTACCTACATAAAGGTCTTGTCATAAGCAATACACATGTGAAATATGAAGGCTCTATCACAAACCAATGAAGGGTTTATTCTAATATTAAGGGGTAATTTTTTTATGAATAGACAAATACCCTTGAACCAGTGATTTTCTTTCAATTCAAGGGAAGATAATTCAAAATTTCTCAGGAATGACTGGAGCAAATCGAATTTCAAAGGTCTTTTGCACAACTAGGCATCATAGGGAGTAATTGTGTCTAGTTTCAGCTCATCCCCATTGATGATTTATTAGGATTGCGCACACAAAAAATTGCTAACGGATGGACAGACAAATGGACAGGTTGACAGACGGACCCACAATGTTAAATAATACAACCCTTCGGGCGTATAAAAGATATACATCTCCCCATTCCACTATCAAATCGGCCTTTTTTTAAAGTAATTATAATTTGTCAAGGAGAAATAAAATGGGGATGAAACTTTTCTGAAGTTACTAGGCCAGGATTCAGAGAAGAAGGGGTGATAACAATCTTGATTTCTAATTATAGGTTTTATGGAATTATTAAGATATTCAGGATTTGAAAATGAACTTGATTAAATTATACATGAATTGAATTCTGGTAATATTGACGCATATTCACAAAATGGCCCATACTGTTATCAACAAGTATTTTCAATTTAACATTTGTCATGCTGAATAAGGATAATTCCTGCTTTGGCATGAGGTATTGACAAAGATCAGCCTGCACATAGTTTATGTGCAGTCTGATCTTTGTCTTCACCTCCTGTCTATCTTGAATTGATTGACCAAGATTTGTGTAAAGATTTAATATCTAAGGGAAATGTCGGCATTCAATTTCGTCTTTCAGAGCCTTTTGCACTTTGATTTGAGATATTTTTAGCAATTTTTATTCAGCATGAATAGGGTTATTTCTTTATTGCTTATATTGACAGAAAACAGTCTGCTTCAAATATTTCCAAATGACATTACATTCGTGAGATGACTATACAATTCAGAGAATCAGCTGAACAAGAATTAATATCAGTACAAAAGAAATTTGTCTACCTAAAGAAGACCACAAATGAAATCTTTAAAACAAATATTTGAGAAAGACTGAATCCAGAAGAGGTCAACCAGATATAACTTTTTTGAGAATTGATGAATAGTTTCATTGTATCTTACATTTTGATTCAAAATCTCACAGATATCAAAAAATTTCAACCCTGGACAGTCTGTACAGCTGTGCGGTCTGACCAGGCTTGATTTATTTGCAATGTGTCTTAGGTTCCATTAGCTTAACCCTTGTCATGCTTAACCCGGAATTTCCTGCTTAGGAGGTATATACAAGGATCAGCCTTTACATATATACAGTCTTATCTTAGTCTATACCACTTGATATTTCTTTTCTAAAAGGAAAAGTTTGAAATATGAGCCTGCGTGTGACATTTCCAACATTTTCATGAGTGCGCCAAGACTTATTCTCTGTAACCTTGACAACCACAAGATGTAATAAGTAAATTAAGTATCCATCTGAAGAGCAATTTAGACCTTATTTATCCAGAATGGTTAGTCTGTGTGGATGCAAAGGCTGGCCAGGGGCTTTGCAGAGTGCACATGTAAAATTTTTAGAAATGCCACACACAGGCTCATAACATACTTTCAAAATATATACAGAATCACAATTAGTACAAAGTGCGATGTCACTTTAATTGTGATTCATTTTGGTATTTTATTCAACATGACAAGGGTAAGAAAGTCAAATATAAATAGCTAGCTCATTATTTCCACATCTATGTAAGCCAACAGATAATCTTTATCACAGAAAATTATATGCACAAGAATACACACTGACTGTATGTTTTATGTTTCACAACACATCATTCTTTATACACTCTCAACATAAATTCTTACATACAAACATGTGTTTCACATATGTCATGGTAGTTTACCAATACAGTCAAACCTGTGTTAGCGGCCAACTGTATTCAGCAAGCAATCTGTCTTAAGCAAGTGGTCACCGAGTTCCCAAATGAACCAATTGCACTGAAATTGATCTGTATTAAGAAAGCACCTTTCTTAAGCAAACACTTTTTGAATGTCCCTTAAGTACTTGCTTAAGACAAGGTTGACTGTATATACCAATATATATAATCACTTATAACCATTAACAGAAAGATTATTTCAAAATATCTAGAAATATTCTTAACCCTTGTTCTACTGAATTTACAAAATCTCCATTTTTTGAAAAAATTCAATCTGTCTATCTCAAGTTGTTCCCATAATAATTAGGTTGAAACTAGGCAGTGTAAGCTAAGATCAGGTTGCCATCAGTGCATTGAAAAGGTCAATAATCCGGCCATCAAATCTTTTTTTGAATTACTTTATTGATTCTGCAAAGCTGATTGAAATATTCACTATACAGGAGTGTGGATTTCCAATGCCCAACTTGTCCAACATGTTTTTTTTTTAAATGTGCACAAGCACAATTTTTTAGGCTTCTTGTCCATGGACAAGAAAATAATAGGACAAATCATGGAATGATGATGAAAAGGTCTGATTTTTTTGTGGACAAGTTCATTTTGAGGCTACACAAGTAGAAAATCATCAATTACTTGTCCAGGAACAAGTACAGAAAATGCACATTTCCACACCCCTGTGTGTGTTTCCGTCGCTAATGTAGCACATGCCCATATGAGCGATTCCTCCAGAGGACCGTTGCTTGCTACAGGAGTTGATGCAAAGGTACACATTGAAAATACTGCTGAGATCCACCATAATTTTTAACATGCTCGGTGTAAAGCACTGACTCACAGGACCTCACATCTCATCCGAAAGACAATTAGTTTATAAGTGTGCCAACCCAGAAATCAAACCCACGCTGTCAAATTCAACACCCACACCCCTGCTTAACACTTATTCACTTTTGTCTCATAGTGTCAGCTTACAATCAGAGAATATGTTTATGCACAGTATAGATGTCTAGGATGCTGGAGGTTGGTTCATCACATGCACATAAAATTGTCTGAAATGTTACCTACAGGCTCCAATGTTGGCCTCTGACAATCAACAAAGTATATAACAAACATTTATGACACACACAAATGTTTCACCATTTCTTTCCCATCCTTGGCCTTGTATTTCTAAACTAATAGAATTTGATATCTGCCTTGCTTTGGAACAGGGGGCAAATAATAAGTAATTTTGGTAAGCAAAGTGCCCTTAAGCCTAATGCTGATGTATTGAAATTTGGCTTCATACAAATTGCCAATTTTGGGGCTATTTCAACAAGTCTAGCTGAAGGTTTCCCACAGTAATTCAGTAGCAACAGACAGTGTAGGCTGAGATAAGACTGCGCGGCTGTGCAGTCGAAGCTTAGTCTTTACTCTTTGTCCGTCAAAACTTTGTCTACAGCAGGAAAATGCTGTGAACAGCATAATAAGTAGGGATGGGAACGAGTATTCCCTTAATTGAGTACTCAATCGAACGTCCGATTATCTATTACCAATTTCACTAATCAATTAAGCAGTAAAAAAAAAGAAATCATAGGAAATTCGTTTCCAATTTCATTTTCTTTTTTCTCAAAATACTGGTCTTTCATATGAAATGCTATTCAAATAATGATAATGTTACTTTGTCTTTCTCTACCGAAAATCACATCGATGAAACATTACCGAGAAATGACCACTCGTTTCCATCCCTAATGATAAGGATCTTATAATTTAGGCTATCTTTCAACTTTTTATTATTTGATACAAGAATAAAAGATCCTATCTCTTTAATTACGAAATAAATATATGGTAAACATCCGAAAGAAGTGGTGTTAAATCATTATCACATAAATTCCTCTAACAACCAACAAAATATAACAACCTGACCTGTCACACATAAAGGGATTACCTGGGAATTACCTAACGAGCATTGAAAAGAAACCTTAGAGTTTGATGTGTTCTTTTCTTAGGCATAAGTCTAGATTGAAATCAATTTTCTCATAGGAACTATTGTGTAACAAGAACCCATCCTACAAGTGCCTACTATCGGCTGTTAAGTGCAAGATTGATAGTGAACATGTATTCTAAGTTTCATGTGAATTTCATTTGTAATACCAGAGATATCACAAAATGCCAAAGATTTTTTGACAACCTCTACAATCATGACTCCAAGGCTGGAGAAATAAATTTTCTTCAGAAACAGTCCACTTTTCTCATCAATGAAATTGATAAAGATCAGATAGAAATCTCTAACTAGATATATGCATTATTTTCATTCTCCTGGCATATTTTCAAGCAGTGAATTTCTTATTCCATTATTCAGCCAGTCATGTTATGATTAAATTATTTGACAGCTTTTTTTAACTGAAACTGTCAAAATTATCCAGTTTTGTGATTGGTGACATAATTATGGGGTTTTACAAAGTCCCTACATCATACTTTTATGCACAACAGGTCAGATATAAACATGTATATACATTAATAAATTTTGACCACTTGGTGGGGTTTGAGTATCGCTAGCACTGGCAATCAGGTTTACGTCCCGTCTGCTGTTTTTGCAAGCGGCGCAGAGATGCGTCCCCATATTGTATCCCTGATCCCATCCTCTCTGGGTCTAACTCACCTGTAAGAAATAGAGGATGATTACAGTTGATATTGCTTGAGCGACAATGTCTATTAAGCAGCCGATTTTATTAAGCAACCATAGTGAAAATTCCAATCAATGAAGAGCAATGTTTGAAAAAGGGGGCATTTCATGACATACTGTTGTTTATTATCGAATCTTATGCAGTTGAAACCCATTTGAATTGTCTCAGTGAGACGATTTCAAAGAGTTTTATATATGGAATTAAGTAAAACTTAACCAATATTCTATATTTCCTATTAAATATACCTGTTTTAATTGTCATGAAATATTGTATTGAGCGACCATTCAATGAGTGACTGCTTTTGTGCATTCCCACATTGTCACAGGTCAAGCATGAAAATATTGCTTTTGTCATTCACAAAATGAACAAGCTAATCGGTCTTACACAGAAAGTAAATGATGTTTCAATTTCTTTCCAGCAAAAATTAGTCAAAATGTGAAATATTAGTACAAATTTTATTAAAGTGACCTTTTGCACTTGATTTCTTGGCATCATTATGACATCATATATTCGGTTTGTCTGATTAAGATAATGTCAAAACAAAAGGACCAAGATGGTCCTAGATCGCTCACCTGATTCTCTTTGCCCCCTGGGACATCTCATTAATTAAATAGGCAGATGTCATAAAGGAGATTATTTCTACACAAAACCAAGTTTCATGAAGTTTGGGCCAAAATTGTGGCCTCTAGAGTGATAACAAGAAAGTTATCATAAAAAACCCTTTTCCTGTGATATTGCATGGATCTTTCCCATTTTCGATTGGGTTCATCCTTGTGATCTGACCAACATTCTGACCAAGTTTCAAGAAGATTGGGCTATATTTGTTGCCTCTAGTGTGTAAACCAGAAAATTGTCAATAAGGCTCCTTTTCCCATGATATGGCATGGATCCTTCCCATTTTCAAAAGGGTTCATTCTTGTGACGTGGCCAACATTCAGACCAGGATTCATGAACTTTGGACCATATTTGAGGTCTCTAGAGTGTAAACAAGAAAATTGGTAAAAAGGCCCCTTTTTCTGTGATTTGGCATGGATCCTTCCCATTATCAATAGGGTTCATCCTTTCAACCTGATTTGATCATATTTGTGGCCTCTAGAGTGTAAACAAATAAATTGTTGACGATGCACGACGCACACTGCACGACAGACGACAGACATTCAATGATCACAAAAGCTCACCTTGAGCACGATGTGCTCAGGTGAGCTTAAAGGTAAAATGAACAAAATCAGGATATAATCTTTAGGCACACTAATTCACTCTTTTGGCAGTGAGATTACTAAGTGATTATCTATAGATATTTCTTAATTACCCACTGAAATCATCCAAGAAACTTTCTCAACCCATTACAACAACATAAATTTTTAGACTAGTCAAAGATGATAAAATGTTATTTTGTATGTGTTTTGGGGAAAAAATTATTGTGGGAAATGACGAAAAGTTATTTTACAAGCATTTTTCTACATCTTTAATTAATGTTTCTCAAACTATCTATTTGTCATTGGCAATAAAAGTCTTATGACTTTCAATAGAGACATCTCGACACTGAAGAATTTCTTCTGAATTGCATCAGATATCCCAATAATCAAGATATCTAAGGAATCTTGAAAAGCTCATGAATAATATCATTTCTCACAACTCCAGACATACAGGGCAATTTGAAATTTAAAACATAAAATTTCAGTATTCTTGAATCACATTTCATGTCATTGACACTCAATGGAATCATCTTGTCCAAAAAAAATTCTAATCAGTATCCAAAACATAGGGTTTGGTAAAGAAATAACAAATTTGGACCATGAATCAACACTTACACAAGTCCGCAGGCCCGAGACCTGCTTTTAGCCTGTAGTCATTAGCCAACATTATTTCAAAACCTTGCAATTTAAACAAGAGCCATGTTGAACATGGCCATCCCCTGCCTCAAAAGCTTGAACGGTTAACTGAAGTCTAATAGATTAAGGATTCTTTTATACTTTAAGAGATTTACCCCCTACAAAATCTACATCTTTAAAATAACAAAGGGCAAAAACTGGAAAATTATGCAAGCAAGACTTATAGTTATTGTACACTGCACTTCTACTCCATGAGATCTATCAACCCATAAAGTTTCAAATTGATATCTGTTATACTTAAGGAGATATGCTCTGGACAAGTTTAGTGATGGAACATCGGAACGACGGACAGAGACCATTACTATATCCCCTTGCTGAAAACGGCATGGGATAAAAAACAGTTGCTTCTTTCCCCTGTAAAAAGCAATTTCTTCTTTTCCCTCAATTTCTTCCATACAAGAGATTTATAGTTAAATTGTTCAATATAAATAGTTTCTCATAGTTTTTTTAATAGTTTATTATTCAGGAGGACCTGGAAGAGTAAAAGGTCTTGTAGGCAGGTAGTCAAAAGCCTAAATTTTGAGTAAAGTAGATGTAATCTACAAACATATGCAGGAGAATACATTGTAGTTTGAATTTGAAACAAATGAACCAGTGTGTTTGTTTATTTGAATGTGATTTTATGTCGTTTTCAATGATTTTTCTGTTATATCGCGTTGGCTGGAGCACCTAACAATGGATTCCTGGTAAATCTCTAACAGTACTACAATCACAGCCTCCAGCTGCTATCTCACAGAAGTCTATGATTATCGACACATTAGTGAGAGACAATAGTTGGAAAGAATGAGTGCCAACATTGAGATCGAACCTGGGACTTCTAGATTGACAGTTTAATGCACTACCAACTGTACTATAACAGTGGCTGTTCATTCCCACAGACTGACTAGAGTCTTCCCTATGCCCTCTGTTGCTAGATATCATAAGGTCTTAATGGCTCTTGAGATGGTCAGCAAATATTTACATTTCTATTGTGTGATTGTCTTGGCTGCCCAATGTAAGTCCATCACACACACTGGAAGCTGTTGAAAATATCATACATTGGCTCAAATAAAACAAGAACATGTTTGTTAAACACTTAAATGCTCCCCAGAGTAGGTCAATGGCATATTATTGGTCAATTTACAATGGGCATTAACTCACAATATATGATTAGTAGTTATGGATCTTGTGCACTGCACTTCTCCTCAATGGGATCTATCCACCTGTGATTCCATGATTCTAGCTTGAATACTTTTTCAGATATGCTTTGGACAAAAAATGGTCTACAGACAGACAGTCCTACATCCTCTTATTTAAAGGGGGGCATAAATATGTCCATTAGAGATGTCTCCGTGCCAAACAGGAGATGGAATAATTTTGAAGTAATAGCCTAACATCACATCAGCTTTATTGGTTAATTTTTTAGCTTTGATAAGCTCCATACTGAGTTAATGAGAATACCAACTTTTCTAATTTTGCATACATTCTATGAAGACTATATGATGAGAGCTAGCATTGGCAGTCTGGTCGCGGCGGCGTTGATGGTAATCTCTGTTGTCTGCGTACTGAAGCATCCCCATACTGTATACCTGACCCCATTCTCTCAGGGTCTAATTCACCTACAAGCAAAACAGAGAGAAGACTGAAGCTATAGAGAGAAAGAGCGTCCAATGTCACCAAAGCAGAAAGCAAGGAACCATAACAATCAGTAAATGGGTACTTGAAGTTCATCTATGCTAATTAAGGTCCGGTTTCATAGGGGAGTCAGAGACTTCTTAGTTTCAAGATGTAATTTCTTTATTTTGCAAGTTCGGTAAGTAGTTCAATGTAACCCCATGATCAAATGTCAACTAACAAATAAACATGTTTATTTCTTTTGTTTGCTTGTCATAACTTTAGATATGTTTACTTCAAAAGTTTTTGAACATAAGATTTATTGGCACCTACTTTTTCTTTTGTTTGCTTGTCTTAACTTTAGATCTGTTCACTACAAAAGTTACTGAACATAAAATTTGCTTGCACCTACTTTCAAAGAAAACTTTATTTTTTTTGAAGAGGGAATAGTGGATAAGAAGAAAATTTCTTCTTTTCCACTACATGCTCCAAAACATGAAAATCCAGACTCCCTACTTTGAGGTTGGACTCAATGAAATGATTAACTACCTAACCTACATGATAAACTTTAGGAAGCAACAGGAATTAGCAAGTGAAAAATTATGAGAATCCAGGGTCAACAAGATGTATTTGTGTATCACTTATGCCAACAAAACAACAATTTTTTATAAGTTTGACCTTGATAATTGGCCTTGAACCTGTCAGATTTTCTTGAAATTTACATTCAATAATTGATCTTTAGAAGGCAAGAGAGGATTAGAGATGAGCATTGTAACTTAGTGTTGAAGTAACAGGAAAATGTTTACTTGGCAGGTATTTTTTTCCCACAGACAGACAGACCAATAGACAGGCAAATGAACAACAGGTGAAAAATATAAATCTATTTTTTGGCAGTATACAAATATTTTACATTTCCAAAACCTACAAATTAATTGGTATTCTATTCCATTTAGCATTACAAGGTCTTATATAGGCATTACTGATGCTATGGTTCCTTTCTAAGGGTTAAGAGACAAAAATACCAGTTCCAACAAAGCATGCAAGAAAATCTGATGATAAATTGATTAGCATAGATCTGGGATAACTTTAAGATTAAAGAACTGTTTTAGTTAATCAACTGCGAATTTATTCAAGTCCAAAGTTAAATTACTGATTGGTTTATTTTAGCACAAGCATTCTTGGAAGTGTCAAATTAAGATTCAAACAATTATATCTTAAGATTTAAAACACTTTCAACATTGTTTACAAAATAAGTAATTCAATCCTTTAATTGAGTAAATTCTCAGTTGAGCAGACAGGAAATCTTGTAATCTTCAGCTCATTATAGTAAATAAAGGAGTAAGCTGCTATCCCAAATAGGTTTACAATTATCTACCCGGTGGTAGACAATTTTTGGAAATGATGTTTGCTGCTGGAACATTTTTAATGATAAATCTATTCCTTAGTTTATGAAATGAATTGCTATAATGACAAATTAAATTTGTCTCCCTTCACCATTTCCACTACTGCAATACAAGTTATTTTTGAATTACTTAAAAATCATTTGTATCATCAACTTACCAGACTCGATCTTTGAGAGTATTTGTCGAGCACATTTTAAAAAGGTTTCTTCCACATTTTCTCCAGTTAGGGCACTTGTTTCTAAAAACATCAGATCTATAAAAAAGATAACATTTCCCCTCTCAAATAAAACAATAGCCATTGCTAAAATAAAACTGTTTCAAATATCAACAAAATAATTAACAATTATAGCTAAATTGCTAGTCTATGCATTATTATTCCACTAATTTCACATGTGTACAAATTTAAGTCCCAAATTAACCTGTGCATTTGCACATTTCAAAACATCTTGATATTTGATTTTGAAATATTTTCTTATTTCAACAAAATGCTTGCAAGCTAACAAAGAATATTCCTCAATGAAAGAATAAAATCCTGATAAATATATTCCTGTTACGATTTCAACACTGAGTGAATTACTTAGCAGTATGCAATTAAGAAGAATGTTGAAAATGACAAAAGTTTACCATTTTCTTGTGCAAATCTGCTAGCTTCTAAGAATGTCACCTCCCGTTCCACTTCAAGATCTTTTTTGTTCCCAACAAGGATAATCACAATATTTGGGCTTGCCAGGGTTCTGGCATCTGTTAACCAGTTGGTTAATGCATTGTATGTCTCCCGACTGGAAAAGAATAGAAGGAAATTGTGTACAACAGACTTCACAAAATACCAAATGAGCCAGTGTGTGATATTTCCAACAATTTCATATGAATGTATGTTTGGTCAAAAACAATTGAAGCTCAAGCCGAAAAAGCCAGGAAGGCTTGTTTCAGCTTATATAAATATGAAACAAACTTTGGTTTCTTTAAACCAATGGAGGCATTTAAACTTTTTGATTCAATGATTAGACCAATTTTATGTTTTGGCTCGGAAATCTGGGGTTGTAAATACTATGAATCTATTGAAAAAGTGCATATAAAGTTTTGTAAAAGAATAGCTCGGTTGCCAAATAATACACCAGACTTTTTTGTACTTGGTGAGTGCGGTCGATATCCTTTAGCTGTTTATCATATTATACAGTGTATTAACTATTGGACTAAAATCATTATAATGCCAAACCATGATATCTTAAACAATGTTATTTACTACTTCGTCAACTTGATGAAACTGGTAGGAGAACATGGGCCTCGAATGTAAAAGCTTTACTTTTCGAGTATGGATTTGGCTACGCATGGTTGGCAAATGAGATTGGTGATTCTGTTAAGTTCATTCAGATGTTCAAACAAGGTCTAATCGATTGTTCAATTCAGTATTGGCAAGCTAGGTTAAACAATTCTTCCAAAGCTTTCTATTATAAAGACTTTAAATCACAGCTAGATATCGAAAAATATTTAGAAATAGACATGTCCTTTATATACAAAAGGAATTTAGCAAAATTCAGATGCTCTTGTCATTCTCTAGAAATAGAGAAAGGCAGACATGAAAACATTGATAAACAATTTCGTTTTTGCAAATATTGTCTAAAAAACAACAAGTACATATTAAAAGATGAATTTCATTTTTTATTGATTTGTCCCTTATATAGTAATATAAGAGCGTGTTATTTACCTAAACAATGGCTTAAAGCCTTACCAACAAAATCATTATTTGTTAACATAATGCAATCAAAGAATATTGATTGGATTAAAGCACTTGCAAGATACATAACTATATGCTTTCGGAAAGAGAGGAGTTTGTGAAAAAATCTGGTTATAGCGACTAAGTCTAAACAATTTCTAAAAAAAAAAAAAATATTGTTGTTACTTTATTATTTACTTTTTCTGACATTACATCATTTTGACTAATGCACATCGACTTTGTCAGGGAAACTTGTCCCTAAAATACCTAATTTGGAGTATTCCTATATTTCATGACGTTACTATTGTACAAATTATGTATAGTAATATTTTGTATATGGGCCGGAGGCCTTATATTGAATAAACATTTTGAATCTTGAATCTTGAAAAAACCTTTGATCAGCATGTGCAGTCACACAGCCTGATCAGAGTCTTTACTCTTCACTAAAAAAGTAGCTGCAAACCTTTAATCCTTGCTCATAATCATCAAATATTCTAAATGCACCATGTGGCTATCACAGATGCTAATTGTCTGTCCACCACAATCAGGTGAAATTGTTAGAAATGTCACACACTTGCCAATTTCTTTTAACACTTTCCTGCTTTACAAAATTTTGGACTTGTCCAAATTCAAAGGTTTTACAGACAAAAATTTAAAGTGGATTCAATTTGAAAAATCAGTAGGGTAGAAAATAGTGTGGAAAAAGAAGAAATTGCTTGTCATGTTTTCTTAATCATAAAATCACAGGCACATAAAAAGCAGGGATTAAACAGCAAAGGGTTAAAGGACAATGGGCCAGGGAAACTTTAAAATATTTACAAGACCAAATTCAACTCTACCAGACTGAAGAAAGATATATTCTGTACCTAGCTAGATTTTACAGGTTATTTCGATCTTTTATTCTTGTGCTTTTTATTTATGGAACCAGCATAATTTTAAACTGACATGTCAGTGGGACTGGTTTATTTCCTAGAGTCTGTTAAAAATAATTAGATTTAGTCAACAAACTTCAAAAACACATAAAATTCCAGATGTCTTTTTAAACAAGAGGACCAAGATGGTCCTAGATCCCTCACCTGAGTCTCTTTGACCCCTGGGACAACACATTAATTAGATAAGCAGATGTCAAAAAGAAGATAATTGCCTAAGATCAATACCATGGAACGTTTTCAGCGAAGAGCAAGACAGATATGCCTTTATGCTCTTTGATTCTATGTAAAAAGGGATGCACCCGGGTGGACCCCAAATGTGACCCCAGGGTCTTGATATGAACAAACTTCGTAGAGGTCCACTAGATGATGCTACATACCAAATATAAAAGCTGTCTGCCTTCTGGTTTCATAGAAGAAGAATTTTGAAGATTTTCATTTTTTTACCCTTCGTGCTCTTAAGAGATAAAGGGATGCACCCATGCAAAGCCAAATATGACACAAGGGTCTTGATATGAACAAACTTGGTAGAGGCCCACTAGGTGATGCTACATACCAAATATGAAAGCTGTCTGCCTTCTGGTTTCAGAGAAGAAGATTTTTAAAGATTTTCATATTTTCACCCTTTTTGTTAAGGGTAAAGGGAAAGTTAAGGGTGGATTTCATTTATTTGAACAACTTTGGTAGAGCTTGACCCAAGGAACATCCCTGCCAAGTTTCATCAAGATTGGCCTACTGGTTTAGGAGGAGAAGATGTTTAAAGAAATTGTGGACGACGCACGACGGACGACTGACGACGGACATTCTACGATCCCAAAAGCTCACCTTGAGCACTTCGTGCTCAGGTGAGCTAAAAAAAACAAATGTAAGAATAATGTAAAAGTCAATGAATTTTACTGTTATAGGATAACATAATTTCCACAGCAGCAAAGGGTTGTCTAACTTGTCTTTACACAATTTTTTCAATGCTCCTTATTATAGGGCCTCAAGTTTAACTGCCTGAAGTCACATTAAAGAGATATTAGATAAATTAGATGACCCATTTTCAGGGCTTGTGGGTGACCCTTAAGTCAGAGTTTTGACCCTCAAAAATCTGAAAAATTCCAATGGTCAAAACTTGGTTTTATGACTCAAATTTTAATGATGCTTATATACATCTAGAATTTTATCAATCAATTACTTTCTTCATGATCTTGACAAAAGAAGATTCACTGACACAGCAAACTTCTACTCACAAAATGTGCTTTTTTGCTGTTTTGACCAATTTCAAATCAGTTTTGACCCCCAGAATGTCACGATTAAGGAGTCAATGATTCCTTTATTTCAAACACTAGCACAAACCCTGCCATTTTCTTATATTTGACAGATAAAACATGATCAGTGATACAAACCTTGAGATGTCGTAAACAAGGAGAGCTCCTGCAGCACCTCTATAATAACTCCTTGTTACTGATCTGAAAATAGAAATTATCAATCCAGGGCTTGAAAATTCTTGAAATTTCTACTTGTCCTACTACATAGGAAAATAAATTAATTTCATAAGTGAAATTTTGCAAAATCCACTTGTCCTGCTTATATAGACAAAGAAGGAAAAAATCATGCAGGACGAGCTGACGAGTAGAATTTTCAAGCCCTGCTGTCCACCCATCTGTTTGTATGTCCATTTTCTTTCATATAAATGCACTTGTTGTTTGATATCTCAAATCATCTTGAGGTAGTGGAGAGGATGTGACTTTAAATATTTCAAAAACCCTTTTATAAACAATGTCAAGTGTTTTGGGACCGCAATTAGCAACATTGGACATGTATTACCTCCCTTAAAATCCATTTAACAAGAGGACCATGATGGTCCTAGATCGCTCACCTGAGTCTCTTTGACCCCTGGGACATCACATTAATTGAATAGGCAGATGTCAAAAAGGAGATAATTTCTGCATAGGATCAATACCATGTAATATTTTCAGCCAATTGTAAGAAGGATGTGCCTTTTCAATCTTTGATTCTATGTTAAAAAGGATGCACCTATCATGCTAAGATGAGCTAAAAGGGATGTGCCCAGATGGAGTCCAAATATGACCTAAGGGTCTTGATATGAATAGATTTTGTAGGGGCCACTAGATAGTGCTAAATACCGAATATGAAAGCTGTGTTCCCTCTAGTTTCAGATTTTTAAAGATTTTCCCTCTTTCATTCTTTGTTAAAAAAGGGTTGCACCCAGGTGGAGCCCAAAATATGATCCCAGGGTTTGATATGAACAAACTTGGTAGAGGTCCACTTAATGATGCTACATACAAAATATGAAAGCTGTCTGCCTTCTGGTTTCAGAAAAGAAGAAATTTGCAGATTTTCCTTCTTTTACCCTTTGTGCTCAGAAGAGCTAAAAGGGATGCGCCTGGACAAAGACCAAATGTGACCCCAGGGTTTCGATATGAGAAAAACTTGGTAGAGGCCCTCTAGATGATGCTACATACTAAATATGAAAGCTGTCTGCCTTCTTGTTTCAGAGAAGAAGATTTTTAAAGATATTTTCTCTTTGATTCTTTGTAAAAGGGTTGCGCCCGGGCAAAGCCCAAATATGACCCCAGGGTCTTGATATGAACAAACTTGGTAGGGGTCCACTAGATGATGCTACATACCAAATATGAAAGCTGTCTGCCTTCTGGTTATAGAGAAGAAGATTTTTGAAAATTTTCCAATTTCCACCCCTTTTTTATGGGTAAATTGAATTGAATGAAGTTTAACGCCGCTTTCAACATTATTCAAGTTATATCGCGACGGCTGGAGCACCTAACAATGGATTCCTGGTATTTTTATCACCAGTACAACCACCACATTCTTTCCTAGCCTCCACCCGCTATCTCACATAGATCTAAGATTATCAACCCATTGGTGAGAGACAAATAGTCGGAAAGAATGGGTGCCTTTTTAAGGGTAAAGGGAAAGTTAAGGGTAGATTTCATTTATTTGAACAACTTTGGTAGAGCTTGACCCAAGGAACATCCATGCCAAGTTTCATCAACATTGGTCCACTGCTTTAGGAGGAGAAGATATTTAAAGAAATTGTGGACGACGGACGCCGCACAACTGACAACAGATATTATACGATCACAATAGCTCACCTTGAGCACTTTGTGCTCAGGTGAGCTAAAAACTTGCTCCACCAACTCATTCAATGTCATTATGCGTTCATTCTAAAATCATTTACCTTGCAATTTCATGATGGTATTAAGGAAGTGGATCTGCAATAGATCTGGACATTTCGGAACTCATGACCTTTCACTATGTTGACCAAGGTTTCCTAATGAAAATCATTAGGGAAACCTTGGTTAATACTATTAAAGTTTATTACTCCTGAAACATTTAGGAACTATTGCAGGTCCACTACCTTAACTGTAACTTTACCTGAATCTCTCTTGTCCAGCTGTGTCCCAGATCTGTAATTTGACTGACTTTCCACCAACATTCACTACTTTACTACCAAACTCAACACCTATAGTGTGATTGGAGTCCTGTTTGACTGAAAATTAAACATTTTCCTTAACCCTTGTCATGCTAAACCTGGAATATTCCTGTTTTGACAGGATGTATAGACAAAGATCAGCCTGCACCTATGTGCAGTCTGACCTTAGTCAACACCACCTGCCTGTCCCCTTTGGTGGCAGAGTTGTTGATGAATTTATCAAAAGAAAGATTATCTTCACCCTTGGATTATAGGGCTTTCAGTACATTAATATGAGTGAAATTCTGAAAGAGGATTTTAATTCAGCAGGACAAGGGTTAATGCCTTTTGGTGGATCATGGAGAAATAACAGATAAGATTATCATTTGAAACAATCACCTGTGAATCTATCAATAACTTCTACCCTGATTTTGTTCATTTCACCCTATCTGACTTTATCTATGCATAGCCCAATAAGTGAATTTATTATGAACGTTGCATAGAAATCACATACAAAATGACACATTTTTAGAAAATTTGTCCTAAAACTTTCACATTTTGTCTCATATAATTATTTGCATAAATTTTCGGGTAAGATCATTGTTATTTCATTTAATGAACAACAAAAAGTCTACTTTCACTTGTGGCGTTCCCATTTGTGGGAAAAAAAGAAAAGCTTTTGTTGTTCACTCAAAGAAATATAAATCAATCTTACACTGAAACAACTATTATCCTCTATAAATATAGTATTACTATCAATATGAAAACTTTAAATTCATGAATAGATGTAAGAAATTGTTTAAGCTAAATTTTTTAGTACCAGTGCAGAATGTTTGTATATATGCCACTAATTTCACATTTTTCTATCATGATCATTGCATTTTAATTTTATTGATAACACATTGGTTGACATAATCATTCATCACATCCATTTCTATTTCTTTAATACCTTTCTATAGATCAATGATAACTATTACATACTAATTATCAGATAAGTGATTTAAACCTTGCTTTCATTATGTGAATGCTGTTGCTGCACTGCTGATGATAAAATAATGTGGCCATGTATTTAACAGGTCAAATGATGCACTAACTTTAAACATATTTTGTGTGCAAATTTTCACTTTTTTTTTCTCATCGTAGAATAAAAGAAATAGAATAGTTGATAAAATAAGTTTTTATATGGCAGAGTTTTTTTTTAGTGGCTTAATCTGGTCAAATTATAAGCTTCAGATAGAAGAGTTAATTGGGTTTTTGGTCAAAGAATTTTAATTAACATCATAAACACTATCTCCTCAATTCAAATGAGTATCAACTACAAAGAGTTTTATTGAAAAATAAAAATCTTAAACTAGCTTTACCTCCTTTTATCTGTACTTCTAGTAATATATGTCTCTCATCTACCAGGGCTACAGATAGAGCGGGTATTTGGATTTCAAATTTAAATATTTCACTAGTACATGATCAAACACTATTATTTTGGTAGTCATTGGATACATCTCATCTCGACAATTAGAATAAGTATAAATAACATAGCATTTCATTTGGAATTAGTTTTTTAGTCTAGAGTTGCCCCCCTCTTATCTATCCCTTTGTCAAGGGTTTGACACTGAGGGGAGTCAGGAGTCCGAAACTCCTGGCTTACCAGTTGGGATTCCTTCCATTTACAAGTAAGGAGTCCTATGGACTCCAAGAGTCATTTGAGAATATTTTGAAAAACAAACACATGGAGTCTCCTCTCTAACACTTGTCAAAACTGTGGATCTTTTCAATACAAAATTTGTTGAAAAAAAGTATGCTTCCATCCCAAAGAATTTTGTGTAAAGTGATCTTCTTTGGAGGAACATTGTGGAATAGAAGAAATTGCTTATAACAAGCAATTTCTTTTTTTCCAATATGTTCTCCAATAATGAAAATTCAGACTCCTTACTTTGAGCTTGGACTTCTTCATTTCATGTTTTAGGAGTCTAATGGACTCATTACTCTCAAGAGTTAGTGTCGACTCCTGTTGTCTACAAATACACTTACATTTGTTTTCTATAAACTGGTGTAGAATACAGGACTTTCCTGCACCAGCACTTCCTATCACCAGAAACTTAAACAAAAAGTCTGAAATAGAGAACAGAATCAATCTGAAATTATCAATGACAGATCAATCAAATACACAACTGTGTGACAAATTTTCTAGTTTTGGTTAGCTTTGAACACAAACCTATAACCTCTTTAAGTTTTAGTCAGTCCAAGATGCAAGACTTGAAGAAACCAATGAAAAGGTGCTGACAATTTGATTTTTTTCACTCTGCAGTACAAAGTATTGTGGGAAAAGAATAAATATTTTATACAATATACTTTGTTTTTCAAGTTTGTTGTCAACAGTGTATGTTGTATATGTAATTGTATTGTAGTATAAAACTACATGGGATTTTTCATACAGGAGTTGAAAAGGCCCCAAATTGTTGCTAACCTGTGTATCCTTTGTAAGAAGGACAATTGAAAGAATGACCAAAAATAGTTTACAAAATGATTCAAAGCAATCACCATATCATCACATACTCTTTACATTTTATTTTGAAGCAAGCATTTCTTTTTGCATTTCCTTCTTTGTATGTATCATTGAAAATTTGGGAGTCATTCCATTTCTACTGGTCTATTTGCAATACCATTACCCGATCAAAATTCAACCAAATACATGTTACAACAAGAGGACCATGATGGTCCTAGATCGCTCACCTGAGTCTCTTTGATCCCTGGGACATCACATAAATTAATTAATAGGCAGATGCCAACAAGGAGATAATTTCTACAATTAAGATCAATACTATGGAATGTTTTCAGCCAAGAGCAATCAGATCATGATGCTACATACTAAATATGAAAGCTGTCTGCCTTTTGGTTTCAGAGAAGAAGATTTATGAAGGTTTTCCTAATTTCACCAATCGTGTTCAGATGAGCTAAAAGAGATGTGCCAGTGCAAATCCCAAATATGACTCCAGGGTCTTGATAGGGTCCCTCTAGATGATGCTACATACCAAATATGAAAGCTGTGTGCCCTCTGGTTTCAGAGAAGAAGATTTTTTTAAGATTTGCGCTCTTTGATTCTATGTAAAAAGGGTTGCACCTGGGTGGAGCCCAAATATGATCCTAAGGGTCTTGATATCAACAAACTTGGTAGAGGTCCACTAGATGCTACATACTAAATATGAAAGATGTCTGCCTTCTGGTTTCAGAGAAGAAGATTTTTGATAATTTCATTTTTTTACCCATCATGCTCAGAAGAGCTAAAGGGGATGTGCCAGGGCAAAGCCCAAATATGACCCAAGGGTCTTGATATGAACAAACTTGGAAGAGGCCAACTAGGTGATGCTACATACCATATATGAAAGCTGTCTGCCATCTGGTTTCAGAGAAGAAGATTTTTTAAGATTTTCGCTCTTTGATTCTGTGTAAAAAGGGTTGTGCCCGGTTGGAGCCCAAATATGACCACAGGGTCTTGATATGAACCAATTTGGTAGAGGTCCACTAGATGATGCTTCATACCAATTACCAAATATGAAAACCGTCTCCCTTCTGGTTTCAGAGAAGAAGATTTTTGAAATTTCACATTTTCACCCTTTTTGTTTAGGGTAAAGGAGAAGTAAAGGGAGGTTTTCATTTATTACACAACTTTGGTAGAGCCTGACCCAAGGAACATCCCGCCAGGTTTCATCAAGATTGGACCACCAGTTTAGGAGGAGAAGATATTTAAAGAAATTGTGAACTACACACGCCAGGGGACAGACATTGTAGGGTCACAATAGCTCTCCTTGAGCACTTTGTGCTCAGGTGAGCTAAAAATTCACTCATATTACAGAAAAACTTATACATGCACATGCTGGGTGCAACTTGTGCTAGGCAAAAGCTCTTGAAATACCTAGACCATAAAGATACTCATGTGATCAATTGCCATGTGTTGATCTGGATTCAAACCCATAGTCTTTGGGGTTCAATCTATTATTAGATCAGGACTCGAGGTTATCAAAATTTTCTCAGGCTCAATTGAAAATGTTTTCAAATTTCAATTCAAGATTAATGCCATAACTCTGTTTTATCACTCATTTAAATGTATAAACATAAAAGATGATATTAATAAGTTGTTATAAATAACAACTTATTAATATTATCTTTTATTTTCATACATTTATATTTACATTTATATTTAAAATTTGATAAAATTGAGGCTGAGCCTGAGAAAAGTTTCATAACCTCGGGCCCAGGAGTCTGCTGTCATAACACAATAATAACATGTTATTGCTGTTTACCTCTTTACTCATTTTAATCAATTAGTCACTAAGGGTAAACTCATTTCTGGCCCAGGAGGTACTTGTTGTTGTTGTTTATCAGCCCGGCGTTCTAATTGAAAAGATTGTGCAAACTGTTTGCAAAAAATATCCCGATTTTCATGCAAGTGCACATGAACAGCTGGGTTTAATTCAATTCTGAACACAGGTCTGGTTTCCGGCTGAAAAACAACAATGACAGGACCAGTGCAGGCCAGTAATAAGTTGGCCCTGTAATCTTATTCCTTCTGACTATTTGTCTCTCACCAATGGGTAGATAATCATAGACCTATGTGAGATAGCATCTGGAGGCTAGGAAGGATGTGATGAAGTACTGGTGAGAGAAATACCAGGAATCCATTATAAGATGCCCAAAGTAACTGAAAAATGTTGAAAGCAGCATAAAACTCCATTCAATCAATCAATCAATCAATCAATGTAATTTAATTTGGCAAGGGAATATTTTGGTATTTCTGGGCTGATGAACATTCACCAAGTTCGGGAAAAATGACTTGCAATTTTAACTTTGGGGTCATGGCTTCAAAAATTCGATGTTAGAGGCATAGCGATTTTCCAAAAAAAACTAGGGGCCCAGCCTAAAATGGCTTACAGTCAACTCGTACCCACGGCAACTCGTACCAAAGTCAACTCGTTCCCATTTTGGTCAAGTCGTACCCAAATTTTGGTCAACTCGTACCCTTCCCAAAAATTATGGAGTCAACTCGTACCCATTTTTTTTATTGAAAAAACAAGTCATAAATAGCCACTTCTTCAAAGAAAAATATTATAATTATAGTATATCTATAATATATTTTCAGATATTTTGATAAGTTTTTGTTGTGAAGAAAATGTTATAAATTGTAAGCAGGGTTCTCCCCAGAAAATTTTGAAGGCGTAGTGGCATATGCGCGCGGCTATATTGTCAGATTACTTTGTATTTCTGTTAATAATAAAGGATGGTTACAGAGGTTTTAAGGATTTTGATATTTGTGAAGCAGAACTTCTGTTTTGCTGAATATATAATTTGATTTGAACTTTTTTTTCTTTGACACCTTTATAGCATCTCATAAATAACTTAACTCCCAAATCATCAATAAAATTTTGTATGATGGCTTAAAAGTACCCCCCCCCCCTTCCCTCCTTCCCCTTGTATCCCTTCCCTTTAATAGAATATACTGTGTACTAAAAGACTATTACAAAAGAAATGAAGAAAATTGGAATATTTAAGAAAATTAAATTAAAGAGTCAAAGAAAACAGTAAATCAACTGCACTTAGGCTGTGTCATGCTCATATATTTGAGAGTTCCAAGGACAGCACTGCATGTATTGTCAACTTTTATAGGTCTCTACTTAATAATGTATATAAGGAATTTTTAAAATCCTTGGGAAGTCCTTGTATGATTGAGGAAGGCCCTTCTCCTGAAATAAGTAAAAACTAGATTCTATTACAGTTATTTTCTAATGTGTTTACAAACCCTTTTCATATCTTCCCCCAAAAAATATCTCTAAGAACATTTTTTTATTCTACAATAACCATGTAACAAATTTAAAAATTGATACCTAGTTTGTTTAGAGAAGCCTGTGACAGGACTTTAAGCTCTTTGATTTTACAAGGTTTTTTTTTCTTCATTTTTTTCCCTTCTTTTTTGTAATATTTATTTCCTATATCAATTTCTATGATCTAATTTAGAAATAGAAATAGAATTTATCTTGCTTTCAATTCTGGAATGAACAAAAAAAAGAAAAAAATGTTTTGGGTTGCACATATAAGGGTACGAATCTAGTTAAGAAATGGCGTTCCTGTGGAGAATTATCAAAAGTTTTGTTTCAATTTTCTAACTGAAATTAGATGTAATGTCCATATTAATTGGGTAGTAAGCTTGAGGTAAGTGAATTTTAAACAGACAGACTGTCTGCGATGTCTTATTCTGCCTAAATCTCGGTAGTAGAAAGATCGCGAAAACTGCATATTCTTGTCGATTTTTTATACGCCGACGGAGGCGGACGTATATTGGCGTCATCTTCTCCATCTGTCCGTCCGTCCATCCGTCCGTCCGTCCATCCGTCCGTACGTCCGTCCACTTTTCTTGTCAACGCAACTCCTCCTAAACTTCTGGCTGGATCTTCTTGAAACTTGGTCAATGTTATCACCTCAATTGGTAGATGCGCATGAAGGAAGGATTTTACGGTTGGTTGATTTTTGCCTGAGTTATGCCCCTTGATAACTTAGTCTCTGGGTCCAATTTTCTTGTCAACGCAACTCCTCCTAAGTTTCTGGCTGGATCTTCTTGAAACTTGGTCAATGTAATCACCTCAATTGGTAGATGTGCATGAAGGAAGAATTTTACGGTTCGTTGAATTTTGCCTGAGTTATGCCCCTTGATAACTTAGTCTCTGGGTCCACTTTCCTTGTCAATGCAACTCCTCCTAGGTTTCTGGCTGGATCTTCTTGAAACTTGGTCAATGTTATCACCTCAATTGGTAGATGTGCATGAAGGAATGATTTTATGGTTCTTTGATTTTTACCTGAGTTATGCCCCTTAAAAACTTAGTCTCTGGGGCTTATTGCCTCAGTTATGCCCCCTCAAAATTTAGTCTCTGGGGCTTATTGAAATTGCAGCCTTGTGAAGGCAACTCCTCCAAACTTTTTGTCTTGATTTAAATGAAACTTGGTCATTTTCAATTTGGTTCTGTCAAAATAAGTAGTGTCTACAATTATTTTTGTGAAACAGCAGCAAAGTGGCGGCGTATTTTGTGACGATGGCACTCTTGTTGTTTGATATAATCAAAATTCACATTGGAACATAAAGGTAAATCTAGTTTCACTTGAGCAAATACACTGCAACTCCATTGAAACGCTGTGGTCGGGGTCCAAGAAATGAAACAGCGGAAGAAGTGGATGTATCTGCTATCACGCTGTACCCCGCCCCTGCCGCCGCCGATTCCCCCCCCCCCCTCCCGCGGTGAACAATAACGTATCGCGGAAACGTAACAGACACAGCGTCAATATTGATAACGATATCGGATATCTAAATATACATATACATATTTAGGCCATCGTATTTTATATTTTTAAAACTCGGCAATGAATTGAAGAACAAACGCGGTTTATTACTTTGAAATATTTTATTTTAAGATCGTTTTGTTGTCCCCAAGCTAAACGAAACTATCTTTGATAAAGTAATCTAGTTTGTAGGGTTAAACGATCGCAGACTCCTCTTAGTTCTCTGAATCCCGATTTCTCGGGCCTACCCGCCCGGCAGCTGAGAAACACCGATAACGACGATCTCAAAAGGGTAAAGTTAGTAAAATCCATAAAGTTTCATAAGATCAACGAATTTCATATTTTAAATGTTGTCTTCTGGAAAATAGGAGAAAATAATTATCTACGCAATCAAAATAAACAATACCCTACGTCCGATCGAAAATATACCAAAGTAATCAAAGCTTTCGGGGTGCAGGACCGCATTCTTCGATGAGCGAGAAAAAATGCCGTAAATTTAATTAAATGAATCTATAGTTATAGTCCGTTTGATTTCTATATGGACCAACCATTTCATCAATAGCATAAAATTGAGATTGAATGAAGAATTTGTATGTGGTAAAATCTTAATTTCAGTTTAATACCATTCCAAAAAAATATTTTTTTAAAATAAAATGACTTCAAAATAATGATTTTTTCTATCTAGTTAATGTTAATATTTTAGCATTTTCCACTCTTAAACACGAGGGGTGAAGAAGGCTGTTTAATCGTAACGAGATGTGAATATATAGTAAAAACACGTGGTTTTATACTAAACATTTGACAGAAGAAATGTCCATTATTCCTTATTTGGACATGCTATTTAGCATATCGACGGACATGTCATCGTAAACTCAAATATCACGTGAATTGTACCGTTATTACTCGCCTGCTTATCTAGTTTTCCTCGTGAAATTCACAACGACTGGGTTAAATAATGCTTTTTGATTGGTCTAAATAATTGAATATGGGGTTCGTCTCAGAATAGATAAGAACAATTATCATTTATCTGGCTAAACGGTTTTAAGACAAAGAGAGAATACACTCTGATTTGATATCCAAAAGAATTAAAAATCTTCGATAAAATTAAATTTATAAAAATACTTGATTTTATACCAAAACGACTCACTTAAAATCATACACTTTTGACTCGGCCCCTATGCAAATCAGGGCTATTTTTGGTTGGGCAAGTGGCTGTTCTGTTTAATACAGATACAAGAAGGTATGAAAGGCTGGAAGTTAACATGTAGACGGACGGACAAAATCATTATTTTACATTCAAAAATTCTGAAAAACATGATTCGTCATGGTATTAGATGGAAAATATGGAATGACAAGAAAAAAACACATTCCATTTATTAATTTCTGAGATTTTCGGCGAAATGTTGGTCCATATAGAAGTCAAACGGACTATACGACATTTGGATAGCCGGTTTGCAAAGATCATCTTCACGAGTCGAGGGGTATCGAAAGCTTCTTCTCGAAAACCGTATAAGTCATATATTCGTAACCCTGGGTTTGACGAGGTTAATTCACGGCTTTGATTATCAGATAGATAGAAAACATTTCGTCAGGAAAGAAAGTCCAGACAAATGCGAAGCAACGCGGTCACCATCTGTTTCGCGCCATTTTCAGTTTCTTTGTTAGACTCTTCGGGGTAGGAAATGTAGGTTTATATATAGCTTCCTGTTTAAAACTCGATTTAGTGAGAGATAAGAATCAACAATAACAATCGGGCTTTAAATTTTCAAACCCTATAAAACATGACTATAATATGAATAAGTTTAATGAAAAAGAAACAAAATTTAATCATATATTTACAAAAAATGTAATATTTATAAGAAAATTCAACGGGATTGGCAAAGGGAGGTAATAAACCAATGAATTGGGTAAGGGGCGAGTCGCTTTTTGAATCATTTGTCAACAGCGGTAAATGTTCAAGATTTGAGAATAAAAAAACCAGATTAGCTCATTTTGCGAAAACACGGCTTCTTCTGAAATTTATTAACTTGGATTTAATCGCATGCGAGCTAGACTTTTCGGTGTCTAATTTCGTCCCTGCCGTCAACAAAGCGCATTTGATAGCGCGCCGGACTGTCAATATTGGGATTCCGTGTATCTCCGACGGCTGCACTCATTCTTTCTGACTATAAATCATTCACCCATGGGTAAATAATCGTAGACCTAAGTGAGATAGCAGTTTGGGGTTAGGAAAGGGTGTGAAAACAACTTTTTCCATCGTTTCCGGTGGATCTCGGTAAAAATTGGCAATTTTCGGTAAATGAAGTGGACTGTAAGTGACCGTTTTCGTATTGGTACCCATCTGTTCTTCTCTGTTACTGGAAGTGAGGAACCAGTGAAAATCAACCAACCGTGGAGAAGAAAAAATCGATAATCACCAATTAGCAAGGGTCTTATCAATTAGGGTCTTTGTGTATACATCTTCCCAGATCGCGATTATGTAATGACCGCGCGTCTGCAATCAGTTTTATTGCTCGTTTTGACCCTTTGTCCAGAAAGAAATTAAGCTGTATCGGTGATCAAATTTAAGCGTATCGGCGTTCCTAAGGTGTATCGGCAACCTGTTAAATTTATTGAAGGCGTATCGGCCCCGATACGCTATAAGGGCCTGCGGAGAACGCTGGTAAGGTGATAAAAGAGTGTTACAGGGACGAAGATCTAACTATAATTGTTGATGTTAATGATTCAGCTATCTTGTTTAATCTGTTTGTGTAATTGAGTTTATTTGGTGAATATATTATCTTAATCAGTTCGAAAAACAAATTTAATTTAATTGGCCGATAATTTTGATAGTTAACACCTCAGAAGAACAAACAGTATTTGTTAGAAGCAGGTAAGTAATAATGGGTTGTTTGTAATTGCTGATCTAGATTAAAACTCTCTGTTATTGTTATTATATATTCTTCAAAAAAAAATCTTTGACATTGAATTCATGTTATATTTCAATCAAGACAAAACTATCTTTATATAAATAAAGTAAGTCAAAGAAAGTGGAACTCAAGTTTTGTATCAACTGAAATAAAATCAGATTAACCATTTCCTAATTATGCAAGTCACGTATCGTCGGTGTATTTTCATAACGTCGTGACGACAGTTGAAAGATACGGTGGTTACAATATTTCTAAATTACACAAGTTTTTTTTTATTATACAATATATTGCCGTTTTTTATCCTTTTTATATTAGCGATGGTCGTGACTGCATACATGTAATTTACCTAGATTTTAATAACTTTGCTTCTATGTTTTTATCTTTAACACTGATTATCAAAAAATAATTTCAAATCGTATGTCAAAGAGAGATCGCATGCATGATATTAGGTCAGTTGTAGCTACGAAGTTTTCAGCTACCACTGACAGAAAATTAAATACCCGTATTTTATGTGCGAAACGTGATTACTATCTTTTTATCCAAAATTACGAAACTCTTAAGAAAAAAATGAAAAGAAAAGAATTATCAATGTTCATTAAATTTTGGATGATTATTACTCTTGTAAATATTTTAGCTTTTGATATTTTTTTAAATCCTTCTCCAGCTTTTTTTTCTGAACACAAATCTTTAGTAGACACCATAGGTAAGTATCAGCCTGTGTAAGATTTCCAGTTTGCCTACGATGTCTGCTTTATACATTAGGTTGTGGGAAATCCTTGAGCGAGACTGGTAGAAAACAACGCAAATTTAATGTGTATTTTATAATAACCAAAAAAGTACATTACTATATGATTATGTTTTTAAAAGAAATGTTATATTTTCATAAATGTGTTTAAAATGAAAAAAAAAAAAAAAAAAAAGAATAGGACAAACTAAAGTTATCTATTTAAAGTTATTTTTACTTATTATTATTTATTATCATCAAAGAATAAATACTGTCAAATAAAGAATTATTAAATCTTTCTTTGGACATTTTGTGCCACAGTCATTATTCTCAGTCTGCTGAAAAAGGGTTGCAATCCACAAAAGGAAATTGACACTTAATATCTTTATGCATTGATTAGGTGTGAACCATAACCACTGACAGATAGATATACATTGAATGACAGATTCAGTGTTATTTAAAGGTGACAATGATTCTTGCATGATCAGATTCAGCATTTTAAAAGCCAAAAGCATGAGATTTCACTCTGTGTAAATGAAAACATATGCAGACAGTGAAATTTCAGACTGACTTTGAAAAAAATGCTTGGAAAAAAAACTTTGAAACTTTGAAAAAAAACCCCCAAAACATGAATATTTACGTCATGACCATTTTTTAAATTCTTTTTTTAATTAAAAACTTTTTTGATTTGACCTAGCTAAATAGTGATGTCCAATATGAAAAAGTATCGTAAGTAATAAAGTTTTCTTATTTTGACAGCACAAAATAAGTAAAAAAAAATGGGTACGAGTTGACTCCATAATTTTTGGAAAGGGTACGAGTTGACCAAAATTCGGGTACGAGTTGACCAAAATGGGTACGAGTTGACTTTGGTACGAGTTGCCGTGGGTACGAGTTGACCTGCTTCCCCTAAAATCAAGGGGCCATGGGTGACTGCCCCCCTGCTAGTCTTTTTCCAAGTTCTTTGTCATTATGGGTAAGAGCTTTGTAACAAAAAGGCTTGATTGTATATAGAGTCAACTTAAGGTAAACAATATATGTTTCCTCTTTCACAAATAGTGCACAAGGAGTAAATCTTACCCCACCCACATTGTTAGCATCATAATTTATGTCAGCTGCTGACTTTATTCCCTTTTATGTTTAAAGCAAAAAGGCGTTTGGCAAAGGAGTTATTTCAATGCTTAGAATAGATAAAATGTAACATTTTAATACCGTAAGTTTCCGACATAGCTTTGAGTCTCCCGTTTTAGTGATAAACAAGGATCCACTTCCTGATCATCAATATTTTGGTTTGAAAGGTGAAGGTCGAATTACCGGTGTCGGGGTGATCATTAGACTAGATACCTGCCCTGCGTATGTGCACGTGCAAAGCGGGTTATCATCTCAAAGCGCTCGCGAAACGCTTTTACATCCTGAACGCAGGGCTGATTCCTGATAAAAAAAATCCAACAACAACACCAACAAAAAATAAAATAATAAAAATTATACTTTTTATAAAAGATAATAATGAGAAATGAAAAAAAAACGAGATTCAGAGTGAGAGTATTCCAACCACAGACAATTCTTTTCATATCTTCTTCCTGAGCATGTCCCCCCGCTTTGATGTCGAGGCACTGCTCTCTTGGAGAGATTCTGTGTGACCTGTGTTTTTAAAAATAAAACTAATGCAGAACACTAAGATATAATCTATATACACACACAACAACCAATAAAAGAGATGAATTAAAAATTGTTAGGCTAATAAAAGGAGTTTGGTAAACATTACAATAAATAGTGTTATAAAAGCAGTTATTATTTACGCTTAGAAGAACAAGAAGACGACTATGTAGGTATATTTAAAAATTCTTTGGACATGATATTAAAAATTTGTGATAAGATGCTCCCGGCATGAAGAGTAATATATTTACGAGCAAAATTCCCTACTTTTTGAAGTTGCCCTATTTCCGCTATTTAGCATCTTAATTCTCTTTGCGTGTAGTTTGTAGCAGAGATTTCTTGTTAGCCGTTCTATATTTCTGTGAATGACCTCATATTTCTTACTTTTGGGTTTTTCTAGACAGGAAGTACAGTCTACTATAAATTTCGCAAAATATAGGTTATGTTATAAGTAACAAAAAAGAGATTAGGTAACAATTGCTTGTGATTTCGATCATTGAAAAATAAATGAACATGAGATTGATGACAAAATAAAGAAACGCCATATTTTGATTGGTAATATAGAATTCAATTCATTTCCGGCAATTCAGTTTTAGCTCAAATGAATTCAATCCAACTCAATTCAATTCTTTAATAATAACCGAATTTGATTTCATTGACATCATACAGGAGTTCTACTTTTTGTAGAACAATGATTTCAAAATATCTCGAATTGATATACTGTCCCCAGAAATGTTAGAACCATCAGACGGTATCCTTGAATCCAGCACTAGTTATTAGTTCTTCTCTTCTTGCGCTTTATAGTCTGTGGCCCCGTGTGACGGTGCTATACATCAAACACACGGTAAAGAACGATCGTGAATCCCAGCAGTAGTTTCGTCACATATCCACTCACTAAACCCGGCCGTACTGATAACTTAACGTCTTCCGATCGGGAAATAGCTGATATATGCTACGGTAGCGACGATAATCCTGACTGATCGGAAATACTGACGATACGTCGTGTTGTTGGGCGACGGTCTATTTATCACTGAGAGGAGCCAAAAGTTGATTCCATAAAAAATACTATTGATCTAATTCTTAGATCTTTTATTAGTGCATACAGTTGGCACTAGTACTCGAGAATGTTCCAGGGCCGGTTTTTCGAAACATCTTACGATCATTTTTGTCACGGTAAGTCAAAATTTAAACTTACTTTTACAGTAGTAACCAAGTTTAGAATTCTGCCATGCATCATTTCATTTGAATCGTTCTCTAAAGACGATTCCAATGAGATATTGCAAGACAGAATCTAACAATGAACGAAAACACCAGGTGCCATTTGTGATTTTGACTTACGATAATCTTTTTCGTAAGAAGTTTATTTAAACGGGCTCCAGGACTTTGAGAAAATTAAAGAGGGGGTTATAGGAACGTGTGACTTGAATCAAACTGATGTTATCGATGTTATATAAATAGGCATAAACTAACCCAATAAGATTTTGAAAGAAAAACTTATCAAGTCAATCAAAATAGGACAATTAAGTAAAGCAGAATGATAATTCTTAATCATGCCGGGTCACCAATATGTCTGCCATGGACTTACTACAGTCTATTCTTTTTGTAATTTCCCGGTAGATCCGTAAAATGTAATAGATAAAAAAACTTATTTTTAATGCAAACATTTTCCTGTTTCGTTTTTTTTTAATGATCGAGTGATGTACTAGTACATGTACAGAATACCAATGAAATAGCTTTTGATTGTATGGTAATGAGTTAATTTCTCTCCCCTCCCCAAATATTAAAGGAATTATATTGCACAAAGTATGTGTGCATTGTATTTTACAGTCTTTTTGAGAGAGCTGACCGGTAATTATTCCTCTTGTTAGCTAATCAGCAGCTCACTAGAGGTATAATTGGCCATTTTCTTATGGAAAAGCAGATGGAAATAGAACATGTTCTATTCCGTTTATTTTGCGGATCTTTTAAAAGAAGGCTCATTATCTAGGGGTTTGCACTGTATGTTAAGACACATTTGAAAAGCAGATATGAAATAGTCTAAACCCCTCTTAGTCTAAATAAAGCTTGCTTTAAAAAAAAAAAGAAATTATTTGTGTTACTTTTCATGCCTCTGACGAATGACCTAGTTTTCTTTGAAATAAAGGATAATAATCATAAAACCAAATCCCCCCTTTTTTCTTTTCTCTTTTTTCGGTTCAATATTTTAAATTTTACAATTGATGTTGCTACATCTGTTATGGTATTTGAAAATTTTGAAGTGAGTAAATTAATATTAATTTCTGATTTGACTTATTCAGTCATTTTTTTACTAATAGATCTTTGAGTTTCAAAAGACGTCAATGTTTTCTGAAATGATTCCTTGCTATCATTTGACCATATAAAAGATCCGGACATTTTTTTCTAAATTGTTTGTACATGTATCATGTTAAGAATTATACCTAAATTCTATTGAGTTTAAGCATATTCTTTTTATGCAACGATCAGAATATTCACTTACTGTCATGATATCAAAATATGATATGCAATGTTAAATATCCCGTAAAACAACAGCATAATTTATTAAACTACATCAACCTTTAGATTAAAAAATATGTATTCCCAAACGGAGTACCCAAACATTCTATACTATTTCGAATTCTAGTTTCGATGCAAAGTTCTAATAGAAGTTTACCTCTTATATCTTCTGTATACTTCGGAAACATACTGTCGCTGGCGATAAAATCTATTTGAAACCTAAAAGTAATTTTTTAACAAAAAAAACCCAAAAAACAAAAAAAAAAAAAAAAAAAATGACAGATAAATGTGACCGAACTGAGAAAAGCTTCGCCTTTAGCACACTCTCGTGAATCTAGACCAGTCATTCTACCTTACTTAACGTAAAAAAAAAAAAAAAAAAACTCTTAAACTTTTCCGTCCCAATAATTTATTGTTGATGCTAGCTTTTACCAATTACTGTTTCATTACTACAATCAGATACTATTTCAAACAAGAACATGTCGGATATGGCAATCCCCCGCCGTGAAAGCTTGATAGTAATAACGGGAATGAATCTCACTGCTCTTCTGTTTTATGAGGTTTAACTTACTCAAACTCCTTAAGATAACAAAGGACAATAACTCCAAAATCATGCTACAGAGAGCAGTTGTTCTTGTGTGCTTCACTACTCCTCGTTGACATCTATCCATCTGTGGATTTTCAAGTTAATAGCATTTACACTTTAGGAGATATACTACAGACAAAATCTAAGCCTAAATAACAAAACAATAAAGGGCAATTTAACCCCAAAGTTATGCAAGCAAGAGATACGAGTCTTGTGCACTGCACTTCTCCTCATTGAGATCTTTCCATCTATGAAGTTCAAAGTTGATAGCATGTATACTTGAGGAGATAAGCTCCGGGTAAGCTTACTGGCGGATGGACGGAAAGGCGGAATGACAGAATGACGGAGGGACGGGCGGAGACCATTACTACTCGCCGGTATTATTTATCCCCTTCGCCGAAATGGCGGGATATAAAAAGCCATTCGATTCTTGCAGGGGACACTGTGAGGTTGATAAGGAACAGTGAACGTCTTTATTTTATTTTTTACTACCTTAACTGGGTGAAAAGTCGATTCTGTGCATTCTGTGAAGACTCGATTTGAACTTTGTAAGTTCATATCAATATGTGTATAAATATGTGACTCGTTTCGCTAAAAGGGACCACCCGAGAACTCTGTAAAATACTTATTTCAAAAGAGATTTGGTCCAGCATAGGTCAACCAGGGGTCGAATTTTAAAAAAATATTTCGGCACGTGAAAGTAAATTGATCATTCTAGATTCAGAAAACTAGCAAATTTCGAAAAGTTTCGAGTGGCGTTACAAGAGTCGCTTGAAAAAAAAAAAAAAAAAAAAAAAAAAAAAAAAGATCCAACTCTCTACCCAAATTATTTCATTTCACGGTGGGGAAATTCAATTAAAATTGTGTAATACTAGGAAAATAACGCTATCCGAATTATCCGAACTCCCTTTACACAAATTCAAAATACCAACCAGTAGGCCTAAAAGAAATCTGTCTTAAATATTTATGAAAACAATAATAATAATAATAATAATAATAATAATAATAATAATAATAATAATAATAATAATAATAATAATAATAATAATAATAATAATAATAATAATAATAATAATAATAATAATAATAATAATAATAATAATACTAATAATAATAATAATTAAAACTGTATGTACGCTAAATTTGCGTTGACTATTGGTTGAAAAAGATTTTTTTATAAAGTTTATTTTTTCTATGTGGCTCTGAAACCCTAAAACCATATCTTATTTGAGTATCATGACTTCAGTGGGCTGCAAGAAGCTGTTATTTAGACCTATAGCATTTTCACTATGGCGTTTTTAGGCCCACCGTTTTCCATTTGGAATTTTTATATCGTCGGAATTTGCATAAATTTAATTATTCGTATACACAAACTAAAGTGACGAGAAAAGTGAATTAGTTATTCAGCTTCGGAAAATTGTGTCCATTTTTGGCCACCATACTTAAATTCAGATTTTTTATAATTTGTAAAAAATAACGACACCGTAAAAGTGACCTCGACATTGCCAGGATGGCGAAAACACACGAAAAATGAATAATTTTTGAAAATATTGGTTTCAAATTACGTTCATTAAAATAAAAACATGCTTTTAATTTATTTCTCATACAATTGGCTGAGCTAGCTCACCAGAGATAACGTTGTAGCTGAATATGACGTCGACGGCTGGTCGTGTCAGCCAAACGTCAAATGATTCTTGGAAAAAGTGTGATTTTTGTCGAGAAACTTTTAAATCAGTCAGAGACTTTTGTCGACATCTGAGAGATTTTCATTGTACCAAAGAGGGTGGTTCATTTACCTGTCGATTTGGAAAAAACGGTGTCTGTCAATCATTACCAGTGGAGGGTGTGAGTGACTTGGATTACGAAGACCACATCTTGAGGGATCATGCTAGACCTACAATGGGTATGACATTTGACAGCAGAAACGGAGAACCTTTTGAATTTATTCATGCCATTATGTTTATCTCTTTTTTTTTATTACAACTTACCCTAACTTTTAATCTTACCCCAATCATACACCTAACACCATCCCTTAAACTAACCCTTCCCCTTAACCTAACCCTAATTCTCATCAAATATGATACAATAGGACATACAGATTCTAAAGTTTAGCCGCAAAAGGGTTGACAAATACTGTATTCCTTGTTTTATGGCATTTACTTTCCCATTAACCAATTATGATTATGCAAATTTGCTAATTTTCAAGACCCATGAATCTTTGTTTGGATGGGGTTTTACACATTTTTTACAACATCTGATGCACCTAGCTACAGATTCTCAGTGCTTCTCACCCAAGGACAACATAATTCCTCACACAAGCACAAGCATGACATCATTTCTGATTCTTCGGCTGTTACGTTTTCATTATCTGGCTGTTGCTGAAGTACTTCTGTGTTATGGCAGGGTTCTCAAGATCTCTGACTTATAACAAAGAATTTTAATGAAAGGGTGTTCATTAATGAGTCAAAATGTTTTGTCAACGAAATTCATAGTCATAAAAAATTTAATAGCATGTAACAAATATTTCACAAGAAAAATGAATATCTGAATAATTTCAATCAGAACCCTTCTGTATACTGTACATGACATATACAAAGCTTCAACAGACAGTATAGACTAAGATCAGCCTTCTCAGACCTGCTGGCTGATTTAAATCTACTTTGCTAAGTCTTTTACTTAAAAGTTGTGCATAAAACTTTAGCAATACTGGTTGAAATGCTTCTCAAAATGCAACATATGCTTTTAAAAACAAAATTTAGTCTCAATGGGATAGAGGTTGAGTAGTTAATGCTCTAACTTTTAGTTGTATTTCTACTAGGGTTTAAGTATGACAAACAGTCATGTGTATTGAAATACTCTCTAGATTAAGCTACACAAGGTTAGGTATTGGATAGGCATGTATCTTTGGGAGTATTGATTGTGAATATTCACAGCGTCTTACAGGGCTTCTGTTTTGACTCTTAACCCCAAAATCACATTTGACCCCCCAAAATTTCCTGCAGAGGGTCATTTTGACACACTGAATTTCCTTTGGTGCAACCTAAGTAATGTAAAAGATTATATAGAGCAAATATTTTCTTCATAGTACTATTTACAAAAGATCTATACATTAAATAAATGATACAACATAAAACAATATAGTATGTCTACGCTTTATTTTTCATCGTGTGCTTCAGTAATATAGATTACTTTAAAGATTGTTTTCATGTTTTGTTCTTTTTTTGACCCCTTCAAAACCAGTCTTGATCCCCAGTATTTTGTGTTCAAGGGGTCAATGACTCTCTAATGTAAAAAACTAGCACAAGCCCTGCTCTTAAACCTTGTGTTTCTTGAAATTCTCCTTTCACTATTATAGGTGATGGAAGTCAAGGTGCCCTTCAGAGACTTCATGCAGCATCCCGTTCACACACAAGCTCTAGAGACACACCCTCTGTAGTGGAAGATCAGCATAGATGGACAGTGTATAATTCTTGTGTTAATATCCCTGCGGCATTAAATGACCCTAGACTTGTGAAAAGAGAAACTGACTTCTTTACAAAGACATGGGGAGTGGACTTTTATGAAAAGACTGAAATACCCTCGTCACATTATGTTCCTGATATAAATAAGCATCACTTTGAGGCATATATAAGAAGAACATCAGGGGTAAGAAAAATATTCATTTATCTTTTCACTTAATCTCAAATTGACAATTCAAATCTACTCTTGTTGTGGTTCAAGTTGGGAAGTAATATTTTGAAATCTAAAGGGTTCTTGAATTGTTTGTGAAAATATTTCACTGATAGTTTCAAGAACATGACAAGACAATTCAATTGTAATTAGTAATGACTTCAGCTATATATTTGGAATCAAAGGCTTATTGTGAAACAGTTGTAGCTGCCTTTAAATATATAGGCAGTTACAACTGTTTCACTAGAGCCAGTAATATGAGATCTGAGATGTGTTTGTTTGATTCAGAAAAAAACCCACCACTAAATGAGATTTTTAAGACATCAAAATGTGTGGAAACATTTGTTGTCGTCATGACTACTCATTTTAAGCCAATGCAAAACCATCTTCGTTTGTTCATTGAGATATCTTAAGATTCTTATTTAGCCACTTAAAAATCTCGCTCTACTGAACACTTTATTGTCAAAATTTTAATAAGAATCTTAAGAATCTCACTCTAATGAACGCATCTATGTACTGTTACTGTCTTAGTTTTGGGCAATGGGTTTCAAATTACAATCTATAATTGTTTTTTTGTTGAAAGAGTAAATCAACTAATGATAGATTATACAATCATTTCCTTAGGAATTAATAATACAGCAATCTCAGTATCATCCTTTGAAGAATAGAACATGAAAGTTTAGTTAAAACTAATTACCTAAAGACTCTTTCTGCAGATTTTCCTAATAACTTCATGGATCAGCATGAAACAGTTGTAACTGCCTATAAACATATAGTCAGTTACCAGTACAACTGTTTCACGCTGAGCCATCAAAGCCGCCGTCATAGCGCAGTTGGTAGCGCGTCGGACTGTCAAACTAGAGGTCACGGGTTCGATCCCCGACGGCGGCACTCATTCTTTCCGACTATTTGTCTCTCACCAATGGGTCGATAATCGTAGATCTATGTGAGATAGTAGCTGGAGGCTAGGAAAGGATGTAATGGTAGTACTGGCGTGAGAAATACCAGGAATCCATTGTTAGGTGCTCCAGCCGCCGCGATATAACTGAAATAATGTTGAAAGCGGCGTAAAACCCCATTCAATCAATCAATCAATCAATCTGAGCCATCAAACGATGTCGATTTCGAAAGCAAAATAAAATGGCTTTCATTTATGTGTTAGGAACTGATTACTTGATTATGAAATTTCTTAGTTGATTGTCACAATCAAAAGTCCAAACCAACTGATTATCGATTATAATTGATTAATCTGTCCATCACTACTGTCTATTTCAGCGTTACAAAAAACACACAAAACACCTACAGGCTATTACTGAGGATAAGGAGCCTGAGTCTTACCTGACACAGACTGTCCGACAAGCAGGTAGGAGAGCTAGATCTGGGCCCGAGGTTAGAAAAAGTTTTTCAGGCTCAACAGTGAATTTCTCAAATTTCAAATTTTAATAAATGGGATCAAAATTAAAATTGAAATTAAAAGATAATATTAATAAGTTGTTATTTATAACAATTTATTTATACTATCTTTTATGTTAATACATTAAAATGAGATTTAAAACAGAATTACAGCTTTTATTTAGAATTGAAATTTTAGAAAATTGAATTGAGAACGAGAAAAGTTTTATAACCTCTGGCCCGGAACTTTAATAGAGCTCCTGGTTAGGGGAGATATTTGAATTTAAGGTTGAAATATTTCAACATTGCTTTTTTCAATCATATGAATTTTGTACTTGTGCAAATTCATTTGGTCCAGTGACTATTTGAATGAGTATTTCACATTTAGAAAAAAAAAGTATTAAGAATGGCATATTTAGCTGGGCTGTTTTCAGAGAAAACCTGCACGGTACTATGATCTCCTTGGTGTTGACTTGACAATTTTTACCTTGGTCATATCTCTGTTGTTATTGAAGATATCTTCATGAAATTTGGCATGTGTGATCACCATCACTACAGCTATCCAGAATATCAAAGGGGATAACTCTGGACACCTTTTTGTAAGAGTTATGCCACTTTTCAATTTGTTTTTTTTGCATCATTCAGCACCTGCAGCCAAGTGATGCATCCATATGCGGTGCTCTTGTTATAATTAACATTTCCTATCTAATCCCTTGTTTAATTAGAAATATGAGGGAAATACCCTGTGCTGTCCAACAGGTATAAATGATACTAATTACAGTGTTTAGACTTTATTTGTTTGTCTAACAAATGTATCCACCTGGTTTTGTTTGGAATAAATATTGAATATAATTACATATTCTTATTTAGACACCTTAATACAAACAAACTACTACATGTTTATTTATGATTCATTTCAACTACAAGCTTGAATGCTACTGGGCTAGTTGACTGTTGTAATTTTTAGCTCTTTATGGGGTCTGTTGATATGCTGTTAACCCTCTATCAATCACATGTACACATACCTAAAGTAATTGTGCTTCAAATTAAGCTCTTGTTTTGGCATACATGTGTAATATTTAGCTCCACTGGCTGAAGGCCACTGGGGCTATTGTCATGGTGCTGTGTCCATTGTATGTGCGCCCATGCATCCGTGTGTCCGTGCATCTGGTTGTAAACATTTTTCTTCAAAAATCTTCTCCTCAGAAACAACTGGAAGAATTTCAACCAAACTTCACAGGAATGATCCTTTGGTGACCCTCTTTCAAACTTGTTCAAGAAATTTTGATCCAATGAAAACATGTTTTTTTTAATTGGCATGGCTAATTTCCAAATATGGTAAAAATTGACTTTTCTCAGAACCTGTTATTTTGATGGATACCAATTAAATTTTACATGAATGGGCCTTGGATGACCCTTTATTAGTCTACAAAAAATTATTGTGATCAGATGAAAAACATGTCTTTTATGGGCAGATGTCTTTTCTCTATTTGTTATTCATCAATCTTGAATTTTCCTTTTCAAAAATATTTCAGCATGTGACACTTGAAAACACTTATTTACTTGAAATTAAAATTAATCAAATCATTCATTCATTCATCCACTAAATTTCTCATCATATCAGTTGATTCAGGCCTGTTGAGCAAATCAGCTACTCAAGCAGCTTTAGTTCATTAACAGTGTATATCAAAAGATATGGGCCCTACTTGAAGTAAAAAGCCACAAAACTAGAAACTGACAATAGATTGTAACCTGTCACCCAAAAAGGGACCATCTGGGTAGTGCCTAAAGTGTCTACCCTAGTCAGACTGCGAGGATTGCGCAGACTGACCAGGATCAAAACTTTTGGCACTTTACTCATTTTCTTAATCAAGAATGATCAATCTGCCTTCCTGTGAAAGACTTTTTGAAATTCGACCTCTGGTTGAACTCTGCTAGACTCAATGTCTTTTCAAATATTAATTTATAGAGTTCCCAGATGGTCCCTTTTGGCATGACAAGTCACAAATATATTATTGCCTTCTTTAAAAATATTTTAATTACAAGAGGAATTTAAGCAACCTAGTCTGAATTATTTTCTATATTTCAGAGAAGAACAGAACTGAGTTGGAACAGATTCCAAAGGTATCAAAATAAAATTGTTCATATTAGTTTCAAATGTTAATAAGAATGGTGCCAAATGTTTTCACATGTGTAGAACTGTTTGTACATTTTAAATATGTGGGTTACTGCTAATTGAATTATTCATTAAACAAGCACGCTATTGACAATTTGAAATATAAATATACATGTATAACTAAAAATTAATTGTGTAAAATACATGTTGGTAGCCATTTGCCACTGTTATTTTGATGTGATTTTCATTAGGAAACCTCGGTTAACATTGTGAAAGATCATGATTTCCGAAATGTTGCGGAACTATTAAGGTTCCACTACCTTAAATTATCTACAATCCTATTTCAGTTGTACATGCTTCCAAACTTTAACTTAGAAAATCCAGACACCTTTAATGCTGTGTTTCCATGGACTCAAGTGGAGGAGTCAAAAGCTAACCATACAGGCACCAAACAGTCATCAAAATTACTGCAGGAAAAGGTTAATCTGAACAAGTTTTTACCATTTTCATAAATGTTTCCAGGGATGTGGAATTCCCATGCGGGTTTTTTTTATCTGCAGACAAGAACTTTTTTCTATGCCCTTGTCTGCAGACAAGTAAATACTAGGACAAATATTAGAACGGTACTAAACAGGTCTAAGAGATTGATTATCAAAATGTTAATTTCAAAGAGTAGAAAACATGGTTTTAATGAAGAAAATGCTTGACTCCAGCATTTTCTTCATTAAAAACAATATTTTTTTTTCAAAACTGATTGATATTCTTTTTGCGCGGACAAGTTCTTTTTAATCCTGGACAAGTAGAAAATCATCTTTTACTTGTCCGGGGACAAACAGAGAAATTCTGAATTTCCTCACCCCTGGTTTCTGGAGAATAATTGATCTGATTGGATAGCTTCATATTACATTAGGATAGCAAATAGACAGACTTTGGATCAAAAGCTTTCTCAGGGCTCAGATTTTACCCTTAAACCAGGGTTTTGACCCCCAACAAACCCTATTTTGACCATCAAAAATTTCATGCAGGGGGTCATTTTGACCCATTGAATTTCTAGTGGTGGAGCCACTGTAAAATTAAAGATAATATAGCTCAAATGTTAACTTCATAATATGACAAAAGATCTATATAATGAAACAACATAAACAATAAAGTGTGTCACGTATCACGAAGAAAATATTTTGTTTGTAAAACAAGGGGACAAAGAAATTACAGGTAGGGACTCAAACATTGCAACTACAGATTTAGTATGCTGTAGTTATGACGTTTAGTCTCACTTGGATGTTATTAATTGAAATTAGATCTATTGTGTGGGGATAATTGTTTATTCTTTTATTTTATTTTGTTTGAATTCAAATCCAATTGTTGGATATGCCATGCATAGACTCATTTGTCTTATGCACCTATATTCAGCGGTCGACACTAACTCTTGGCATTTAAGAGTCAATTTGGCTCCTAACACATGAAATCAAGGAGTCCTAGCTCAAAGTTAAGAGACCAAATTTTCATAATGGGAGAACATTGTGAAAAAGAAGAAATTGATTGTTTTAAGCAATTTCTTCTTTTCCACAATGTTCTACCAAAGAAGAGTTTTTGTTCTCAAACCAACCAATACAGGATGCAAGCAAATGTTTTCTTCAACAAGTTTTGTCTCAGACTCCTGGACTTCCCTTGTGTCGAACCCTGCTATTGAGAGATTAAGGGCACAATGTTTTTGTCATGTCTGTCTAATTGTATCTTTGTCCACAATACATAAGTATTAGACAATATAAAGGTTACAAGGGCGTAACTACCATTACACACTTTAGGCAAGTGTGTAATAGAAATAAATCCTCTTTCGAAAAATTCAGTTGATGAATGATCATAACATCGAAACTACAGCTTATTCGAGCTGTAATTACAATGCTTTGATTATTCTCCAATTCTCAAATCATAGAAAAGGAGAGTGGGTGGAGGATATTCATGTTTGGTCACACTTCACATATCGCCTTTATCCTTTATATTCTATGTTGGTCACCTTCTGAGTGGTTATAAATTTCAAAATCCTAGTTACACCTATGGTTCAGTCAAAGTCTGATATTCAATATGGAAGCACATGTTTTTCAGAGAAATCCCAAGGTGTGACCAAGGTTTCCTTTTATGTCTACTGCAATGTACAGATGCTGTAAAATATTTGATTCCCTATATTATTCATTAATTATAATTTCTTCTATTTGTGTTTTGGAATCTTTTTTGACATTTAAACTATTTAAAAACATTTTTTGTATTAAAGAGTCTTTATGATAATTGCAATTCCTGAAATTGAATTTCAAAGTGTCAAAAATGAATTTCAAAGTGTCAGACTGTGCGGCTGCACAGTTTGGCCTTAGGATTTGCTTTGCACACATGTGATATTGTCAGAAATGTCACACACAGGCTCAAATTTTGGTATTCACATTCAATGTTTTCTTCACTTACAGTTAAGTCATTACCTAGATATAGTAGAGGTACAAATTGCCCAACAAATCTCAAGACGATCAGAGGCATTTTTCCATGCAATGACTTCCCATGATGAACTACAGGAGAAAATGAAAGTGACTTGTAGTCGAATAAAATACCTCAGGTATGTACAGGGCTAGAAAAGATATTTATTGATAGCTATAGTTTTTGTTGGTCAAGCCAAATTGTATGAAATTTGAATGCATAAGTACCAATACTTTGATATATTTTCTATAAGTAGTAAATCAAATTGTAAAAAATCTTCTCATAAGTGTATCTTAGATGGATTATCCAAATATCTCCTAAGTAACTTGCCATGATATAACTTTACAGGATTTGTCACAATTCCATTAAAGTTAGGAGTTAATAATTCAATCAAGGTTGCAAAGTTATAATAATTTAGAGAATTTGATCATGTATGGTGTATGCAATCTAGTTAAAAGAAAATCCTCAAGAAGAATTTTAAGATCCTGGCATTTTATGGCACCCTAGGTTTCTACTTCTTAAATAATAGTTGTTACAAATTATTCATGTTTTTTCTACCCATGTTATGCCAAACAAAATTTTTTTGTTGCTTCATATCAAAATTGAGTGGCTGAAAGTACTGAAAGGCATGATTGTGGTTCAACATTTCTTTTGAAAATGTGTCCTATAAACATCAGGTGGTGTAGACAGGCTGATCTTTGTCTAATCCTCCTGCCAAAAAAGGGATATTTTAAGTTCAGCACAGTGGCTCTCATTCTTTCTGACTATTTGTCTTCCACCCAGAAGTATAGATAAGAGGGGGTATTTAGTCTAAAATCTTTATATTTTGTTAAAACCCTGTGTTGTGTGTACTTATTTGAATCGTCTTGACATGACGATTCCAATTGGTACACTTAATATAGCTATATAATAGGATTTGTACAAGTAATATCACATTGAAATAAAAAAAACAAAACTATCTGTTGCTCTGCTTCCACCAATGGGTTGATAATCGTAGACCTATGTTGAATAGCAGCTGGGGGCTAGGACAAGATGTCATGGTAGTACTGGTGAGAGAAATATCAGGAATGCATTGTTATGTGATCCAGCCACCAGGATATAAATGAAAAAATGTTGAAAGCAGCGTAAAACCCCATTCACCAAAATCATCTAAGTTCAGCTTAATAGTGGCAGCATGGTATCTGGGGTCTGTTTCACGATACATCTTACAATCATTTTTTGCATAAGTCAAAAATTAAAGTTTCCTCTACAGAAGTAACTAAATATGGAGTTCAGACCTGTATGCATCATCTCATTGGAATGGTCTTCTACAGACGATTCCAATGAGATATTGAAAAAAAGTCTAACCATGAATGAAACCACCACTCCACCAGGTATGATTTGTGATTTTGACTTACAATCATTTTTTTCTACTGACTGTCTAAGTTTCGATATTATAGGGATAAGATAAACAGCCTTGATTCAATGATGGGTAAAGAGGGATTAAAGGTCTTGAAACTGACTCAAACTAGATCATCATATGTACAATTACATAAAAAGGTAAGTTTCTTTCATAACAGGCCATATATTCTTGTAAATCAGATTGAATTAGGGCTCGTGTTTTACCCTTAAACCATGATAATGACTCCCCAAAATCCCATTTTGATCCTCAAAAGTTTCTTGCAGGGGGTCATTTTGACCCACTGAATTTCAAGGGGTGCAACCTATGCAACATAAAAGATGATATAGATCAATTGTTTTCTTCATATTATTACAAAAGATCTATATAAATGAAACAACTTAAACAATAAAGAATGTCTACACTTTATTGTTTATGTTGTTTCAGTTATATAGATAACTAAAGACTGATAAGTTTTCATGGTTTGCATTTTTTATGCCTGTAAAACCAGTTCTAACCCCCAGAATTTTATGTTCAAGGGGTCAATGACTCCAAAATTTAAAAAGCAAGCACATCCCCTGTAGTAGATCTGTAATAGTTCAGCAACATTTCGGAACTTAAGATCTTTCACAATGTTAATCAAGGTTTCTTAATGAAAATCATTAGGAAACCTTGGTTAACACTGTTTAAGTTTATTATCCCAGAAACGTTGGGTATTTATTTCAGGTCCACTACCTTAAAAACTTTCCTTGTTTTTTTCAGTTAAAGTTGATAGCCACAGTTCACCAAACACAACCTACAATCCAAACATTACTGTCAACAAATGACTTTGTTGGGGCTCTAGATCTCATAGCTACAACACAAGAGGTGCTGTCACAGGAGCTAGCTGGGGTACATAGTCTAAGGTATGGTGGTAGTACTGATAAATACATAGAAAGCAATCAAATGATTATGAGTATGGCCACTTTCACAAATTAGGGGCATGCTTATACAGTGAAACTTGTATTAAGTGACCACATTCGGGACCACCAAAAAGCGGTCCTTGAAGAAAATGGTCGCTTAGTTCATGTTTTGATTACAAATAAGAAATATAAATTTGATTGAATATGTATATCATTGAAAATTCCTCATTGTCTCAATGCTGTAAACACTCAATAGAATCGTCTGAAAAAAAAAACGAGTTTTAATAACATATTGTTAGTTAAGGATGATTTTTAGACCAAAACTAACTAGTTTTTAAGATAGTTTGACTTAAGTAAGGGGATTTAAAAAATGGTCGCATGATAAAATTGGTCGCTTAATAGAAGTGGTCGCTCAAGCAAAATTGACTGTATTATATGTAGTTAGTTAATCGTTTGGTTGGTCAATCCATCACATGTTGGTAGAATAAAGCTTGTCAGGATGATAACTTGAGACAGAATTGAACCAAAGGTTACCAAAAATCACAAGGACATTGGTCAGATAGTGTATATATGAACCCTTTTAATTTTCATAACAACCTATTGGAGGTCAATGCTATATGAAAATTTTTAGATTGGCTTTTTTCTGAGAAAACCTGAAGTATTGCTATAGCCTTTGAGTCATCGTCATTGTCCTCGTCGTTCGTAGTGCAAAAATTTTGACATTTTATGATATCTCTGGTTCTACTAAATGGATTCACTTGAAACTTGGCAGACATGTTCACTATAAAAAGAGGAACCTATTTTATAATGGTGGATAACTCTAGATGCAATTTTTGCAAATTATACCCTTTTTAGCTCGGCTGTTTTCGGAGAAAACCTGAGGTATTGCCATAGCCTTTGTGTCATCGTCATTGTTGTTGTCGTCGTCGTCTTGCGAAAACTTTGACATTTTGTGATATCTCTGGTTCTACTAAATGGATTCACTTGAAACATGGCAGACATGTTCACTATAAAAAGAGGAACCTATTTTATAATGATGGATAACTCTAGATGTAATTTTTTTAAATTATACCCTTTTTAGCTCGGCTGTTTTTTGGAGAAAACCTGAGGTATTGCTATAGCCTTTGTGTCGTCGTCATTGTTGTTGTTGTTGTCGTCTGAAAACTTCGACATTTTATGATATCTCTGGTTCTACTGAAAGCATTCACTTGAAACTTGCCACACATGTTCACTATAAAAAGAGGAACCTATGTTATTATAGTGGATAACTCTAAATGCAATTTTTGCAAATTATACCCCTTTTCTTAAATAGATTTTATACCCACTATCCAGCATCTAACAGCCGAGTGTAGGCACCTGTAGGCGTTGCTCTTGTTGAACTTTGGGATATATAATGATTGGTAAAAAACCTGTTCCGTCTTGAATCTAATATATTTTGTACATAGCATACATTCTCAAATTACTGATACTTTAAAAGTACCTTTCATCAATAGCTTTAATTTGAGCCTGTGTGTGACATTTCCAACAATTCCAAATGTGTGTGATGGAAAGATATTTAGCAGAATGAGCAGTTACAGAGTGAACTGAAAATTTTCTGTGAGCATGAACTAAGACGATAGGTTCGTATCTATCTATTTAGTGCCTAGCTAAGACTCTGATAAGACTGTGCCGATGCACAGGCTGGTCAGAGTCTAAGCATTGCTCACATATCAAATTGTTGAAAATGTCACGCACTGGCTAATTTATGATTGAACATTTGTTAATTTTAGGCATTTAGGATCTCAATTAGCAGAACTAGAGAAGTTGATAGATATAATGATACAAGAAGAATTCCAGAAACATGTGACATCAGAGTTAAATAGACCTGTCACTGATCACATTCCACTCCTGGATGAGGTAATCATAGTTTTAACCATTATCAGAAGACAAAATTGAAGACTGGAGAAAATTCAAATAAATTGACATTGATGTTGGTGAAATTATATATTTTTATGTATTTTTGGGCAGAAAACATTGAGAGAAATTTAGAAATTTTACATATCCTTTATATCACACCCCTAGGTTTGATCCCTGTTTGGAGCACTCATGCTTTCTGACTATTTGTCTCCCACTAATGGCTTGATAATCATAGACCTATATGAGATTGTGGCTGGAGGCTAGGAAAGGATGTAATGGTAGTGCCAATGTTAGAAATACCAGGAATCTATTGTTAGATGCTCCAGCCTTACAGGATATAACTGAAAGGTTCCTGAAATTTGTGTAAAACTCAATTCAAATAAACAAGCAACTCATACCTCACCCAAAAAACTCTCAAGTAGACAAAATTATAAATTTTAATTCTACGAAATTACTATGATTTTCATAAGCTGTGTGTGATAATGTCAAAATGTTCCTAGGAAATTCATCCTTGTCTATTGATAGCCTTTAGCCTGACCAAATGAAACATGAAAATATTGCAAGCTTTGCTGTTTCGGAGAAAAAATAATCATTAATTGTCATTTTGTAGTGGTACTTGTAATTGGTGCATTTTAATCATATTTTCATGAACTTAAACCTTATCATGCTGAATTAAAACCTTGTAAAATTGCATTTATAGTGATGGAAAGCACTTGATGCATTAATTGTGAGTTTGTATATAATTTATGAAAAAAATGTTTCAAAACTTTCCTGGTTTAAATGGGAAAAATCAAATGGTGATGATGAAGATCAGACTGCATGTATGTACCCTATCAATATTGGAATTTTCTGTCTCCAGCATCCTATCAAGAAAAGAATATTCTGGGTCCAGCATCCTGTCAAAGTAGGAATATTCTTGGGTTAGTTATCTGTCAAAGTAGGAACATGCTGGGTCCAGCATTACAAGGATTAAAATTGGTATGTTTGTTTTTATTCAAAAGAATAATCCATACTATCTCTTGGAGAGCTCTCTCTACACCACTTTAAAGGAGAATCACTCCTTGTTCATACAAGAATTTATTACACTGTCCAGTTACAAAAATGAATGTGACATCAACTTGTGATGATAATTATGATACTTTTGTCTTACAGGAGAAGCTTGTTGCAATATTGCTGGGTTTGTTGAGGTTACAGAAATTACAGTTTTTAGACCAGTATAGGGAGGAAACATTTACTGCTATGAAAGCTGTAGTTAAACAGGTAAATAAAATATTGCAAACAATCAGTCTTGAAGAACCTGTAACTGAAATCGCAGAGAAAATTCATACTGTACAGAGCTGATTCTAGGGTGCAGAATTGTGGGATTCACATGCTAACAGGGGTCAACACTTACTCCTGAGGTTTAGGAGTCAATGGGACTCCTAACACATGAAATCAAGGAGTCCAAGCTCAAAGTAAGGAGTCCAAATTATCATAATGGGAGAACATTGTGAAAAAGAAAAAATTGCTTGCTCTTTTTTTCCACAATTGGCTACCAAAGAATTTTTTTTTCTCTCAAAACAATACAGGATGCAAGCAAATGTTTTCTTCAACAAGTTTTGTGCATTTGTTTTTTAAAATATTTCCTTTCAACCCTTGGAGTCCAGCGGACTCCTTACTTGCAAATCAAAGGAGTCCAACTGGTAAACAAGGAGTCTTGGACTCCCGGATTCCCCTTAGTGTCGAACCCTGGTTAAAATAGTTCATGCTGTCAAAAACAGAAGGCTGTGTGGCAAAAGTCACACCAATTTTTAAAAGGTTGACACATTATCAAAAAAGCTGTGCATTTATCCTGAATTCATTTAGAGACTGTTGAGAACCCCCCCTTATTCTTATTGCATTATGTAAGCAGTTTATATCTATCCTGGAATAGTTGATACTATCAAAAGAATCCCAGGCAGCTCCCTTGATAAAAGCAAGGCTTCAATGAGGATAGCCTACAGGTATTATGCATTTCCTACCAACACAAGACAGGGACCCAGCTTCTGAAAGTTGTCTTTCAAATTAGAATTTGCTATGAGGACTTAGATTGATAATTGTCAGATATTGAATGAATAAGAAACAGGAACGAAAACTAGATAATTCCATTGTTTATGTCTGGTGAATATATTAGCGTTGCCGAATTTAAATGATACATAGACTTTGAATGTCTATTTTTGGAATGTTGATTGTCTTTTTCAGGGAATGTATATAATGTCTCTTTTAGAAAGGTTCAATCAAAATTCAGATTTTCAACATCATTTATTTGGGACAATAATAATTATCGATAGATGATCTAGTCCATATGAGTACAACTTCTCTGAATCTGTACTTATGATGATTTGGTTGCATATATAGTAGAGTGATGGGATTGTGAAAAATGATAAAACACATTTAATTCTTTTCTGATGTGCAAAATTAGTTACAGTGGATCAAATTGTTTTTAAATGTACAAAAAATCGTTGATGTGAGAAAAAAAATCTGTTCCTTGATTTCATTTGAGACAAGTTGATCTTAACCTATTCTATAACAGAAAAGTTATCATACCCCCCACCTTTCATCATGTCTGTCCATCCATCAGAGACCATCCATCAGAGACCTTTTCGTTTCCGTACTCTTACTTAACCAAGTGACCAAGAATCATGAAACATCATACAAATGCTGCTTATGACCAAAGGAAGTGCCCCATTGTTTTGGGGTCACAAAGGTCAAGGTCACAGTATGCTTTTGTTCAGTTTTTGTTTCCGTATTCTAACCCGAGAAGCAAGCAACCTAGAATCATGAAACTTGCTTATGACCTCAACGTTTGTTACAAACACATCCTGCACTAATAGCACTTACATTTTGACATAGTGCTGGTGGGGGGTTCAAGTCCGCTTTGCGACATTTCTAGTTAAACTTTCCAAGGCTCGCTTAATAACATTTCAATTCTTAACTCGGATAAATTCAGCTTGTCTCAAAGAAACTTTCATGACAGATCCTAATTATGATTCTTACAGACTGTGATAGAGGCTGTCTCGGCTGCAGATAATATTGAATATGATGACAGTAATACAAGGTAGGATATCTTGATAGTTTGACTTTTCATAGGGACTACTCAAAATGTTTTGATAAGTTCTTTTTTATGCCCCCCCATCACAAGATTTGGGGCATATTGTTTTATTATTGTCTATCTGTCGGTCGGTCTGTCTGTTGGTAAAAAACTTGTCAATTAATTCAAGATACAATGCTCATATTTGGAATGATGATAGATCTCATTGGTAGCAATCTACAATTACCAAGGTAAAGGTCATCTGTCAAGGTCAAAGTTTTAAAAAAAATGTTATGGGGGGGGGGGGGGCTTTCACGTTTAACCAACACATCTTGATTGGTAATCACATTAAAAAGAATTTTAAGGAAAAAATGCTTCAATCAATAAGGGTCTTCAGATATCACATTTTTAATTGCCATTTTCTTCATCTTATCAAGAGGCAATATTGTGTTGATACATGTATTGTGAAAGGGGAAGAACATGACCTATGTTCAGAATGTCAAAACTGCAAACAGTTTTCCAATTATACCCAGCTTTGCATGTGCACTTATGTGCTAAGCGGGACTTAATTGGACAACTGTTTTGGACTGTTATCATCCTGAATGCAGAGACGGTTTTGATAAATAGTGTAATGTAATCTTTCCAAATTTCACGATTGTACCTACCTAGATATTGCTTTAGAATCATCATCAAGATACATTCAAGGTAGGGACCTATCATAGTTCCGCAAAGTTTCGGAAGTAATGAACTTTAACAGCATTAACAGAGGTTTCCTAATGATTTCATTAGGAAACCTCGGTTAATATTGTGAAAGATCCTGTGCTACAAAATGATGCAGAACTATTATGGGTCCACTACCTTAAACTAAAGTGACCTTTAGCAGTCTGTATAAACCAGTTCATTAAAAGAAATTTAGTTCATCTTTGCACCAAAATGAATGTTATTCATATATTTCTTGATTTGCTACATTTAAAGCCTAGCAGACCAAATGAGATTGTTAAACTACGACCAATGGATGTCCCTTATAAAGAGGATATTTGAGAATTTACTGGTGATAATTCTGAGAACCAAGGCATTCCATGGTATTGTGATGGATGTTGTAGGGATCGCCGCAGGAAGAACCAAAGTTCCGACCCCAGTACACTCTCCTGTAGACGATAAGAATATCATGTTGGAAGAGCCTCAACATCTTCATGTGGCAGTGTAAGATTGCATAAGATAGAGATAGGGATTTCTATTTGAAATATTTAACCTTTTTACTTTTTCAAAATGTTAATACCCCCCCTCCCCCATATGAAGTAGATGGGGTTCTATTGGTTTCACACTCTCTATCTGTCAAACGGTCCGTCCATCTGTCTGTGGACCTCTTTTGTTTCCTGACTCATACTCCAAAAATGAAGAGACCTATAATAATGAAATTTGCACTCTTGTTGCCCATGATCCAGGGAGGTGCCCTATTGTTTTGGGGTTATAAAGGTCGAAGTCACAATTGAACTTTGTCAAAAAAATGACTTACAGAACTGGGTCAAATGGCTGATGGGGGTATTAATCTGCTTTGCAAAAGATCTAGTTGCTTTTTTTCTAATTTGAAAAAGGTTCTGCAGACTGACAGCAATCAAAAGGTGGTACCGTTTTGAAATGAAATCATCTTGTATGGTAGAAATGTTTTGTGGAAAGAGAAGAAATTGCTTGTTTCAAGCAATTTCTTCTTTTCCACAAAATTTTGTTAATTCACAGACAGAAGGAATACCCAAATGATAGAGTTTGGCTAAGAAATGACAGATCTAGGCATGAGGTAATAAAACTTTTCTTATTCCCAAATCAGAATTTACTCAAATTTCAAATTGAGATTAAGCCTGCACTAAAACCGTTAAAATTTATTGCCCATTTCTTCATTTCTTTTATGCTCATACAGTTATTTGAATTCTTTGTTTGGAAAACTAGTTGACAGTGAGAAAACTTATAACCTCAGGCTGAGATATACAATAAGAAGGAATTATGGCCACCTTGATCTAGTTAATCAATAAGAATGGTTTTAAGGTGTGACACCTAAATAAATAAGTATAAGTTATTGTAATCAAGTAAATTTTATATAAAATATAGCAGAAATAGTTATTGTCTTACAAAGGCAGGCTCAATGTAAATTTTTAATTGATGACTGTGTTCTATTCTTGTTCACAAAGATCCCCTTGTCTTTGGTAAAAAAATTGATCAGATTTATTCTTGCCTTACACATGTGTAGGATAGCATTCAAAATGATGTCATCACAACATCATATTACACACTTTATCACGGTATTTTCATCATCTGGGTGGTCAAAAACTCTGCTTTAACACACTAGAGTGAAAACTGGTGTTTGTGGGAGAAAAAATATGTTACTCAAATTTGTCTGAGACAATCTTAACCGCGTGTAGAATAGAAAGTTATTAAGCTTGCTAAGGTTCGCTTAATAATATTTCTATTCTTGACTCACTTAATATCAGATTGACTCAAACAAAGTCTCATGACGGATTTATATGTCACATAACTCTATCATTAACATGAAGCCTGAAAAGCAATACCAGTGCTCAAGTGTCTTTGTATTTGAAATATTTTAAAATGAAAACAAATTTACACAATAATGATCAGGAAATTTTACATTTACCTTTTGATAATTATGCCCCCTTTTGAAGAAGAGGGGATAAATTGCTTTGCTTTTGTTGGTCCATCCATCTGTAGACTGTTTTTGTCTGGAGTATATCTCAAAAAGTATGGAAGCTAGAATCATTGATCTTAAAAGGTGGATAGATCCCATTGAGGGGAAGTACAGTGCACAAGAACCATAACTCTACTCATCATACTTTGTGAGTTATTGTCCTTTTTGATTGACTAAGAATAGGTGATTGACCTGCTTTTATGGGCAGCATAAATGTTTGACAAACATCTCTTGTTCATGTAAAAATGCAAAAACTGTGTTGACTTCAGTGTCAGATATGACATTCGAAACTTTGCCCTATGCCATCCACATTGAAAACAGTCCAAAATGTCATACCATTAGGCAACAGACTAGAATATCATTTTATCCATCCCAGCCCAAAAGTTTTCACTGTTTTGGATTAAGAAATATGAAATTACTGTATAATGTTGAATTGCATTTTTTCTGTGCAGAACGGAAGACGTTGAGGTGATGATATCCAATGAAGACTACACCAAAGCTATGAATGGTTTAAGAGAATTACTGCATTCTGTCTGTGATCACGCCCATGATAGATGTGTTAAAGTAGTGGTGGCCAGGGCTAAGGTAGGTTGACATATCTAAATGTTATGAAGAACCACCCAAACTATTGAGCAATTATTGAGTTTTAATTACATGTATTCCACTTTGTCTATGACCATGCCTTAGATAGTTATGTTTAGGTTGTGGTGGCCATGGCTTGTGTTAATAGATCAGGACTTCTGATTAAAACCTTTTCTTTTTTTCAACTAGGAATTTTCTCACTTAAAATTTGAATAAATGTATGAACATAAAAGATAATATTAAATTGTTATTTAAAACAATTTATCAATATTTCAGTTTTTGTCCTTAAATAATTAAAGCTTCAATCTCAAAGTTGAAATATGAGAAAATTCTCAGTTAAGCATGAGAGAAAAGCTTTACTATCTTGGGCCCTTAGCAATAACATTTTATGATCAATTCTCTTGAAAAAGACAATTAATTGTCTACATATAAGATACAGGACATGTAAGAAAATTTTAGTAACAAAACTCAAATTCTCAATAGTAGATAACTTAAAAAAGTATAAATATATTATCAAGTCATTATAAATTTTGCAGTGTTTGCTTCAGATAGACAATATCAAACCAATTTAATTCCTGCTCACATCCTTTCCGTATATAATCAATAGGATGGTTTCCTTGAGAGATTATCATCTAGTGAGTTTGTTGCGTTGTCCCGTGAAGTTGAGAAGTTTGTCTGTGATTGTGAAGATGTTTGTGGGAAAAGGAGTATTTCATTACGAGGAAGTCTACAAAGTCAGGTATTCAATGGCTCAATGTAAAACAGTTGTCACTCCCAATTTGAGTACAATCAAAACAACTTAATTGCAACTGTAATCATAGCTTCTAACCACTTTATTGCAACTGACTCTGTGCACAAATGATAGATTAAATAGCTCATGTTAATGGCAATTTTTGCTTAATAGCAATAAAAAGTTTGGCATTTTGGAGTTGCATTAACATGCAATGTGAGCCAAAGAGTCATTAAATTGTTTTTGTGTTCTCAGAGCTGCAGACAGAAGAGGGATTTCAAATTTTATATCAACGAATTTCAACAATTATTGCACAAACCCTATTTTCAGTGTACTCATTTGAATCATCTTGTCAAGAAATAGAAAATGTAAACTTGTGTTATCCCATTTTTATCTTAACCTCTTGTTGTTTTATCAAAAAGTCAAATATTTATATCAGTTTTATCCTCTATAAATCAAAAAATATATTATTTTATACTAATAAATATGTAATTATCTTTTTCATTTCTTTCTTTTGAATCAGTAAAGCTTTGCATAACAGAAGGTTCAACAAATTTGTTAAAATTATGACATCATTCTTGTTAATCTGAAGTGATACCAATTTTTATAGGCTGTCAAAGATGGTCATATATTGGTATCATCGTCAAAACGACCCCCTTGAGAGAAAATTCTACTGGTCAATTTAAGATATTGTTAGATTTTGGGGGTCAAAACCCTGGTTTATGGGTCAAACATGAGCCCTGTACTATGCTGTGTCAAGGCAAAAGGAGCCTTTGTTGATTTTCTGTGAAGCAGTGTATAATGTTACTCATGCACTCTTGTTGAGACTGTGCATTTAGATTTGTGTGATTAATTATTTTTAGTTCTGCTCCAAAAATAAGCAAAGGGTCAGAGCTTTCATGTGTTTTGTTATGCTCTTTTAGGAGAGAAAGGTCTCCACAATTTTTTTTTCTTATTTCAGGCTAATAGGTTCATCAACAGATTTCATGATGAAAGAAAAACTAAATTAAGGTACTGTGAAGTTATGTTCTACAGGTTTGACCTTGAACTGTAAATACACCAGGGATCATTTTTCAGCGAGATATTGAGGGATTCTCTCATTTTTCTGCCAGAAATATCATTGAAACTTACTTAATGAGACAAAAATCTCAAAGCAAATTTTAATTTAGTGAAGGATTTTGTTGGCTCAGTGCAAAACAGATGTAACTGCCTTGATTTATTTATAGGCAGTTACAACTGTTCGCGCTGAGCCTTTGATTTGTAAAAAATTCTCACCAAAAGCTATTAATTTCTCATTAGATTCACCTAAATGAGATATTTTTGCACCTTCTATTCTGAACCTGAATTATCAATGATGCGCTAATATTTTACTCACTCGAAAGGCAGACAAATGTTATTATAAAATTCTTATGGAATGGAAGCATTAACAAGTTAATGCCCTCAAATGAGGCTCAGTGAAAGGCAAGTATTTTAGATCCTGATCAAACCACTCCTTGCAATTTAATCTTGGTTTACAATGATTGTTACAGCCTATCTGTCTAAAAACTTGGGGTCAATACTGTATCTGTACAGCCTGGGTTCGATCCCCAATGGCGGCGCTCATTCTTTCTGACTATTTGACTTTCAACAATGGGTCAATAAGTCATGAACCTATAAGGAATAGCAGCTGGAGACTAGGAAAGAATGAAATGGCACTACTGGTGTGAGAAATACGAGGAATCCATTGTTAGGTGCTCCAGCCGCCCCAACATAGTTGAAAAACTGTTGAAAGTGGCATAAAACCCCATTCAAACAAATAAATGTGTCTGTACGGAAAACATTGTTTGATATGCTGTAAAATACCCCTCTGAAATACATCAAAAGAGAGACAAGTTTGGAGACTTGGTTCCAACAGTGTATCATGTTCTCTTGTAAATACAGTAAAACTTGTGTTAAGCGACCACTAAGGTGACCAAGAAAAAGCGTTAATGTATTGAAATGGTTGCTAAATACGACATTTAATGATAAAAAAAAGACGTGTTTTCTTTTTGATAGCCTATAAAAAGATTGTCACATAATTCTGACTGAATCATCAGATGTTCGAACCCATAAGAATTGTCTTATTGAGATGATTCTAATGGGTTCAAACATCATTAGATTCCATGATAAACATTTTTTTCGTTTAAGAATATCTATTTTTTTTAAATTTTGTCTAAGGCGAAGGGATTTTTTTACAATAATCGCTTAATAAAAGTGGTCGCTTAATAGAAGTGGTGGCTCGAGCAAGATTGACTGTACATCTTAGTGGGGGCCGCCACCATAGCGCAGTTGGTTAGGCATAAGACTTCCAATCTGGAAGTCGTGGGTTCGATCCCCGGTGGCGGCAAATATCCTTTCTGACGTTTGTCTCTCACCAATGGGTAGATAATCGTAAACCTATGTGAGATAGCAGTCGGAGGCTAGGAAAGGGTATAATGGTAGCACAGGTGTAAGAAATACCAGGAATCCATTGTAAGGTGCTCCGACCGCCGCGATATAACTGCGAAATTGTTGAAAGCGGCGTAAAACCCATTCAAACAAACAAACAAACATCTTAGTGGCTTAATCACATTTGTCAGCAACTTAGTGTTATTTGGACCAAGACTAAAGCATATCATATCAAATAATTTGAACCTGTCCATGACATTTCCAACAATTTCACATGTGTGCAGAGTAAAAGTTCTCTCCAACCTGTGCATCGGTACAGTCTGACAAGACTCTCTGCTTTAGGCTCTATAGGTAGATAAAGTCTCAAACACATGTTCAGGTACTCTGGTAATATTCTTATTAGTTACATTACTTTTTTGTCCAAGCTGCCTGCTGGCTCTTCATGAAGCACTCATGAAATTGTTGGAATTGTCAAGCATGTGCTCATTTTTAGGGGCCAGTGTAATACTATTCTAAATGTCTATATATCTATAGACACTTACAATAGTATTGCCCTGAACCCTTGATTCGTAAATAGTAGGATTTGGATTCAACCTTTTCTCCCCCTGCTCAACCCCGAATAGTGTAGACAGTAAGCCCTCAAGCATATTAGAAAAGTTGTTTCTCACTTAATCGAGAAGTGCAGCTTAAGCCTTGGACATTTTGACATTCACATTGCCTAGGATATTTACAGGATAAATGGTAAAAATGGTAGTGGTAGTCATCTAGTTAGATCTTGATCTTGTTTTTCAGTTTAATATTAGATAACGAAAGATGGAAGCAAGCTGATGTACCAACTGAGTTTCAAGATCTAGTCCAACACATAACTTCTACAGGTAAGTGTGCTCTTCCTGTTCTTATTAATTTAATAATATTGTGGGAGACTATGAAAAAGTGTTATGTTGATTTTAGATTGGGGTGAATTTTTGCTGCGTTTGTCTAACACTGGCAATAACTTTTGATTTTTTAGGGACAATATCTTCATGTTTTACATGAGTATTGCTCTTGACAAGAGCTTTCTGTTGTTACCACTTCCAAGGTCATCAGTCAAGGTAAAAATCTTTTTTTTCAAGGTAATGGACCCGTAATAGTTTTGCAACATCTCAGAAGTAATTAACTTTAACAGTGTTAACAGAGGTTTCTGGTTTCCAATGATTTTCATTAGGAAACCTCGGTCAACATTGTGAAAGAGCATGTAGTCCAAAATGTTGGGGTACTATTACGGATCCACTACCTTAAGTCGAATATGTTAAAAAATTATAAAAATTTACTGTGGTGAGGGCATTGGTATGCAACACACTTAGTTTATCTAGTGTTTGAAAATAACGATTTGTAATTGCCTCAACAGAAATCAAGTATAATTATCTTGCAAAGTAATATGAATAAAATATCTAAGGGCCATGGAAATATTTTCATCTATAACAATTAATTGAGCCTGTGCATGACATTTCCAACAATTCGACATGTGCGTCTGTGAACACTCAGATCAGCCTGTGCAGCTTTATAGTCTGATAAGAGTCTTCACTCAGCACTCTATAAGTAGCTAGGGACGCATTTTCTTTGCTCACAAATGTAGCACATTTTATTACACTATGTGGCTGTTCAAGAAACTCAATCTCTCTTCATCATGCACACATGAAATTGTTGGAAAGGCTCAATTGATTTAATTTCCTACCTATTTTGAATAGATCAAGGGCACATCATTGTCAAACACACATGCAGTGTTGTCATTATGTCGTTATTGAAGCTATCTTTATGAAACTTGGTATGTGTTTTCACCATCACAAGAGCTACCCATAGGTGGTGCTCTAGTTAAACAAACTGCTATATTCTAACAACTATGATTTTCTGTTTTTCAGGTAGATTATCAATTCCTGACACCAAATCAGAACAAGGTCAGTTAGCTCAAAATTTCTCTTAATGATAGCTCACTCTCTTTAGCCTTAAAACTTTCAATATTCATTTTATCATATTTGGCATAAGGATAGATCACTGTGGTACACATCTGATACTTAAGCAATGACACTGTCATCTTTTATTGTCTAATTTTCTGAAAAATTTGTTTATTCTAGGTTGATTGATTGAATGCTTTCACACAGCTTTCAACATTTTTTCCAGTTATATTGCGGCGCGTTGAGCACCTAACAATGGTTGGTTTCCTGGTATTTCTCTCTCCAGTACAACCACATCCTTTCCTTAGACCTAGCCTCCAGCTGCTATCTCACATAGGTCTACAATTATCAACCAATTTGTGAGAGTCAAATAGTAGGAAAGAATGAGTGCCACCGTAGGGGATTGAACCCGGGACCTCTAGATTGACAGTCCGACGTGTTTATTCTAGGGCATACTTGTTTCACAACTACATCCTGTATATAAAAAGCTGAATTTCATCTTTGGTAGCAGTTAAGGTAGTGGACCTGTAATAGTTCCCTAACATTTTGGAACTCATATTTTCACAATGTTAACTGAGCTATCAAAAATCCGGGGTACGGACAATAGCCCACTAGGTCAAAAGCCCACTGGGACAAAACCCCAGCGAACAAAAACCCACTGGACAAAAGCCCACCTCACATAGGACAAAAGCCCACTCAATATATGAATGAGTCATATCCAAATTACCTTTCCTTTTGTTTTTGAATTTATTTATGTTATATTTAACAGCATTCCATTTATTTTTTGTCTAATCTTGTCTTCCTTAATCACTTTTATTCAGCGATTTCCAACGTGAACATGAATGAGAGGCCCATCAAAGTAAAATTAAATCGTAAGACTTTTATAATATATTAATAATTCAATTAATAAATTAATGAAGATTTTATTTTTCAATCATCCAGTAAATAAATCATTTAACTTTTTTAGAAATGAATCTCAACATTGTATAGATAGTGTTGAGTTTCATCCACCATAGGCCTCTAAAATTTTGGAAGTGGGGTTTTGTTTGTTTGCCATATGAAATATTATCCTTTGCCTTTGCAAATCGAAAGATGTTTTAACTATTTCTATGATTTATTGAGTATATGGCATTATGAATTATAAAGTTATCCTTATTTTTTTTAAATTAGATATTTAACTATCAGTATAAGTGTATTGGGGGAAATAAAAGTATGTTACACCTATAAGACATCTACTCTTCTTCAACACTATATGACACCACACCTTGTATATCTGTAACTTGTCAAATTCAAATTGTAGACAAAATGGAAACATGATACAACAAGGTGTCAATCACATTAAAATACAACGAAAATAAGAAGGTACATTTGTAAGAGTAACTATTAAATGAAAATTTATAATTGTACATTAAAAGTTAGAAAAAAATAAATCAATAAATAAACAAACATTATGATTAAAAACATTTACTACACTTAAATACATACTGAGTGGGCTTTTGTCCTATAGGGGGTGGGGTTATGTCCCAGTGGGCTTTTGTCCCAGTGGGCTTTTGACCTAGTGGGCTTTTGTCCTACACTCTAAAAATCCCCAGTTAACACTGTAAAAAAATTCATGACTTGCAAAACATGGCTGTACTTTTACAGGTCCACCGCCTTAACCAAAAGTTTACCATCTTTAGTAGTTAAGGTTATATTGACTTAACTGTAACCAGAAATGTCTAGCAAATTTTCTTTGCGTTTTCACTACTTCATTGAGAATACAATTCATGAAATTTTCAAATTTCGTGTGATCCCATATTATTTCAGAGAGAACTCCTGGTGACTATCTAATAGTGGATGGGGAGAACTTTGCTGTTGTTGGGTAAGGTTTTCTGTCAGTGAAGTTAGGAATTCTCTATAAAAAATAATCACCTTTGAGATACATTTTACTTCATCACTTAAAGAAAGAGTATCTTTCAAAAAAAATAAAAAAACACTTCATTCTTAAATAGATGAACAATTTCAGATCACCACATTGCAAAGGCGCTCTCAAATATAGTAAAAGAAGTATATCAATATTTGGGGCACAACTTCATGAAAGAATTGAAGCCTGTTTAAAGCAGTCTTCAATTCTTTTCTAAAGTTGGGCCCCAGAAAGTCTATGGGACTCGCGTCACAAAATTTTGAGGGTCCTGGCTACTTATTTTTGCATCTCCGACGCAAAACCTGCGTCCCTTAAAACCATGCACTATGTAATTGGTTAAGTCAAATGGTTTAGTCCCATTTTGTCTACGGTTTATTCCCACTTTGTCTAATCCCATTTCGTCTACACTATAAAAATATTGGTTTAGACCAAAAATTCCCATTTGGTCTAAAACTTTTTGACACCTTATTGTATCAATTTTCCATTTCGTCTACAAAAAGTTTTTGACATGTTATGAGTGTCATACAAGTGTAAATGTCATGTAGGTGTTATATACAGCCCCCCTCCCCCTCCCCCAAACACACACACATACACACAAAGTTATTATTTGATAAAATTAAAAAATCAATTAACATTTCTGACTTATTTCCCTTTTAAGGTTCAAAAGTTTCTGTTATTTTCAATAATCATAAAAAATATTTTAGTTTGTTCTTATAGTTTTATATTAGAAAATAAGTTAAAAGCATTTTTCAAATTATTTCTGATATGAATTTAAACCTGTCTTTAAACTCTTATTTTCATAGTAAAATCAGAAAATGTATAAATTAGAAAATATATGAAGCATAATTATTCAGACAAAAGAGTAAATCAACTTTTAGACCAAATGGGAATTTATCAAAATATGGCTTTTAGACCAAATGGGAATTTGATTTTTAGACCAAATGGGATTAGACGAAGTGGGAACAATCCTTGTCTACTCCCATTTCGTCTACTGTATTTTTTTTTGCAACCAGTCACATTTCGTCTACTGTCCCAATTTGTCTACTAATATTTAATAAGTAGAAAATTTGAAACCTTAAAATAGAACTAAGAATAAAATGTAAATGGGAGTAGACCAAATGGGATGTTACCAGTCAAGTCAAATTGATTCGTACATAACTTGTGGTTGCCAGTTGCTTGATTATCTCTGTTTATTTCAGGACTGTGTTAATGTTGTTAAAGATGATTGTTGAATATTGCCAGTGTGTTGATGATATACCTTCAGTTGCAGCTGATCTTTTAACTAGACTTGTAGATCTTTTAAAAGTAAGTTTCAAAACCTTGTCATGATGAATTAATTCTTTACCAATAATTATATTAAAATCACAAGGTCATGATGAATAAATTCTTTACCAAAACCAATATTTAGATTAAAGGGTTAACCCTTTCCTGTCCAATCCCTAGTTTTTACGTCCCTTAGATTTTGTAATTGAGAAAATATTGTAGAAAAAGAGGAAATTGTTTGTGACAAACAATTTCTTCTTTTTCTACAAAATTTTCTACGCTACTGGATGGTCATTTTTCAAATTAAATCCACTTTGAATTTTCGTCTGCAAAACCTTTGAATTTGGACAGGTCCAAAATTTTGTAAAGCAGGAAAGGGCTAAAGGCACTGAAATACCTGATTGTGGCTTTATCCTTTTTATGCTGGTGCTCGAATATTCCCGATTTAGCAAGAGGTATAGTAATACTTGCGTTCAGCCACCACTGAAGGGACCACCAAAAAGCGGTCGTTAAAGAAAATGGCCGCTCTATACACATTTTGTTTACAGATAAGAAACATACCTATTGATTGAAGATGCATATACTTGCGAAATTCTCAAGAATCCTTTGTTGAAAAAACTCTAAAGAATCGTCTCATTGAGACGATTCTGGTGAGTTTTAACAACCAAGGTTTAAATTTCAATAATTTTTAGACCAACAACACAAAAATTTCAAGATATTTTTATTTAAAGAAGTGGATTTTTGAAAACAGTCGCTTAATAAAAACTGTCGCTTAATAGACACAGTAGCTCAAGCAAGACTGACTGTATACACAAAGATCAACCTGCACATATGTGCAGTTTAATCTAAGTCTTTACCACCTGATTTCATTATTTAAAGCAGAAAAGTTGAATCAAAGTACTGAAAGTACTGATAAGTTGGAATGCATTCAAGAGACTATGACATCAAGTCACTAACGAAGCTGACGCCTCCCGCCCAGGTGATCACATAATACGTCTCGACTTTTGACAAAAAATTCACCAAACCGCATTAAAATATGCGCTAGGTCCGATGACTAGGAACATTTTGTAAAAGTTTCATCCAAATCGGTCCTTAAATGGAGGAGGTGTTGCGTTCACAAGATTTTTCAAATGAAGGCCTCTTCTTCCATGACACGGCTAATATTCACCAAACCATCACAATAGGCACTAGGTCAGGTGACTAGGAACTTTCTGTGAAAGTTTCATCCAAATCGGTCCATAAATAAGGGAGAAGTTGTGTTAACAAGATTTTTTTTTACATGAAGGCCTCTTTTTCCATGAAGCGGCTGAAATTCACCAAACCGTGACATTATGCGCAAGGTCAGGTGATTAGGAACATTCTGTGAAAGTTTCATCCAAATCCAACCAGAAAATTTGGAGGAGTTGTGCTCACAAGAAAAGTGGACGTACGTACGGACGGACAGACGTAGAAGATGACGCCAATATACGACCGCCTCCAGCTGCCTATAAAAATGAAATCCGAATAAATACTATGCTTCCACTGTCAAAATTGCAAAATTCAAGGCTAGCCTTTAGGTAACGCAAATTTATGCGTAAATTAAACGAAACATGTTGTTTGAAAGCCAAGAATGTTTCTTGAAAGCCAATTTCAATCGTACGATTGCGATACGATCAAATTTTGGTCGTAGGACCTTTTTTGAACGTGCCCCCTGAAGCAAAACACGTGGGGTTGGTAAACTCGTTTAAATATTTGATAAAAACAAAGGCTGTAGTTAACTTGTGAAAATCTTCAATGATATTTAAAGGATTGCGCATGTGCGTATTTTTGCACAAGTGAATTTATGTCTAAGCAATTTTAAAGAAAAAGGACAAAAGCAGAAAGAGAAGATAAATGTTTGCCTATAGACCCGCAATTTAGAGTGAGTGATCAAATGTAAATTTTGTCTATACAGGTATAGACAAAATTGACCTTGGATCTATCACTTAAACTTGTGGATCTATACCTTCATCGATCCTTGCTGCGTCCACCATCAAGTGAAATTTTTGCTCGATTTGGAAATGGGGTTCCATTTTTTCAAAAGAAGTTATAAGAAGAGAATATTTGCTGGATCGGGTTGTTAATACAATTAAATAATCTGCAGATTTTGCGCGTTTCTAATAATGGTTTACGAAACAATTAGATAAAAAAAAATGAACTACGGTATTTTGTTGAAGTGTGTAAAAAGTTCGTTCAGAAAGAGAAACTAGACCTCTAAAACGAGCTGTAACATAATTCTACGAAAAACAGGTCGCGACGTTACCAAATAAGCACATCACGTGATTGGCTTGTGCTATTGCCACAATTCTACGAAAAACAGGTCGCGTATTACCAAATAAGCAGATCACGTGATTGGATAGTGCTGTTGTCAATAGCTTACTTTATTGGACTTGATTTATCACATGATTTCCAAATGTGGTAATGCAAACATTTGCTACTAGTTAATTTGTACGCAAGTTTCAAAATATTTCATTTTAAACATAAATTAGCGTGTTAATTATTTACATGAAGTGATAGTTGTGCAATTGTTCAACATTATCACTTCTTGATGAAATAAACTGTATGTCTGTGTGAAGTTGTGATGTACAAAATAGGCCGGAGTGTATTCACATCCTGTTCACGTGATATGTGTTATCAGAAAACCCGAAATGAAATTATCTTGGGTTCATTTTGCGGTTTTGTTAAATCTAAGTTGGAATTGCTCCGCATTCCAACTTAAAAACTGTGTTTTCACAATAAGCATATCCAGTGCTCTAAGCACTTTGATTTGAATGGAATTTTACCAAGGTTTTCATTCAGCATGATACAAGTTAATATTTCCTTTATGTGGCTTCAGAATCTTTTGATGGTATGCAATAAGATCAGACTACAGATATTTTCAAGCTAAAATTAGACTTCACCTGCCAAAACAGAAGTATTTTAGATTGAAAAATAAATGCACAATGTGGCTAAAATCTCTAGACTATACTTAAAAGAATCTAACTTTTTCAAGTAAATTTCATTTCATAAATGGATTGTGTATTTGGTATTGTAGCCATTTCATCTTGTTTGCTTCTTTGTGACACAAAGGAAACCTCAAATGAAGTTGGTGACTCGAAAAATCTTTGTCTTATTATAACATTTTTGGCTTGGCTGTTTTGAAACAACATGTCCACCTTTTGTCACCACTTTGATGTCATTGTTATAGGTGTTGTCTTAGGTGTTGAAATCACATTTGATTGAATTTATTTTCTGTGTTTCAAATCTTGTAATTTGGAAATCTGTAAAATTTTGTTTCAGATATTTAACTCTCGTACATGTCAACTTGTTTTGGGTGCTGGTGCTCTAGAACTTGTAGGTTTAAAAACCATATCAACCAAAAATTTAGGTGAGTTGTTCTATTTGAGCATGTGGCTGGCATTTTCAACATGTTTTTGTTTATATCCTTCATAAAACTTTGAGCATTCCAGAAAATTTAACAGAGCATTCAAAATATTTGCTGATTGACTGAAGATGAGTTAGAACCCTTTCTTTCAATGAGTGTACAGCTAAGACTCTGGTCAGTCTGTGTGGATGTTTAGTCTGGCTAGGGGCTTGCTTTGTGCACATTGTTGAAAATGTCTTTCACAGGCACATTTTTTTTCAAAGTAAAGACAATAATGTGAAAGATGCTTAGGAAAAGACTGTAACAGATGTAGTTTTAATGTGTTTAAGTTTATGCTACTAACTAAAAAACGCTAAATTAAAGTTAGGTTTACAATTGCTTTTACTTTTCTTATCAAAATAATTCTTCTTCTTCAATTCTGATTGCTTGGAAAGAAAAAATGTTATTTGCAAAGAAAAAGGCAACAAAGGATGTATGAAAAAGGAAAATCAAATCTAAGTCTCCCCCCTCCATTTTGTCTCATTTCAGAGTTGTTTAAAAAGTCAATTATCCCCCCCCCCTCTTTCGAAGAAGAGGAGTATATTGCTTAGCACTTTTGGGTCGGTCTGTCTGTCCATAGACCATTTATGTCAAGTGCATATCTCAGAGTATGAAAGCAAGAATCATGAAACTTCACAGGTAGATAGATCTCATTAAGGAGATAGGTAGTGCTTAAGAACCATAACTCTACTTAAAATATTTTATGAGTTATTGCCCTTTGTTTTATTACAAAGAACAGGCCATTGACCCTGCTTTTATGCGGGGAGGGCACTAATGTTTTAAAAACATCTCTTGTTTCAATAAAAATACTTTCCAGTTCTTTCAGTGTGATAAGAGTTTACCTAAGCTTTTTTGGTGTAGCAAAGGTTAAGATAAGTTAGTCATAAATCAATAGAATTAGTCTTTAAGTAGACAAGAAATAAAACAGCATTATTTCTCTTTTTTTCAGCTTTAGCCTCTAGATGTTTGCAGTTAGTTGTATATTTCATGCCAATGGTTAAACAGCATTTTGAAGAAAAGCTAGTAAACAAATCTGTTAATATGTTGAAACATTTTGACCAAAGTATAAAGGTATGTGATTATGGGCGACCACAGAGCATATTCAACCAGTAAACACTTTACATTCAATCTAGCTTGTAATGGCAATAAGAAAGACTTCATCGTAAAAAAATACTACTACATATTTAAAAGATAAATCCAATTGTTAAATAAAAAATGTGAGTTTGATTTAATAACATAAGCTTAAATTACCATGCGCTTTCATTTAAGTACCAGGGTCATCATACTTTATTTGTTTATTCTTTGTGGCACAGATCCTCTCTGAAATTTGTCCCTCATCTGATAGGTGGATAATTTTAAATCTAAGCTGGGTGCTAGGATGTTATGGTAGAACTGTAGCAAAACAAAAAATTCCATTGTTTGGTAGTCAAGCTTCTGCAATATGGCTGGAAAAATGATATAAAAGCTGTGTTAATCCTTGTCATGCTGAATAAAAAGACTTGGCAAAATTATTTATAAATCAAAGTGCTGAAAGCTCTGTTTTTCCTACTTGTGAGTCAGTATTTGATTTTGAAAATATAGTTTCAGAAACTTTTCTGGTTTAAAAAGGAAAAACAGGTGGTATAGACAAAGATCAGACTGCACCTATGTGCAGGTTGATGTTTATCAATAGCTCCTGCCAAGGTAGGAATATTCCGGGTTCAGCATGGCAAGGGTTAAATCACATTCAATCCATCAAGTTACCTTGTACTGTTAAACATGAAATGTTCTTGTTTGGTGTAGCTCTTAAGATATGTTAAAATGCCTCTCCATTCATCAAGATCAAGGTCATAAGCTGAATTAGTGGTGTAACAATAGGTCAAACTATTGCTGTATCGTGGTATTTTATCTTGCAATAGCAATATAGGTCGATAGCATTTTTTCAAGTCAATAGATATCGCAATAGTTCCTCTGACTATCAATAGTTTACAATAGTTTCTATGAAAATGAAGGTAGAATTAAATGTAGTAACAATGCTGCTTTTCTGCATGTTTTCATCAGAGAATGAGGTCAAATCCAAATCTTTTTAAGGGAATATCTGCAATTAACTTATTTGATAATTTACTTTTCATTGACAAGGTAAACAGCATCTTACAAGGACAATATAAAGTTACTGCCTATTAAAAGTATGACACTTAATTATTGATATTATCTAATTTTTCTGTAAATATAACAATTGTGATAGTATTGCAATAGTTTTCTGTCTTTTGCAATACTATTCCAATAGTAACTTTACTATCTCATTACTATCGTGAAACTAATTTTGAACTCAATAGTCATCCCTATGATCCTTAGTAGATAAGTAAGATTTGAATGAAATATTTCAGGATTATCAAGACCATATAGATGAGATATCCAACAAATTAGTAACCATCATGGAGAGTATGTTAGACTCACAATTATCAAAGGTGGGTGTATATAGGTCACCTGTCTATCACATACCAGTATATAAAACAAAAAAAAACACCTGCCCTGCATTCAGGATGACAAATGATGGAAACCTGCTTATAAATTACACCCTCTTTGCATGAGCACTTGCGTGCAAAGCAGGGCGTAATTTGCAATCAGTTTGCACCCTTTCATCATCCTGAACAGGGTTGGTCAGTTAACTTAAGAAAATATATAAGCTGCCAGTTAAGCGTCCCTTATGTTTATACTGAATATTTGTGAATCAACATGGCTGATTTCTGAAGAGATTGATCAGGTCTGTGCTGTTGAATTTGAGGTTTTTGAGGGGTTAGTGCAAAATCTTTGGAGAAAGCTGTAGACATAAAGGCTCTTACAATATTCTTGCTCTGATTTAGTTTTGAAGATGACCATTGTTACAATATACCTTAACTCAAAACAACATCTAATACTCAATTTTGTGACAAATTTTGTATGATTTATACTAACAAAATAATTACATTTTCTCATTGATGTGTCCATGAATAAAGTCTGATGGAAGAGTTATATGCAAAAGGTAAAATCTAAAGCAGAGCCCGTTGATTTTTCTTTGCACGTAACTCTTCCCCTCCATCAGACTTTATTCATGAACACATCATATTCATGGACAAAGCAACAGGGAATTGAAATTATGTCCATTATAACACAATCTCAATTCTGAACTTAATTTTATCACCCTCTTCTGGGTGTATAATGGTTTTCAAACAATTTTCTGGATGTAAAATTTATGAACAAGTCATGATCTATTGATGTTGGGAGAATTTCACAGAAAGCGAAAAATGTTATTTATGACATGGGTTATGTGACATCAAAAGCATCAACATTCCTGCCAAAGATGACATTGAGTAGAATAAATGTACACAGTACAACACATGACATAAGAATTTTATTGCAAATAAATTCTATGTATGTTTTCTTACTTCATATATGTTTTACACCATTGTGTTATAATTATAGTTATATTGATTAAGCCACAGAAATTACAATCTTTATCTCTGAGTTTCTTTTTCAGTGGGAAGTTAAAGCTCCCATGCCCTCCCCTTGTTTTCGTGCAATATGTAAGCAAATGGCCAAGCTTCATGAAGCAATTGTGGACATTTTGCCTCAGGAACAAATTAAGGTAAGACTTTGTATTTATTTTAGTTTGATCTTAGATTTATATGCTTTAATTTTGCTCTGAATCATTAATTAATTCATATTCTATATTTTCTTCAAAGAAAAAAAACCCTTACATTGCATAGTGTAGAAGCTGAACCTTTGACCTTGAATTTGATTGGTGACTTAATTTCTGAAATATTGAATTATTAGGTCATTGAGTAAATTGTGTCAGAATAAATCATTTCATGGAAATTGCTTGTCATCATTTTGCAGCCATTAAATTGCTTTTCTATCAGACCTTAATCTTTACGCACACTATTTTGACTCTATACTGGCTAACAAGTCAATACAATTTCCTATTGAGGGGCCCTAGTTGGTTGTAAAGTTTGATACATAGATACGGTCAGTTTTAAGCATCTATTTTATTGACATATCATTGGTTGGCTCTGAGATAGTAAAAGATCTACCTCTGTCTGTAAAACAATCATTTTTCACTTGTCATGCCTACCTAGTCTTGAAAATTGATTACTTTATTTCAAGGAAATAAACATTAGTATGATCTCTTGCCATTAGATTAATTTTAGTAGCATGATTCTGTCCATATGAAAGTTATCTTTATTTTTATTTTATAATATTTTTCAGAATATTTTCATCAGAATAAATCGAACATTTAAATCTGTATTAAGACAACAGCTCTTACACCAAAATGTGACTAATAATGGTGGTCCTCAACATGGGTATGTACAATGTAGATGCTAAATGAGCCTGTGCGTGACATTTCCAACAAGTTGAAATGTTAGTGTGGTGCATACATTGGGTAGCGTCGACAGCCACATACTGTAAATATAAAATTATCCGATGATCTATAGATACTTTGAGATCTTATCTATCTATTGAACGCATAGTTAAGACTCTGGTCAGACTGTGCGGATGCACAGACTGGTCAGAGTCTTTGCTTTGTGCATATTTGAAATTGTTGGAAATCCCATGCACAGGCTCAAATATTATATAGTTTAAACTTTAGTTTTGATGTAAATGTCACCAAGTAATAAACTGAAAACTTAAATGTTTCCCATCTCCTCTATGGTTTTCAAGAATCAAGGTATATTTATGCATAGGAATTGCTTATTGAATATACATCTTATATAAGTCATATGTTCAAGTTCAAGGTTGAAATATTGCTTCTAAGGTTTCTATAAAAATTTCGAAAGAAGATTTCCATGTCATCAAAAGTTATCAAGACTCTTATTTTGTGTTATTTCATTATTCCAGTGTTTATGCCTCTAATGATACCAAAGTAGTGGTCCTATGCGATCTAAGTCAGATTTCTTAAAATTAGCAGCATTAGGGTTTGGTAAATACATCTTATTTGTTTTATCATGTAGTCTGACATCGAAAAGGAAGCTAAAAGTAGGTGCAGAGCTATTGTTAGTCCCTTAGAGTGAAAAGGCATTTACAATAGTTTCACACTAATTCATCAATTTATGTTGCTCTATCTCGGGTTTGAAATAAACCATTCATTTACAATACCTTACAACAACTTGTCAACAGAATCATTTTCTTTATCTTCAATAATCAATAATAATTGTGCAAGATAGTTTCATTTCAAAATAATTATACCCCCCCAAAACTAAGTTAGGATTTAGCTTGTTGGTCGGTCAGTCTGCCATCGGTTGGTATGTACCTTTTTCCTGTGTGCTTAATTTCTCAGCAACTAATGGGTGGATTCAAACTTTACAGATGTGTCATTATTTGAGCAGAGATGTACAAGTGATATTTTGGTTAAGATCCATTGAATTTTGACAGAGTTATGGCCTTTTGATGGAAAATGGCTTTTCATTATTGACAAGCACTTGTAGGGGGGTATTATTCTGCTTTCCGATGATCTAGTATAGATTTAACTGTATCCACCAAGATTTATGCATTCGGTTTTCCTGAAAAAATGGATTCATTTCTCAATAAAAAAATGAGTACATAGCTATTTTGATAGCTTGTTCACAAATTAGTGGCAGGAGAAAACTGTCTCATAATTGATAAATCTTTTTATGTATACTTCATAATTTTGGATTCTAAGATATGAAAAGAGTGTTTATTGATTTTGTGGAGTTGAAGAAACAAAAAAAAAAATTATCACCCTCATGATCGCACCCAATTTACCTTTTCATATAGTGCGATTAGAATTTAGTTTCAAACTTACGTGAAATCAACAAATACTCTCATCACTTAATACTCCTGTATTTCATTATTCAGTTAGTTACATAGTGAAATTGACATTCATCTGGATCAAAACCATTCTAAACCGCTCACTCATCGCTCCATTCATCCATTCCAAACACTCACTCAAATGGATAAAAAACGCTTCAAATTTATATGAAAACATTTCGAAATCGTTCAAGACGATTAACATTTTATTTGAATCAATCAAATTTGTGTATGATTTTATTGTCTTGTTTGGATATTAAAGTATCTAATTGGTCCAAGAAGACACAAAAAAAGAAAAGTACGTAATACTATATTTTATTAAAGAGAGTTCATAAATAGCGCTGATTTTGTTCATCTTGAACAAAATCAGCAATATTGGATTACCTCCCTTTAATTTCATTCAAAACTCACTCCACACACTTATTCAATTAATTCCAAAATCATTCCAAAACTCATTCATCTTGTCAATTTCACGATGTTGTTTACTGTAATTAAACTCTTCAATCTTCTTCAATTTTGATGAGTCTATACAGCAAAGTGCCAAAGTTTGATGGCTAGTTACCCATTCTTTAGGATATGTAATGCTGTTTACTCATATTTCAGGCTAGTAACCTCTGATCTCACATTTTATGCTGGAAGTTTTAAAACTCTCCGAGGTCTGGAAGACTTGGCTGGTGATGTGAATGATATCTGGGACAGAAGATGACCTTCAACATACTTCTGTACTTCGGACAAAACCACATTGGACAAATTTCTGTTATAAATAAACAAATTGTCCAATAAAATTGTTCAATAATTTTAGTGCTACAATATTCAACCTCGGTAAATCTAGTTTATTAAAGCTCAATTGACAATGATTTGAACAACAAGTTCACATTTACCAAGCTATTCAGATGACCCAAAAATTGTATTTACATCTTGTTCAAGCTGTTGGTATGATTTTCATGTCTTCTTGCAATTACATGTACATGTAATTGATTTTTAGTGCTTTAATAGTGCAATATGTATGGAAATGTCTCCAACCAACAAATTGTACCAGATAGAAAGATTACAGTTAATTACATTGTGAAATTCTAACTCGCTCACTCAGCGCTCCATTCATTCCTTCAAGGCACTCACTCAAACCATTCAAGAACGCTCCAAACTCACTGAAAAACATATAACAACAACTTCTTTCAAAATAAAAAAAAGCTGGGGATAGAATCTGGATTTTACTATTTTTAATTGAAATGGTAAGCGTCCGATAGGTTCTTGAAGTAATAGGGAGCTATTTATAGAACTTGTTTGCATATTTTATTAAAGGGAGGTAATCAATATTGCTAATTTTGTTCATCCTGAACAAAATTTGCAATACTGGATTACCTCCCATTAAATTCATTCAAAAGTTGCTCCAAACATTCATTCAACTTCATTCCTAAATCATTCCATAATCATTCACCTTGTCAATTTCATGATGTTGTTAACTGTACAAGTGTCTAAACTGTGTATAGATACTTGTTACCTTTAATTACATGGGTTCCTGGTATTGCACACATACAACTTGACAACATAAACAATTCCTGTTAGAATACATTCTGAATTGGGCTAGGAGTTAACATCAAAAATTTATTATTTGACAAACAAGAAAGGGTTTTTTTAGTACAATAGAATTGAACTTTGGACTAAATAATGAATAATACACCCAAAACTATTGTAAGTGCCTATATATTTATGGTGTACTTATAATAGTTTAGCACTGACGTTGAGTGTAAGGGTTTGAGATTCTAAATGATGTTGTTTTATGCGCCAGTAAAAATTACATTTCTGGTGTAAATGAGTGGAAGACCAACTTATATACACAATTTTTTGTCTGTGCTATTTAAGTATGAACCATGATTTATTTTACTGTGATATTCATGAAATGAAATAATGTATTTAGAGAATTAATTTATATCATGAAAAAAAAGAAACATATGATTAAAACATGAAACATGCTATTATTTCCTTCAGTTTGTATCTTTCAAAAAGCCAAATAGAATCTTATTTACTTGTATAAAAAGTAGGTACAGTATCTTATGCCTAAGTTAAACAAACCTGACATGAAAAGAATTGATAAAAGTTTATTTAATCTGTATGTGATGTTCTGTGCCAGTCACATGCCATTTACTAGCTCCACTGGCTAAAGGCCACTGGGCGATTGTCATGGCCTTGTGTTTGTTGTGTGCCCAAGCCACAGTGCGTCTTTGCATCCAGTCATTTACTTTTTCTTTGAAAATCTTCTTCCCAGAAACTACTGGATGCATTTTTATCAAACTTCAAAGGAATGATCTTTGTGACATGCTTTCAAAGTTCAAGGATTTTTGATCCAATGAAAAAGAAAAGCTAATAAAGGGCATGGCTAATTTCCATATAAGGTAATATGTGACTATTCTCAGAATCTACCTGATGGTTATCAACCAAATTTCACTGGAATTATCCTTAAGTTACCCTCCATCAGTCTATGAAAAATTATTAAGATCAGATGAAAAATATGTCTTGTATGGGCAAAAGTCATTTCTGTTTAGGTTTATCATATAGTGGAAACTTTGAAAATCATTTTCTCTGAATCTAATTGATGGATAGCAAACAAATTTCACTGGAATGATCCTTTACATTCCCTCTATCAGGCTACAAAAAACATTGGGATATGTTTTTAGCTCCACTGGCTGAAAGCCACTGGGGCTATTGTCATGGCGTTGTGTCCGTCGTGCGTCCGTCCGTGCGTGCGGTCGTAAACTTTTTCTTTAAAAATCTTCTTCTCAGAAACTACTGGATGGATTTCAACCAAACTTCACAGGAATGATCCTTGGGTGACCCTCTTTAAAGTTGTTCAAGAAATTTTGATCCAATGAAAAACATGGATTAAATGGGCGTGGCTAATTTCCAAATATGGTAAAAAGTGTATTTTCTGAGAATCTAATTGATGGATACCAATGAAATTTTACATGAATGATCCTTGTGTGACCCTGTATCAGTCTACCAAAAATTATTGTGATCGGATGAAAAATATGCATTTTATGGGCGGAGGTCATTTCTCTATATGTTATATAGTGGAAATTTTCAAAATCATTTTCTCAGAATGTAAGTGATGGATATCAACCAAATTTCACTAGAATGATCCTTGAGTGACCCTTTATCAGTCCACAAAATATTATTGTGATCGGATGAAAAATATGTATTTTATGAGCAGAGGTCATTTCTCTATATGTTATATAGTGGAAACTTTCAAAATCCTTTTCTCAGAATGTAAGTGCTGGATATCAACCAAATTGCACAAGAATGATCCTTGAGTGACCCTCTATCAGTCCACCAAAAATTATTGTGATCGGATGAAAAATATGTATTTAATGGGCGGAGGTCATTTCTCTATATGTTATATAGTGGAAACTTTGGAAACCATTTTCTCAGAATCTAAAGGATGGATATCAACCAAATTTCATTGGAATAATCCTTGAGTTACACTCTATCAGTTTACCAAAAATTATTTTGATTGGATGAAAAATATGTATTTTATGGGCGGAGGTCATTTCTCTATGTGTTTTATAGTGGAAACTGTGAAAAACATTTAATTGGAATCTAAATCATGGATACCAATGAAATTTTATATGAATGATCCTTGAGTGACTCTTTATCAGTCTACCAAAAATTATTGTGATCAGATGAAAATATGCATTTCACGGGCGGATGTCATTTCTCTATATGTTATGTAGTTGAAACTTAGAAAATTATTTTCAACATCAGTAGAATCCAAAATATCTAAACATCTAGTCAAAACTTTTGTTGCTTTACAAGAATTTCAAGCCTGTGGAGCGACTCAAGCCATTCATGGCTTTCTAGTTATCTCACCTGAGCACAGAGTGCTCAAGGTGAGCTATTGTGATCACATACCGTCTGTTGCCTGTCTGTCTTCTGTCCGTCTGTCTGTCAACAATTTCTTTTAACATCTTCTCTTCCTAAACCACTCGACCAATCAAGCTGAAACTTGGCAGGGATGATCCTTGGGTGAAGCTCTTCAACAGTTTGTGCTAAAGGAATTTAATTTCATCAAAAACTCTGGTTGCCATGGTTACATAAAGGCCCAAAATGGCCGAAAATCTCAGAAAACGTTCTTCTCCTCCTAAACCACTTGGCCAATTAAGCTAAGACTTGGCAGGGATATACCTTTGATGAAGCTCTTCAAAAGTTGTTAAAAGAATTTAATTTCATCAAAAACTCTAGTTTCCATGGTACCAGAAAGTCTGAAAAATGGCTGAAAATATTTGAAAAAATTCTTCTCCTCCTAAACCACTTGGCCAATCAAGCTGAAACTTTGCAGGGATGATCATTGGGTGAAGCTCTTCAACAGTTTGTGCTAAAAGAATTTCATTTCTTCAAAATCTCTGGTTGCAATGGTAACAGAATATCTGAAAAATGGCTGAAAATGGTAATGATAATATTAGAAAAAAATCTTCTCCACCCAAACAACTAGGTCAATTAAGCTGAAACTTGGCAGGGATGATCCTTGGGTGAAGCTCTTCAAAAGTTGTGAAAAGAATTTAATTTCATCAAAAACTCTGGTTGCCATGGTAACAGAATGTTTGAAAAACGGCCGAAAATCTTAGAAACATTCTTCTCCTCCTTTACCACTAGGCCAATCAAGCTGAAACTCGGCAGGTATTTTCCTTGGGTGAAGCTCTTCAAAAGTTGTTTTAAGAAATTTAATTTCTTCAAAAACTCTTGTCTCCATGGTAACGGAAAGGCTGAAAAATGGCATAGATTGCCAAAAACCTTAGAACAATTTTTCCCCCCTTTAACCATTAGGTCCAATCAATTTTACACGCAAGTATACGGGTAAAGCGGGACACGACTTGAACCGGTTTGTCATCCTGAACGCAGGGCTGGATTCAAGCTGAAAAACGGGCTCCGGCCGGGCGTGAAATAAGTTGGCCCATTGTTGATAAGTTATGTGTGACTTACTCAGGTGAGCGATATAGGACCATCATGGTCCTCTTGTTTTTAAAGGTCCTTTATCTATATGTTTCATAGTGGAAAGTCTGAAAAACATTCTCTCATAACCTATCTGGTTAAAATTAACCTTGAATGATCCTTTGGTGACCCTCTATCGGACTACAAAAATACTATGATTAGATAAAAAATATGTCTTTTATTTGGCGGAGGTCATTTCTTTATAATGTTATATATCGGAAACTTTGAAAAATCATTTTCTTAGAACCAAAGTGATTGATATCAACCAAATTTCACTATAATTTTCCTTTGGTTACCCTTTATCAGACAGCACTAAATTATTGTGATTGGATGAAAATTATACTTAACTCCAAAAGAAACGTCCACAAAATATAAATTGAAATAAATGTAAACCCTTTTACGAATATTAAGCTTTCATTACAACTAACCATATGTACGGGAGAAAATAATGATGCTGCTCGATACTGTTATTAGGCAGACGCGCCTTGCTTGACACCACTATCAAAAAGGTTCACAGGAGTACAAATGGTATTTCCGTAATGAATAAGAGTACCCATTTCGAAAGTGAACTCTACTGGGATGCCAACACTTTAAATTAGTGTCAAAAAGCTTTGCATTTTGACTGAAAGATCTTTCATAGCTCTTATGTTGTATGGTTGGAGAGTTGGTGGGGTAAGCATTCGTCCTGTGATCAGTATGAAAATTTGCCTTATGAGGATAAAATCTGGAAATGAATGCTTGAGGACGATTGATGAGTTACAGTAAATTCGACAATTATTAAGCGGGCTTTGAAATCACCAATTTCCTTTAGAAAATTGGCTTATAGAGGATATACTGAGCATTTTAAAGGAGCCATCATGTCAACCAGATTTGTTAATTGTTAGTGTGCTAATGATAACAAATCGTCTGTTATAGTCAAACAACAATACGACTTGATGTCGGTATCTTTCCTGTGCAGTAACGAGCAAAGACTAAAACACATGGTTAGTTGCACCAGTCTTTGAAATTCAATTGGAAAATTGTTAAGAGCAGTTTTACGTTTTTAAAACCACCCTTCATGTTTCAAGAACAGTTTTGACTTTGTATTGATAGTACAACGCCTACTTTAATTGGCTTGCCTCCGTAGACCTAATTTTGGCTGATAGTGTTGTAAGGTAACTTTTGACATCAGCGAAAATTTAAAGATTTTGAAATGGTTTATTGGTTTGCGGGATAATGTCTTTAAATGCACATTAAAGATTTTCGTCAAACTTTAGTGCATCAGACCAGCATGATAATGGGGCACGTTTACTTAGAAGGCGGCTTTACGGAAAGGAACATGGAACCCAATAGTCAAAAAACTAGGTCTATAAAAAGGCAGTCAGTTTTGACAGGAATTAAATTAGAAAATGCAAGTAAGTCATAAACGGTTAGGGTTTTAAGAGAACATGTATTTGTGGACGTAACTTTGGGAGTTAAGGATATGTATTTAACAGGTGGATGTCAATTTTCTTTATTTTATTCACCATGATTTTTTTTCATAGCAGAAAATATTTCAGCATGTGACTTTTCATTCCTTAAGAAAAAGGAAAGAGGGAAATCACTCTTATCAGCTGATTCAGGCTGGTGGAGCAGATCACCCGATCAAGCGACTCTTGATCATATGACTTGCTTTGTTGGCACTTGTTGGCACTCTTGGAGGCATGGATAAGGACTCGTTCAGTCTGAGATTTGGTCAGAAGGTTATCTTAGACTGGTTTGAAATTTGTTCGATTTACAGAGGTTAAACAATTGTAATACAGTCAGTATTCCCGTTCTCATCGCGTTCTGAAACTGGATGCCAAATTTGAGAACAGACCAAACCTGAGTAAAAGCGGAGTGTTCTCACTATGGTCTCAAATCAAGTTCTCATTTGGTCTATAAACCTTATTTCACAAATTTTCATTTTGTCAAAAAATGATTCTAATTACTCGAAATTATCAAATTTTCTTCGTGATTCATTTTTCAATTATACAACATGAATAAACAGAGGTCTCGCGATAGCTCGAAAACACACGGGACCGACCAATTTGTACTTGTTCTTTGTTGACATTGGTAATAAAAAATAGCAATATTCAACAGAAAAAATGCATTGAATTGTACTAGCATCCATTAACGATCATACAACTGTAACAGAACTTCAATTTCGTTAAAAAATCGGTTTGGATGGTATTGTTCTAGCCTTAAATCTTATTTCGAATAAATATCTAATAATGCTAAACTTGATGTTTCAACGAGTTTGGTTTGAGATTTTCCAAAATTAATTAGATCTACAATTAACAACATTGTGAAATTGACATTCATCTCGATCATCACCATTCTAAATCACTAGCTCAGCGCTCCATTCATTCACTCCAAACACTAACTCATCATTCAAAAACGCTCCAAACTCACTGAAAAAGATAGAATCAACAACGCCATTCAAAATGAATAAAGCTAGAAAAAAAACGCGATTTAACTGACATCATTCAAATTGTAAGCCCGTGATAGGTTCTTGAAGAAATAGAAAGCTATTTATAGAATTTGTATGCATATTTTCTTAAAGGAAGGTAACAAATATCGCTAATTTTCTTCATCCTGGACAAAATTTGCGATATTGGATTACTTCCCATTGAATTCACTCAAAACTCGCTTCACACTCAATCAATTTCATTCCAAAATTCATATTGTCAATTTCTCGATGTTCTTAACGGCGCATATAAAAAGAAAACAGACGGTATAGGCTAATATCAGGCTGCATGTCGGTGCAGCCTGAACTTAGTCTTTACTGTTTATGAAAGCTTTTTGCGTTACCAGAATCTGCCTTGAATAACACGAGAAGTGTTAAATAGAGATACGGTAGATGATCTATTAACATAGCAGCCATAACTTGATACTATATTTGTACGAATCTATTAAGACGACGTGCATTCGTTCGTCTAAGTGTAGAAAAAAAGACATCCGTTTCAACAGCGTTCACGGGAATACAATACCGGTGCAGGGGGCTCGGGGGATTCGAACGACCCCCTCTATATCCAAATTACTTCATTGAAGTGGACAGATTTAATTTAAACTTTGCAACACAAGGAAAACTATTTTGTAGTGTTCGAATCACAGGAACATGAAATTCTACAAATAAAATATATTTTGTTGACAGAGGTTGAGCAATTAGACCCCTAGTATTCCTATGTATATAGATAGGAATACTATGGGACTAATTACTCGAATTCTAGGTCGATATCGAACCCCCTATATAGAAAACGTAGATCCGCCGCTGCCATTGGCCATTTTAACGTTATTTTTTTTTAATAAAAAATGCTTTCCAATCAAAAGCTTTCTCAGTCGTAGTACGTTTACGTACATTTTCATTCCTCGACCATAACACAAGTACGGCGTTGGCAATTAGAACTGATATAAAATGCTTAGATGTCCTTACTGGTTTAGTACTTTGGTCTCAGATTTGCATCGATCGAATCTTCTTCCGATACTGGAATTCTCACTTTGAATTTTGGGCCCTGGGGATAACGTACAGTTTATGAGAAACTTAAGTAGATGGAGCATAGGCCATAGAGCCCACCATCTGGACGAATCATCTATTCAAACCCCTTTCGAATGTTTTTGCCTCGTCTCAACTTTGATTCTTATACTTATTCTCATTAACAAAAGGTGGTTGAAAAAACTAGCAAATAGTTCATAGTACGTTCATGAACGTTTAAAGAATAACACCTCAACATACGTCATATAACGGGTGTTAAGTTATCTACTCTCGTGGGTAATGTTATGAATTAACATGAAAAAACAGAATATAAAGCAAGCCTTTCGCTTACGATAAAGAGAAATTTTGATGAAAATGACAAAATCCTGAGAGGGAGACGATAAAGATCCCCACGGAGTTTTTTAAAAAAAACGTAGTTTGTTCTTCAATGTGACATGTGACGTCGATTACGTATTGTGTATCACGTGTTACGTTGTTAACGTCGTTTCCATACGAACGACACAAGCGGACGTTGTTATCCAAACATTGTTATGCTTGTAATTGATAATTGATAAAATATTGTTTGAAAAAATTGTTGGAACGAAAATTTTAATTCAATGGGAAATTTAATTTGTTGTTACGGAAAAGAGGACCAAAAGCGCGGTGGTACAAACGTCAAAGCGTTGTTACGGAAGACAGAGAAGCCCGGTAAAAGGAGAAATAGAATTGACGATCTTGTTTTAGATGCATTAAAACGAGAAAGGCGAGAGGAAAGACAAAGAAGAAAGAGAGAAAAGAGGGAAGACACGTCTTTCAAAGGTATGTAATATTTTCAAATAACAGATAGGTATATTTTTGTATATTTTGTATAATTTGATTAATTTATAGACTGATAAAGAAATTTATCTTATAACTATACAAGTATCCGTGTGATAACATCCCGTATGATATTTTTAGCTCGCCCGGGACGAAAGTCTCGGAAGAGCTATTGTCATACCCTCGGATGTCGGCGTCGGCGTCAGCGTCGGTGTCGGCGTCCGCATTAGGTTAAAGTTTTTATTTCTATCAATATTTATCCTAGAGGCTTTATTTTTTAAAGAAACACTCATTAGGGCATAGGCTTTCATTTGAGACCAACATCCATGTCGAAATGACCTTTAGACTGTGACCTTGACCCTTTCAAAAAAACTTTAACCAAACACTTTAACCAAAAACTTTAACCAGAAAAACTTTAACCTTGCTTATATTTTCTATTAGCTTTAAACTAGAGACATCGTTACTTCATATGCACACTCATTAGGTGATAGGCTTTCACCATAGACAAAGGTCCTTGACATTTTGACCTTGACCTTGACCCTTTGTGGACTTAGAAAAACTTTAACCATAAAACTTTAACCAAAAACTTTAACCTTGCATATATTTTTTTGATGCTCTAACCTAGGGACATCATAGCTTCATATATATACTCACCAGGTGATAGGCTTTCACGAGAGACCAAGGTCCTTCACGATTTGACCTTGACCTTTACCATTTGTGGACTTAGAAAAACTTTAACTGAAAACTTTAATCAAAAACTTTAACCTTGCTTATATTTTCTGCTTTAACCTAGGGACATCATTACTTCATATACATACTCATTAGGTGATAGGCTTTTGTGAGAGATCAAGGTCTTTGATAATTTGACCTTGACCTTTTAAGAACTTCAAAATACTTTAACCAAAATTCTTTTACCAAAAACTTTAACCTTGCTTATATTTTCTGAATGCTTTAACCTAGGGACATCATTACTTCATATACATAGTCACCAGATGAAAGGCTTTCACCAGAAACCAAGGGCCTTGACAATTTGACCTTGACCTTGACCTTTTATGGACTTAAACTTAAACTGAAAAACTTTAACCAAAAATTTAACCTTGCTTATATTTTCTAAATGCTTTACTCAGGGACATTATTACTTCATACACATACTCACTAGGTGATAGGCTTCTACAGAGACCAAGGTCCTTCACAATTTGACCTTGATCTTGACCTTTTGTGGACTTTGAAAAATTTTAAAGAAAAACTTCACGTTTGATACAGAGAAATTCCATTGGTAACCTCATCTGCTTGTAGGCTTTCACTTTACCCTAACCTTATACATGCAAATAAAACAAGAAAGCTTTTATATTTCTTAATTACTACTCAAACAGATATATATTAGATCATGGACTTTAACATTAAAAGAAACCACTTTGAACTTCGGTCTTCGGTCAAGCGCTGTTTGTGACAAGCAGCTGTTTGGGCGAGCTACGTTGTCCGCGGACAACTCTTGTTTATTTTATCACATAGTTATTTTTAGAACAATGATATAATGCGGTTATTTTTAGGAACTTGCATTTCAGTTAGAAACATCGATGAAAATAAAGCAAATAGAGGTTATAAGATAAATATAATGCAAACTTAGTGTATTGTATGAAAAAAATATCTAACTCGGTTGTGTGAATTGATAATTGTATCGATAGAGCCTCGATAATGATCAATTCTCCCAACCTCGTTAGATATTTTTTCTCATACAAAAAACTAAGTACGTATTAAATGTATATATAATTTTGTCTTCCACCAATGGGTAGATAATCGTAAACCTATGTGGAATAGCAACTGGAGGCTAGGAAAGGGATGTGGTGGTGGCACTGGTGTGAGAAATACCAGGAATCCATCGTTAGGTGCTCCAGTCGTCGCGATATAACTGAGAGATTGTTGAAAGCGTCGTAAAACCCCAATTCAAATCAAATATATATATATATAATACGTAGTGTTTTGTATGAAAAAAATCAAACGAGGTTGGTGGAATTGATAATTGTCGAGGCTCTGCCGAGGCAATTACCAATTTTCACAACCGAGTTAGATAATTTGTTATACAAAACACTAAGTACGTATCATATTTATCTTATAACCTCTATTTGTCTTCTTTTCGTCGATGTTTCTAACAGAAATGCTAGTTTCTAAAAAATACCGCATAATGTCATTGTTCTAAAAATATCCATGTGCTATCATGAAAATATATTGGATGTTATCACACGGATAGGCCTACTTGTATAGTTAAGATGAGATAAGAATTATTTAAAGTCGGCAAGACAAAGTAACAAAACAACATAAGCTAAAGAGGCTTTTGAACCGACTGTTAGTTATAAGATAAAATTTAATCCGACATGTCATTTAACAACTGGGTACCCAAGATATCGGGAGAGAAAGATGTTTCAAAAGGGGGAATTACTTACATATGAATATATTTGAATGCAGAATATTCACTATTAATTTTCTTGTATGTCACTAAGATATCGACTAATTCCGTAAAAAATCCGAAACTTTTTTTGCACGCCAGGGACGATTGTTTGGGAAAGGCTGTTGTCGGTGTTGGTGTTGCACTTTGTTTTTCTATCTCATTTATGAAACATTGATGGGGTGCTCATATTTGACACATGCACACATTCGGCAATAGCTCTTCATTTTGGACCAACACCTTTGCCATAAAGATCTACGTAAGTATAAAAAGAACTGTAACCCCTATATTTAACCTTTCATAAATATTCTGAATGAATTCTAAATGAATATTATGCCTAGAACAATCGTATTATATATATACTTTCACCAGCTGCAAGGTTATGAAAAATATCACGTCCCTGTGCCCTGAGTGTAAAGTCACTTAAAAGTTTGCTTTAACATTGAAACTTGCCGAACCTCGGTCGAAATATACTGAGTTCCATAAGAAAGTGTGCACTTTCACTTTTTGCATTTCTCTAGATTTTTACAAAGCTGGAGGGAAATTATGGAGTTAATTTGATTTCATACTTTAGTCAAGGCCTTTTGAAATTAAAAGTCAAATCAGATTTGGATAAAGTATCGCATGCTGCATACGAGCAGGCAAATCTTAAATTGTTGCGATTTGACCTCCTTACATTTTTTTCTATGGTAAAAGTTATGTGTTGATGTTGCCTTATAGTGTTAAAGAAGCCATTCCAAGCCATTTCCAAACAAAAGTTTTAACTTTATACAGACGTTACGAGTACGTCAACGTTAGACATTGCTACGTTGTTAGGTCAGTAACTTGTCGTTGAATGGTGCGATGGCGTTCTATGACATCTCGATTTGCTTATTAAAGACCTTACAAAATGATGACCTCGATTTCTATCGGAACATGATTGTTGAATCAATTTTAATGACGTTCTAAATCTGACAGGGTTCGATTTTATTCAACAACGTTTAATGGTATCCAAACTACGCTGTAGCATCATTCACAATTGCATTGAAGATATGATTTTATGCTTAGGAAAGCCGCCAAGATTGAACTGAATGCATTTTCAGACCAATTATTCGTCTAACGCGTGTTGCACATGCAAAACATGCAAAATCAAATGTCTTAATTTAGCGGAAAATGTGTGCTCATTGCGTAATTTTTGTTTTCAAATATCGTTTGCACATACTCTTGGGGATAGTCATGCGACATTTCATGACGATAGACTGCATAATTTCAGAGATATTCAAAATTCAAAAGTGCACACTTTCTTTTGGAACTAAGTATATTTTACATTTATCATATGGATAGTTTCCTTTTTCGTCTCGTTATTTTTACCACAATGCCACCAGATACGTCCACCGTCAGTACTTTCAGTGCTTTGATTCTATATGAAGATATTAACCTTGCTCATGTTCTCATAGATTTTACGCATAAAACCATAGTAATCCTTTAATGCTAGAATAAGCCGTTATTTTCAAACCAGGAAACACACCCTTGACGGTGGCTTTCTTTGAATTAATTTGCACTTTACCATGCGTTCTTGTTCCCTGCACGTATAGTAAGACTTTTCGAATATATATATATGAATTCGATGAATGAAAAGCTTTCATCAAAGCCGATCTATGGCCACTAAATTGCTCACACGCACGGATTTCACCAACATAATTTTAACTTTGATGTATGCAAGCTTAAACATTGGTTTACTTATGTAAGGGATACAAGGGCGTAACTACCATTACGCAAATCACGCAAGTTCGTAAAAAATCATTTTTCGAAAAATACCATTGATGCATTATCAGCTTACGCTCATGTCAAAAAAGGGAGCGGATGGAGATCATTTATCTTTTGCCACAGTCCACATATCGATTGTTCAGCGCGAAACAGTTGTATCTGCGTATATATTTATAGGTAGTTACAAATTTTCCCACTGAGCCATCGAAATCTTTATCCCATATATTCTTTGGTGGTTGCCTTTTCAGGGCGTATAAATATCAAAACTCTATTAACGCCTATGAGATAGGCTTAGACCTTGGTCTTTGGTCTTTTTTATAAGCACTTCTTTTCAGACAAGCAGCCGTTAATCGAGGGAAAACTGTTCTTTATTTTGGGGTGAAAATGTTCGTCGTATACTTCACACCAAATCTAATCAAATTTATTTCGAATAGCATCAGTGAAATCAATGATTTTTGGGCGAAGAACCAATGTACGTGATGTGATTTTTGGGTATTGAGTTTAACTTTTTATTTTTAATAGGAAAACAACAGACGACAAACTCAACAATATTGGACAAGAAAATAGCATGTCAAACTTCGAATAACGATGATGATAATGATAATGATTATGATGTTGTTGATGATGATGGTAATGATGATGATGGTGAAAAGAAAAAAGCTGAGCAGAGCGTTGGCACTACTGATCTCAGTCTTGAATATGGATACCAAGATACTCTCAGTGCAAATGGATCTATGATAAGGCACGAGCTAGACAGTTTACCATCGGATCTAAAAGTGAAAACTGAAAGTGGAGAAGAGGATAATGTTGCATTAGATGCTAAAAACAAAGGTGATCTGGACAACCAATTAACAGATCTAAGTGATTCAGGTTGTCATATAGGGGAACTTGTACCTTCGAATCATGTCAATTTCCAAAACGGTCATGGGATACAAAGTGCCACCACCAATATTTGTGGAAGTAGCTTTAACAATGACTTTGCGAACGTAAACACCGATCTAAGTGAAGAAGAAGAGACGAATGTCTCGGAAGGAGATGATACAGGTTTTGTAGTTGTCGATGATAAAACACTTGCAAATCGACAAGATGAACATACAAAACAATTAAATAATGAAGAAGTACCGGTAAACGAACGCAACAACACCGATAATGACATATTGCCTGATCTTGGAGATGAGGAAGATAGTATAGATATCATAGAAAGCACTGGTGTGGAAATCGTAAACGAAGTAACTGATGAGAAAGAAACACACGATCTAGACAAGGAAATCATCAGCGAAGGGATTTGTAGTGACAATTCTTCGGAAGAACGCATGGATCATGATGAGGCTCATTTTGACAATGATGGGGGAGAAATGCAAAATAACACTGTGATAACAGTGGGTAGTGATTTGAAGAACGAGATTTGTGAACAAGATGAGGGATCAACAGAAGTA